>JASPKZ010007617.1:600000-1316788 GCA_030220185.1 Diploptera punctata
GGCAAAAAGGCACTAAAAATTCAAAATAGGCTCTTACAAAAATGAGCTACAATGTAATTTTTTACAGCCTTGTGTTAAAATAAAATAGCCGGTACCTAACGGGAGTGCATTGAGGTGGAAACCATCCACCTGCTAGGTTATTGTCTTATCCTAAAATATTCTATGAGAGAATTTATAAAAATAAGTCCGTTCGCCGTGGCGTAGTCGGTAGAGTCCCTACCTTCCACTCCGGCGACCCGGGTTCGATTCCCGGCGGGGTAGGGATTTTAAAAAATCTCCACCTTGGGTCTGGGTGTGTGTGCTGTCCCTAATGCTCACCTGAGTGCACATTTCCTAATAAAAAAATTATAAAAAGAACACTTGAAAATTTCTATGCAATGATATGTGTCATGAAGTCTGTCCATTTCAATTGATTTCATTGAAATACTAAGTTTATTTCAAGAAAAAATGGCAAATAGGCATTTTAAGCTGAAATAGGCATTTATAGGCAAAATGAACTGCATGGAAAACAACTCTACGATCATAGGTATGAACTTAAATGAAGTCACTTTTACAATATCTTCCATGTACGTATTTAATGTTATATTCGTGCCACATGTTCTGCCCATCGTAATGTAAGAGACTTAACTGTTCGTATAATAAATAACTGTAGGCATTTTCCCTAACATCCGGTCTCTAGTGATCAGCCCAATTTAGAACATGTTCCAAGACAACACAACATTAAGACGAAATAAAACATTCACACACATTCATACTAAACATGGCGAATATGACAATGATGATTATGGTGGCCAGATGATGTTCGGGACCCTTTGGGTCTTAAGGTTTCCTGACCTTTGTCTTACAGGGCGAATACATATTTACCCAAGTCCTTAAAATAATTCATCGAATCAAGTGAGGAAAACCCCGAAAAATCCCTTCATCCAGAAACTTCTCACGACCGGGTATTGAACCCGGGTCCGCTACCTACGAGACAATGATGTTATCACGAAATCAGATAAGTGTACACACTAACTAAAACTCCAAGCGCGACAGGCCTCGAAGGCCCTTGGCTGACCATCCGGATGCTGGCCTCACATTCACATGTGTTAATCACAGAGGTAGACGATCATCTAGCCAGTGTAGGGGTGACATGTGGTCAGCATGTCGGATCCCCCAGCCGTTATAACTGGTATTCTCAACCTGGAGTCGCTACTTATTGTAGCTAACCAAATGCCTCACGATGCTGGGTGGGCACCGGTCCCATACTGGCCGAAATTCCATGAGAAAAATTTCTTTCCCCATGGAGACCCGAACCAGCGTAAGTCCCGTAGCTCTGCGCCGAGGCTTCTTGCCTTAACCACTCGACTACGGCGCGGGACTACACACTAACTAACCAACTATTAATTCACTGGCACTATCGAACCCGTAGGTTCATGGCCGCGCGGATATAAGCTCTCAATACATCCCTATCCTGAGCTAATGTTTCCAACCATTCCCTGTATAATCTACTTCCCTCAAATCGTAGTTATCTCCCATAGTTATTCTCCCACCTCATTCTTGGTCTACCAACTGGGCGTTTTCCCTCTGGTTTTCCTACAAGAAGCTTCCATGTACGTATTTAATTTTATATTCGTGCCACATGTTCTGCCCATCGCAAAGTAAGAGACTTAACTGTTCTTATTATATCTGGCTTCTTATAAAGACCATGTATCGACCGCGGTGGACTAGTGGTTATGCTCTTTGCCTCTGATCCCGAGGGTCGCGGGTTCAAACCCGGCCGGGATCGATGTATTTTTTAGGATAGAAAAATCCAAGGAGCAAGTCCTCCGGGAGGGACTTTAAGCCATGGATCCCGAATCTGAAGATTTTTCAGGCTCGTAAAAGATCCTTAAGCCTGAATGAAAAGGCCTCTAAGCAAAATTTACCGAATTTTCCCGTCCTAGTACTATCTTGGTTTCCTAGGTGTCAGTATGAGGCGGAACGCTGACCACGGACCACATAAATGGCATCTATACGAAAACAAGTGTAACTAAAATTAGTATGGTTCAAATTCTTCCCTGTATAGGGAGAGCACCTAAATCTCTGTTAAGGGAAACATGGGCTTACAAGATATAAGAAGATAAAGACCATGTACATAAGTGGAGACACACTAACTTAATTTCTAATAATCGTAATATTACTTAATTTAGTATGAAACACTTCAGTGTGTGTTTAATTAAAGTAATTTAAGTTTATTTTCGTATTATATTTACGCCTACTTGATGGGATCCCCGAAATATAATATTATATAAGGAGGGAGCAAGACTTTCAATTGCTTCAGTAACTGATCTTTTGACTTCTGGCAGCTTCAACTGGAGTCTAGAGGAGTATAATGTTATCACTCATACATGGAATGCAGAATTTGTAAATCAGACGTGGTAACGTCTCATCCATGCATCCATAGTAATTCTGCACGAAGGCAGGTCCTTCACTGCAATCATACCATTTTCATGCTATGCTTTCAGCTTTACTAGGGAATTGTGTGGTAGCTTCCCGTTGCTTTCCACACCGGTGAAGGATGGTAATGATGATGATGGCCATATGATTTCGGGGATCGTTTGGGCCTTAAAGTTTTCCTGACATTTGTCTTACAGGTGAGGAAAAACCCCGATAAAAACCTCACCCAGAAAAACTGCCCCGACCGGGGATCGAACCCGCGCCCGCTGCGTGACAAGGCAGCACGCTACCTCGAGATCACAGCAATGGACATAACGTCTCATCGTGAATAATAAAATAGGCATAACCATCAGCATTATTAACAGACACTCACAGATTAACTAATACGTAAGAATTAAAACCGAACGCAACAATGAACAAAATGCGAGCTAAAACCACGTGATTGTATTTTTTGATTGGTTGTTATTGAGATTGAACACATTGCTATGACAACACAGACCCACAATTCTCAAATGTTGAACTGTCAGAAGTACAAACTAATTAACTCACTGGCACTATCGAACCCGTAGGTTCATGGCCGCGCGGACATAAGCTCTACACACATATCTATCCTGAGTAATATTTTCGAATCATCTTCTGTATACTCTATTTCCCTCAAATCATTTTTTTTTGTCCAATGCCACCAGGTTGTCTTTTATAATATTTCTGGAGTTCTCCCCTGGCATTGGCGGAATTGTAATCCACTACTTAGTGTTGGGGCACCTGGAAGACGGAGTTACGTTACCTCGATGATATGATGGGTGATAAATGATAATGAAACGCCAGGAGAGTCTTTAACCTAAACTTAAACTAAATTCCAGACCATGGGCAACCACAGGAATAATTCCCTTTAAACAAAAATTCTTATGGTCTGACCGGGAATCGAACCCGGGACCTCATGAACCGTAGTCAGGAACTCTGACCACTAGCCCATGAGGCTGGTCTCCCTCAAACCATCTTATTCTTGGTCTACCAACTAGGCGTTTTCCCTCAGGTTTTCCTATAAGAAGCTTACATGCCTCCCTTTCATTCCCCATTCTCAAAGATCTGTTAATTATACAGCGATCTTAGGATAGCGTCGTTGTCTTGTATGCAAGCAGGCCTGGATTCGATTCCCTGTAGGGAAATGTTTCCTGTGTGAGGTTTTTTTCGGGATTTTTCCTCACCTGTAAGACAATTTTGACCCAAATAGCCCCCGGACATTATCTGGCCATCATAATCATCATCTATATCATATTCGTCTTGTTCAGTATGCATAAATGAGTGAATGGGGTGTCTTGTCTTAAATGTTTGTGTTGTCTCGGAGGTGGGCCTGGGATTGAGCCGATCGCTCATCCAGGGAGGCCCTCCGTGTCCTTGTGTGTTCAAAAAAGTATGTGTGTGATCCAGAGTTGAAAATCCTCTCCGGCAGGCCATGTCCCTGCAAGACGAGTGTGGCATGGAAAGCATGTAAAAGTCACCTTTAAGTAGAGACAAGGCTGAAAAGAAATTAAAAAAATAAATATAGAAGAGTTATAAACATTTATGAATAGAAGGTATCGGTAAATAACGAAGCTTTTTAATATCTAAAGTTATTACCTTCTCTATTCAAAGCTGGGCGTGAAAATGACACATTTTACTTGTTAGATAGCACTTATTTCGTGACGCTAACAACCTTGTGACGCTAAAGAGCGTCGTTAAACAAACTTACCTACCTACATTAAATAAGAATGCATCCTTCAAATTTATCAATCATTCAAGGCCTCATGGTGTGCTAAACAAGTTTCCCGGATCAGGATTTCTCATATCATACCCAATTCAGATCCATCTACTGTCGTAATCAGTTTGATCCAAGATATTAGAGACGCCCCATACACAAAAGGTATCCAATTAATAGGCTGTGAAGACCTGTAGGATTCTCAGCCAATTGCACGAATAGGCTAGTCTTTCCGCCTGACATTTTATAGGAAGCTGCTACATGGCGGGTTAGGATTTTATTAGCATCACAATTCAAATATATGCTTGTTATAATTGTGTTCAGAGAAATCTTATTTGGCATTTGATGTTCTTTTACGTCCCCGATGCCATAATGGCAACAGTATGTTTTTCCTTCTTCTTCTTCTTCTTCTTCGCGGTTTAGGCTTATTTACTAGCCTGTTCCGGCTCCAAATTGCTGCTCTTTCCATCTTTTCCCAAACTTCTTCTTCCTCGTGGTGAATAGTTGAATGCTGCTTTTTGGTATTCTATTCTCAGTCACCCTTGCCAAGTGTTCTTTCCAGTTTGTTCTGTATTTCTCTATTGTTGTGTTTAATTCTTCTACTTTTAGTCGTTGTCTTATTTCTGTGCTATGTTTTTTGTCTGTTCTTTGATATCCTGCTATTGGTCTGAGGATCTCATTTACGCAGCTTGTATTCCGGCTGATTGTTGTGTTGTCACTGTCCATGTTTCGGAACCATAACTAATAATAGGCACTGCCATTGTCTTGTGTAATTTCATTATAGAGTCTTTCCTGGCTTTATTTTTCAAAGTTCTTTTTAGTGTTCCTGTTATATAATTAAACTTATTTAGTTTGTTATTTATATCTGTTTCCGCTGTGTATGATATTTCGCAACGTAGGAAGTTATATCTTACTACTTGTTCTATTGGTTTATACAGTATGTTGTTAAAGAAGGAAAAGATGGTCCTTTTACGTTCTGTAAAAACTACCACTAGGAACCCACGGCTTCATTTCCCCACGGAAGAAAGCCATATTCAGAATGTTTACGTCCCTAAAAATCTACCGATATCAGAATCAGAGATGAACTATTTCACCAAAACCGACTCCATAGTATGGACACAAATAAAGGGGGGGGGAAATCCTTCCCTTTACTACTTCCGATCGAAATCGACCCATCTAGCTCGAAATCACATGTCTTGCGGCCTGAGCCACTTGGATCTACATTTATGTACTGCAACATAGATATAAAGTAAAATGTTAAAATATACACCTTTTGGCAGGTGCCGTCGTCCTGAACTATGTTTAAATTATTTAAAATTAGTAACTGTAGGCCTTTCGGAAATCGACTTCTATCACCAGCAGAAGAAATACGTGCTACTAACTATTATTGCGCGGCGCTTTAGATGTTGCTTAGAAATTCCGAAATTAAAAAATGACTCTAGCAACGCGATGTTTGGTTCGTCGCAACGTATACCATACAATTTAATTAAACTATACTTATTTATTTCCAACTTATTCAACTAAAAATAAAAACACACATTTAATTTATTTAGCTTAGCAGTATTCACCAGTAACTTATATACAGTATATAGGCCTATATGATAGTTTAGAGTGACTATTCAACTCATGCCCCAAATGGGAGTCAATGACCAATCACGTTTCAATGATTTCTGTTTTACAACCAATCAGAGTCGTGTTTCACGAAATATTTATCAGCGTTATAATTACCATATTAAAGAAAGCTCCTCCTTTTTAATATTCTGAACAGGTCTGACCATTATTTTGCAGCGACTGAGTGAATAGAAAAACCGCCATATTTGAATGTTCAAAATGGCAGAAACAAGATTTGGCTGTGCTTCAAATTAATTAAGTTATAGACGAAATACAAATTTGACAATTGTGTGTTCAATAATTGTGTTTTTTAAATAATGATATTACCGAGTTCTTTTTGATAATTCTGTGTTCTATAATTGTGTTTTTAAATAATGATTTTACCGAGTTGTTTACTAAAAAATAAATTAATAACCTATAATTTTGGTTATAATATACAGTTTGATGTGTTTAATTTTTTCTCCGCTAGGATGCATTCTTATAATATTGCGATGGTATTTCAAGTTTCCCACGCCAGATGGCAATATATAACATTATATGATCTTGTTGCAGTGGATGGAGAAACGAAACATAACGTGTCTCATTTGTTTTCAAACATCGCCGTTTACATTAAATAAATAAATATTTTAAAGTAACTATATTTAAATAATGATTTGTGAGTAAATAGCCTAATTTTATTCGTTAAATAGTCCTAACAAATGTCACTCTTGATTTCCAAATTCTCTAGATAAATTCACTCACTTCGTGAGTCGTGGATTTATCGATAATTTGGAAATCACTCGTGGCATTACTTATGAGAAGATGACAAATACATAATAGTATATTACGAAGCAAGGTTGGAAAGTGGCTTTTACAATAGCGAGGTTTTTTATTTCCGAGATTCTGTAAAACACTTCACAAACGTGCGTTGTAGATTATTTTTTGCGCGATGATGTTTTTAAAAGAATAAATAATAGTAAAATAATAACATCTTTGTTGGAAATATTTGCGTTCATTATAGACAAATGACTAATGTTAACAGTGTGGGCAATGTTTATTAGTTGAAACAACAGGAGGTCTTGAGAACAATTATTGATAACATAGCCGCAAGTACGTATTTATTCTTTATATTGTTTCAAATAAAGTTCAGTTCATTTAAAATGCAGTGATTTGTTTCGTATAATGTATATTAACACTACCTTTTGGATATTTTCTGTATATACATTGTACGTAGTATACATAGAGGGCAGTGGTTTTACTTCCCGCACGTGGGTGTAAATGTGATATTACAGTATAGTTAGGCCTATTTAGGTTGGCAACCCCGAAATGTAGAAGTTGAACATTCAATAATGGTCGCCATTGCTGTCTCTCTCTCTCTCTCTCTCTACTCTCTCTCTCTCACACACACACACACACACATACAGAGAGAGAGAGAGAGAGAGAGAGAGAGAGAGAGAGAATGAAAGAGAGAGAAGATGCTTTTAACATTCATTGTGATATTATGACATTTATTATTTACAATTTACAACATCATTAAAATCAATGATTTATTGATTTTTAATGATGTAACGTAATGGTAAATATGATGGAATGGGTCCTAATAGTGAAATTCAACTCAAAACTTTCCCTTAGCGATTGAAGGCGCACGGAGGAGTGTGATATTTGGCATAATTAAAGTTCATATAGGAAAGGAGTGCAGAAAAATAAAATTTATATATGATATGCGTTATCAATCAATTAAATTAAACAAAATAAAATAAATTTTCTCTAAGAAATTTAAGCGTATTGCTCATTCATTATTTTTATTTACGTTCGTACTGAAAGTGCATTGTTGTAAAAAGAAAATTGTGCAGCAGCAATGTGAATTGACTTACTCTCGCGTATTTATTATTAGTGATTTTAAAAAAATGAGTACATATTATTATTTAGATTTAGATTAAACCCTGTCTAATCCTTGTTTCAGTAATTTCATTACCGGTACATATTTTTTTTTATATTTACATATTCGCACCTACTTCCATTGTGCCTCGACATAGAACATTAATGGGATGGAGTGAGAGACAAGAGGAAGGATATATTATATTCCGTACACATAATAATAGGCCAAATGCAAATGTAAATAGTATACAAATGTCAAATGACGCGTTGTCTTTTTTAAATACGGCTTAGCCAAGCTATACTACATATTTCCTATCGTTCGTATTTTTAAAATAAATAAAAAATTAATGCATAATGACGCATTTGTGACAACTTGAAAATTTAATGAATTGTGGTCGAAATTAGACCGTCGGGTGACCATTACTACAATTTTAAATAATAAAAAAACTCCATGGTGGGACAGGCCTGGCCGGCTGCTGGCCTCACACCAATATATTTTAATTACAGAGGTAGACGATCATCCAGATAGTTAGGGGTACATGTGGTCAGCATATCGAATCCCCGGCCGTTATAGCTGGTTTTCTCTATCTCTATCTTCGGGTTTTTACAGCTGCTGCCGTCTTCCCGTGCCAAACCTCCAAAGCCTACGGTCTTGGGCATCTTCGATGCTTAGCCCTCTAGCTTGCATTACTGTCTTCATGTTTTCCTTCCATGTTAACCTTGACTGGTTTTCTCAATCTGGTTTTAATCAATTTCGGAATGGATTATTCCAATGAAATTCCAAACCACTATTTCCTTTGATGATAGAAGAAAACCGATTAAAATACAGTTTAGCTGGTCGGTATTGGGGTTTGAACTGGAACCTCCCGAAGTATCATCATCGTTGATGGAAAATAGAAAAAAAAAACTATTTTTGTTGCTATAAAAGGACTCTTACTTTACGGGAGGAAAGGAGATTGCAAGTATTTGAGAATAAAGTACTTAAGAAAATGTTTGGACCAAAGAGAAATGAACAGACAGGTGAATGGAGAAGACTACATAACAATGAAACTACATGGCCTTTATAGGAAGCCAGATATAATAAGAACAGTTAAGTCTCGTAGACTGCGATGGGCAGGACATGTTGCACGTATGGGGAATGGGGAGACTTGCATGGAAGCTTCTTGTAGGAAAGCCAGAGGGAAAACGCCCCAGTTGGTAGACCAAGAATCAGGTGGGAGAATAACATTAACTATGATTTGAGGGGAAGTAGATTATATAGGGAATGATTGGAAAGCATTAGCTCAGGATAGGGATGTATGGAGAGCTTATGTCCGTGCGGCCATGAACCTACGGGTTCGATAGTGCCAGTGAGTAAGTAAGTAAGTATAAAAATAAACTCTTGCTGTCAATAAATTCAAGGTTGAGAGTTTTATTTATTGTTTATGAAAAGTAAATCGAGATATTCAAGAAGGCTGATGATGAAAAAAGGGAAAAAAATTTAACTTTCTATCTTCTGATTTCGACAGAAGGAATTTATCTTATTTTTGAAAAAAAAAAAAACGTAAATAACTGTCCCTTTTCCTTGTAATATTTGAAGAGACAAACACACAACACACTATAGGGAGCTTACAAAGTAAATAGTCATTTCTTAAAATAGATCACGATGCTATCCGGCGGTTCTTTGGTTTAGTGGTTAGATACTTGTCCTCCACAATAGGTTCCGATTTCGCAACTCGGTCTTTTCAGGTGAGTTCAGGCGTTTCTACTGCTAAAAACTACTTCCATCGCTCTTCATATTCGTGTCATCCATTTCGTTTCATTTCATTTCATCTGCCCGTGTGATTTGATACAACAGACCTTGTCAGCATCCATGTATCATATTACAGGCATTCAATAACAGGGGCTTAATATAATTTAATCTCATCCTTTGACCTGTAATTACGTCGGACACGAGTAGAGATTTGTTTTACTTTCTGAAGACGTCCGTGTATTAAGCAGACATAACTTCCCCATACATCCCTATCCTGAGCTAATGTTTTTCAATCATCCTCTGTACAATATATTTTTTCTCAAATCATGGTTAATGTTATTCTCCCGCCTCATTCTTGGCCTGCCTACAGGGCGCTTTCCCTCTGGTTTTCCTACAAGGAGCTTCAATTTTTGCCACATGTCCTGCCCATCGCAGTAAACGAGAGAGTTAACTGTTTTTTATTATATCTGGTTTCTTATAAATATCATGTGGCTCATTGTTATTTAGTCTTCTCCATTCGCTAGTATCTTTATCACTCTTCAGTCCAAAAATTTTGTTATGAACTTTACTTTTAAATACTAGCTATTTTTTCTCCTCCCTTAAAGTGTTCATGTTTCGCTTCCATGTAATATAATTGGGAGAATGGGAGAATAACAGTATTATTATATATAAATGGATTGCGCACAAATGTGCAAAGATGATAACACAACAATCACTAACACTTTAACTTTGTCTTGCGTAATCACAAATTGTTTTTGTTCTTTGTGTACATGTTTCGATGTGATATCTTTCGCATTTCTGTTCACATACTTCGCATATACATGACATCTTCGGGTCATGGAATGTTTTATCTCTACACATTAGGTGGTGGAATCCATGTAAACTTAGTCTTGTGATGACGTGTCGTATCTGGAAATTTGCTTCTATCCAGTTACTATCATCGCTCCGGTGCTGAAGAATTCCCGCCATACTTCCTCTCTTTTCCAGTGTAGTCTTTGTAGCACATGTTCATAGGGTTCTGTGGTTGGTAATATGTATGCCGTTTTCAAGTCCTCGATAAGGAAAGTCTCCCTTGCCAATAGGTACACTTTACGGCTTCAGAATAACAGTATTACATGTAATAAAAAAAATTAATTCAGTCACTAATACCAAATGCCAAACTGAAATGCAAATCCTATCGTAATTGTTATTTCATTTTTTTTTCAAAGAAAATAATTTGTTTGCTGCTATGATCTCGGGGTAGCGTCACTATCTGTACGCAGCGGGATCGGGTTCGATCCCCAGCCAGGTCAAGTTTCCTGAGTGATGGTTTTTTTCTCACCTGTAAGGCAAATGTAAGGAAACTGTAAGATCCAAACGGTCCCCGAACATCATCTGAAAATCATAATCATGTTTAGTGTGAATGTGTGGAATGGTGTGTTTCGTCTTAATGTTGTGTTGTCTCGGAGGAAGCTCTGACAGTGAGCTGATCACTCATTCAGGGAGGCTCTCCATGTCCTTGTGTGGTTAAAAAAGTATGTATGTGATCCATATTTAAAACCCCTCTCCCGACAGGTCGTGCCACTGTAAGGTGTATGGATGTAAAAATAGTACACATAAGGTGAGAAGTTAAACTAAATTAATGGAATGGAAACATAATTTATTTTTAATTAGCTAATACCCGGCGTGCGCTGCTACGCCTAAATAAATGATAATGTGTTTTTGCATTTAGTTGAATAAGTAAAAGGAAAAATAAATATAAATTTATATCGTTATTATTTTTAGATACCCCGTGCTGATTACCCGGCTTTGCCCGGGAATCTACTTATCCCGATGTACTTGGCATAAATGAGCTGAAAGACAAAATTCGTTATTTTGAGTTATCCATAAAAGAATACCCGCCGTGCGCTGCTATGCTTGACCGGGAATCTACTTATCCCGATCTTCTTGGCATCAATTAAAGACAAAAATGGTTATTGTGAGTTATCCTTAAACGATAAACATATGCTGTCGCGGACTTTTCTGTAGAGTTTTTTTTTTAGATATTCAATTCTGTGTACAACAATTTTGTGTATTTGTTATAGTTTAGGCAGCGTCCCATTTAAAGGTAAAAAAGGGACTTTTTCACGTCTTTCACTATAAAGGTTTTTTAAGGGAATCTCTTGAACATTTTGCAAAAAAACCCATCACAATCAGATCAACGATATGGCCGCGCATATAAAGTACGAACAAAATAAACCAAACAAACGAACAAACAAACATTCATTTTTATATACCGGTATTAGATTAGCCTTATAATATATACTTGATGTAAGAATTTTATACAATGTCTAGCTTATTTGTAAAATCTAATAAATATTGAAGTACCGTAACGTAATACTGTAATCTTCCATTTGCCAATCACTTCAGGCAAGTAAAACCGTAGAGCACTGAAAACGAGAATTAACTGCACGACGCGACAGACCTAGATAGCCTTTGGTCTACCAGTCGGCTGCTGGCCTCACATCCACATGCGTTAATCATCCAGTCAGTATAGGTGGTAAGATGTTAATTATATGATGTTTACCTGGTAAGCCAGTCGTCCTCAACTAAATTATTAAACTTCTTCAAGTTATTCTAATATGGAGACCTTTCGAAAACAATGTTTCATCTTCTGCATTTTAACTGGAACTGATGGTGTTGTATAGGTTGTATTATGGATTTATGTCTGCGGTTATGTTCTCGTTGAGTAGGTCTTTATTCCTTGCTTCTTTTAGAATCTCTATGTCTTCAAGGATGCTGATCATGTTGTTATTATACTCTCTGTGTAGTATTGACATAGAATAATCGATTTTTGAGGTGATATGTGGTCAGCATGTCGAATTCCCTAGCTGTTTAGAGCTGGCTTCTCAACCTGGAGTAGCTATTTATTGTAACTACCCAATTCCTCACGTGCTAGGTGGGTACCTGTCCCATAATATGTTACATAAAATTGGTACCTGGTAAGTCAGTCCAATATGGAACTATTTATTAATTTAGTTGAGGACGACTGACTTACCAGGTACCAATTGTATTTAACATCTTATTACATAATCTTAACGGTGCTTTTGGGGCACGCCTTAGCGTAGTGGTTAAGGCACTGAGCTACAAGCCGGAGGGTCGAGGGTTCAAGTCCCGTTGGAGTCAAGATTTTTAAAACTGACCCAAACCCTCTGGCGGCAGTATGGCCCTGGGGTCGACTCAGCCTCTAACGGAAATGAGTACCAGACGCTTGTTCTGGGGATAAAGGCGGCCGTCACGCAGGGCTGACATCAAGTGCTGATTGTCTAGAAAAAGTGGGAGCCTTAACACTCCTACTACCCCAAGGGCCTCCGGGTCTGTTGTGGGATCACTTTACTTTTTTAACGGTGCTTTAATATGGATTTTAAAATGTTGACCTGTCCCATTACTGGAACGAAAATTCAGGCCCGAAAACAAAAAAAAGTATTCTTCATCGGGGGGATTTCGACCAGCACGCGGCAAGTTTCCCACAATTCTTATACCAAGCTATGATTTTTGTCTTAAACAGTTCGCCTTACGGCACGGGGGCCCGAAAACGCGGGACCTTAGTATGAGATAAATTTTGTAAAACCGCATTTTTTCCTTTTTGTTAGTAAATTAGTAAAGATAGTTCTGTGGGGTTCTATGTAACCTTCCAGCAGTAAACGTTTCCTTTTGGTGCAAGTCGTCTTTAAGAAATTTCCTTCCTCGTGGTCTGCTCGCGCATGTGAAAAACATTGCGGTTGACCTTCAATTAATTGTGAAATACATATCTTAGCATCAATATGCAGATGTTGTCACTGAGAAACAATGTTATTGCCTCTCACTAAAATTACACGCCCGAGTTCAAATCTCGTTACGATTCGTTCGGGTCTTATACCTATAGCTATGAGTGACCAAAACAAGAAAACATATAAAATGTGAAATTTGTGGTACTCATTCAATTTACAAAGTTGGTTAACAATTATTTTTGATATAACTTTTTTTTTGTCATTCCAACTTCCCTAAAAAATTGTTAAATTAAAAAAAAATAGGAGCAACAAAACTATTATTCTTCTTGTTTACTATAAGGATGCGAAACATGATCTCTTATTTTCATGTACAAACAAACATTTTATACGATAATAACAATAATAATACTTACGATAATAATAATAATATAATAGTATAAATATGATAAATTATACGAGAAACACCAATTAATATATATATATATATATATATATATATATATGTGATATATATATGGTATGATAAGAAAAATAAATGCCTGGACGGGATTCGAACCCGGATCTCTGAGTCTGTACCTCAGTGTGATATCCATTACACCACCAGGCGAATCCAATTCAAACATTTATTTTTCTTATATTTGTATTATATTCCCCATTATTACTAGATGTCGCGAGAAATGGATATCACACTGAGGTACAGACTCAGAGATCCGGGTTCGAATCCCGTCCAGGCATTTATTTTTCTTATCATACCATATTAAGCTTGCATTGCTCAATGTTAAATATTTAATTATAACATCTTTAAAGCGTCACTGCTATAAAGTAAAAATGTTCTCTTTAATTTGCTTACTTGTTATAGTCAGCTACTAGATGGCAGTGAAGACTGAGTTCTCGCGACATCTAGTAATAATGGGGAATATAATACATATATAAGAAAAATAAATGTTTGAATTGGATTCGCCTGGTGGTATAATGGATATCACACTGAGGTACAGACTCAGAGATCCGGGTTCGAATCCCGTCCAGGCATTTATTTTTCTTATCATACCATATTAAGCTTGCATTGCTCAATGTTAAATATTTAATTATAACATATATATATATATATATATATATATCTTACACTGGGTAATAATGAAGTCGACGTTAGAGCAAATATAAATTTAGATTTCTTTTAAAAGATGCCAATGTCCGGCAGCCACTTATTTCTTGTGGTAGGGAATTCCAGTTGCGAGAAGTGAAGATAGTATATGGCATGGAGTGATGTGATGTCCTATGTTGCGGTATATTAAGTAAGAGACTATGTTGTGATCTTGTGTTTAAGTTATGGTTTGAGGATAGATACTGGAAACGATATGATAAATAATTGGGAGTCGAGGTATGTAGGATCTTAAATAAGAGAATTAGACAGTGCGATTTTTAAGAGAGGAGAAAAAATTACCGGTACGTGACAATAAAATGTTTAGGATTTTTTTTTATCGAAGGGAGACTAACCCAAAGAAAATTTTTATAACAGCGAGTTACGTGATCTTTATGGGAAATCAGATGCAATAAGAACAGTTAAGACTTATAGAATGAGATGGACATGAATGAGGAATGAAAGAGGAACGTGAAAATCCAGAGGGGAAAGCGCCTATTAGACATGCCAAGAATGAGATGAGAGTATAACATTTAACCACGATTTGAGAGATGTCTAGAAATATTATGTCCGAGCAGCCATGAACATCCGGGATCGACAATGATACTGAATTAGTTATGTATAAAGGGCGGATTTCTATGACCTAAAAAATGGAAAATATGCACGCATTTATGACCTAAAAAAGGGTTTAAATATGAGTTAAAAAGACAAAAATATGACCTTATAATTCAATGAATGTTTTTACCCATACTATATTATGTGTTCATTCATATACATTTTCAATTGTATCACAAGGAAAAGGAAATCTTTTTCTATCAGTGCAAAAGTTTGCTACCTGTTAACAGAAATCTTCGAAACAAGTGAACTTTTAAACTGACGATTTTATACAGATACAATGTTGGTTATTTCCAATCGCCTGATGACTAGGCTATTAAAAAAACCCAAAATATGACTTTATCATAGAAATAAGCAGAAGTATGACCAAAAATCTTTAAAAAAGTAGTGAAAAATATGACTTTTAAGACCCAATAAAAACCACATAATCTTAATAATAAGGCATATATAAATGTTTTTACTTATTTGAAGCTTAGAATATAGGATTTGGTAAAAATATGAGGTGTCATAGGAATCCGCCCCTTAATTATGTATGTTTTTTTCATTTATAAACGTTTTAGCATCTAAGATCAAATAGCGTCTATGTATTTATTATTTTTTACGATGCTATGGAATGGAGGATTTTATAAAATGAGTCATAATGATGAAATTCCAATTCAGCATTTGCATTGAAGTGAAAAAAAAAAACTCTTTTAGCTTGGTCGAGACTGGGGTTTAATCTCGGGACCTTTCGAATACGTGTCGAATCATTTCGCGGTTATTGTAAGTTAAATCAACGACTGAAATATTTATGATTACACTTATGCATTATAGTTATGTGCATTTTTTATTAAACTCAATCCTGATGGACTAGTGTTTACCATATTCGGCTCTAGTTCCGAAGTTCACAAATTCGAATTCAAATCCAACCGGATTCGGTGGATTTTTTTAAACTGCCTATGGCTTGATCTGGAAGGGAAATAAAACCATGGGCTTTCGTGTAGATTTTTCGGCACGTAAAAAGATCTCAACTCTGTAACATGAGATCTCTGTGCAAAAACTTATCAGTTTATTTTTCCCGCACTTTAATTGCAATGCTAATAACTAAAGTCCGGATGTTAGACACTTAAAACAATTCAGAGTAGGCAGGCAAAAAGGCACTAAAATCATTAATATAGGCAATAAAACGTTCAAAATAGGCTGTTACAAAAAATGGACAACAATATAACTTTTTACAGTCTTACGTTAAGAATATAAACATATGCTATCAATACCATGCGAAGATATAAGAGATGTTTTTGGAATCTGTTTTGCCTTTTTTACAGAGAGCAGAACCATCACTTGAGAATATTTCTGCACCAATTTTTTTCACAAAATTTGTCAGTTTGTCATTTACTGTTGTCCGCTCTTTATGAATCTTAAAAAAACTGTTCTAAAGGTAAAAAAAAAAAAACATACACTTGCCGCACCACTTTGTCTTTGAAGCACCTCTCTGTGAATGAGGACTGAAGACTGAATTCAGTGTTACCAAGATCAAAAATAATATTGTCAGTTACCTAAAGGTTTCAGCACCAGGTGTGAGACAGAGAAAGAAAGCTTGAGTCATCTACCCTCTTTGCCACTCAGCAATGTTTATATTGAAAAGAAGCAAAGAACTTTTCTCCAAGCCTTAAAGCTGGAGTATAATACAATGGGACATAGCATAGGGCTATTCACTTAAAGGAAATGCATGAGGTGGAAAAATACAATAATTACCTAACAGGATTGCATTGAGGGGGAAACCATCTACCTGCTAGGTTATTGGGTTGTTGCCACCCTTATCCTAAAATATTCTAAGGGAATTTATAAAAAGAACACTTGAAAACTTCTACGAAATGATTTGTGACACGAAGTTTGTCCAATTCAATCGATTACATTGAACTACTGAGTTAATTTCGAGAAAAATTTGCAAATAAGCATTTATAGGCATTATAAGCTGAAATAGGTATTTATAGGCAAAATAAACTTCATGGAATTCAACTCTAGGGTCGTTGGTATGAACTTATATGAAGTCACTTTTAGAATATCTATAATAAATAACTACAGGCATTTTCCCTAACATCCGGTCTCTACTAATAACCTTAGTCATTAATGAGAATTGTTATGTAAATACTAGCTCTCTGCAGTAGGCCTACGTATGTTGAAAAGGCATATGGTATTTTTGATAGTGATATTGCTATCAGGTAAAGATGTGATGATCAAGAGAACCTAATGGGAGACTATTTTACCTCCAGAAAATTTTACCCCCAGAAGAACCCATGTCCGCGTTTCTTGACGGTTGTATTTTTACGGTGAAAGATAGTCACTCTTTCGATCACTTCTTTCATCTGGCATATTGCCTTCGACCTGTCTGGCATGGGCAACCTTTTGGTGGTAATGCTACTGCAAGCATAGCTCTCGGGGTCATTTAAGCACGCAATGGCTTTCTAATCTGGAGCTAATAATTATTGTAGTTGGGCACAGTTCCACATTTGCTGAAATTTCATGAGAAAATTTCTTTCCACATGGTGACTCAAACCAGTGTATGTTCCATAGTTCTCCATCAAGAAACGATGTCTTAAACCTCTTAGCTATGGCACAGAAAGTCAACTAATTTTGAACACAACTAATTGTAGGCTACACTAACAGAATTTTTAAATATAGGATAGGGTCCACTCAGTCTTGTGAGGGCAAATGAATAAATTGAGAACTACAGTCCCAGACTAATGCCTAGACTAACAACGGAAGTTTCGACCATTGCATGCCGAAACCTACCTTGAAATTTCTCGCAGAGAAGCGTTGTGATGTATCAAGCCTGTGTTAAAAAAAAATCTGCCGTTTTAAAGTGAAAGGTACAGAAATCGAAGCCAGAATCTAGCAATGAAGCCCACTGTACGGAACAAATGTACGTCCCTGTGTGAGTTAAGCACAGAGTGGAGTGAGGAAGGACACGGTGCAGACGGCGGGTAGTGAGGGTTAGCCAGTCTGCCAATACAGGAGTTGTATTACTTCCCTATAGTTTAAATGACAGATTTTGAACTTGATTTTAGTGTCTTGCAATTAAACATGGCAGATTTTTTTTTTTTTTGGACACGACCTTTGTACAATGCTTCTCTGGAAGAAATTTCAAGGTAGATTTCAGCTTGCAATGGTTAACAGTTCTCTTGTTAGTAAGTTAGAGTCTGGGTCAGCATACAACTTAAGAATTGCACATTTTGGAAATATATATATCAATCCATCCATAGTAATTCTGCCCGAGGGCAGATCTTTCACTGCAATCATAGCATTTTCATGTTATGCTTTGCAGCTTTACTAGGAAATTGTAGGAGTGGTAGCTTCCCGTTGCTTTCCACACCGGTGAAGGATGATGGTGTGGCCATATGATTTTGGGGACCGTTTGGGCCTTAAAGTTTTCCTAACATTTGTCTTACAGATGAGGAAAAACCCTGATAAAAACCTCACCCAGAAAAACTGTCCCGACTTGGGTCGAACCAGGGCCTGCTGCGTGACAAGGCAGCATGCTACCTCGAGATCACAGCAGTGGACTATATATATATATATATCAGAAGAACCATTATATTAATTTTAGGGGGGGAGGAAGTTCCTAGAAATGTAGCCTAGAGTGGGGATGGTTTTAACAGTTTCAATATCTGTAGTTTTACTCATTTTGTGTTATTAAATGGTGTTTTCTTTCTTTCTTTCTTTCTTTTTTGTCATAATGAGTAACTCACTGGCACTATCAGAACTGTGGATTCATGGCCACACAGACTTAAGCTCTCCATACATCCTTATTCTGATTAATGTTTTCAAATCATTCCCTGTATAATTCATCTTCCTCATATCATAGTTAATGTTATTCTTTTACCTCTTTCCGGTCTACCTCCTAGCCTTCCTATAAGAACTTTTCATGTCCCTCTTACATTCCCCATTCATGCCACATCTCTTGTCCATAGCTGTCTACGAGACTTAACTGTTCATATTACATAAGTTTCTCATGAAGATCAGGTAGATTAATATTTATAGACTTCTTTATTCAGCTGTCTGCTCATCTCTCTTTGGTATAAAAATTTTCGTAAGAACTTTATTCTCAAATACTCATAATCTCTTCTCCTTCCTTACAGTAAGAGACCATATTTCACATCCAAAAACTCCAAACTCAATGGGGTGACAGACCTATAAGGTCCTTGGCCTACAGCCGGCTGCTGTTCTCACAACTACATGTATTAATCACAAAGGTAGAAGATCATCCTGCCAGGGTAGGGGTGACATGTGGTCAGTATGTTGAGTCCCCCAGCCATTATAGCTGGTTTTCTCAATCTGGAGCTGCTACTTATTTTAGCTATCCAATTTCCTCACAAAAGTCTGGGAAAGCTGACAATGGTATACATGGTATATTGAAAGATGTTCAAATAGAACACAACAAGTTATGACATAAGATGACTTCAGATTCACCTCCATTAATTAAAATTTCTATTACTGGAGATTTAAATCACTTTCTGCCCATGTGATAGGCTTTTCAAGTAGTTTGAGTATAGCATCTGGCAGGTAACAGATAGACGTATCAGAGCCAATCTAATCAGCACATGACACCTAAGTGGTTAACACAGCTATTATATCAGCAAAATTAATTTTAAGAAAATAATATACCGGGCTATTCAGAAAGAAGGAACAGACTTCAAACATTTATTTCTTCCAAACTATAAAAAATAGAAACACAATTCCAACGTTCCTAGAAAGAGAAAAGTTTGAAGTTCACGGCCACATTGGCGCTGTGGCTTCAAGTTGTGATCACAGTTGCATTGGCACTGTTAGATTGGAAGAGGAGGATCAGAAGATCAACTTCATTGCCAGTGGCCTCCCATGTCACCAGAAACTAACCACGTGTGATTTTTATCTGTGGGGTTACGTAAAACACAGTGTTTTTATCCCCCTATGTCTGACACTCTTGAAAATTTGCGACATCGAATTGTTGAAGCTGTGAATTTGATAACTAGAGACCAGCTGATTCATGTGTGGCAAGAAATGAGCCACCGTTTTGGTATTTGTCATGTAACACATGGTGCTCATATTGAATGCATAAAATAGTGAAATTTGAACTTTTCTCTTTCCAGGAACGTTAAAATTGTGTTTATATTTTTTTGTAGTTTGGAAGAAATAAATGTTTGAAGTTTGTTCTTTCTTTTTGAATAGCCCTACATATATATATAATAATGCACTGCTGTGGTCTCAAGGTAGTGTGCTGCCTTGTCATGCAGTGGGCCCGGGTTCGATCCCTGGTTGGGGCAGTTTTTCTGGGTGAGGTTTTTATCGGGGTTTTTCCCCACCTGTAAGACAAATGTCAGGAAAACTTTAAGGCCCAAATGGTCCCCAAAATCATATGGCCATCATCATCATCCTTCACCGGTGTGGAAAGCAACAGGAAGCTTGCACACCTACAATTCCCTAGTAAAGCTGCAAGCATAGCATGAAAATGCTATGATTGCAGTGAAGGACCTGCATTTGGGCAGAATTACTATGGTTGGATATATATAATACATTATTAATCTAAAAATTAAAATGTAAAATTATGAAATATTTACCTAAAAGGACCGTCTCCTCAACTTTATTAGTTATTTATCTGTAGCGCTTTCAGGACTAGTCCCATCAACAGCAGGATTCAAGACTGGTGTTTCAGTGAAGAACTGGTAGAGGGGGTTACATGTATTGCCTGCATTTTCATTTATCAGATGGTCGTTGTTGTTAACTGCCTTCTAAATTTCCATCTTCTCAAGTATGTTTATCTTCACTGGATTATTTTCTCTGTGAATTTCTGTTACAGTGTTTTCAATATCTAACAAAAGATGTCCTTCATGGATAACGTGTTTTGCATAGCTTGATTTTCCTTCTGTGTGAATAAAGTCTCGAAAATGTTCTTTAAATCTGATGTTAAAATGTCTGTTTGTTCTTCCTATATAAAATTTGTTGCAATCTCTACATGTCAATTTATATACTCCTTTGCTATTGAAAATGTTATTTTCCTCGATGCACAGAGAAAATAATCCAGTGAAGAAAAAACGTACTCGAGGAGATGGAAATTTTGAAGGCAGTTAACAACAATGACCATCTGATAGATGAAAATGCACCCAGGATGTGTAACCCCTCACCAGATCTTCAGTGAAACACGTCTTGAATCCTGCTGATGATGGGTCTAGTCCCAAAAGCGCTACAGATAACCAACTAATAAAGTTGAGGAGACGGACCTTTTAGGTAAATATTTCTTAATTTAACATTTTAATTTTTAATAATATCTCAACGGAACTTCATCATGAATCTTATTCATGTTGACTAATCTAAAAGGAGCAGTATTTATTAATATATAAGACCTAATGATTTTGATGGATTCTAAATTGGGCAGACAATTTCCTCTAATAAAACACCAGAAGCTATTTCAGAAGCACTAAAACATTTTACAAAAATTAAACAAATATCAATACAGTGGGTATCTTCCCATGTCGTGTATAGTAATGAGATGACAGATGTATTATCAAAAGAAAAAAACCATCTTACATAAAACAAATCTCATAGTGGAAGCACAAGAATTTAAAACATTAATAAAAAAAATCACAATAAAACAATGGTCAAATATTCATCTAGATTGGTCAATAAAATGTTATGGAAAGAAGCTGTGGTAAGATTCAGATTAAAAAAAAAAGGATATGATTATATTTAAAGAGAAAAATTTATGCCTGGACTGGTGTTTGAACCCAAGGTCTCAAGTTCTATACACTAGTGCTCTTTCCAACTGAGCTACTTAGGTCTCCAAGCTAAACGCAAATTTTTTCTCTTATTTATAGAATTCCCAAGAGCGCCAAAGGCTAAGAACCATTGATCAACACACCAAATGGCAGCTTATTTTCTAACAAGACTTTTAATGAAAATTTAACTTTACTTTATAAAGACAGTAGAGCTTCCTTTAACTTTTTTTATAAATTTAACATTTCTCACTGAATGACAATTTTTTTCAATGCCCCAAGGTTATCATTTCGACATTTCTGGTGTTCTCTCCTGGCATTGGCATAATTGTAACCCACTTCTGAAGTTGGGGTGCCTAGAAGGCAGAGTTACGTTACCCCAATGATAAATGATAATGAAGCACCAGGAGAGTTCTTAACCTAAACTTAACCTAAATTCCAGATAATAGGCAACCACAGGAATAATTCCCTTTAAGGAAAAATTCCTAAGGTTTGACTAGGAATCGAACCCATGACCTCATGAACAGTAGTCAGAATCACTGACCAGTAGCCCATGAGGCTGGTCAAATGACAAATTATATTTAAAGAGAAAAATGTACACCTAGACTCGGGTTTGAACCCAAGGTCTTTAGTTATATACACTAGTGCTCCTTCCAACTGAGCTACCTGGACTACCTAGGATATGATTGTCTGGCTGCACATCTTAAAAGAATATTAAAATTTGTACAATAAGCAGAACACCAGGAATATCTATGGATGCTCACTATGTAGGAAGATGGATAACATAAAACAAAGAAATGGTAAAATTGACAAATTATACTGGAATGCAAGATTTAATGAACTAGAAGCACTCAAAAAGAAGGCCATTGGACAAAGAAGAAGATATTAAAATTTAAAATTAGAAAAATGTTTATAGATCTATTTCAATTTTAACATAAACTTACACACTTCAATCTGTTTCAAGACTCAATGAAAACAAGAATGATGCTATTAGCAGTTTATATCCTATAAGCTGCAGAACACAGAAGATCTTTCTACCAAAACAATGTTACACAATAAATTAAATAAATACATAACTTATTTCCATTTTATTAATATTATTTATTAAACATTTTATTCACTAGATTACTCTTTTAAAATATCATCTATCTATATCTATATTGGCATTGCCCAATGTTGACCCATAGCCTCGCCCTTGTCAGGAACCACTAGATCAAGTTAATATGGTTACCTTCTTTGTTCACAGATGTCATGAATGGCATGCAGTCAACACACCGATTCAATGAGACATCTAGCAGACAACTAAGGTATTACTAGGACATTAAAGTTGGTAAATTTTGCTTAGAGGCCTTTTTGTTCAGGCTTAAGGATATTTTATAAGCCTGAAAATCTTCAGACTTGGGACCCACGGCTTAAAGTCCCTCCCAGAAGACTTGCTCTTGAATTTTCCTGTCCTAAAAAAATCCATTGATCCCGGCTGGGTTTGAACCCATGACCCTCGGGACCAGAGGCAAGAAGCATAACCACAAGTCCACTGATGCTGACTTTAAAATACCATGCAAGTTTTTAATTATTTGGAAAACTCACACGATGCTATTCTCTAGTCATGAATTATCAGCAAGATAATTTTTTGCAAACATCCTCTTCAAATTTCCTAACACATGTTCAAACATTTTTATCCCTACAACATTATTTTTCATCTTGTTTATTCTAATATGGTCTGAAAGAATAGTGACTTATGTTGGCTGCAGTGGTCTAGTGGTTATGTCCCTTGCCTCTAGTCCTGAGGGTCACGGGTTCAAACCCAGCCGGGGCCGATGGATTTTTAGGATGGAAAAATCCAAGGGACAAGTCCTCCGGGAGGGATTTTAAGCTGTGGATCACGAGTTTGAAAATTTTCAGGCTTGTAAAAAGAACCACAAGCCTGAAAGAAAAGATGTCTGTCTAGAATTTAATCAATTTTTATCGATCCAAGTAATACCTCATTTGCCTACTAGATGTCTCATTGAGGTAGTGTGCTAATCCAATGTCACTTGTTGACATCTATAGGTAAATAAGCATAACTAACTTAATGATGTTTTTATTATTGATTTAACATTTCTCCATGAAAGATAAATTATATTTGAAGAGAAAAATTTTCGCCTAGACCGGGACTCGAACCCGTGACCCTTGGCTTTTCGGGCCAAGTGCTCTACCAACTGAGCTACCGAGGCGAGTTACGATCTAGACGCAAATTTTTCTCATATATACGTTGTAATTCCCTATCGCCAAATGCTTTTGAAACCATTGTTTCTATCTTTGCAAATGGCGGCTTCTTAGTTAAGAAGACATTTATTGGGAATTTAACATTACTTTATAAAGCTAGTAAGGCTTCTAATGATGTTTTTATTATTGATTTAACATTTCTCCATGAAAGATAAATTATATTTGAAGAGAAAAATTTTTGCCTAGACCGGGACTCGAACCCGGGACCCTTGGCTTTCCGGGCCAAGTGCTCTACCAACTGAGCTACCGAGGCGAGTTACGATCTAAAAAATTTTTCTCTTCAAATATAACTAACTTAGTCTGGTCAAGAAACTTCCAGTAGGTTGAGTTGACCATAAGGTCATGGTGCCTGTTTAAAAATTCTGACATTGACTTGAACCCACTGTCTTCTGGTTTGTTACAGTATGCCCTTATTTCTGACAAAACTTATAATTATCATTACATTCATATATTATTATTGGGAATTTTATAATATGAGGTTTTCATTTAATAAAATCAATATTGAATCAAGAGTATTCTTACCTTATTTATCTGTCTTCTTTATTACAGAACCGCGGTATCGAGAGCCAAAGTTCAATATTAATTCCTTTTCATTTATTGATGAAAATATTACATAAACCACCGCCAGATGTATGCATTGCAAATGAAAATAAAGTGAGTTGAATTTAGAACAATTAATAATTTATAAAATTGCCTTAAAAAGGAACAAAGAATCAGACAGACAAATTTGTAAATTAGTCTGTGTTAAGTAGCAGGCAAACTCCTTGCAGGATCCAATGGCTCTCATGCTCCTTGGTAAACAAATCTGCTTCAAAAAACAAGACCCACACCCATTGCATTCCTGCGTTGAGATGTTATGTACACAGGTGTGCGCAAAGTATCCTGTAAAGATAACTCATGCCATTAATTCCAGGAAATATTAAAACACAAAAGTTAATCATATTTTATACTATCAAACAGAAACAAATTCTGCCAGACTGCGATTAGAACCCAGGATTTCTAGTTTTGCACACTAGCATTCTTCCTTTAAGCTCTCTCTAAACCCTATGTACCTATTGTAGTGAACTCTATTCACTTTACAATAGAGTTGCTTCTTTACCTTTCTGAGCTAAGTTCCAGTTGTAATGTAAACAAACCAGACGTATGACTGCATTTTGATTGGTCGAATAATGGTTTTACCTTTAAGCGTGTAAGAAAATGTAGTTATTTCAAAATTGTTTTATTATTCTTGTCAGATTTAGTTAATATATCAAATATAATATTTATTTTGATGTTATATTTTAAATTAACATATTCCAGAATTGGACTTGGTTTTATTTTAGAAAGAAAAATTAACACTTGGACCGGGAATTGAACCCCGGATCTCTGATGGTGTTTGGATGGCATAATTGGTATCATACTTACACATAGTCAGAGATCCAGGATTTGAATCCCGGTCCGAGCATTAATTTTTCTTTCTAAAATAATAATATTTACTTATTAATTTGAAAGCCTCTTAATATTATTTTACATAAAAAATTTATGAAATAATATTTATTTATTTATCAAATGGCAGGAACTGCAATAATGTCATTTCCCCTTTGGCCTCTCAGTACAAGCTCACAGAATCGCAATGGTGCAGATATTGTTGGTTCATTTCCTGGTGTGGATCAGCACAAAATGGGCAGCTGGTGGATGGTTACCCATTTTTCATTCCATACATCAAGACCAGCTTTTAGAAAGTCTTACATAAGCCTCATTTTAATAATGTAAGTAAAATGTTTAGATTTCAAATATTTTACAAGTACATAATAAAACTTTTTTTAATATAATAAATTTGGAAATTTTAACATTACGAGGTTTTCATAATAAGAATCAAATGAATCATGAATTCTTTTTACCTCATTTATATCTATGTTTTTTTAACACAGCACCGCAGTATCGGAAAAACATCTTTTCCATCTTCAACTGTTTTCATGACTATCAGTTTTTTCTTTTGCTGACAATTATCCAAACTGTCATATGGTGTACTTTTGAAGAAGTAATTATCCAAACTGCCATCTGGTGTACTTTTGAAGAACTTTGTAATCAAGCTTGGTTCATCCCGAACTTCGAAGTTAAGTTATTACATAATAAAACTGTTTGCACTCTGAATTTTCTTTTTAATTTCTTAGATATTTATTATGAAAATACATAAGGAAGTAGATATTTAATCATATTTTGTTATTAATGAGCCTTAATATAGGAAGCTATCTACCTTTTCAAAAGTATAGTTAATAATACTGATATATATAAATTCTCTATTATATTTCTTTTGGTTAACAAGCATATACTTCGTTTTCTCTTCATATAAATCCCATTTCTACCTGAGTTAATGTTACAAATGCATTCCTGACATTCCTTTCTGTCCTCCCTGTAATAATATATCATCTGCATAGGCAAGTATTTGTAGTGACTTGTATTATTCCTCTAGTCTGGATGCCTGTATTCACATTTTTTTCCAATGCTATATCAAATAATAAGCAGGGCAGTGAATCACCTTGTCTGAGACCATTTAAAGTTCTCACAAGCTCTGATATATCATTCTGAACCTGGACCTGAAATATACTTTTCTCTATTTTGGCTTTCATAAGTCTTAAAGCACACACATACACATTTTAACGAATATCACTTTGGTTTTTAGTCAATCCCAGTGGAGTAATAGTCTAATTAGGAAACATGATATGAAGTGAAGTGGAAAGATTTTTATTTTAAATTTTAAGTAGTTACCATACTTGTCCTTGCTTATGAAGTTAGTGTCAATCAACACTGTGAGGAATTTGAAAAGCCATTATAAGTAGTGGCTCCAAGTAGAGAATATGGTATAACAACTGGGTTACCACATGTCACCTCTATACATACAGAATGGTCATCCACCTCTGTATATTCGGACCAACGGATCTGTGCCCCTACAGCACTGACATCGATCTTAGTAAAGTACATATATATACTCACACCATTTCACCACACTTTCCTCCCACTACGTCAAACAGCAGCCAAGGTAACTTATCGAGTAGGGATGTTGCCAAACTTCCCACAGTGTCATGGCTCTTGAATATTGAAGAATGTAAGGCCAACCTCATGGGGCTAGTGGTCAGCGTTACTGACTTCTGTTCATGAGGTCCCGCGTTCAATTCCCAGTCAGATCATAGGAATTTTTCTTAAAGGGAATTATTCCTGTGGTTGCCTATGGTCTGGAATTTAGGTAAAGAACTCTCCTGGCGCTTCATTATCATTTATAACCCATCATATCATCAGGGTAACGTAACTCCACCTTCCAGGTGCCCTAACCTAAGAAATGGATTACAATATTGCCAATGCAGGGGAGAATATCAGAAATGTCAAAATGACAATGGGGCATTGAATAAAAAAAAGAGAGAATGGTTGGAGTTGAGTTGACAACACTTGAGTGCAAGTGCAAATAATGTCCCACAAGAAGGCTCAGAATTGTGAGTAGTGGGAAGGGAGAAAGAGAGAGATAGGAATGCAGGGAAGGAAATTATTTACCAAGGCAGAAAAGGAAGTAGGCTTTAGTTCGCATATCTTACAGAGGCATAGATCCATTGGACAGACAATAACTGACTCATGTGGGTGTCAGGCCAGTAGCCAGCTGTCACACTATGAAGCAAACATATAGAAAAAAAAGTAGCACATTACACATCCTCAAGACCTGCACTCACCTGCAGTTTAAGTCTATGGACTTCAATAGGCTGCACCAATAGCACAGGCAGTTCTTCAATTAAAACCTTTGGATATGACTTTGCTAAACGGTTCTGTATTCCATCCCACCGAGCTCCTTCTATGTACAGACCATGAACATAGTAACCCTGCAACAAAATAAAACATAAAATAAATTATGATGATATTAAAGTAGATTTCCGGGCTTTAGGCCGTGGTCTTGAGGCTTCGTCTGGGAACTTCAAGCCTCAAGACCAAGGCTTACAGCCCAGAAATCTACTTCAAGGTCATGATAATAACTCCAGCTGTGAAAGCCTAAGTCAATATATAAAATAATTTTTTTTTAAATTTGATATCACTTGAACTTGTATATTATATTATTTTATCCATGACCAACACAAAAAACACATTCATAAATGATTTTTAATTATAAGATAGGTTTTTTCAACATTACTTCAATTCACATGTAACAACCCCAAGCACGACAGGCCTAGAATGCCCTTGGCCTACTATCCGGCTGCTGGCCTCACATCCACATGTGTTAATCATAGAGGTAGACAATCATCTAGCCAGTGTAACGGTGACATGTAGCCAGCATGTCGGGTCCCCAGCCGTTATAGCTGGTCTTCTCAACCTGGAGTTGCTACTTATTTTAGCTACCCAAATGCCTCACAATGCTGGGTAGGCACCGATCCCATACTGGCTGAAATTCCATGAGAAAATTTCTTCCCTCATGGGTACTTGAATCAGTGCAAATCCCAGCAGGTAGGCCAAGAATGAGATGGGAGAATACTGTTAACCTTGATTTGAGGGGAATAGATTATACAGGAGAGGGCACAGAAACTCCTTGTAGGAAAACCAGAGGGAAAGTGCCAGCAGGTAGGCCAAGAATGAGATGAGAGAATACTATTAATCTTGATTTGAGGGGAATAGATTATACAGGAGATGATTGGAAAACATTTGCTCAGAACAGGGATGTATGAAGAGCTTATATCTGCATGGCCGTGATCCTATGAGATCGATAGTGCCAGTGAGTTAGTTAGATATAATCTCAATAAATGCTAATTAATTTAAGATATAGCCATCATATAAAAAATCCCAGACAATTTTGGTAAAAGTGAACATCAGTGATAATATAGCACCTGTAAAAATTATAACATTCTAATGGACTAGTGCCTGCCTTTGGTTTCAGGCAAAAGTAAAATAATTATCAATGAATTTGTGAAATTTGTATCTGCATATTTCTATGAAGGGGATCACAGAAACATACAAAATAATAATGTCCAGCAATGGATAATGTTAAATTGATAATCTCACATGAAAATACAAAATTATTTGATTTGGTCTGGGCGAAAATTTTTCTCTTCAAATATAATTTATCCTTCAGTGAGAAGTGTTAAATTAATAATAAAAACATCAATAGAAGCCTTATTGGCTTTATAAAGTAGTGTTTAAATTCCCAATAAATGTCTTCTTAATAAAGAAGCCACCATTTGCAAAGATAGAAGCAAAGGTTTCATAGCATTTGGCACAAGGGAATTACAACGTATATAAGAGAAAAATTTGTGTCTAGATCGCAACTCGCTTCGGTAGCTCAGTTGGTAAAGCATTGGCCCGGAAAGTTAAAGGTCCCAGGTTCGAGTCTCGATCTGGGCGAAAAAATTTTCTCTTCAAATATAATACAATAGGAAGTAAAATTATGAGGTTTTACTTAATAATATTATTATTATAAAATTATTGCTTAATTTCTGACCTCTTCTGGATCATTTCCAATGTAATCTGGCCCAAGGTACTCGGTTACTTTGGTGAAGAGAGTAGAACGATCCAACGGCCACTCATACTTGCGACATGACATCTGAACAAGTGCAGTGAGATAGGATTCAGGAATGTGCAGACCAGACAGCCACATAGAGTCCATGTAACCAGTTATACTCTGTAACAAACACAATGACATCAAATTATCATTTTAGCGAATTCCAAACGTTGTACCCATGAAAAATTTAAAAAAGAAAGTTTACAAATCTTTCAGTGTTAATATTATTCGTTTTTAAACATCTTAATGAAGGACAAATTATATTTGAAAAGAAAAATATACTAAACGCGTATTTTTCTCTTATACATAGTTAGTTCCCTAATTATATATAAGAGAAAAATATGCATTTAGATTGGAGGCCTAGGTAGCTCAGATGGAAGAGCATTGACGTAGAGAGTCAAAGGTCCTGGGTTCAAACCCCAGTCTAGGCGTATATTTTTCTTTTCAAATATAATTTACAAATCTTCATCGATCTTATCTACTAGACCAAAAATGACCATGGCTTGTAATGATGGCTGAAGATGGGAGGGATTCCTGATGAAAACTGCAGTTTCCATGTTTGAAGAACACAAAATATGAGGTGAGATACAACTCATTTTATTAAGTCTTATTAATTAATGTTCAATCTAACTACAGCAAACTCCCGATTATCTGTGTTAATTGGGACCAAGATATGCATAGAAAATCGAAAAACACGGATAATTCAATTATGTTATTCGGCATCATGGAAGTTGATCAGAAATGTATTTACCCACTTTAACACTACTTAAATGCAACAAATATTCATAAAATGTTATATTAAATGTGTTTAGGTGCGAGTAGTAATTATCATTAATTTATTTTACTCGTCATCATCATCCATGCAAGTATTAGGCCATGTGGCCTGTTATGGTCTCAAAGAGGAATTTTCCATCCAGTGCTTTTTGGACGTCCCAGCGATCTTTTGCCTTGGGGGCAGTAGCGAAGTATGGCTTTTGGAATTCTATAAGATGGCATTCATTAAAGATGAGCTTTCCAGTTGTTCTGGTTATTTTACTCATTAATATGAAAAGAAGTGGGACTATTTCCTGTCATGGCCACTCTGGTTACAACAGTTATTCAAAATGGCCATCGTAACTAGTGATAACTACACTAGTAACCACCAATAACCACACTTATAACCAGCGATGACACAAATAATCAGTGATAACCACACTAGTAACCACCGATGACCACACTACTTACCAGCAATAAACCCACTGCCACAGCATATCTGTGGTTTCAATCTGTAACAACAAACTTTCAGAGACTCATACAATGGAGATTTCCAAAATCGTATTGTATTATCAGAATGTTGGTTGGTACCGTTAAATGCGTCAGGGGAGGGGGTTGTGAGTGAAAAATACTCTATTGTGCTAGTTTCTAAGCGCAGTTCACAGTAGCATGTTTAAAAATAAAGAATTTTTCATAACAATACAAAATACAGTACAGTATTATCTTCATTTTTTTTAAAAATACAGTAAAAAGAGTCATGCCTGGATAATCTGCAAACCAGATAAAAAACGCACAGTTAATCGGGAGTTTGCTGTAACTCTATTTATAAATTAGTTGGGTTAATGTTCTGGCATGTTGAAGAGTTTGGTAAATAAAACTTACCTAGAATAAGTTTTCAAAGGAAAAGAGCAACTTACCCATTCATCATATTGTATCACTCTCTTACGGAAATGTTCCATCCAGGCTCCCAGACTCTTGCAAGTTGGAGGAGCCAACTTTCTCCAGATTGCTGGCAGTTGTCCATTAAACAGTGAGTTAGCCACGTTCTCCAGCATAGAATCCATGCCAACCTCACCCACCAGAGCCTACAACATTACCAGTCTCAACACCACAAAAACCAAGAATTGAGAATATTTAATTTTAATATGAAATTATAATAGGAAATAACAAGGTTCTTCTTAATAAATAATAGAAGAGAAAAATTTTCGTCTAGACTGAGACTCGAACCTAGGACCTTTTGCTTGCCGGGCCAAATGCTACCGAGGCGAGTTATGATCTAGACGCAAATTTTTCTCTTCAAATATAATTTATCTTCCAGTGAGAAATGTTAAATCAATAATAAAAAGGTTCTTCTTAATAAATAATAGTCCCGAGATCCGGCTGCAAGATTACTACGTTCGAGTGTATGAACAAAATAAATTTTTTTCATAAAATTGTGAATGATTGAATACATTTTTGCTGAGTTGCCTATTAAAATTCGGCCGCCAGTATTTTTAATTAAAATATAATTTATTTCTTCTTCTTCTTCTTCTTCTTCCTTCCAAGTATTAGGCCAAGGCCTGTTACGATCCTATAGAAAATTTTCCCTCCAGCGTTTTGATCCTTCTGGGAAATTCTCGTATAAGAGCAATTAACTAAACCACTATTTGTAGATCATGATCCATATATGAATGATCATCACCCTCAAGGTCTGAGTGATATGGGTTTTCTTCAAACAACTATTTACACAGTTGTAGGTAAGTGTTATTCTGTGCATAGTTCCAGTCACATAGTTAATTGAACTGAAACATCTCTGCTAAGTTCAACTTTTACAGGAATTAATCACTATGAGGTTTAATTTATGATAAAATCAAATGTTTCCTACCTCTCCTCATATAATTCTTCTAAGTAGATCGCGATTTCAAGACCATAACGGTCTCATCTTCAGTACAATCTTGGCAACTGATATGTCGATCGGAAGAAACACTTCTTCTTTACTCTGTTGGTGGACCGATGAACTTCTGGATCAGGTCAGGATTTGTTTTCCTGAATGTGGATTTTTTCCAAAAAAATCAAGAGTGGCATTTGTTAGGACTATTTAAAAAAAAAAAGTTAAGCTGTTTACTCAAAAGTCATTATTTCAATATAGTTACTGGTATTTTAAAATATTTATATATTTAATGTAAACGGCGACGTTTGAAAACAAATCAGAAATGTGAGGTTATGTATATTCACTGCAGCTTGATCATATTATTTGTTGCCAAATAGGATTGCAATATTGTAGGAATGCACCCTAGTGGAGAAATAATGAAACACATCAAACTGTATATTATATTCAACGTTATAGGTTATTCATTTATTTTTTTAGTAAACATCTCGGTAAAATCAAGGAATCTGTTCATTATTTGCTATGTTCAATGTATTTGTTGGAGAAAAATAATCAGTTTAATGTTTTTTTGAGAGAAGTTGGGACGATGAGAGTCCTTGTAATGAATAATAGCATTCATTTCAAGAATTAAGACTTTATTTAACCCTCAGGGGTCCTCATCTAGGGGATATGTGGATGGCGACCACAAGGTGCCCAAGCTGTGCAAAACATTTCTTCCACTTACTTGTGTTTTGCGCTCTTTTAACTTTTCTATCTAACCTCTCTTGGTTAACTCTTGTTTTTTCGACCCCAACGCTATTAGGGCATCCGAGGGCTAGGGAGTCCTTCCTTTCTTCCATTTCTCCTTTCCTTTATTTTCTTTTCTTCTCCAGAAAAGCCTGACCAGAGGCTATAAGATGGCAGCCCCATCACTGGTCTTGCCTTCCTTTGGCCAGCAACCAATCGAAGGGACTATTATTATGCTTTCAAGTCTTATACGAGAATTTCCCATAAGGAAAATTTTCTATAGGATCGTAACAGGCCTTGGCCTAATACTTGGAAGGAAGAAGAAGAAGAATAATTTGATCCACTTGTTATTAAAATAAATTATAATCCAGTTTGCAGAAATCGATGTATAGAGCTTGAAAAGTTTTGGTTGCCATTGCACACTTATCCATAAACCTCCTCGCAGCTACAGCAGGCTGTGACACCAATCAGTAATAAAATGGCGGTAAGTATGTATTTATTGTTTTATATTGTTCCCTCGCAGCAGGAAGTAAAACCACTGTCCTTTATGTATACTACGTACAATGTATATACAAAAATATATCCAAAAGGTAGTGTTAATATACATTATATGAAACAAATCACAGCATTTTAAATGAACTGAACTTTATTTGAAACAATATAAAACAATAAATACGTACTTACCGCCATTTTATTACTGATTGGTGTCACCGCCTGCTGTAGGCGCAAAGAGTTTTACAGCCAATTGTGCAATGGCAACCAAAACTTTTCAGGCTCTATACATCGATTTCTAAGAACTGGATTATAATTTATTTTAATAACAAGTGAATCAAATTATTTCAAATAAATTAATTATATTTTAATTAAACATATTGGCGGCCGAATTTTAATAGGCAACTCGGCAAAAATGTATTCAGTAATTCACAATTTTATGAAAAAAATTGATTTTGTTCACACACTCGAACGTAGTAATCTTGCAGCCGGATCTTGGACTATAAGTTGGGTCTCTTATTATCTTATCTCATAGTAGTTGAGTTCTTTTAGGACATGTTTCGTAACAAATCTTCTATTTTATCTTCAGCTTTGCCAGAGAGTCTGAACAAGCTGAAGATAGAACGGAAGATTTGTTTTGAATACCCTAAAATAATTCAACTACTATGAATGAGGTAAGATGACAAGAGACACAACTTATTTATTTAAATAATTCAATTTCCAACCCTATATTAATTAAAATAAACTTCAAAGTCACCTCCTTTAAAATTGATTTATTTAATTTTAATGTTTGAACAATCCTTGTTTTTCCACACCAAAACAAAACTTCAACTGTTCATTTCATTGGGGCATTCTATATGTTTCTATTATTTATCACTGCTAATTGAAAGATTTGAAAAATTTGCACCAAATGACAGGGTTATTTCTATTTTTGATATTTTATGGCATTCCATGTTTATTTTGCATAGGGAGGTAAGGCCTGGTCTATCACTCAATAAGTTTATATAAAAATTAACATATTTCCAATAGGCACAAAGTGCAAAGCAGACCGGCTTCACAGCTGACATCCTATCATGCAAAAACCTCACTCAAAATGACATATACACTTATCATCTAAAGCTATCAGTTTTTTTAAGCAATAAAATCTCAAGAACTTGATCTAAGGACATAGGGATAAGTAGAAGAAAAAATCAAATTTACAAAATAAGTCTCATTACTAATTTATTTAACTTTCACAGGGATAAAACACTATGAGGTTTAATTTAAGAATTAAATTAATGTTTTTATTACCTCACCTCATATCCTTTTTCTTCTAGATTGCAGTTTCAGAGCTTATCTCCATCATCAGTAGCCTCTTGTCGACCGGTGTTATGTCACTCCAAGAAACGACATAACACTGGTCGACGAGAGGCTACTGATGATGGAGATAAGATCTGAAACTGCAATCTAGAAGTAAAAGGATATGAGGCGAGGTAATAAAAACAATAATTTAATTCTCGTTACTAAGTTAGAATAGTTAAATGAAATACATGATTACATAGTCTGCCTGCAACTTATGTCTTGATTTAAAAAAAAAATAGAAAAAGTGTAAAAGAAAAAGTTTTTAATGAAAATAAAAATACTACTGATTTAGAATAAATTTAACTCTTTGACAGAAGAAAATTAATTAAACAATAACAAGTAATCACTGTATGAGGAATAAATGAAAAAAGAAAAAGGAGAAGGCAAAACCAGTGTCAGCAGACAGCGTACTCCTGTCAAAAACTACCAAGAGGAACCCCAGGCTTAATGTCTCCATCTGATAGAGAATGAAAGATGAACATAGAAAACTTCTTGTAGGAAAATTAGAGTGAAAGCATTAAAAAAATAGGCTAAAAATGAGGTGAAAAAATAACAATAACCATAATTAATAATTAATTAATTTTCAATCTATATTTGTAAATACTGTATGGTAATTAAACTAAATATCTATTTGGTTATATTTGAAGAGAAAAATTTTCGCCTAGACCGAGACTCGAACCCGGGACCTTTGGCTTGCCGGGCCAAATGCTCTACCAACTGAGCTACTGAGGCGAGTTGCGATTTAGACGCAAATTTTTCTCTTATATACGTTGTAATTCCCTCTCACCAAATGCTTTTGAAACCATTGCTTCTATCTTTGCAAATGGTTTCAAAAGCATTTGGTGAGAGGGAATTACAACGTATATAAGAGAAAAATTTGCATCTAGATCGCAACTCGCCTCGGTAGCTCAGTTGGTAGAGTATTTGGCCAGGCAAGCCAAAGGTCCCGGGTTCGAGTCTCAGTCTAGGCAAAAATTTTTCTCTTCAAATATAATTTATCTTTCATTGAGAAATGTTAAATTAATAATAAAAACATCATTACTAGCTTTATAAAGTAATGTTAAATTCCCAATAAATGTCTTCTTAACTAAGAAGCCGCCATTTGCAAAGATAGAAGCAATGTAATATTTAATTTTAGGAAGTTATATTTTGAGGTTATTTTAATTATATTATTTTTGGTCTGGACATCTTACCTCAATATTAATGTTGATTTGTTCTTGGACATGTTTCAAAACAATTCTGGGAAAACAGTCTGGGAAAGCTGAAGATAAAACAGAGAATTGTTTTGAAACATGTCCAAGAACAAATCAACATTAATATTGAGGTAAGATGTCCAGACCAAAAATAATATAATAGAAGCAATGGTTTCAAAAGCATTTGGTGAGAGGGAATTACAACGTATATAAGAGAAAAATTTGCGTCTAGATCGCAACTCGGTAGCTCAGTTGGTAGAGCATTTGGCCCGGCAAGCCAAAGGTCCCGGGTTCGAGTCTCGGTCTAGGCGAAAATTTTTCTCTTCAAATATAATTTATCTTTCATTGAGAAATGTTAAATTAATAATAAAAACATCTATTTGGTTACTTACTCTTCTTAACACTTGTAAATTCTTCTCCATTGATTTGAGTAATTTGTTGAAGCGCTCCACTTCTTGTAATAAAACTACTTTCACGGGGTCGACATCCATGTGAAACCTTCTGCGCAGAGCTGGTACATTATACAATTGTGGGAAGGTTCTTAAGATGTCTTTTGCAATGCCGTCAATGAATTGATCCCTGCTTACACCTCCACTAGCTTTGCCTGTAAATTAATAAATGAAATGGGTTAATTGCAGAATATATAGGGCTATTGCCTTGCAGTTCAACAGTTTCAACAGTCGTAATGCATCGAGAATGTCGCACAGAAGCAACGAAACTAGTCTGCATAAAAATGAAGAAATATGAGGTGAGTCAAAATATACAACTGAATAATTAAAAGAAACCTCATAGTGTTATTCCCTACATATATTCTTCTTCTTCTTCATCCAACCAAATGTTAGTCCTATAGGCCTGTTACGATCTCACTGATGAATTTTGTATCTAGCATTCCTACATATTAAAATTCATCGGAGAACATATTGTTTAAACAAATCACCTCATAGGATTCATGCTTCCATGATATCGCGATTTCAAACATAATCATGTTCATTGTCAGCCATAACTCCGACTGATGAAATTCTTCGGCCGTCAACTATTCTATTGTCGCCATCTTCAGTGCTGCCATCTATGGTTGAATTTATGAACTTCGAAATCAATGTAATTTCGTTAGGGATATCAAAATTCATTGATCTATTTTTGTTTTTCTGAATGTATATTTTTTCCCAAACTGTCAATTCCAAAGGTTTCTCTACTTGTTTTAAAAGTTTAGCTTCTCTTCCAATTTTATGATGTTCTAATAAACTATGTGCAGCAATTGCAGATTTTTCAATTTCACAATTTCCGACAAAAGAACATTTCAGAAATATTAAAAATTGTGAAATTGAAAAATCTGCAATTGCTGCACATAGTTTATTAGAACATCATAAAATTGGAAGAGAAGCTAAACTTTTAAAACAAGTAGAGAAACCTTTGGAATTGACAGTTTGGGAAAAAAATATACATTCAGAAAAACAAAAATAGATCAATGAATTTTGATATCCCTAACGAAATTACATTGATTTCGAAGTTCATAAATTCAACCATAGATGGCAGCACTGAAGATGGCGACAATAGAATAGTTGACGGCCGAAGAATTTCATCAGTCGGAGTTATGGCTGACAATGAACATGATTATGTTTGAAATCGCGATATCATGGAAGCATGAATCCTATGAGGTGAGTTGTTTAAACAATATGTTCTCCGATGAATTTTAATGATTATACCTCATAATGTTTACTTCCCAACATTAATTAAATATATTCCTACATATATTTAATCAAACATATGAATGAAAAAAAGTACATAACAGTAAGCAATATAATATTAATGGAACTTTGACATAACAAACAAAATAAAATCCCATAGACAGCATTGACCAAGACATGTGGTATGATTGAGGAATGAAATAGGGACATGGAAGCTTCTTTTAGGAAAGCTACAGGGAAAGTAGATAGGCCAAAAATGAGATGGGAGAATAATATTAACAAAGATTTGAAATAAGTAAATCATACAGAGAATGATTAGAAAAATTAGCTTAGGATAGGGATATATGGAGAGCTTATGTCTGCCAGATAATGAACCTGATTCACCCAAAGCTTGGTTTGAGACTTGAAAGCAAACGTAAATTTTTTTTTCGCCCAATGGGTTGCTGGTCCAGAGGGGTATTATTGTGGGGTTCCCACTAATGTAGCATTTCCTCTACATTAAGGTGATGTGGTTATACCACCAGTACTCGGTCCTCAGAGCCTAATTTGTAATAGCAGGTTGCACTACGAGCAGGTTGAGGATGAGATTTGGGTAGGAGAGGTGATGAAATGCACGTCACTATCCCTTGCAACCCGCTTGTCACTTGCCCTTGCTCTTTATCATATACATGGATAGAATACTCCAAGATTGGCAACAGATGAGACACGGTTCTATCCAAATTAATAGAAACCATAAAATAGACTCTTTGCTTTTTTCAGATGATTTGGTATTAATAGCTCCAACAGAAACAGATTTACAGTATTCTATACACAATTTTAATATACCTGCAAAAAAGATACAATATGGAAATCAATACAAAGAAAACTAAAGCGATGGCCTTCTGTGGGAAATACCCTATACCTAGCAAAGTTGTTATAGATGATGAAATTTTAGAACGAGTAAATGAATTTAATTATTTAGGTTATAATTTAACATTTCAAGATGAAGCTGATATATCAAAGAAAATCACAAATTTTACAAAAACAATGGGGATAATTAACAGTATAATGAAACCATCTTTAGTACAGAAGAACACAAGATTACAACTTTATAAGGTTCTCGCAAGACCAGTATTAAGATATGGTAGTGAAGCATGGACAATACGAAGAAGAGATGAAAGCCGAATAAGAGCAAATGAGATACGATTTATGCGCCGAACAGCAGGCTACACAAAGTGGGACCATAAAAGAAATGAGGAAATTATGGAAGAGTTGGATGTAGAACCCATTCTTCACCATATACAAAACTACCAGAACAACTGGAAAGCCCATCTTCAACGAATGCTGTCTCATAGAATTCCAAAAGCCATACTTCGCTACTGCCCCCAAGGCAAAAGATCGCTGGGACGTCCAAAAAAGCGCTGAATGGAAAATTCCTCTTTGAGACCGTAACAGGCCACACAGCCTAATACTTGCATTGATGATGATGATGATGATGATAATGAACCTCCAGGTTCGATAGTGGCGGCAAATAAGTTAGAAGTTGCTAGTGGTTAACTTACCAGTTTGTGGTTGTAGATCCACCAGATGGTTCCACATATCTTTAGTAGCTTGTGTGTAATAACCAATCTCTGCATTGGGATGCAATCCAAACACATCAGGACTGTTCACCAGTGGAAGTTCTTCAATGTACTCTAAACCACATAAAATTCATTCACTTACACACCAACAGTAGCAATGTGATGGTAACAACATTATTAATGACAATGTCAACAACAATGAAAATAATTGCTATATAATTAATAAAAATAAACATTTATTTTTTAAATTTAATATTAATGAAAAGTCACTTCACCTCATATTTTGTCTTCTTTTTTGACTAGTTTCAGAGTAATTAATTCTCCATCTTCAGTATTTCCTCAACTGTTATTCTGTCATGATGATGCACTGTTTCTTCCTCCATCTGTTGGTTAATTGACAAACCTCCACATCAAATCACATTCCCCGGGAATTTCAAAATTCATTAATTTCTCCTTATTTTTTTTAATGTAGATTTTTTTCCCCAAACCATGAGTTCTTTAAGATTTTCTATTTGTTTTATTAATTTGACCTTTCTTTTAATTTGGTATTTGCTGACCAAGCATGATCAATTACTGCAGATTTTTCTACTTCCCCATTATTAATATTTCTAAGATTTTTTTCACTCTAGTTTTCAATTTCTTTTCCCTATGTCATATTTTTTCACAATCCCCACATTTTATCTGATAAATATGTGATTTATTTTCTTATTCCATTTTCTCATTTCTGTTGGATTTAACTATTCTATTGAGGCTAAAGTCATTTATCGGTGCCAATCTTATGTAGAGCTTTTTGAAAACATTTTAAACTTGTGATGCTTCATAGAATGATATGTAAACTTCTTGAATTTTACTTTCTTCTTTTCTTTTTTAAGTATACTTTCATTGAGATCTTAAATATTAAATGTATCACTTCTTACATAAAAACAAATTTTATTTGAAGAGAAAAATATCCGCCTGAATTGGGATTTGAACCCAATATTTCTGATTCTGGTTCAGAACCTGAGACATTGGATTCAAATCCCGATTCAGGCATATATTTTTGTCTTCAATATACTTCCATTAATTAATTTTTGTCTTTTGAACTTATTCATTTTCCTGTGTATCATCCTTTTTTGAAACCCGCTCTCTACTGCTACATTTATTATGTAAAGAAAGGAAAAGAGGCCGAGAAAATACTGAAGATGAAGAATTAATTACTCCAAAACTAGTCAAAAAAAGACAAAATATGAGATGAGATGATTTTTGATGAGTATTAGTTCATGAATTTTTTTCATGACAACAATCTCAATAGTTAAATTCCTTTGGAATTTGCTAAAAGTTGCTTCTACATCGAGAAGACATTACAATGGGTTTTACTCTCATGCATAGGGAATAATGGTTCACTGCTCTGGGAAAAGAAGGGGTAAATGGAGAGGTTAAAGAGATGCATTTCAGCTTGGATGGAAAAAAATGTCTGTATAGCCCAAGTGGTAAGAGCATCAGCTCTTAGAGCTGAGGGTCCAGGGTTCAATTCCCGGTATAGGCATTCATTTTTTCTCAATACCATTGATTGTAATAGCTTAATTGTATATACTAATTTACTAATTTCAATAAATTCAAACTCAATTTCAAACTCATGGAAGTAATTTAAATTAAGAAAACTGCTTAAAATTTTTTAACTTAACATTTTCCACCAAATGACAATTTATATCAAAATAATCTCTACTGGCTTCATATAGTAATGTTAAATTCCCATTAAAAAAGTATTTTTAAATGAGAACCTGCTAGATGGCAGGTTGAAAAAGGTTCATAGCCTTTGGAGCTCTTGGGAATTGTATAAATAAGAGAAAAAATTGTGTTTATATTGGAAGTTTAAATAGCTCAGTTGGAAACAGCACTAGTGTATAGAACTAGAGACCTAGGTTTAAACCCTATAAGCTGTTAATTTTCCTCCTCAAATATAAGGAAACAGTACTTACGGACATAGTCTTCCTTCTCGCCTGGTTCTGGTATCTCATAGTCAACAAACTCATCCTTGTAGAAATGATAAGGTTGAAATGTATCAAACAAGAAGTCTCCCATGTACTCATTCATATAAGTTGTTACCAACCGTCGATCAAAATCATCAATCACTCTTCCACCATACATCACCTGAAATGCACAATAATAATAAATTCTTGGCACAACAGGACTATAGAGCCATAGTCCACTAAAATGGTTACCATCACTGGATAGCAGAAGACAATATAGAGTAATCTTGTTAACATGATGCAATTCCTTAACCTTATTTTAACTTTTCTTAACAGATTTCACTACTTCTCATCATGAGGCTTAGTAGATTAATTTTCAGACTAAATAAAATGATATAAAATGATTAGTCTAAAATGTCCAAATAAGGGCAAAGGCCTCATCTAAGAGAGTAAGCTATACATTAAGTTATGTAGATAGGAAATAACACTATGAGGTTTTTTAATATTGTTTATTTTTTATTTCACTCACCTCATACTTCATAACTCCTAGCATACCCAGGGTTTCGTCTCATCCTTTGTGACATTCTCAATGCTGTGTCACGTTCACAACTGACGTCCGGCTGCCTTCTATCCTGCAGACTGACCTCTGCACCATCTGATGGCTGACCGACAAACTTCCAAATCAGTCCTCTCTCCTTATAACCGGGTATTTCAAAATTCATAGTTGTATTTTCATTCTTGCATATGTAATTTTTTTCCCAAATTGTGAGTTCCTTCGGTTTTTCCAAATACTCAAACAATTGGAAAAACCGAAGGAATTCACAATTTGGGAAAAAATTTACATATGCAAGAATGAAAATACAACTATGAATTTTGAAATACCCGGTTATAAGGAGAGAGGACTGATTTGGTCAGCCATCAGATGGCGCGGAGGTCAGTCTGCAGGATAGAAGGCAGCCGGACGTCAGTTGTGAACGTGACACAGCATTGAGAATGTCACAAAGGATGTGACGAAACCCTGGGTATGCTAGGAGTTATGAAGTATGAGGTGAGTGAAATAAAAAATAAACAATAAGCTATACATATCTCATGTGGTGAGCTACTCCACAAAAGATATGCTTGTTGCTTGGAGTTGTTAATTTGGTTCACTTCCACTCTTTTTTATTTTGTCTACTTAATTAGTTCTAACACATTGTTGTCTCCTTAAGTATTAGCAGATCCTTCCTATTTTTTGCTTTACTTGACCAATGGCTTCCTACATGTTCTTTGAATAGATCAGTCCATCTTCGCCTTGGTATTCTGTGAGATATTTTGTTAATGTGAGGTTATGAATCATATATTCTAAGAAAAAATTCTGTGGTGTAGTGAAGAATCTAACCAAGGATCTTTGAGATGCCCAGCAGACATGCTAACTATTACAATAGCAGCTACTAAATCACATTACTCTCGAAAAATTAAACATATATTTAGAAATAAGTGACTTACAGCAAGAAAATTAGATATTAACGAATGTAAAGATAGTATATTTTATTTTTATTAAGAGCCCCACCACCATCCCCCTATTTGTTAACTAATCATGAAAAAAAACTTTTTAAAATAAAAAAAATTAAAATTAAAAATAATAAAGAAGTAAAAAAAAAACAGCCAAAAAGCTGTTAGCAGTAGAAATGAATTTTTGGAGGCAATCAACAAGAGTTTCAAGAAGGGATAAAGTCAGAAACAGCACAATAAGGGAAATTATCCTAGTTGAAAAAATTATATTAGGAAAAATAGAAGAAAAACTTGAAATGGTATGGACACCTCATAAGAATGGACGAAGAGAGAATACCAAACAAGATCCTTAATTGGAAAGCTAATGGAAGAAATGGAAGAGGAAGGCCTAGAGAACGTTGGATAAATGAAGTGAAGAGAAGTATGGAAGCTAAAGATTTGAGGGAAGAAGATGATTTAGACAGGAACCTCTGGCAACAAATTCCTTTGGGTTTGAAGGAGAAACACTGTATTGTGGAATATTCCTAAAAATAAAAAAATGAAAATAAAAAGATAAAATAAATAAAAATGGAATGGCCGAGGTAGATGACTTTTGTCCAACACTCAATCCCCAGAATGGGAACATGAGACTAGATTAAGAAGAAGAATTGAATAGAAGTAGTAGTATCCTCTTGCACTCCTCAGGGAAGCTTGGGGGCTTAAATAATGTATGCCAGCATATTCTGCTTTTTGTCAATATGTTGAACTCCTTACAACTCTTTCCTAAAAATTCTGCTTCATTTCTTACTGTACTATATCATGTGATTCTTGGTCTGCCTTATTCTTCTAGTTGATCTTTGGGGAATTCAGTCAAGTGCCACTTTAGCTATGTTGAATGATTACATGAAATGTAGAGTGTACTTACTTCTCCGATGAGATATTTCAAACTGCCCCACGGTATTCTGGGATCTTTTGCAAGTAGTGCTTTAGTGAGATAAGTGTCTAGAATCTGCACACACACGTTGAAATCTGATTCGTTGAAATCATAACTAATGTTCCAACCTATCTTGTCATATTTTCTTCTTTCCTATAAGAAAAATACTATGATTATTACATTATAACACAATATTTTGAAACAAATTAATTCCTTCATTTTCATAATTAATTCTAAAAGTGGTTTCTTATTTACAGCTGTTGCTTGCATTGCTGCTTTAGAATCTATCAACAGCGCTGATTTTTTTAATGCCTGTGGTCTGCAGGGCTATTGTATGGCTTTTTTTTTTTTTTCCAGTGTCAAAATTTGTTTTATTCTCTTTAACTCTATGTAATAGAAGAATGGAGGAGAACATACTCCTCACCTTCTTTTCCTTCTGTCTGTTTAAATTAATCTACAATGTATATCATTCATAGTTGGAATGCAAAAGAGCTGGTATCATAGTCATAAAAGGAACAAAGATTTTATCAGTTATAACATTAATACTTGGACATGTTTCGGATTATGATATAATTGAAACATGTTCAAGAACAAATCAATATTAATATTGAGGTAACATAAACAGACTCCAAATAATTTAATTAAAAGAACCTCAAAATATTACTTCCTAAAATAAAACCTTAATAGCATTAATAATTTAGAAACTACAAAAAACACTAATAAGAAAAAAAAAATATTAACACTTTTTTAGAAAACAGAAATCAAATTACAAAAAATAATATTTAAAACAGAGACTTACTAAAAAAAGGTTATATATATATATATATATATACTATTTAAAAAAAATTAATGCTGAACCAAGACTTGAACCCCCGACCTCTGGTTCTATATATCTACATCAGTTAGGAAAAACAGGGTAAGTCAACTTTTGGTCGAAATGAGTTATTAACATCTCCCAATAGCTTTTGGTCCGATGCACGTTCGGTAAAAACGGGTAAGTCATCAAGCGAATAGTGATGGTGTTATTAAGCATTGAATTTTCGAAGTATGCACTCTTTTATGTAAGTCATTGAACTAGTTTTTGCTCTCCTGTAAAAAATTACTTTTCAGACTTACCCGGTTTTTCCTAAATGATGTGGATATATCAACCAGTATACAGTCCATTACACCATTCAAGACATGATACAAATATCAACATTTCTTTACTAAAATACAATTCTCTAATGGTCAAAAACGGGGCACGCCATACCGTAGTGGTTAAGGCACTGAGCTACAAGCCAGAGGGTCGAGGGTTCAAGTCCCGTTGGGGTCAGGATTTTTAAACTGACCCAAACTCTCTGGTGGCACTATGGCCCTGGGGTAGACTCAGCCTCTAACGGAAATGAGTACCAGGCGCTTGTTCTGGGGGTAAAGGCGGCCGTCACGCAGGGCTGACAACCCGGCTGACATAAAATGCCAATTGTCTAGAAAAAGTGGGAGCCTTAACCTCCTACTGCCCGAAGGGCGTCCGGGCCTGTTGTGGGATTACTTTTAATGGTCAAAAACATATAGTTAATTTTTCTTTGCAAAATAATACTGTCCAGTATAACAATTTGAAAAATTTTTAATGTATTTACAAAACGTATTTCATCACTTTAAAAAACTAATTGTCTATATCACATTGTCCTTGAGACAATCCTCTAATGAGGAAAGTTGTATATAATAAATATATAATGGAAAGTATTAATATTTAAATATCCATCCATCCATAGTAATTCTGCCCGAAGGCAGGTCCTTCACTGCAATCATAGCATTTTCATGCTATGCTTGCAGCTTTACTAGGGAATTGTAGGAGTGGTAGCTTCCCGTTGCTTTCACACCGGTGAAGGAAAATGATGATAATGATAAGGATGATGATGATGGCCATATGATTTCGGGGACCGTTTGGGCCTTAAAGTCTTCCTGACATTTGTCTTACAGGTGAGGAAAAACCCCAATAAAAACCTTACCCAGAAAAACTGCCCCGACCGCGGATCGAACCCGGGCCCGCTGCGTGACAAGGCAGCACGCTACCTTGAGACCACAATATAATATCAAAATATATAGTCATAATATTTAATTTTTGGAAGTGATATTTTGAGGTTGTTTTAATGAAATTATTTCAGTCTGATCATCTTGACTCTGGACAAACTGACGATAAAACAGAATTGTTTTGAAACATGTCCAAGAACAAATTAACATTAATATTGAGGTGAAAATAGTTTAATATATAGCCATGTTTATGATGGTAACTGGGCAAGATTGTTTGGTATAAAGTGAACATTGAACTTACTTATTTTATGAATTCACACTATGAGGTATATTCAATTAGGTAAAATTTAATCACTCACCTCATATTTTTCTTCTTATTTTAATTTAAATTAGTTTCGGATCAATTGGAAACACTATCTTGAAAGAATGAGTTCAAATCGGATCCCCAAAGCTATTTATAATTATATACCAAGAGTACGAAGATCTCTGGACCGTCCTATGAAACGCTGGAGGGAAAATTTTCTATAGGATCATAACAGGCCTTGGCCTAATACTTGGAAGGAAGAAGAAGAAGACATTTCAATTCCATCGTCAGTATCTCCGCAACCATTGTTCTGTCATCTTGAAGCTGTCATCTTTTACCTTAATGAACACTGAACTTTTATAGGAAATTCACTATGAGTTTTAATTTTTAAGATTAAATTAAAATGCTTCATACCTGTATAAGCTGCTCATGCTTGGTCCAAAAAACATCTATTTGAATCAAAAGCCAGTCTAATTAAACAAATAGAAAAACAAAAAGAACTCATGGTTTGGGAAAAAATCCACATTAAAAAAAAAAAACTTATGAACTTCGAGATTCCAGCAGATTGTGATTGGATCAGGAGGTTTATCGGTCCACCAATATTGGGAAGAAGAAGTAGTTCTTCTGATCGACATAACATCAGTTGATGAGATATTATTGAAAATGAAGCTGCCAATGCTTTGACACTGCAGTATAATTAGAAGACTGAATATGAGGTGAGGTATGAAGTATTTTAATTTAATCATGAAGTGAACATATTTACATCTCTAAGATACACCATCTGAGTACTTACCTGAACAACTGCATGGAAGAAAGCAAGTACAAACACAAGAGACTTGTAAGCAGAGTGTGTGCAGCTTTCCAGAACCTGTGCTCTCATCTTGAAGTAAGTGCTTCTTAGATTAAGTTTCAAGCCATTTGGAGGTTCTGTCACAACTGTAATAACATTATCATCATATTAAAGCTGAGATGTAGATGGAAGAGTAAGTTAAGAAGACTGTTTAGAAAAAGTGGAGTTGAATGGATAGAAATGATAGAAGAAGAGACATAGAATGACCGAGATAGATGCAGGCTTTTGTCTCAGACTAGAAGAAAGCACAAGATACTAGAAATAACTGCAAATAGGCTAATAAGATATAAAACTGTTAACACATTTTTTAGAAAATGGATGATAGTCTCCAAACATGCCCATGTGAAAAAATTGAATATGAGGGAAATGTATACTTCTGATCACTTCCTTTGGACTCATTCTACACCTCTCTGTACACAATACAAGAACACATCACTTACATAAAGTGATCTATGGAAGTGAAGTGAAAATTACAAATATTCCACAATATTGCCATCTCTCTACATAATGTGAAACCTGAAAAGTGCAGTGGTTACTATTGGAGCATACTACATTTTTAATACTACCTCTTCTTATCAATTATATCGATAAACTAATATACCATATAAGTTTGTGTTCTTATTTCTTGCTGAAATGCAGTCCATTTGTTTTTGTAACAATTTTTTCTGTGCTTTTTATTATTCATTTCATACATCTCAATGATGGATAAATTATATTTGAAGTGAAAAATATATGCTCAGACTGGGATTTGAACCCAGGACCTTTCACACTCTGGGCAAAAGTTCTACCAACTGAGCTAACTGAGAAACCCCAATCTAAACGTAAATCTTTCTCTTATATACGCTGTTAATTCCCGTGCACCAAATACTATGAAGCCTTTGCTTTAGGAACATTTTAGTTAATATACTTGGTGTGAAAGAGTTTTTTACCTTTATCTTTAAATTATTTATTATTTTTTATAGGTTTTAAGCTTTTTTTTATTTCTCTTATTATTTAGTGAACATATTTAAGTAGTCAGTAAGCAAATGGTGGCTTATATTTAATTAATGTTGGGAAGTAAACATTATGAGGTATAATCATTAAAATTCATCGGAGAACATATTGTTTAAACAACTCATCTCATAGGATTCATGCTTCCATGATATCGCGATTTCAAACATAATCATGTTCATCGTCAGCCATAACTCCGACTGATGAAATTCTTCGGCCATCAACTATTCTATTGTCGCCATCTTCAGTGCTGCCATCTATGGTTGAATTTATGAACTTCGAAATCAATGTAATTTCATTAGGGATATCAAAATTCATTGATCTATTTTTGTTTTTCTGAATGTATATTTTTTCCCAAACTGTCAATTCCAAAGGTTTCTCTACTTGTTTTAAAAGTTTAGCTTCTCTTCCAATTTTATGATGTTCCAATAAACTATGTGCAGCAATTGCAGATTTTTCAATTTCACAATTTTTAATATTTCTGAAATGTTCTTTTGTCCGAATTTCCAAATTCCTTTTTTTTTTTTTCCTATATAAACTTTATTGCAATCTTCACAATTTATTTGATAAATTCCAGATTTCTTACTGTCTGGAACATTGACTTTTTTATTGGTACTTAGAAGATTACCCAGACTAAATTTATTTATTGGTGCCAAAGAAATGTTGTATTTGTCAAAAAATTTTTGAAATTTCCTATGCATTTCAGGATGGTAAGTAATTTTCTTGTATTTTTTCTTTTCTTTGCAATTTTGTAAGTAGTATATTCATTAAGTCTTTTATTGTGTTTGAATTTCAAGAAAAAATACAAGAAAATTACTTACCATGCATAGGAAATTTCAAAAAATTTTTGAAAATTGCAAAGAAAAGAAAAAATACAAGAAAATTACTTACCATCCTGAAATGCATAGGAAATTTCAAAAAAATTTTGACAAATACAACATTTCTTTGGCACCAACAAATAAATTTAGTCTGGGTAATCTTCTAAGTACCAATAAAAAAGTCAATGTTCCAGACAGTAAGAAATCTGGAATTTATCAAATAAATTGTGAAGATTGCAATAAAGTTTATATAGGAAAAACAAAAAGGAATTTGGAAATTCGGACAAAAGAACATTTCAGAAATATTAAAAATTGTGAAATTGAAAAATCTGCAATTGCTGCACATAGTTTATTGGAACATCATAAAATTGGAAGAGAAGCTAAACTTTTAAAAACAAATAGAGAAACCTTTGGAATTGACAGTTTGGGAAAAAATATACATTCAGAAAAACAAAAATAGATCAATGAATTTTGATATCCCTAACGAAATTACATTGATTTCGAAGTTCATAAATTCAACCATAGATGGCAGCACTGAAGATGGCGACAATAGAATAGTTGATGGCCGAAGAATTTCATCAGTCGGAGTTATGGCTGACGATGAACATGATTATGTTTGAAATCGCGATATCATGGAAGCATGAATCCTATGAGGTGAGTTGTTTAAACAATATGTTCTCCGATGAATTTTAAATGGTGGCTTATTTATTAAGAAGACCTTCAATTGGGAATTTTACACTACATTATAAAGCCAGTACAACTTCTTTCGATGTTTTTATTATTCATTCCACATATCTCAATGTTGGATAAATTATATTTGAAGAAAAAAATAACGCTCAGACTTGGTTTGAACTCAGGACCTTTTGCACTCTAGGAGAATGCACTACCAAGTCTTGATTTATTATTTATTTGGATGACTGTTATGAATTATTGTGACTCTTTCAACCTTTCTTTTAATTATTTTTGTTTTCTTATTCTCTCTTGCTCTTTCCATGGTGGGATAGGCCTAGAAGGCCCTTGGCCTACCAGCTGATTGCAGGCCTCTATCCACATATGTTGATCATTTAGCCAGTATAGGTGACATATGGTCAATATGTTGGGTCTCCCAGCCATTAAAGTGGTTTCCACAACTTGGAACAGGTACTTATTGTAATTATCTAAATTCCTCATGATACTTGGTGAAACTGGTTCCATATTATCCAAATTTCCTGAGAAAAGTTCTTCCCCATGGGGACTCAAATCATCACAAATTTCATAGCTCTGCTCCAAAGCATGATACCTCAAACTGCTCGGCTACAGTACAAGAACCATTACTATTATTAAACAGGACCATTATTATTATTATTATTATTATTATTATTATTATTATGATATCATCATCTTCATTTTTCCCACTATTTCTTTTTGCTGCCGAATTACAAATTTTAAATGTTACTTGATGGCTCTTCCTGAAAACCCCCCAACTGTAACAATTATATTTGAATAATTTTAGAACAATGAATCAAGAGTAAAACAATCATAAATACATGAACTCACCTTTAAGAGATCGCTGAAGTATACCAATAGGGAAGGTGGGAGTAGGATCTGTTGTTATCCAAAGACGGAAATCAGGGTGAGGCTTCACAGCTTCTTCTAGTTTTTTCTCCAAGATCTTTAAAAATGCAATGAGCAAATGACAGTTCTGCAACATTAGCCACTGTCCTCTTGAGATGGCAGCATCAAGAAGATTTATCGCAATCTAAAAAATTACATGCAATAAAATTTAAAATTAATATATTATACATTTTTGGGTTGAATAACTTTTTAATATGCCATACTCCTCAGTAAGATGTGACCAACAGTTTTTAATTTTCCCTCTGAAGGAAGCTACTTGAACTTTAGTTACCAAAAATATTTCTTTGACTTTGAGGGCATCAAACTTATGATTCTTGAGTTAATCAAGTCTAATAATAGCAAAAATTAAATTATTAAAATTTCATACACTATAATTACTTGGTGACAAATATAAAGGAATATTTTATCGAGTATATTTTATACTTTTAGCTTTTAAAACTGGTTTTAAAGTTATTTAAAACATCTGCATTGTTAAAATCAAAGAAACAAGCAATAAACAATAAGAAACGATGCAATGATTAGCCTAAAATCTTCCACATGAAAAGACATCAAATTCCTCAACCTGGCATATTCTAGATATGAGTAGAGGGTTTTTAAAATGTTTGAAATGTAAAAAAATATTACTCACAGGTTCCTGTCCTTGTCCAAGGGAGAGATATCGGAATTTATTTCCACCGAAGCCACATCTGTCTGCTAACTTCATGAGTTCACTTGTTGGATCTGATCCTGGACTCAAAATAAAGAGCACGGGCATGTATGTGGTGCTCTGATCAAATATTGCATCCAAACTGTAATATGTCAATCACATGAGAGAGTTTATATACATCAATATGTTTCTCTCAGCCTAACTTAACTCTTGAATTTGTAACATTGTCCTCTAATGCCCAATCTTACAACATTCAGTTAACTAGGAGTAAAAGTTAACTGACAGTTTAGTCTATGGACAGAGTAAACAATTTCAGTGAACAATTCTTGATTTAATATTTCATGAAATCAAACAGAAATTGCAACTTCCACATTCAAAAGAAATATTGCAGATGAGAAACAACCCTTTAGAATTTTTGGAAATTGAATGTAACCTTCATTTAACAGAAGACATCAAGAAATCTGAAACTCCCCCATATATCTTAAAACAAATGTCACTGGAAATAATAAATTTAAGATACCCTGCTCCTGAATCGATACACATTTTTACAGATAGCTCCACCTACCAAATGAGGGTGGCACTGGTGCTGGTGCAGTATGTCCACTTTTTTCCTTTTACCGTAAACTAAACACAAATTCAACAAACTTTGACGGAGAAATTCTAGCAATTTTCTTAAGTTTATAAAATCTTTTAAATCACATCCAAAAATTTACAAAAGTTGTAATTCTATGTGACTCCAAAGCAGCCATTCTTGCTATAACACAAGACACAACAGCCAAAATAATAAAATTAATGAATGTCACAAAATAATAAAACAGTTATCCCGTCTACATAAAAAAATTGTACTTCAATGGATTCTGGCCCATTGTGGAGTGACAGGCAATGAAATAGCCGATTTTCTGGCCAAGAAGGGTAGCAAAATTGTTTCGAACCCAACTTCTACTCTAGTTTCCTTTCACTCTATCAAAAGAATTATCTCAAATAAATATATCAATAAAGTTAGAGAAGAATACACCACCAAAACATCTGGAAAGGAATGGGAAAATCTACAAGCTTATGACATTACTACATTACAAAGAAAATCTGCAGTAGCAATATTCAGACTGCTAATGGGACATGACTGCTTGAATAAACACCTACACAGAATTGGCATAACAGATTCACCTAAATGTCCATTTTGCAATTTAAATGAAGATATGGAAAGAAACCATCTCCTCCGTTGTCCAGCTTTTGTAAAAGAGACCAGCCTTTCTGCTAAATATTGGAGTGCAAGAGAGCGAATGATTTCATTATCAAGCGCTCGACATTAGATACCAACCAACCTACCATATTTCAAGGAAGTAACACTATAAGATTTATTTTAGATAATATGAGTCAGATATATTTGAAGAGAAAAATATATGCTCAAACTGGGGTTTGAACCCAGGATCTTTGGCTTCTCATGCCAATGTTCTACCAACTGGGCTACCTGAGTCTCCTATCTGAATGCAAATTTTTCTCTTATGCACTGTTAATTCATGAGTGCCAAATGCCATGAACTGTTGCTTGATCACGCAAATTGCCATTTTTTTTATTAAGAAGGCTTATTTGGAATTTAACATTACCTTATAATACCAGTAGGGCTTCTTTCTATGTTTTTATTATTCAATTAATATATCTCAAGGAAATAAAATTATATTTGAAGCCAAAGGTCCTGGGTTCAAACCCCAGTCTGAGCATATATTTTTCTATATATTTAATTTTCACATGGAAAAAACACTATCAGGTTTAATTTAAGAATTAAATTAATGTTTTTATTACCTCACCTCATATCCTTTTTCTTCTAGACTGCAGTTTTGGAGCTTATCTCCATCATCAGTAGCCTCTGGTCGATCGGTGTTATGTCATTTCTTGGCAGTTTTCTTCTTCCTTCTATCAGTGGACCGATGAACCTCTGGATTTAATTTGTATATTTTTCTCTTCAAATATAATTTGTTCTTCATTCATAAAATAGTTTAGTTGTGTACATTAATTTACTTATTTTCATCATAGTAATAGCTTTAGCTTCTTAATATTAATTTAATAAATAATGCTATAGCTGTGCAGAGTTCTATTATGTCTTCTTAATGTAGAAGCCATTCATTGTGTATTTGTGGATGTGGTTTTATTATATTGAATGTGGGACCAAGAGAGTAAGGTAAAGGGAGGATTTATGCTTGGATGGGAATGTAGCCTGAATTAGTTCAGTGGTCAGAGCATCAGCACTGAAAGCTGAAGGTTCAGGGTTTGATTCCCAGTTCAGGCAAAAAAAATTTTCTTTACCATTAATTACAATAGTATAGTTGTATACATTAATTTACTTATTTTCAATCAAAGTAATAGCTTTAGCTTCTTAATATTAATTTAATAAACTTACAGGAATTAATAAAGAGGCCATACTGGCTTTATAATGTAATGTAAAATTTCCAATAATAGGTCTTCTTAATAAAGAAGTTGCCATTTATAAGATCAAAGCAACGGTTTTGTAGCATTTGGCGCCTGGGAATTAACAGTGTATATAAGAGAAAAATTTGCTTTTAGATTGAATGCTCAGGTAGCTCAGGGGAAGAGCACTGGCCTAGAAAGCCAAAGGACCTGGGTTCAAACCATAGTTTGAGCATCTAATTTTTCTCTTCAAATATAATTAATAAATAAGTTTGGTCTGTATTCTTCTTACCTCATATTATAGGAATTCATCAGAATTTTAATGAAGATATATGTAATGATAATGGTGATATGTTAATAGATTTCTGCGGTCAAAATTGTCTGAGAATTAATTATACTTTTCAAGAATCAAGAGATACAAACTCAGTAATAGGTTATATAATAACCAGCAGGAAGCTTATACCCAAAATATAACTGATGTTAGAACAATGAAAGTTTTATCCAAACACATTTTTCTTACTCAGAAATCTATTCACGCGGTAATAATTGTAAGCTACCTGACAAGGTACCTTAAGATCGTAGCTCAAGATATAAACTTATGTGAAAATCCCGAAGGGAACCGATGGTAACCGATGTAGTTTGAAACTTATCCAAGATTATATTTGAAGAGAAAAATTTTCGCCTAGACCGGGACACGAACCCGGGACCCTTGGCTTTCCGGGCCAAGTGCTCTACCAACTGAGCTACCGAGGCAAGTTACGATCTAGATGCAAATTTTTCTCTTATGTACGTTGTAATTCCCTCACGCCAAATGCTTGAAACCATAGCTTCTATCTTCGCAAATGGCGGCTTCTTAGTTAAGAAGACATTTATTGGGAATTTAACACTACTTTATAGCCAGTAGGGCTTCTATTGACGATTTTTATTATTAATTTAACACTTCTCATAGAAGGATAAATTATATTTGAAGAGAAAATTTTTCTCTTCAAATATAATTTATCCTTCTATGAGAAGTGTTAAATTAATAATAAAAATCGTCTTATCCAAGATGTCGGACCTTGAAGACTTCGATCATGTTTTCGGTATATGCGGAGAAGAGGAATTTGATAGAGTCTACCAAAGAATTCAACTGGAAGAACAGGAGAATCGGCGTAATATTGGGCGTCGCAGACGTGTTTGTATACGGTATTATTTGCGGGATGCAAGCATAAATGCATTCCTCTATAGCAGACAAAAATAACGGAAGTGGTTTTATCGCTGAGAATTCTGGGTAATTCGTTGCCAATATTACGAAAACGTCAACATTCATGCATGACCGGTAAGGCGGCCGTTAATTCGATCTCAGCTCACCAGTGATTGGAAGTAATTTGAGTAGAGACTAATGTATTTGCATATGACCCTTAATGTTATATTTAAATTTTAATACTTTCCAATACTGGACAATTTTATTTTGAAATGAATAATTTTTCTTAAAAAAATTCCATTGAGAAATTTAATATAGATTCATTGGATGATGAACAAACATAACACTGTATTTACAGTGGTTACAACAAAAAATAGAAGAAAATCACATTGAAATACTGTGGAAACAGCAAGCAATAAAATTAAAATAAATATTCTGGATGCAACCAAAAAACCAGTGAATGAATGTAGAATAAAGAATAATAAAGGACTAAAGAAGAATGAAAGCAGAATAACGGCTTGTGAAATGAGATTCATGCACAAAACAGCGGGTTACACCAGATGGGATCAGAAAAGGAACACTGATATCTTAAAAGAATTGAAGACTATGCCAATTTTGGAATATATTAAACAGTACCAACTAAATTGGAAACACCATCTTCAAAGAATGAGTTCAAATCGGATCCCTAAAGCTGTTTATAATTATATACCAAGAGGACGAAGATCTCTGGGCTGTCCTATGAAACGCTGGATGGAAAATTTTCTATAGGATCGTAACAAGCCTTGGCCTAATACTTGGAAGGAAGAACCAGATGAAGTTAAACAAATAACAGAAGAGAAGAAGAAGAAAGCTTATCTGAAATTTAGAAGCGTAGAAGATATAGATGAGTATAAAAGAATAGGACATAAAAATCTACTCGCTAATCATAACCATCATTATGTTTGAAAATAAGATTTTTGTAAATAAATGAAATAACCTTAACCTTATTACTGGAGGTGTGATGAACTGCTCCCCCATGATTTCGATGATGTAGTTGGTAACAGCACAGTATACTCTGTCCACTCTGAAGCACCTCAGAAGAAGAAGTTTCTCAAAATTACTTGTATTCTCTGAATACTCCATAGGAAACTTCAATGCCTCAGGGTTATCCTTGTTGAACCACTGCAATCATATAAATACAGCTAACATTACATGAAAAATTTCTAACAAACGTTACAAGAAATAATATATCGCGCTGGCTCAGGTAGTAGCATGCTTGCCTCGTAACTAGGAAATTCAAGTTAAATATTTGAAGAGAAAAATTATATGCTCAGACTGGGGTTTGAACCCAGGACCTTTGGCTTTTTATGCCAATGCTCTACCACTGAGCTACCTGAGAAACTCCAATCTAAGCACAAACTTTTCTCTTATACACTGTTAATTTGCTGTTAATCCTTTGCCGCTCCCATTTACCGTCCTCCTACTAGGACAGGATGGCTGGGTTTTTTAAATGGGCATTTAAATTTAGATACCTATAGCAGATATTTAATTTTAGGAAGTTATATTTTGAGGTTATTTTAATTATATTATTTTTTATTTTTTTAATTTTTGGTCTGGCCAATCTTACCTCAATATTAATGTTGAAATTTTGTTCTTGGGACATGTTTCAAAACAATTCTCTTTTTTATCTTCAGTCTGGGAAAGCTGAAGAGATAAAACAGAGAATTTTTTTGAAACATGTCCAAGAACAAATCAACATTAATATTGAGGTAAGATGTCCATACCAAAAATAATATAACCTAATATCAGAATCTATGTTTCCCCCTTAAGAAAAAAAATCATAATAATTAAAGTGAAAAAGATAGGATTATAATTAATTTTTTTATCTAATTCCTAATATATTTACGCATGTAATAATGTACTCACTTAATTTTGCACCTCCACATTTCGCTGCTGGTGGTATTCCAAAAAACATCCCAGACGGCACACTGTTTACACTTAAATGTTGTCTGTTTATCCCTTCCAGATGGAGCTTTTTTATTTTTCTCTATACACAAAGCACACACTTGCACGGCCTGATATTTTTTTCAAAGAATGAAACTGTTTAGGAGATGCAGTTCCAATGGGCAAACTTCTCTTCCTGCCTGTACGCTTGCGAGATATGAACGTACGTATTAGCTGACGCACTAAGTTTCGTCTGAAGGTCATTTGCCTGTTTCCGTGTGCTGTACTCGAGGGCTGGTTTGTCAGGTCATATAAGATGAAACAGTTCACAATACTCACATTTAGGACAAAATGTAATACAAACTTCCACCACTTTTTTGAACATCGGCCAACACCATAATATTCGCGTTTCTGATCACTTATATCCACGCCTCCAATGTGCTTTGTGTAATTTATGATGGCATTAGGACATGGAACTTCTATTTCTTCATTGCCTTTTTCTGTTTTTCTTGTGACTGAACCATCACTCCGGGGATCGGAATTCGTGGAAAGGAGAAGAACAGCACGTTTGTCTTGCCACACTACCGCCGTCACATCTTCATGCTGCATTTTTCTGGACTCGCCCCTTTTGAACTTCATTATCTGTGACCTATATAAGTTTTATCCTTGGTTCACATATACACACATGCAGGAATGCCTTCTAAGTGATTTCATCACACCTGCATAAAGAGATCAAGTGTTCTGTATGCACAATGCATATTTTTAAGATGCTTTCATCAAGAGCACTTTAGAGCATTTAGGCCGGCAGGAGACATTTAAATCTCGACCGCTTCGAAGCGTTAGGGCCAGCAAAGGGTTAAATTTATTCTTCAGTGAGAAGTGTTAAATAAATAATAAAAACATCAAAAGAAGCCCTATTGGCTTTATAAAGTACTGTTTAAATTCCAATAAATGTCTTCTTAAACAATAAGTTGCCATTTGTGTGATCGAGCAAATGCTCGTAGCATTTGGCGATCGGGAATTAACAGTGTATAAGAGAAAAATTTGCATTTAGATTGGAGTTTTTCAGGTAGCTCAATGGTTGAGCATTGGGCTAGAAAGCCAAAGGTCCTGGGTTCAAATCCCACTCTGAGCGTATATTTTTTTCTTTTCAAATATAAATTATCCTTCAGTGAGAATTGTTAAATTAATAGTAGAAACTTCAAGTTACATACCCAGCAAATGTGGAAATTTTAATATTAAAAATTTTAGTATGAGGGCAAGATTAGCTGGTGTAACTTCTAATCACTAGATTATGCACAGATGCCTAGTTAAAATTCCAAACTCCTCATATATATTAAAAATGCATGTAATACTCTTATCTTTATCAGATTACTTATTTCCAACAAACAGTAATATTTTATGATTCAAAAGCAGCTATTATTGCTGTCACAAACAGCATGTCATTTAAATGTAATAAAATAAGAGATTGTTGGAGATACTATATCATTTGAAAAAAAAATCCAGAGATCCTGGGTTCATATCCCAGTTTGGCAAAAAAAATTCTCTTAAAATATTAATTTGTCTTTTAATATAAGTGACAAGGTTAAATAAAAACATCAGAAAGAAGGCAGTTTTTCCGTGGGTTCCACTGTGGCTTATTTGAAAAGAAACAGTACTGATTATCTAGCAAAGAAAGGATCTAGTATTATGCAGAAACCTTCAACATATTTACCATTTCTAACAGCTAAGAGATTAATCACTTCAGATTTTAAAATTATATTGTCTAATTATTTCAACGAAGATTCAAAAAATGAAAGATGGGAATGCATCAACACACAATTATTTAAAATCCCTGAGTATCCAAGGAAAGTGCAGTTGGATCTTTTAGACTGACTATGGAATGATTGTCTGTCAAAGTATTTGCACAGAATTTAAATGATCTCTTCCTACTTTCTCCCTTGTAGAGATGGATTAGGACCACCTTCAGCAATGTCCAGCCCTTTCATCCAAATCTACAGCATCTGATTAGAGAGTAAGAGAACTGATGGCTGCATTGTAAGTGCTCAGCATTAATAAACAAACAAATAATAATGTTATATAATTACTTACCATCCAGTAGTACACAGGAAATTTTAAAAAATGTTTAACAAACACAACATTACTTTGGTACCAATAAATAAATTTAGTCTGGAAAAACTTCTAAGTACCAATAAAAAAATCAACATCCCAGACAGTAAGAAATCTGGAATTTATCAAATAAATTGTAATGATTGTAGCAAAGTATACATAGAAAACACAAAAAGGAATTTGGAAACATACACTAAAGAACATTTTAGAAATATTAAAAATTGTGAAATTGAAAAATCAGCAATTGCTGCACATAGTTTGCTAGAACATCATAAAATTGAAAAAGAGGCAAAACTTTTGAAACAATCGGATAAACAGTTGGAATTGACAATTTGGGAAAAGATATTCATTCAGAAGAATAAATATCGATCTATGAACTTCGATATTCCGGTGGATAAAAATTTAATTACAAAGTTTATAATCCTAACCAAAGATGGCAGCACAAGAGGTGATGTCATTAGAGAAATCAACAACCAGAGAATTTCATCAGTGGAAGTCATGACTGAAGAGGGACAAGATATTGTCTGAAACCGCCGGTATCAAAGAAATTTGAAATTATATGGGGTGAGTCGTTAAAACTATGTTCTCCACTCACTATTAAATAAATAATAATGTTTTTAATTAAAATTACAGTGGGAGGAAACATATGAGGTATTTACATTAATGAACGAGTTGGATAAAATGCTTTAACATCTCACCTCATAAAGTTGCATGTCTTTAAGATACCGGTTTCAAAAGTATAGTATTACTTCATCTTCAGTCAAACTCCAACTGTCGAAATTTCGCCATTAAATGTATTTTTATATTCCTGACGAGATTAATTTAATCTCCAAGTTCATAAAATCAACACCAGATGGCATTTCAGAAGATGATGTTAATGGCAAAATCTTGACAGTTGGAGTTTGACTGAAGATAGAAATAATATTATAGTTTTGAAACCGGTATCGTGAAGACATGCAACTTTATGAGGTGAGATGTTAAAGCATTTTCTTCAACTCATTCATTAAAATAATAATGTTATATGCAGAACCAAGAATGTTGGCAGAATGACTATGTAATTGTTTTAGCATTATCTTAAATTTAAAAGTGAATCTGTATACATTACATCTTTGTGATAGAAATTGAACTCACTTAGGCTAACACAGCAAACTTTATATAAAGGATTCAAAACTTTAAAAAAATTGTGTAGAGAAATATTAGCAAATTATTTTATAAATAACACTTGTTACCTTTTGCCAATCTTTAGTATTTGTTTCTAAATCATTTGCAAGTGTCCTAAAGGGCTCAGGGAAATCTGTAGAAAGTTTCAAGATATCTTCCCATCCCTGAAATAAGCAAATATTATACAAATTTAATTATTATGACCATATTCTTATCATCATCATCATCTTTCAAACAATCAAATAATGTTGGATGAAAGAGAAGCCCTATTGGCTTTATAAAGTTATGTTTAAATTCCTAATAAAAGTCTTCTTAAAAAACAAGTCAACATTTATGTGATCGAGCAATGGTTCGTAGCATTTGGCGCTCGGGAATTAACAATGTATAAGAGAAAAATTTGCATTTAGATTGGGTGCTCAGGTAGCTCAGTCGGTAGAGCATTGGCATAGAAAGCCAAAGGTCCTGGGTTCAAACCCCAGTCTAAGTGTATATTTTTCTCTTCAAATACAAAGAAAATAATGTTGGACCCAATGGACAGTTGATACCATTGTTCTGAAGTTTACAGGTTCAAACTTGGCTGGTTTTGATGGACTTTTTCAAGGCATAAAAATCTGCATTAAGTTCTTCTTTGCAAAGGAAGTAAATCCCAAAGTCCCATATAATAGATATGGCATGCAAAAGAGGAATAAAAGCCATTTGAAAAAAAATGTTGGGCCCATGGTGAGAATGTTAACAATAACTCATCAGGCCTGATGATACATCAAAATACAAGAGAGTGAATCGGTAATATACATCTCACTTCAAATTTTGTTTTTTTCATCTGGAGCATGTTTTGATGGACATCACCATTCTAAGTCAGAAACTAAGTTCTGAGTTGAATGTTGGAAGTTTAATAATCTCTCTGATTGGTGGTGGGCAGACAAACCTTATAATTAAATCCTTGAATTTTAAAATTCATTATTTAATCTCTATTTTTTCTGGATGTAAATTTTTTCTCCATACTGTGAGTTCTGATGGTTTTTCCAGTTTTATTCAACAATTTTGACTTTTCTTTAATAGTACAATTTTCTGCTATTGTCAATTTTTCTATTTTCTCTATTTTTTACATTTCTAAGGCACTCTTTCATTCTGGTGTTCAGATTTATTTAAATTTCCCTATGTACATTTTTAATTATTTTCCATATTTTAACTAATAAATTCCTGATATTTTATCTTTATCTATTTTTTTCTGTTTGGTTTATTTTAAATAGTTTGGTGACGCAGAAATAATTTTTGGTGCAAGCTCTGGGGAAAAGGATTTCATTTGAAGTTTATCTGCCCAGCAGCAAAGAGAGAGAATATACAACACTTCCAAGGGTCAACACAACAATCGACTGACAAAAAATATATGTATATATGACTTGTATATTAAAGATTCAATCTGTTGATAAATGTCCAGGTAGACACAATTAAATAGATACGTAAAATATCTACATACAAAAAATCATGAGAAAGTCTATAGTACATATACAACAACAGTTGAATTAGCTGGTCAATATCCATAGAAAATTATTTGAAAGTGTCCAGCGGGCTGGAAAGCAGGGCTGGGGAGTTAAAGGAAATAAATCTCACCTGCGCTGGTAACCATTTGGCTGGGTTTGGGTCTCCTGGATTTCTTGAGAGCTACACTGCCTTTTATAAAGAAGTCCACCTGCTCCTGCTCTACTAGATCCAGTGACTGTTGCAGCTTCACCGTCATTTGAAATGAAAACAGCAACTTATGTTTCTCAAATATACCTACAAACACACAACTTCCTATCATCATCACCATACTTGTAAATTGTGCAACTGTCACAAGAGGTAAGAACTATGTGTAATTTTTAATATAAGTTCGTCAAATACTTCATTCTTACATATAATGCTACAGGGAACGGTGATCATGATACCATAATTTGAAAAAAAAAATTCTAAGGAAGATTTCTGGACCTAAGAAAGTGGAATATTGTGAACTAGAACACAATCATGAATTCTTCTTCCTTTGGCTTTATGGTTCACTAAGAACCTCGGCCTCCTTCATAACATCTGCCCATTCTTCCCTATTCCTGGCTTTCTGTCTCCATCTTTTAACCTTCAGTTGTCATAAGTCTTCCTCAACCTTATCTAACCATCTTAATTTACGTCTTCCAACCTTTCTTCTTCCTTCCGGTTTCCCTTCTTAAAATCTTCTTGCACTTCTTTCTTGCTCCATTTGCAAATACATGTCCTACATGTTCTAGTCTATTTCTTCTAATATCTCCTACCAGATCTAAATGCCTAAATAATTCTTTCAATTCCTGGTTAGTTCTAATTCTCCATATATCTTGTACCTGTACTACTCCACATATGTTCCTTAATATTTTTCTTTCCCATGTATTTAACATGTACTTATCTTTTTTTTCTGATAATGTCCATGTTTCACTTCCGAACTTAACTATTTGTTTCAATATTGTTTTATATATATTTAAATTAATATTGGGAAGTAAACATTATGAGGTTATATCATTAATAGTGAGTGGAAAACATATTTTTATCGACTCACCTCATATATTTTCAAATTTCTTTGATACCGACGGTTTCAGACAATATCATGTCCACTCATGTGGAAGCCATGACTGAAGAGGGACATGATATTGTCTGAAACCGTCGGTATCAAAGAAATCCTAAATATATATGAGGTTAGTCGATAAAAATATGTTCTCCACCCACTATTATTGTTTATATATGTTTTAATTTTTGCTGTCCTACTTAATGTTCTTGACTTAAAAACTTGTTTTATTGCATATAAGAATCTAGTGCCCATTGTAATCCTTTCTTGAAAATCCTCTTCACAACATTCATTCTTTGAGGTAATTAGAGAACCCCAGGATGTTTAATACTATCAAACTTTTCTCAAATTTCTGACCATCTAGGACTATATATGAGGTTGGATTTACTATCTTCCTTGATATTCTCTTATATTTGTTTTTAGTCCCCATTTAAATGATGCAAAATTATCAAAATTTATTTACCTCTCCTATCCCAAATCCCACAAGCCCACGATCCAGCCTCAATCTTTATGTGGTGAGAACCTGTTCTGGAACAAATGAGGCTCTGGAGACTGAGTCACAATAGTATATTAAATTTGAAGAGAACAATTTTTTTTTGCCTAGACCGGGACTCGAACCCGGGACCCTTGGCTTTCCGGGCCAAGTGCTCTACCAACTGAGCTACCGAGGCGAGTTACGATCTAGATGCAAATTTTTCTCTTATATACGTTGTAATTCTCTATCGCCAAATGCTTTTGAAACCATTGTTTCCATCTTTGCAAATGGCGGCTTCTTAGTTAAGAAGACATTTATTGGAAATTTAACATTAAATGTTAAATTAATAATAAAAACACAATAGTATAACTGATTCATCAAGATTAGAGTTAATGTTAATCTATATACAGCTTTTCCAGGAGCTCAGGTGGCAGCTCCACCTTCTTGCCGGCAGTAGTTAGAGGTAAAACTAAATTGTGTTTTAAGTACCAATCTAATGGTAAATATCACTGGAATTGTCAAGGAAGATATGTAGGAACATTTTTTGTAGACCATAATAGTTCTTTCAGGACTATGAAATGAAAGTATGATAACAATGATGTAAAATTATCCACATTTATTTGTATTAAGAGATTCCAGTGGGCCAGACATATAATAACCTAAAATGAACTTGATGGGCATATTAATAGGAAGAAGCCAGTTGGGAGACTACATACCCTATGGGAAGGAAGAGATCCAATTGACTTGTTACATGTAAGGTAAATGAAAGTGCAAATATACCAATACAATACACTTGCTTAGAGTCAATTGTAAACTATAAGCAATCTGAAAGCTAGTACTGTAGATTTTCTAAGATGTTCTGATATTACAACTAATAAAGGAGAATTAGATAGATGGAATTAGGAGGAGCATAAAGTGAAATGGTCTCATTAAAGAATATGCACAAGACAGAAATTGCTAGAGAATTAAAATTACTTTGGGCTGGAGGAAAACTACTGTAGAATAAAAATATCCTTGATAAATAATAAGTTACCTGTACATCCATAATCATAGACATTCTTTGTGAGTGTTTCTATGATGTTATTAAGACGTCTAGCAAGCACAGTATCTGGCAGAGCCTTGCGCAGAGAATAAGCAAACACTCCCATATACGCAGATAGTGAATACTGATACATGGAGTTTACACCGGCCATGTCTGTCAGAACAAAGAACAAGATGGCACCTCGCTTTGCAACTGGCCTGTATCCATCTCGCAGCTTGTCTATGTCTGCAGCAGTTGTTATTGCCAACTCTAGTTTCATCATCACCTGTAAAAATACTCACTAATGTGCAATATAAGCATTCATTTTGGTTAATGTTAACTTCCATGATAGTTTTACGAAATTTACATTGGTTTTCAAATAGAAAAGAGATTAAGTTATGTAGGTAGGAAATAACACTATGAGGTTTATTTTAATTTTGTTTAGTTGTTTCTTGACTCACCTCATACTTCTTAACTCCCTTGCATATCTAGATTTTGTCACTGTATTTGTGACATTCTCAATGCTGTTCACGTTCACAACTGACGTCCAATGGTCTCCTCTCCTGCAGACTGACCTCCACGCCATCTGTTGGTTGACCGACGAACTTCCAAATCAATCCCCTCTCCTTATAACCAGGTATTTCAAAATTCATAGTTGTGTTTTTATTCTTGCATATGTAAATTTTTTTCCCAAATTGTGAGTTCCTTCGGTTTTTCCAATTGTTTAAGTAATTTTGTTTTGGTTTCTATTCTATGTTTTTCTGACCAGGCATGTGCAGCTATTGCAGATTTTTCTGTTTCTCCATTTTTAACATTTCTGAGGTGTTCCTTTAATCTTGTATTTAGATTCCTTTTTGTTTTCCTATGTATATCCTTTCACAATCTTTACAATTAATTTGATAAATTCCCGATTTTTTCTAGTTTTCAATCTTTTCATTTTTGTTGGTTTTTATTAAATTGCCTAAACTGTAATCATTTTTTGGTGCTAATTTAATGTTGAATTTGTTGAAGATTTTTTGAAACTTGTCAAATACTAAAGGGTGGTATGTGAACTTCTTGAATTTTTTACCAATATCTTTATCTGTGTGAAGAGTACTTTCATTAATCATTTTTTGTTCCTTAAATTTATTTATTTTCTTGTATATCATCTTTTCTTGAAATCCATTACCCTTTGCAGTTTTTATGATGTGTTTTTCTCTTTATTATAATTTTCTTTGCTCATGATAATTTTCTTTCCATGAGCTAAGAAAATTACAATAAAGAGAAAAAACACATCATAAAAATTGCAAAGGATAATGGATTTCAAGAAAAGATGATACACGAGAAAATAAATAAATTTAAGGAACAAAAAAATGATTAATGAAAGTATATTCAAGAGTTACTATCAATAAGTATTAGATTTGTTATCTACATAACTTAATTAGATTTGTGTTCCATAAAAGTTTTTTGCACATTTGTGCATTATTGTTATTCCATACATATAAGAGTCACTCTTCTTTTTTTTTTTGAGTGCAATAAAGGTTTTATGTTAGAATAGATATTAGTGCCATATCTTGTTAAAAATTGGGAGTTGCAATATTGACAACATATTTCATCCATTTAAGAAATTCTATAGCAGGAAGAAGAAAATTGTCAGAACACATGGAAGATTTTTATTTGGTTGTAACTGCTGTTAAAATAATTTAGATAATATTGTGGAAATATTCTGTATGTGTTAAAATACATAGTTATTAATAATAAGGTTCACATAATCAATTCAAAGAATGACATTGTACAACAAACAGCTGTTTCTGCCATACTATATATTATTATGTCACTTGTACTGTTTTTACAAATAATTTATAAGTCTTATACCTTATTTTATGGAACAGAAAGTTACTGTTCCATTATTTTCAAGAATTTTTGCTTCTAACAAATAATGTATTATACCACACTTTTCTAGAATAGTTCTCTAGTGGACTAGTAGTTACCATGCTTCATTTGAGATTTGCAGATTCTAACCTTACTAGGATTGTTGCATTTTTAAGGATGTGAAAATCCTAAATTTTCAATTGATTAGGACACATTAAAAGGATGACTGAAGATAAGACTACCTAAAAATATTCTTGGCTAGATTCCCCCATGACAGAAAGAACAGGCAAAACTGGCATAAAATTATATCATGTAATGAGTGAAGAAAATGTTGTCAACACTGAAACACTCACTATATAAATAAATAAATAAAAAGCCTGAGTATTACCTTAAGAAGGGATGTTTTGGATTTATGCAAATACAGCACTAAATTTAATTAAGAGAAAGTAATCCTTACAAATATAAAAAGTTACCTCGGCTGCTTTAGTTTTAGTTTCCTCCAAAGTCTCAACGAGCTCAGTGTTGTCCAACATGTTCCCTGTCTGTGTGGACAGCTCTCGCAGCAGAGAATCTTCAAGATCTTTTAAAAGATTTTTATTCTCAAACGTTTCTTCTATCAGAGATTCTCTCTGTTCCTCCAGATCAGATCTCTCATTGCGAACAACCACACTTAGCAGCTGATCTTCCAAACCCTACACATGCATACAAACTTTTCTCAATATTTCATTATTTAAATGGCATGAATAAGTACAGAAAACACATTTGGTAATTCTGATATATATAATAATTTATGTCAAAAAAAGTAAAGTACCCCACTACAGGCCTTAGGAGTTCTTGGGTTAGTAGCAGGTTAGAGCTTCCACCTTCATAGGCAATCGGTATAATATCGCTAAACCCACAATCGAATGGGGATGATTTTTTTTCAATCTTCAATTATTATTCTAGAGAGGATTGAAGCAAATCTTATTACAATTCTGGATAGAATTATAATAAATAATGTTACAATTATTATTATAAAAATTATTTATCTTTTAAGATAAAAACTTTTTTTATTGAAATTCAAATATTTGAATATATTAGATACATAATACTTATATTTTATCTTCCATTCAGACAAGTTGTCATCCCTGCATGACATTCACCTTTACGAGTATGTTAATTATTTCTGTTAGAGACTGAATTGATCCCAGAGTTATGGTACTGCGAGAAGGTTTTAGGCTAGTTTAAAAATCCTGATGCCACCAGGACTCAATCCCCTGACTTTCCCACTTGTAGCATATTCCCTTAACCAACAACACTAAAGCATGCTCCCAGTAATTTAGATAATTTGGGAAATTATCTAAATCTCAAATTTTATTTGTCTATAAATGAAAAAGAGATTATGGAAATTCATAATATCATCATCATCCATGCCATGTAGCCTGTTATGGTCTCACAGAGGAAGTTTCCATCCAGCACTTTTTTGGACATCCCAGCGATCTTTTGCCTTGGGGGCAGTAATGAAGCATGGCTTTTGGAATTCTACGAGATGACATTCGTTGAAAAAAAACTCATTAGGCAAAAAATTTACATTTGCTTTCAAGTCTCAAATTCATAATAAGGTAAAGGGAGGATTTATGCTTGAATTGGGAATGTAGCCTGAATTAGTTAGTGGTCAGAGCATCACCATGGAAAGCTGAAGGTTCGGGGTTTGATTCCCGGTTCAGGTAAAAATTTTTCTCTTTATCACTGAATATAATAAAACAAATTCAAAGTTTAGAAAAAGTCATATTCTACAACTGATCCTAGCACATGCAACATAAAAAAAATGAGAGGGCTGACATGTTAGCTAAAAAAAATTCTACAAACAACCACTCAAAACCTTATAAACTGGTTTTTGAATCTATAAAGAAAATAGTCAAAAGGAAAATATCCAATAATTATATTTCCAATTTAAACAATACAAATGATAATTCTAACTAGAGAATAATTCTAAAAGATCCAAAACTGATACTGCAAACTTCTAATAAATCATCTATAGTTATGTTCCAGATGATTACTGGACATGATTTCCTGAGTAAATATCTTCATAAAATTGGAATAATCAACTCACACACTGCCTACTGTGGATATACACAACATTAAAATATGCAAGTCCTATTTTTTATATTTGAGAAGTGAGAAGTGTTAAATTAATAATAAAAACATCTATGCAAGTCCTCCCCAGCTGCATTGTGATCTAACATCAAAATATTGAAAAACAAGGAAAGAAAATAACAAATTGTTAAATTAAGAGCATTAGATATCTATACGATCAGGGAGACATTAAATGTAGAAAAATTAACAACAGACTTAGAAAAAAGTAAACTACGATGGTTTGGACATTTAAAAAGAATGGAAAAGGAAAGACTTCCACAAAGACTGTTAAATCTCAAGATACAAGGAAAATGATCACAAGGTAGACCACGAGAAAGATGGATTAACCAAGTGAAGAAAAGTCTACAAGAGAGAGGATACGACTGGGATAAGAAGAAGCAAAGCATGGAAGACACAGAGATGGTTGGAGGCATATTTGGAATCAACCATCCAAAAGGAGGACACGATAATAGGATGATGATAATGAGATATCTATACACACATATACATTGACGATTTTATTATTAATTTAACACTTCTCATAGAAGGATAAATTATATTTGAAGAGAAAAATTTTCGCCTAGACCGGGACTCGAACCCGGGACCCTTGGCTTTCCGGGCCAAGTGCTCTACCAACTGAGCTACCGAGGCGAGTTACGATCTAGACGCAAATTTTTCTCTTATGTACGTTGATAATTCCCTCGCGCCAAATGCTTGAAACCATAGCTTCTATCTTTGCAAATGGCGGCTTCTTAGTTAAGAAGACATTTATTGGGAATTTAACACTACTTTATAGCCAGTAGGGCTTCTATTGACGATTTTATTATTAATTTAACACTTCTCATAGAAGGATAAATTATATTTGAAGAGAAAAATTTTCGCCTAGACCGGACTCGAACCCGGGACCCTTGGCTTTCCGGGCCAAGTGCTCTACCAACTGAGCTACCGAGGCGAGTTACGATCTAGACGCAAATTTTTCTCTTATGTACGTTGATAATTCCCTCGCGCCAAATGCTTGAAACCATAGCTTCTATCTTTGCAAATGGCGGCTTCTTAGTTAAGAAGACATTTATTGGGAATTTAACACTACTTTATAGCCAGTAGGGCTTCTATTGACGATTTTATTATTAATTTAACACTTCTCATAGAAGGATAAATTATATTTGAAGAGAAAAATTTTCGCCTAGACCGGGACTCGAACCCGGGACCCTTGGCTTTCCGGGCCAAGTGCTCTACCAACTGAGCTACCGAGGCGAGTTACGATCTAGACGCAAATTTTTCTCTTATGTACGTTGATAATTCCCTCGCGCCAAATGCTTGAAACCATAGCTTCTATCTTTGCAAATGGCGGCTTCTTAGTTAAGAAGACATTTATTGGGAATTTAACACTACTTTATAGCCAGTAGGGCTTCTATTGACGATTTTATTATTAATTTAACACTTCTCATAGAAGGATAAATTATATTTGAAGAGCCTCGGTAGCTCAGTTGGTAGAGCACTTGGCCCGGAAAGCCAAGGGTCCCGGGTTCGAGTCCCGGTCTAGGCGAAAATTTTTCTCTTCAAATATAATTTATCCTTCTATGAGAAGTGTTAAATTAATAATAAAATCGTCAATAGAAGCCCTACTGGCTATAAAGTAGTGTTAAATTCCCAATAAATGTCTTCTTAACTAAGAAGCCGCCATTTGCAAAGATAGAAGCTATGGTTTCAAGCATTTGGCGCGAGGGAATTATCAACGTACATAAGAGAAAAATTTGCATCTAGATCGTAACTTGCCTCGGTAGCTCAGTTGGTAGAGCACTTGGCCCGGAAAGCCAAGGGTCCCGGGTTCGAGTCCCGGTCTAGGCGAAAATTTTTCTCTTCAAATATAATTTATCCTTCTATGAGAAGTGTTAAATTAATAATAAAATCGTCAATAGAAGCCCTACTGGCTATAAAGTAGTGTTAAATTCCCAATAAATGTCTTCTTAACTAAGAAGCCGCCATTTGCAAAGATAGAAGCTATGGTTTCAAGCATTTGGCACGAGGGAATTATCAACGTACATAAGAGAAAAATTTGCGTCTAGATCGTAACTCGCCTCGGTAGCTCAGTTGGTAGAGCACTTGGCCCGGAAAGCCAAGGGTCCCGGGTTCGAGTCCCGGTCTAGGCGAAAATTTTTCTCTTCAAATATAATTTATCCTTCTATGAGAAGTGTTAAATTAATAATAAAATCGTCAATAGAAGCCCTACTGGCTATAAAGTAGTGTTAAATTCCCAATAAATGTCTTCTTAACTAAGAAGCCGCCATTTGCAAAGATAGAAGCTATGGTTTCAAGCATTTGGCGCGAGGGAATTATCAACGTACATAAGAGAAAAATTTGCGTCTAGATCGTAACTCGCCTCGGTAGCTCAGTTGGTAGAGCACTTGGCCCGGAAAGCCAAGGGTCCCGGGTTCGAGTCCCGGTCTAGGCGAAAATTTTTCTCTTCAAATATAATTTATCCTTCTATGAGAAGTGTTAAATTAATAATAAAATCGTCAATAGAAGCCCTACTGGCTATAAAGTAGTGTTAAATTCCCAATAAATGTCTTCTTAACTAAGAAGCCGCCATTTGCAAAGATAGAAGCTATGGTTTCAAGCATTTGGCGCGAGGGAATTATCAACGTACATAAGAGAAAAATTTGCGTCTAGATCGTAACTCACCTCGGTAGCTCAGTTGGTAGAGCACTTGGCCCGGAAAGCCAAGGGTCCCGGGTTCGAGTCCCGGTCTAGGCGAAAATTTTTCTCTTCAAATATTACACATATACATTATTTGTTTATGATGGTAAGATATGAAGAAAGAGGGTACATGTGAGGGTATAGGAGCCATGTATAATAAAAATTAATAATTTGGGTGAGTAGACTCATATTTCATCTTTGATTTAATTTTCCAATTTTGATAAGCAGCCAAACATGATTGGCTTATCTATAAAGCATTGCTCCCTATGGCAGCATTGCTACCAGAAGGATCACCCTTGCCAGCAAGTTAAAAGTGATAAGCCAAACTAAAAGAGATACTTTGGTCAAAAGAATGGTGATATTTCGCTGTAAAAATATAACCTCAAGAAATGTGAACATGTGTCCCATTGAAGTAAATTTCTCCACGGGTAAAATAGTCCCAACAATAGTTGTGTTTAGCATAACATATGGCACGAATTGATAATGAAAGAGAGTCATGGAAATTTCTTGTAAGAAATCCAGAGGAAAACATCTAGTAGATAGCACAATGTTAAGAGTATAACATTAACCATGATTTGACAAAGGGAATAATGGGAAAATATTAGCTCAAGTTAGGGATTTTTGGAGAATTTATGTCCGTGCAGCTATGATCTTCCTGGTTCGATAGTGCCAGTGAGTTAATTTGTTCTCTTCACTGAAAGCTGTGAAAAACTTACCGATAATGTGACTGTATAGTTGATAACAGTAGCCTTGGTGTACACAGCAGGATCGAGAACTGGATTTGATAACTTGGTGGTCAAATATAATCGAAAGCCAAGATCATAATCAACTTCCTTATCACCCACCATAACAAATGTTCTGCCACCCATTGCTGTTAAAAAATGTACAAATTACACTGAAACTTTTTTTTTTGTCTCAGAAAGAAAAATATGTGATTCTGATAGTATTTTTTCTCCTGAATTCAAATATGATATCGGTTTTTCTCCATCACACAAGGTTTCCAAGAGAGAGGAATTTATAATTTCAAACACTTTAATATTTTCTACATTCGTAACTACACAATATTCAAACATTCAGACTCACCTAGAAAGTAAGAAATGACAATTTTCTGCTATATTTTCCCTGTGGAGCATCCCTCTTGATAATCCAACAATAATCGACCAGCATATTAGGATTCCATTAGCCTTGATATCTCTTTTCCATAGATGAAATCTCCTGAGTTAGCTCATTTGGTTTTATTTTACAATGGAAAAAAAATGTTTATTAAAAAAATAATTATTTAAATACATTAATTGAAATTTAAATAAAAAAAACTGCGAGTGATGGAGAAATTCTGAATTTATATTTGAAAACACGATAAAAAAAACTGCATTAAGTACAACTATTGGTACTCATGAGACAAAAATCATGTTGACCAGTGTTATTAAAGCCAATAGTTAGAAGTTTTGCCTTGTTAAGGAAATGATACTGGAGTTTCCAGCACGATTTTGCTCCATCGCATAAGGCAGATTCAACAAGTGTGGCTTGAATGTCGTGTACCTGATTTTATCTCAATGGGTGAATGGTTTCTATCAGCTCAGACCTCAACTGTCTGGACTACTAATTTGGTCAGTGGTAGAGGATAATTTTTCTTAGAGGCATCAACACATTGTGTCAACTGTGGGGCAAATTTCTCATTAGAGAGACTATCCATGCTGAATAGAAATTTAGAGATTTTATATTTATTGGACATAAACAGTTTTCTTTTTTCCTGAAATTTTGCTTTAATAAACATGATATGATTTGAAAAGTACCACCTCATATGAAGTCATGAAATGCCTAGAAGGCTGATGGCAGATATATAAAATGCTTTCAAACAAGCTGCTTGGTAAATTTAATAAATAGCAGATATTTATTCAGCTATAACTGCTGGAGACCTGACAAGCTGACCACATGTCACCCTTACACTGGCAAGATGATCATCTATTTCTGTGATTAACACATATAGATGTGAGGCCAGCAGCCAGCTGGTAGACCAAGGATCTTCTAGGTCTGTCGTGCCATAGAGGTCATTTTGTTTTTTGTAAATATTATTAATAAATTACAATAGGAAGTAAGATTATGAGACTGTTCTTAATAAAACTTACTCTTGAGATTCTTCTCCAAGACATTGTCAATAACGGGATCAATATATTCGTCAACTTGGAAGAGAAGTGGGAAGCCATATTTAATTGCCATTTCTAATTGTTTCAAGAAATCAGAATCGTGGAATGATATAATCTTCATATTAAATTTCTCTTCCTTTCTCTTGATCCATTGGATTGCCTGCAAAATTTATTATTTATTAAAATTACTCTAAAGCTTTACTGGCTTTTTAAAGTAATGTTTAAATTCCCAATAAATGTCTTCTTAAATAAGAAGCTGCCATTTGCATAATTGAGCAAAGGCTCTTAGCATTCGGTGCTCAGGAATTAACAATGTATAAAAGAAAATTGTTTATTTTTTATCATTTCACTCACCTCATACTTCATAATTTATAGCAGACCCAGGGTTTCTTCACGTAATTCGTGACATTGTCAATGCTGCGTCATGTTCACAACTGACGTCCAACGGCCTTCTGAGAGGGCCGTTGGACGTCAGTTGTGAACATGACGCAGCATTGACAATGTCACGAATTACGTGAAGAAACCCTGGGTCTGCTATAAATTATGAAGTATGAGGTGAGTGAAATGATAAAAAATAAACAATATTAAAGAACCTCATAGTGTTATTTCCTATCTACATAACTTTATAAAAGAAAAATTTGCATTCAGATTGGAGTGCTCAGATAGCACAGCAGTAGAGCATTGGCCTAGAAAGCCAAAGGTCCGGGGTCAAACCCCGGTCTGAGCGTATAATTTTTCTCTTCAAATATAATGTACTTACTAATTTATTAAATGTTTCTCTGTACCATTGATTACAATATAATTACTGTCATGTTATATGCATTAGTGCTGTCTACATATATCACAACATGACAGTAGTACCAACATACCTGCTGCTGTGGATCAATACATAAAGGAAAACGACATGCTCTTGTTGTTAAAATTCCATTTTGAATTGACAACTCATCTGGAGGCAGACCTTCAGAATTCCATCTGAAAATCATTCAATAACTATTTGTTATTAACTCTATCTGCTAACAACATGTAATTTATTAATATCGAGTGGACAACAAATTTTTAATAACTCACCTCATACAATTTTAAATTTCTTTGATACCATTGGTTTCAAAGAAATTTGAAATTGTATGAGGTGAGTTCCCTACATGGTATTATTCTACCAGTTATATTATATGGGTGCGAAACATGGACTCTTACTTTAAAGGAGGAAATGAGATTACGAGTTTTTGAGAATAAAGTTCTTAGGGAAATTTTTGGACCAAAGAGAGATGAACAGACAGGTGAATGGAGAAGACTACATAACAATGAACTACATGGTCTTTATAGGAAGCCAGATATAATAAGAACAGTTAAGTCTCGTAGACTGCGATGAGCATATAGGGAATGAAAGACGTGCATGGAAGCTTCTTGTATGAAAGCCAGAGGGAAAACGCCCAGTTGGTAGACCAAGAATGAGGTGGGAGAACAACATTAACTATGATTTGAGGGAAGTAGATTATACAGGGAATGATTGGAAAGCATTAGCTCAGGATAGGGATGTATGGAGAGCTTATGTCTGTGTGGCCATGAACCTACGGGTTCAATAGTGCCAGTGAGTAAGTAAGTATGAGGTGAGTTATTAAACATTTGTTCTCCATTCAATAATAATGATATAACCTCATAATGTTTACCTCCTAACATTAATTTAAATGTAATTCATTCCTAATTACTTTCAATACCACATTTTTCAGTGTATAAGATACATTTTGTTATTTAAAATAGGCCTTAAAATTGTACATCGCACACATTGAATTGTCTTGTGCCAATGTTTTTGTCTGCCAATATATTTTCACAATCAAAATATGTTGCTACCAATCAACTCTTCAAGTAGTATAACAATGTAATGGAATCATATCATAAGCTATGGCTGGAAATATGTAATGAAGAATAAAAATGAAAGAATATGTTGCTGAATTGAGAGCTCCATGTTCATCTATATATGCAAAACTAATTACTAATAGACAACAAAATATTAGAAATTAATTATTAATAGACAGCAATAGTCATAAATAATGTAAATAATTATTTAAGAAAAATTGTATCACTTCACCTCATAACCTTCTTATTATTAGACCAGTTTCAGGACCTAATTAGGTTCCATCTTCAGTACTTTTATGACCGTTGTTATGTCATTTTTAAGTACTGTCTACTGCTCCCTCTGTTGGTAAACTGAAGAACCTCCAAATCAAATCACTTTTCCCGAGAATATAAAAATTCATTAATTTCTCTTTTTCGGTTTTTTAATCTAGATTTTTTCCCAAACATGAGCTCTTTAAGTTTTCCTGTTTGTTTTATTGATTTAGGGCTGCATGCAAATACATTAGTCTCTGATGAGCTGAGTTTTCCATCAGCATGTGCAAAGTTCGAATTAGCGAGTTGCTGACTGGTCATGGATGAAAGTAGTTTTTTCGTAATATTGGCAAGAAATTACCCAGAATTCTCAGCGATAAAACCACTTCCGTTATTTTCGTCTGCTAGAGGAATGCATTTATGCTTGCGTCCCACAAATAATACCGTATACAGCAATGTCTGCATCGCGCAATATTACACCGATTCTCCTGTTCTTCCAGTTGAATTCTTTGGTAGACTCTATAAAATTCCTCTTCTCCGCGTATACCGAAAACATGATCGAAGTCTTCGAGGTCTGACATCTTGGATAAAGCAGCAAGGTACGCGGCAAGGTTTCTAACTACATCGGTTCCCTTCAGGATTCTCACGATTCGTTTCTCTCTTAAGTCACCTTGTCAGGTAGCTTACGAATTTCAACAATTATTATCGCATGAACAGATTTCTGAGTAAGCATTACAGGGTACAACTTTCTCAGCAGAGAATGCATATAAATACTGACAGCAATTCTTCATGTTGAAGAAAATGGTAACATACTGGCAGAATTAAAATGTGGTAATTCCAAAGAGCCTGGTTTGATATTTGAGGAAATAAATTTTCATTCCTCTCATTATTTATTCATACCAATTTTATGATTAAAATTTCATCCAAAAATGTGTATATAAAAACTTAAATGAAGTATGTAGGAAAAATAAATATATTGAATGAGAAAATTTTGATAAAAGCTAATATCTTACTTGCTGATCTCGACGTCATCTGAAAGTACTTTTTCAACTTTGAAATTTTCTGTGAGAGGAATTCTGCGCTTGCGTAGATCAGCTTCCCAGTTCTCATACACCATCTTGGTTCGAAATTCCCAACTGAACACACCTGTGTAACTCATGAATGATGCACATAACAGGCAGTCACCAACCAAGCGGTCTTTCTGTGCATGTAGATTCATCAAATCTTCATTCCATCTGCAGGAATACACCACATCATCAATAACAACATAACTTATATTTACAGTACATAATACAAGTAGGTAGTATTTTCAAAATCTACACCTCATCTCATATTTTGCTCTCTCACCTGAGACATGTTTCAAAGGACGTACCCCCCCCCCCCATTTTAAGCCAGTGACTGACTGCTGAGTTGACCATTGGAAATTTTCTATAATTCTCTCTAATATTGGACAGATAAACCTCACAATTAAATCATTTTCCTTGGGAACTTCAAAGTTCATTATTTTGTACAATTTTTCAGGATGTAGATTTTTTCCATAATGTGAGTTCTGCTAGTTTTTCCAGTTGTTTCAGCAATTTTAGCTTTTTTTTTTTAATTCTATGATTTTCTATGTTAATATTATTCGTTTTAAACATCTTAAAGGTGGACAAATTATATTTGAAAAGAAAAATATATGCCTAGACTGGGGTTTGAACCCAGGACCTTTGACTTTCTATGTTTAAAAAGGAATAATATTAACATTGAAAGAAGCACTACTGGCTTTATAAGTAATGTTTAAATTCCCAATAAAAAGTCTTCTTAATAAAGAAGCCGCCATTTGCAAAAAATCGTAGCAACGGCTCGTAGCATTTGGGGTTAGGGAATTAACTATGTGTAAGAGAAAAATACGCGTTTAGATTGGAGGTCTAGGTGGCTCAGATGGAAGAGCACTGACATAGAAAGTCAAAGGTCCTGAGTTCAAACCCCAGTCTAAGCGTATATTTTTTTTTTAAATATAATTTGTCCATCATTAGGATGTTTAAAAACAAATAATATTAACATTGAAAGAAGCACTACTGGCTTTATAAGTAATGTTTAAATTCCCAATAAAAAGTCTTCTTAATAAAGAAGCCGCCATTTGCAAAAAATTGTAGCAATGGCTTGTAGCATTTGGGGTTAGGGAATTAACTATGTGTAAGAGAAAAATACGCGTTTAGATTGGAGGCCTAGGTGGCTCAGATGGAAGAGCATTGACATAGAGTCAAAGGTCCTGGGTTCAAACCCCAGTCTAGGCGTATATTTCTCTTTTCAACTATGATTTTCTATCTACACCTATTGCAATTTTCCTTTTTCTTCTTCTTATTCTACTTCTTCTACATCTAGTCTCATGTCAACATTCCAGGGTTCACATTTTGAACAAAAGGCTCCATCTATCTCGGTCATTCCATATCTCCTCATCCATCATTTCCATCCATTCAATTTGTCTTTTCTTGACATTTTCTTAATTCTTCTTTTAACTTTCTATTATTTTGTGACTACTTAAATATGTTCATTAAATAATTCCCTTAAAAATAAAACTTTACAAGGATAATGAAAATATCTGGAACTACAACAAATTTTATAACTTTATCATCTACTCTATAGGAACATTTTAGCGTTTAACTTGTTCTTTCCATTTTGCTGTGAGATTTTTAAATCTAACATTATTTTCCATTGCTGGATATTATTATTTTGAAAAAGAAAAATTAATGCTTGAACCAGGAATTGAACCCTACGGAGAACAAGAGAAGGGAGGTCTAGGGTTCATAAAATCAACACCAGATGGCAATGTTATAGATGGAGATTCCAATGAAAATCCGGCAGTCATAATATCATAATGTTAAACATTATGATTACCGGCCATGAAAGCCTGCATTCCACAGTCATAATATCACTGAAAATGGGAGGGATGTTCCTCTTGAAAACAGCAGTTTACATGTTTAAGGGTCGAATGTTTGAATGCATTAGACAGTAAAAGGCGTTCTCTGCTGATAAAGTTTTATCCAAACACATTTTTCTTACTCAGAAATCTATTCACGCGGTACTAATTGTAAGCTACCTGACAAGGTACCTTAAGATCGTAGCTCAAGATATAAACTTATGTGAAAATCTCGAAGGGAACCGATGGTAACCGATGTAGTTTGAAACTTATCCAAGATGTCGGACCTTGAAGACTTCGATCATGTTTCGGTATACGCGGAGAAGAGGAATTTGATAGAGTCTACCAAAAATTCAACTGGAAGAACAGGAGAATCGGCGTAATATTGCACGTCGCAGACGTGTTTGTATACGATATTATTTGCGGGATGCAAGCATAAATGCATTCCTCTATAGCAGACGAAAATAACGGAAGTGGTTTTATCGCTGAGAATTCTGGGTAATTCGTTGCCAATATTACGAAAACGTCAACATTCATGCATGACCGGTTAAGGCGGCCGTTAATTCGATCTCAGCTCACCAGTGATTGGAAGTAATGTATTTGCATACGACCCTTAGATAACAAACTATGAGATAATTAAGAAGTAACTCATTCATTGAATTAAGAACCTAATAGTGTTATTTCCCATATTTAACTATGAATCGGTGTTTGTATTAATATCCAGTATACATTCATTTAACATGGCAATATCTTATTTTGATATCTTTAATTTCATCTTGTATTTTATCAAACTTCAAAATTTATTTAGTATTCTATATTCTATCTCTTCTGGTTTTCCAATCATGTTTCTTAAAAACTTCATCTCTGTTCCTTGAACTCTATATAAATTCTTCTTTGCTAATGTCCATGTTTTGACTACACAAATTAATGTAGATTAAAAATATGTTTTGCATTATTTCTAACAATTCAATGGTATATCCTGATTTCACAACACGCATGAAAAGGCCAGTAAACTTTATTTTTCTTAATTGAGTTTGTATTTTTTAACATTCTTACCTCATATGAGCCTTGGCGCAGAGCTACGGGACTTGCGCTGGTTCGAGTCTCCATGGGGGGAAGAAATTTTCCCATGGTATTTCGGCCAGTATGGGACCGGTGCCCACCCAGCATCGTGAGGCAATTGGGTAGCTACAATAAGTAGCGGCTCCAGATTGAGGAACCAGCTATAACGGCTGGGGGACTCGACATGCTAACCACATGTCACCCCTACACTGGCTGTTGATCATCTACCTCTGTGATTGACACATGTGGATGTGAAGGGCCAGCAGCCGGCTGGTAAAAGGGCAACCACTGAAAAAGTGGAAAGGCCCTCAATCAGAAATCGGACCTCATATGATTTTTTATAAACTTCATAATGTTACTTCTTATGATTTTAAAATTTATTTTTCTTCTTCTGGAGGTGCAACAACTATTTTAAAGTTTTCAACATTTCTTTCTATTCTGATGAATGCTGTTCAGTTTACAATTCTTAATTCTTTACACTTTAATTATATCATTGCTGCTATGGGCATGGGAGAATACATGAGAGAAGGACAAACAATTAAGTTATGTAATAAAAAATAAACAAAGGAAAACAATTTTTGTCTGAATTGAGATGTGTGGATAGAACAAGATGTAAAAGTAAAAGTAAAGTAAAGTGATCCCACAACAGACCCGGAGGCCCTTGGGGTAGTAGGATGTTAAGGCTCCCACTTTTTCTAGACAATTGGCACTTTATGTCAGCCCTGCATGATGGCCGCCTTTACCCCCAGAACAAGCGTCTGATACTCATTTCCATTAGAGGCTGAGTCGACCCCAGGGCCATAGTGCCGCCCGAGGGTTTGGGTCAGTTTAAAAATCCTGATCCCAACGGGACTTGAACCCTCGACCCTCCGGCTTGTAGCTCAGTGCCTTAACCACTACGCTACGGCGTGCCCCATAGAATAAGATGTTAGTATGTAAAACTGGAAACCTTAGATTCAAATCCCATTTTAGGGAGAATTTTTTCTTTTCAAAAATTATTTTCTCCCCATTTTGATCTGCCAATTGTTGCATTCTCCCTTGTCTGAGAACAGTATTCAGTTTCAATGTCCATTGAAATAAATTTTGATCAGAGCTATTTTATTCAGGTTTGACTTTCTGTACAACATTATTTACATTTGAGAATGGAAATGACAATTTCTGAAACACATCCAGCTGAGTGAATCTTATTTTATGAGATGGAGTGTAAAATTTCTAATTCATATTCTAAAATTAATCTTTTTAATGAACAAAAATTATTATAATTTGATTGGATTTATTATTAAACTATCATATTATTTGAGATACCTGGCATTCTCAGAACTGAGACCAGAAATGAGTTTGTCAGCTGCCAATAGACGTCGCTGCATAATGTCAGTTTCTTCTTGCAGGATCTGTCGCTCTCTCATTGCATTGTCATACTTCAATCCAAGAGCTGTCAAATCTTGTTCCAATTGAGTGATTTCAGTGTAGAGTTTGTTCAAATCGCGTTTTGCCTGTAATTACATTTTAAACACCAATTCCTGTAAATAACGGATTTGAAATTATTTAAAACATAATAATTTTCTTTCTTAGAATCATTTTAAAACACCATGGCATTACAGGCCTGGAAGACGCTTAGCTTATCAGCTGGTTCCTGGCCTCATATCCACATGTGTTAATCACATAGGTAGATGATCATATAGCCAGTACATGGGTGACATGTGGTCAGCATATCAGGTCCCCAACTACTTATTGTAGCTACCCAAATTCCTCAAGATGCTAGGTAGGCACCTGTCCCATACTACTGAAATTCTTCATGTATCTTGTAAGCCCATGTTTCCCTTAACAGAGATTTAGGCGCTCTCCCCCTACAGGGAAGAATTTGAACCATACTACTTTAGTTACACTTATTTTTGTACAGATGTCATTTGAGTGGTCCGTGGTCAGCGTTCCGCCTCATACTTACATATAGGAAACCAAGGTAGTACTAGGACGGGAAAATTCGGTAAATTTTGCTTAGAGGCCTTTTCATTCAGGCTTAAGGATCTTTTACAAGCCTGAAAATCTTCAGACTCAGGACCCACGGCTTAAAGTCCCTCCCGGAGGACTTGCTCCTTGGATTTTTCCATCCTAAAAAAATCCATCGACCCCGGTCGGGTTAGAACCTGCGACCCTCGGGACCAGAGGCAAGGAGCATAACCACTAGTCCACCGTGGCCGACTACTACCAAAATTACATGAGAAAATTTCTTTCCCCATGGGGACTTGAACCAGCGAAAGTCTCATAGTTCTGCACCAAGGCATCATTCCTAAAACCATTCAGTTATTGCACAGTAAGAGTGAAAGAAAATGTATCAATAATCATATAATTGAATAAATAAATTTTTATATCCCACCTCATAAAAATATAACCTGGTGCAGATTGAATGAACTTTGAAATCAAATCTTGCTCGCTGGGAACTTCTAAGTTCAAGGACCTGTACTTTTTCTTTTGAATATATATCTTTTCCCAAACTATCAGTTCCATAGGGTTTCTAAATGTTTTATAATTTTAATTATTAAAGCTTTTAGAAAAATCATTGCTTTACTAAAACTGAAATCATTGTCATTTAATGTTTTAGTTAGAGCATTTTGAGAATAATAATAATAAAATATAATGGTATCAGCACTCAAGACTAATAATGTATGTATACCCATAAATGTATACATTAAAATCTTCAGACTCTGGACCCATGGGCTTAAAGTCCCTCTTGGATGACTTACTCATTGGATTTTCCATCCTAAAAAGTCAATCGACTCAGGCCAGGTTTGAACCTTGACATTCAAGACCAGAGGCATGGAACATAACCACTAGTCCACCGCTGCCGACATATATATATGAAAGTTCTCTTGGGTTTTCCGCGTCTTGGATTCAAGTTCGGCCTCTGGCCACTGATTCCGACGTTTCGGCATGTGGGATCATGCCGAAACGTCGGAATCAGTGGCCAGAGGCTAAACTTGAATCCAAGACACAGAAAACCCATGAAAACCTTCATATTCATACTTCTTCTTCTTCTTCTTCCTTTCAAGTATTAGGCCAAGGCCTGTTACGATCCTATAGAAAATTTTCCCTTATGGGAAATTCTCATATAAGACTTGAAAGCATAATAATAGTCCCTTCGATTGGTTGCTGGCCAAAGGAAGGCAAGACCAGTGATGGGGCTGCCATCTTATAGCCTCTGGTCAGGCTTTCTGGAGAAGAAAAGAAAATAAAGGAAAGAAGAAATGGAAGAAAGGAAGGACTCCCTAGCCCTCAGATGCCCTAATAGCGTCGGGGTCGAAAAAACAAGAGTTAACCAAGAGAGGTTAGATAGTAAAGTTAAAAGAGTGCAAAACACAAGTAAGTGGAAGAAATGTTTTGCACAGCTTGGGCACCTTGAGGTCGCCATCCACATATCCCCTAGATGAGGACCCCTGAGGGCCATTTATATCTGCAAAAATCTGCAATATAACATTTTATATATATATATATATATATATAAAATAAGTTCATAATAGCTATCAAATAGTGAACTTTGTATGTGCAATACTATTTCATCATTCTAAATTACACTTTCTTTGGTACATATTCTTTTATCATTAATTTTTTTTCATAACTGTTGCACCCATTATAAAAATAAAAATATAAATATAAGTTACTATTGTATTGACAGAAGCATTAAAAAGTAATGAATTAACAAGCTTAATTAACTCATCATTTGCCTCTTACCTGGTCATATTCTACCTCCAGCTGTTCCACTCGTTCTTTCTTGGGTTTCACTTCCCTGTAAACTGCACAATAACCCAGCACAGCCTGTACAAATCTCAGAAGACCATATCCTGCCTTGCTGATCTGTGCCATCTGGTCCAGTTTTGTTGATGTCTGCATAAAATATAGTGATATAATGCATTTAACAACAATTAATAGATATCAATTTAAACAGCAAAATATGTCTGAATATTTCACCAGAATGTTGATATAACTTTTGTTACACTCTGTCCCAAACTTCACAAATAAAAATAAGGTTATGTTCTTATTGAACTTTTACAGGAAAAAATTACTATGAGGTTTAATTTAAGATTAAATTAAAATGCTTCGTACCAACTACCAACAGAGGGAAGAAGAAGTAGTTCTTCTGATCGACATAACGTAGGTATTGAAGATGAACCCACCAAGGCTTTGAAACCGTAGAAGACTGGATATGAGGTGAGGTATGAAGCATTTTAATCTAATCTTATGTTTCTATGTTAGAGCATGAATGTAAGCTATTTTATATCTTTATTATTTTAATCACAAAGGAAGAACAGTTGTGATTAAAATTTATGGAAATAAGAGTACAGATAAAAGCAAAGTTAATGGAAGCAGTTAAAAAAATAGAGATTAAATTATTCAGGACATGAAATAAAGTAATGAAGGAAATGTGAAATGAACTTTTTATTTTCCTTGAAATTATATTAGTTCTTTTTTATGTATTAATCTAAATTTTAATATTAATTATGATGGACAATTATTATTTTGAAAAGAAAAATGAATGCCTGAATCGGGATTTGAAACCAAAACCTCTAACTATGTATGCTAACCATTACACTATTTCAGGCTTTTGATACAAATGTTAATTCTTTTTTATTAAATTAATATTTATTTAAGTAAAATAAGTACCTTTTGGCAACAGAATTGGATTTTATACGAAGGGCTGCAAGAATTTCAAGAAGAGAAAAAATTAGGAACTCAGTTATAAGGGAGAAAATGAAGATTGAGGACACTATTTTAGATTATATTAAAACTCAGCAATTAAGATGGTACAGACATGTCCAGCGAATGGAAGAGGATCGACTACCAAAATCCAAAATCTGTTTTGGAATGGAAACCTGAGGGAAGACGAAGTAGAGGAAGACCTAAAACCTCCTGGAGTCAGGGAATATGTTTATATATGAAGGAGAAACATCTACAACCAGGAGATTGGATGGACCGACTAAACTGGCTATTAGGAATCGGACGATGTCAAAGATATTAATCAACCGATGATCTATCTATCTATTTAAGTAAAATTTTATTACGTAAATTAATGAGTCATTTTTACATCTTACCTCATATTTCATGTTTCTTTAAACACGGGAATTAGTTTTCAAGAGAAACATCTCTCTCATTTTCAACCGACATTAACTATGAACAATTTTATTACTTCACCTCATAATTTTCTTCTTCTTAGACTAGTTTCAGGACCTTTTTCAGTTCCATCATCGGTATTTTCACAACCGTTGTTTTGCAAGCATCTTGCTCACAGTTCTTCAGAATGTCAAAAACAATGGTTGTGAAAATAGATGATAGAACTGATGAAGATTCTGAAACTGGTCTAAGAAAAAGATGATTCTCAGGTGAGGTAATAAAATTTTTCTCTTCAAATATAATTTATCCATCACTGGGATGTATGAAATGAATAATAGAAACATTAATAACATTTTACTTAAATAAATAATACCTCATAGTGTTTATTCCTAAAAAAGTAAGTTAATTCTTTTTCCTCATATACAATTCTCTTTATTATGAGAAGCAGATAGCCATTGCTATCAGTGCTATCTAGTGGCTTCTAATTCATGAAGATATTTTTAATTCTCATTTAATTTAATGCAAAAAATCATGTGTGTGAATTATACGACGGTGTGAATTATGTGAGTAAATATGGTTACTATCAAGAGAATGAATTGGATATATGCATTGACTGAATCTAGTTGAGAATAGAGACAATGGTCTCCAAAAGTGTACAGTTGAGGGAATTTCATATGAAGGAAGTGTATATTTCCAGTTCACTCTCTTGACACATTAACTCATTATGTCATTTTCTTCAATTATTAAGGGGGGGATGGTGAAATTTCAATTTTCTACATTTTTTCAGCTAGAAACTTGATTTTTTGTACAAACATTCACTACATGGTACATAATGCCATATTTAAGTTTCATTCTTGTGAGACATTCATTTTTACGAGTTATTAAATATTATATTTTTTAAAAATTTGCATATATTATAATTAAATGGGTTCCATAATTTTTTAGTAAAATGTCTGTTTTTTTTTACAAGACCCCTAAAATATTTAGAAAACATCATGCATTAGAATTCTTATAATGTGAATACAAAGGGAGAAAAAAAAATGTTGTACCTCATGTGTGGAATTACAAAAACAATTTAATAATTGCATACATTTTATTTTTTATTTCTTAAAATACTACTTCAATCATGAAACCCACACACTACTTTGTTATATTATTTTTGGTCTGGACATCTTACCTCAATATTAATGTTGATTTGTTCTTGGACATGTTTCAAAACAATTCTCTGTTTTATCTTCAGCTTTCCCAGACTGGTTTTATTTATGTTGCATTATACAACTACTTTGTTACCCATTATTTTTAGGACATGCAGTAAAAATTTGAACCTTCTAGGACAAAATTCCTGAATTCCATTAAATTTTCAATGTACAAAAATGCAGTGAAAATAAAAGTGTGGGAAAACAAGTTTAAAGATTTGCATGCATGTGGCATTTAACTGACGCAGCCTTTTACCTCTGGCATAATTTAGGGCACTTAGAAGCACCATAGGCCTCTGAAACTTTGCCAACATATACATTAGAGTACATGCTATTTTTTAGTACAAAAAATGTCAATTTTTATCTCAAATGGTCAATTTTTCACCCATCGCCCCCCTTAATTCACTAACTTAATCCTCTAATGCAGGACATGAAATTACATAAAGAAAATGTACTTCATGCTAATAATACATATTACAACCAACAGTTGCCTTGTCTAGGCAGAAGAGAATGGTTTAAGTGACATCCACAAAAAAATACCTGAATTGTTAGGTGTTTTAATTAAGGTCGAGGAAAAGTCTGGAAAAATCTTAAAAGAAAATGATGAGATCAGGAATTAACAACTAACCTTCATGTGTGCCTTGATGTTTCTAATTTGTGTTCCTGTTATCGCATCACAATTTGTCTCCTGAAGCTTTCTCAGGAAATTTGGATCTGCCATCATTCCCTTAGCAGTTTTCCAGTTGATTTCTTTATATCCTTGGATTATGGCCACACACTCACATACTATCATCACTGGCTCAGGAGGTGTGGCAAATGATCTGCAATATAATATTCAAATTAATAGATACCATCCCATATGGTAATAGTACTGATATCGTGGCCAAAAAGAGGAACAAAAATATTACCTGATAAATCACCATTGAATTTTAAAACTGCAAAAAGTTAATAAGAAATAAAACTCTTAGTACTTTTTTTTGAAAACTCAAATCAATTATAAAATATGGAATTGAATGAAACATATATGGGACATATTTGGAAACAAAATAAGACAGTAATCTGTAGCCATGTATGAGGTAAGATAAGAATTATATTGAACTTTTATAGGAATAAATCACTATAAGGTTTAATTTAATAAAAATTAAAATGTTTCATACTTCTCCTCATAATCAAGCTTTTAAGTAGATCGTGATTTCAGGATCTTGGTGACCCCATCCTCAGTACACTCTTGACAACTGATGTTATGTCGATTAGAAGAACCACTTCTTCTTCCCTCTGTTGGTGGACTGATAAACCTCCAAAGGAACTCACAGTTTGGGAAAAAAATCTACATTCAGAAAAGCAAGAAAGAAAAACTTATGAACTTCAAAATTCCCGCAAATTCTGACCTGATTTGGAGGTTTATCAGTCCAACAACAGAGGGAAGAAGAAGTGGTTCTTCCCATCAACATAACATCAGTCATCAAGAGTGTACTGAGGATGGGGTCGCCAAGATCCTGAAATTACAATCTACTTAGAAGATTGATTATGAGGAGGTATGAAACATTTTAATTTATCTAAAGATAGAAATAGACTCATTTTATTCATTGAAAAACCTCATAATGTTATTTCCCATAATTAACTTATGAAATCTGTAGCCATATTAAGATGATAGGATAACTTTTATTTAGTTGTTTCTTGACTCACCTCATACTTCTTAACTCCCTCGCACATCTAGATTTCATCACTGTATTTGTGAACATGAACAGCATTGAGAATGTCACAAATACAGTGACAAAATCTAGATATGTGAGGGAGTTAAGAAGTATGAGGTGAGTCAAGAAACAACTAAACAAAATTAAAATAAACCTCAGTGTTATTTTCCTATCTACATAACATGATAGGATAACTACTTGACATGACATCTATCTATCTAAGGCCCAGTGTTAGGCCTTAGCTTCTCCTTTATTAGGAGTTACTAGACCAAATTAATTTAGTTACACTTACTTCCCTAAAGATTTCATGAATGGTATGCAGTCACCACAATGACCTATTGAGACATCTAGTAGGCAACTAAGGTATTACTAGGATGAAGGAAGAGGTAAATTTTGCTTAAAGACCTCTTTAATCAGGCTTAACATTCTTTTACAAGCCTGAAAATCTTCAGACTCAGAATCCACAGCTTAAAGTCCCTCCTTGGATTTTTCCATTCTAAAAAAGTCTATCACCCCGGCCAGGTTTGAACCCATGAACCCCGGGACCAGAAGCAAGGAACATAACCACTAGTACACTGCATGCAGCCAACATATGGTAGCAATCTGGATAATTTATGTATTTTCGTTATTGTATGTATGTATGTATCTAATGCTCTTATTATGAATAATTACAGTTATCCTTTTCCTTGTTTCTCAATATTTTGATGTTAGATCATGATGCATCTCAAGGACTTCACATATTTTGAAGTAGTATATCTACTTCCATTTCCTGATGGCTTTTTTATTATAAAATTAATCATTTATGCACAGATTACTATAAATGGAGTAAAACATTTTTTAGACTGAACATATATTTTAATATAAGCATAAAATCTTCTTGTTCCTGAAGAATTAATATATATATATATATATGATATGAAAAGAAAAAAGAATGCTTGAGTCGGGATTTGAACTCGAGTCTCTAAAGTCTGTACCTTTAGCGCTCTAACCAACTGAGCTACCCAAGAATTCCAATACAAGCATACAATTTTCTTATACATGTAGTATTCTCAATTCACACAAGAGGTAGCGGAAATATCATTCAACTGCCATCTAGCGGCTAACATAACAGTTAAGCATATTATTACAGAGAATATTTACTTTATAGCAGTAACGCTTGTATATATAGATATTATAATATATATATCTTTTACTTACTTACTTACTTACTTACTCACTGGCACTATCGAACCCGTAGGTTCATGGCCGCGCGGACATAAGCTTTCCATACATCCCTATCCTGAGCTAATGCTTTCCTATCATTCCCTGTATAATCTACTAATTTAAAATATTTTATATGAATAATCATAGGAATAAAAGATAGTTTTAAAATCCCTCATAACTTTTTAACATCTAACAAATGATTGTTACCTGATTTCTGTGATATCGCCCTTGTCCAGATCACTAAGTGCAAGCCGAGCCAACTCCAGTGCAGGAAGAGCTTCAGCCAGCGCTTCTTCTGCGTCTGCTTTCTCTACTGCTATTATTTTACTCTTCTCTTCAACCTCAACACTTTTTACAGTTGCTGTCTCTTTCTTCTCAGAGGCTCTTGCAGTTGCTATCAACACAAACATTACAGGCTGTTAGAGAAAAACAAAATAACTAAAAAATAAAACACTTTACAGAAGAGAATTTTTATTGATTATCTTTAAACAAATCTTCCAGAGAAGCATTTTTTCACTAAGCATATACCCATATTTACTCGCATAATTTCCCCCCTAAATGTTTCATACATGTTTTCTAAAATCCAGCTCTGATACAATGTGCATTAACTAGGCCAAAAATTTTTAGTTACAACTTTGAACATTCTTATCAAGATTTAGGCTCGAATCTATGAATGCATTAGACCGTAAAAGTCATTCTCTGCCTGTACTCTGCTGAGAAAGTTGCATCCAAATACATTTGCGCACTCAAAAATCTGTTCATGCGATAATAATTGTTGAAATTCCTAAGCTACCTGGCAAGGTGACTTAGCAGAGAAACGAATCGTGAGCAACCTGATGGGAAGCGATGGTAACCGATGTAGTTTGAAACCTTGCTGCTTTATCCAAGATGTCAGACCTTGAAGATTTCGATCATATTTTCAGTATACACGGAGAAGAGAAATTTGATAGAGTGTACCAAAGAATTCAACTGGAAGAACCGGAGAATCGGCATATTATTGCACGATGCAGATGTTGTCATATATGGTATTATTTTAGGGACGCAAGCGTAAATGCGTTCCTCTAGCAGACGAAAATAATGGAAGTGGTTTTATCGCTGAGAATTCTGGGTAATTTCTTGCCAATATTACGAAAACAACGACTTTCATGCATGACCAGTTAGTGGGTCGCTAATTCGATCTTTGCACTTGCTCACGGAAAGTCAGCTCACCGGTGATTGGAAGTAATTTGAGTAGAGACTAATGTATTTGCATGCGGTCCTTAAAGTACAACACAAAGGAATTCATGGAAAACCCAAGGTCAAATCCATCCTCTTCTACAAAGACCTAGCAGTACCTGCGGTCTCTGTCACCCGTGCATCTGTTGTCGTCAGTCTGAATACAGTTAGGTATCATTGTGCATTGGTAACAGTGTTATTCTGTCTGACATAACTCTCAATTTTCTTAACTGGCATTATCTAACTAGAGTAAATTTTATTTTTACATATGACATACATACATGACTTGCAGATTTACCTTCTTTGATCTCAGCCAGAAGTTCTTCACAAGCTTTTGTTTTCTCAGCAACAGCAACTTTCTGAATTTCAAGTTTAGCATTAAGTTCTTTCAGCTCTTCTGATGCTTCAAGAATTTTAGTGACACCTCCAGCTAATCTTTGACACTGTAATATATAAATATAAACAATGTTTAATGTAAAGATAAAAATTATTCACAAAATAATTTGAAAAGAAAAAAAAAATTCCTGAACCAGGATTTGAATCCAAGACTCCAGTTTTATGTACTGGCACACTAACCACTTATGTTACTCAGGTATACATATTCAGACACAAATTTTTCTCTTGTATAATTTAATTTCCCCATTGCAGCAAACCATTGTTAAATTTAAATTGATTCTATATATTTGTGGTCACTAAACAAAGATAGACAGGTGAATGGAGGAAAAAAACATAACAGTGAACTCAAATATAAAATTAAAATTAATCACAAAATAATTATTTGAAAAGAAGAGTCTTCTAATCCTGTTTTAGTGGACTGTGGATATTTATTGAGTACACAGTTCTGCATCCTTGAAGTATTTAAGCAATTTATTTTTTTAGTGATATTATGTATTGTCTGTCCAATGGATGTGCCCCTGTAAGATATGCGAACTAAAGCCTACTTCCTTTTCTGCCTCGGCAAATCACTTCCCTCCCTGCATTTCTATCTCTCTCTTGCGCTTGCACTTCAGTGTTGTCAACTCGACTCCAACCTTGCATTATTCAATATTCAAGAGCCATGACACTGGGGGAAGTATGGCAACATCCCTACTCGATGGCTGTTGTTTGACGTAGGGGAAGGAGAGTGTGGTGAAATGGTGTGAGTATTAACATGTACTTTTCTAAGAACGATGCAAGCGGTACAGGGACACAGATCCGTTGGTCCCAGTATAATGATGATTACAATAAAATGTGTCCTAGTAATGAAATTCCAATCCAAAATTTGCCTTGATGACACGGAAAAAACCCTGAGTCATGTTATTTGGCGATGGGGATATATGATTAACTCTTTTTTTTATACACAGATTTGTGGTTATTGGGGTTTAAACCTGATACCTCCTGCATAAAAATATCTAATGTTACCATTGTTTACAGCTCAATTAGGTTCTTCCAAATCCAAGAATACTTCATGATGGGATTTTTAACACTACTTTTAAGTTGTGAAGCTATTATTATAATGCTAATGTGTAAATTTATAGGGTGTCCACAAAGTCCTACTACTAAAACAATGTAATTTAGCTCGTAAACTACTTGAGATAGAGACATGGGGTTTTTTGCAACATATCCTACATCTCTCAAAGTTTTGTTTACATTTGTTGCAGATTGTGATTTAAACAACAATGACAATATCACAGGAAAAGACCTAATGTGTATGGTGGTATGCTGAGTCTGGTAAATCACCTGTACCCCCATATCCGAACATTATGGTGGTTAACATATCCAGACACAAAGAAAGTTGCTTCATCAGAGAACATCACCCTCTGCAGGTACTGGTACTCATTGTCTTCGTCAATTGCGTTCAGCATGGAATCAGCAAATTCAGCATGCTGAGGGATGCTTGAGTAATTTGCACTCTATAGGTCTGAAGATGTAGCCACTTATGGAGGATTTTATTAATAGTTGATTTTGGTAAATGCAGTTCCCTTGAAGGACGATGAACCAAATTTTGAGGTCTGAGTTGAAATGCAAGTTGCACATTCTCAACAGTTTCTTGGCTCACACCTGGTCATCCACTCTGTGGCAAGTCCATTATACTATCAGTAGCTAGAAATTTCTTGGGGCACCTAATTATGGATGATTTGAATGGGGGATCTCTTCCATATTGCCAGTGGAAATATTGCTGATCAGTTACTGGTGATTTACCAGACTCATAATACCACCATACACATTGGGCCTTTTCCTGTGATGTCATCATTGTCGTTTAAATTACAGTCTGCAACAAATGTAAACAACACTTTGAGAGATGAAGAATATGTTGCAAAAAAATGCATGTCTCTATCTCAAATAGTTTACAAGCTAAGTTACATCATATTGGTAGCAGGACTTTGTGGACACCCTGTATATTCATATATCCCTGAGTAGTACAAGTGGTTACTGTGCTAGTGCATAAAACTGGAGGTCTTGGGTTCAAATCCTGGTTCAAAGAAAAATTGATATGATCTTTATAGGAAATCAGATTAATAAAAACAGTTAATCTTGTAGAATGTGGTAGCAGGATATGTGGCGTAAATAAGAGATGAAAGAGGAGAAAATAAACTTCTTGAAGAGAAACCAGAAAGAAAGTGCCCAGTAGGTGGGAGAATAACATTAACCATGATTTGAGAAAGGTAAATAACATAGGGAATGATTGGAAAATATTAGTTCTGAATAGGGATGCATGGAGCGACTATGTCCTTGCTGTCATGAACCTCTGGATTCATTAGTGTTAGTGAGTTAGATAATATACTTGTGGTTTGGTATAACTATTTCTCACTTGCCTGTGATATGATGTAGTTATTTTTCTCTTCCAGAAGTTTCAGGTATGTCTGGATAAAATCTAAGTAGTGTTTTGGTGTAACATAATTCTTCCTTCTGAGTTTGAGCAAAAAATCTTTTGTATATTTACCAATTCCAGAATGTACGTACACCACATGGTCCACAACAGACATTCTGTATGTTTCAGGAATTTTAGGATTCTGAAACAAACAATATACCCCAGTCTGAGCGTATAATTTTTCTCTTCAAATATAATATACGTAGTAATTTGTCCTGCAGTAAGAAATGTTAAATTTATAATAAAACATCATTAGTAATAACATTTAAGTAGAATAATTCAGCACAGAATTAACAGAAGCAACAAGGAAACAAGAAATAAATAAATGAATCCTTACTAAAACAAATAGCATTTGAAACTATTCATATAAGATATCAAGAAAGAGAATGGATACACATTTACACCAATGGGTCTCACAGGAAAAACACTCTACAGTGGGTGCAGGAATTTATTGCAAACTGATCTCTTCATACTTATCTCTTGGCACAAATTCAATATATTTTGATAGAGAAATGGAGGCCATCAATTCTGCTTTAAAACAACTATTCGACCATTTTACTTCTTTACACAAAACCGTTAACCTAAGTGATTTCAAGTCTGCTACACAAGCAATAGCTGCTAAGAAGCCCACAAATAGTTGCTTTTCTGAAATTCATCACTCCATCAAACATCTACAGACTATACAGAAAAAAATTACCTTCCAATGAATTCCCTCACATTGCAATATATATGGTAATGAAAAGACAGACTTCTTAGTCAAAAAAGGTACAACAATCCTACAGACTAACCATAACAAATTATCATTCCATTCAGCAAAACTAATCATAGAAAAAACAGTCAACCAGGATGTTCAAAAACAAATTACAGTAAATGTACAACTAAACAGTGGAACTGTATACTGGAAAATAAATGTCTGATTCCTAATGTCCCACGAATAAAATCTATTGCCCTCTTCAGACTGTACACAGGACATGATTGCTTGGCTGTTCATTTACACTGACTGAATATATACAGCTCCCCAAACTGTGTGCTCTGCAATGAACCAAATTCCACGATGGACAAAAGACACCTTCTACAGTGCAGTGCCCTTGGGAGTACATTAGACTTGACTTCACAGTACTGGGATGCAAGATGGCAAATGGAAGCTCTCCAACAAACTGTGCATTAGCAACCAACCAACCATATTTAAGTAGAATTCAAGGAATAGAGATGAAACTTTTAAGAAGCATGCTTAGAAATCTAGAAGAGATAGAATAATGAACACAAGTTAAGAGAAATTTTGAAGTTGGATGGATATAATACAAGGTGAAATAAAAGATACTAAATAAGATGGAATGGTAACATTAAAAGAATGAATACTAGAAGGATACTATCACTGGAATTTAGATTACGAGGAAAGAGTACAAGAGGTCAGCTGAAATATAGAAGGTAAGAACAAGTAAAAAGAATATTTCAATGTTTTTATTTAAATTAGCACTTTTTAATAGTTGATAGAATTTAATGGAAAGCATTAGCTCAGGATAGGGATGTATGGAGAGCTTATGTCCGCGCGGCCATGAACCTACGGGTTCGATAGTGCCAGTGAGTAAGTAAGTAAGTAAGTATTTAATTTAAAAAAGAGCATTAATTTTTCTTTCTTAAATTAAAGTAAAAATAATATTGAGAAAAATGGAAGTTGAATGGATGAAAATGATCCATCCATAGTAATTCTGTCCGAGAGTAGGTCGTTCACAACAATCGTAGCATTTTCACGCTTATGCTTTGCAGCTTTACTAGGGAATTAGCTTCCCATTGCTTTCCACATCGGTGAAGGATGATGATGATGGCCGGATGATTTTCGGGGACCATTGGGCCCTAAGCTCCTGACATTTGCCTTACAGGTGAGGAAAAACCTCAACCAGGAGCCTGTCCTGACCGGGAATCGAACCCGGGCCTGCTGCATGACAAAGCAGCATGCTACACAGCAGTGGACATGAAAATGATGGAAGAGTAAATTTTGAATTACCAAGATAGATGGAGACTTATGTCCAAAACTCGACTCCCGGAATGGGGACACAAGACTAGAAGAAGAAGTAGTAATAGTAACATCAGCCTCGGTGGTCTATGGTTATGTTCCTTGCCACTCTGGTTCAATCCCAGCTGAGATTGATGGTTTTTTTTAGGATGAAAAAATACAATGGATAAGTTCTGCAGGAGGGATTTTAAAGCCATGGTTCTGGGTCCTGGGCTTGTAAAAGATCATCAAGCCTATATTAGAGCCTCTGAAAAATCAGCTTTCTTAAATTAAAGTAAAAATAATATTGAGAAAAATGGTAGTGGAATGGATGAAAATGATGGAAGAGTAAATTTGGAATAACCAAGATAGATGGAGCTTCTTCTATCCATGTAATAGCTTGGTTGCCAGCAAGATGTCTCTCTAAAGCAAAGAGCTAACCATTTATCACTCGCTGACATCTGTGGACAAATAAGCTGAAATAATCTATAATTGAGTTGGATAAAATGTTTTCAATTTCACCTCATAAAGTTACATGTTTTCACGTTTTTCTTTCTACTATTGTTCTGATTACTACTATATCCATGTTAACAGAGTTTTTAATGCATAATTTTAGAGTAGAACTTGGGGAAATGAGTACTTACTTCAGCCAGAAAAACACTTGCAACAGCAATGAGGGCCTCCTTAGGCCAAGGAAATAACCAGTCAATGCAAGTATTATTAACGAGAGCTGGAAAATTGCGACAACGATTGCGTAGTATGTCTCCTGCTGGTGACATGCACAGAGCTACGTGCAGATTGGAATCACACACCTGTGTGAAGTATTGCCATACTCCCTCTCTGTAACAGAGAAAAATCCACATAATTGAAGAACAGACAAGATTACTAAAAGGAGAAAAATCAATATAATATTAAAGTTAATAGTATGGGGAAAAATAATCTAACTCACTGCCGCTATCAAATTTGGAGGTTCATGGCCATGTAGACAGAAGCTCTCTATACACCCCTATCCTGAGCTATTGTTTTCCAATCATCCTCTATATAATTTCTGCCCTCAAATCATGGTTAATGTTATTCCCCCACCTCATTCTTGGCTGACCTATTAGGCCCTTTCCCTCTGATTTTCCTACAGAGTTTCCATGCCCCACTTTCATTCCCCATTCTGACACATTATTCTACCCACCACAGTTTATGAAACTTAACTGTTCTTATCACATCTGGTTTCCATATAGGTCATGTACTTCATTGGTATGTAGTCTTCTCCATTCACCCGTTTGCTATATAATGTCCTAATATTCCATGTTCCTAGGAATATGTCCCTATATTTGAAGAGAAAAATATACTCCTAGACTGGGATTTGAAACAAGGATCTTTGGCTCTTTGTCCTTCAGTGAGAAGTACTAAATTAATAATAAAAACATATGTCCCTATGTTTAAGCCTTTCCCATGGATTCCCTGAAGATGTCCTCATCAGGAGATCCAAATGGGGACTGTTTTACCTCCTTTTCACGGGGAATTTCTAAATTCATGGTTTTCTTTTTATTCTTGCATATGTAAATTTTCTCCCAAATTTTGAGTTCCTTAGATTTTTCTAACTGTTTAAGTAATTTTGCCTTGGTTTCAATTCTGTGTGTTTCTGACCTTGCATGTGCAGCTATTGCAGATTTTTCTATTTCTCCATTTTTAACATTTCTAAGGTGTTCTTTCAATCTTGTATTTAAATTCTTTTTTTGTTTTCCCTATGTATATCTTTTCACAATCTTTACAATCAATTTGATAAATTCCTGATTTGTTGCCATCTTCAATCTTTTCATTTTTGTTGGTTTTGATTAATTTATTCAAACTGTATTTATTTTTCGGTGCTATTTTAATGTTAAATTTGTTGAAAATTTTTTTTGAAACTTATTAAATACTAAAGGGCAGTATGTACATTTCTTGATTTTTTTTAGCAATTTCTTTATCTGCCTGAAGAGTACTTTCATCTATCACTTTTTGTTTCTTGAATTTATTTATTTTCTTGTGAATCATATTTATAGTCAGTGAATCTTATAAAAGTCTTCTTGTTAAAGAAGCCACAGATGGCATGTAGAATGAAAAGTTCATAGCCTCAGCACACGGGAATAACATAAAAAGGAGAGAATTAATATTTGTTTGAATCAGGAGCCTGGTTGCTCAGTGGTCAGAGCACTGGTGTACAGAACCAGAGACATCAGGTTCAAATCCTAATCCAGGAATATATTTATTTTTCTCTTAAATAAAATTAAAGTATATACTTACTTAGTTACTCCAAAGCCTTGGTCACCCTGGCTTGCATTTCTAACTTTATTGACTATACTTCTAAAACTTCTTTTTCATCATCAGTTAATAATTCAGGGACCATCCCAATGGTAAGCACTGTTGTTTCCTAGTTCCTGGAAAACAAAATATTACAAAAACCATAATTAGGTCGCACTTCCAGTTATCTATCTTACTATAATTTTAAAATCTAATTTCTTGTAATTTCCAATTTTCAAATAGTAAAACTTAATTGCTTATGAAAACAGTATTTTTCAGCTTGGCTAGCTCATTATTTTTTTAAAATGAGCAGAATTTTACACCAAATTAAAATATACTACAAACAGAAATTTGATTTAACTTTTATAGGAATTAATCACTATGAGGTTTAATTTATGGTGAAATTAAATGTTTCTTACCTCTCCTCATATAAATTTTCTAAGTTGATCGTGATTTCGAGACTATAACTGTCTCATCATCAGAACTTTGTTGGAGACTGGTGTTATGATGAGACACTTATAGTCTCGAAATCGTGATTAACTTACAAAATTTATATGAGGAGAGGTAAGAAACATTTAATTTCACCAGAAATTTGATTTTTTACAACTTAAGAGGCCTCTTTCTTGTCATGGTCACATATTTTTAAGATTTTTAAAATACATTACAATACTCTGTTGAGGTCACTATGTTAAAATTTTAAGAAATGTAAAATAGTACCTGATATCTCAGTCGTCCTCAATAATCAGCAGACACTGCTTTACATTTCTTAAAATTTTAACATGGTCACATATTAACCTTTTTTTATATAGGAATTATCACTGTGAGGTTCAATTCAATATTAAATTAAAAGATTCTTACCTCTCCTCACATTATTCTGTTAAGTAGATCGCGATTTCAGGCCTATAGCAGGCCCATCTTCAGTACACTGTTGTTGACCGGTGTTATGTCGCTCGGAAGAACCACTTCTTCTTCCCTCTGTTGGTGGACCGATGAACCTCTTGATAAGGTCAAAATTTGCGGGAACTTCGAAGTTCATAAGTTTTCCTTTGTTTTTCTGAATGTGGATCTTTTCCCAAACTGTAAGTTCCTTAGGTGTCTCTATTTGTTTAATTAGACTAGCTTTTGATTCAATTCGATGTTTTTCGTACCAAGCATGAGCAGCTACTGCTGACTTTTCCAATTCTCCATTTTTGACATTTCTAAGATGTTCCTTCACCCTTGTTTTCAAATTTCTTTTCGTTTTTCCTATATAAATTTTGTCACAATCTTTACATTTGATCTGATAAATTCCTGATTTATTTTCTTCTTCAATTTTTCCATTTTTGTTGGTTTTAATTATCCTATTAAGGCTGTATTCATTCTTAGGTGCTAATCTTATATTAAACTTTTTGAAAATTTTTTGAAATTTGTAGTGTTTCAATGGATGGTAAGTGAATTTCTTGAATTTTATTTTTTCTGTTTGTTTTATCAGTGTGCTTTCATTAATTAATTTTTGTCTTTTGAATTTATTTATTTTCCCGTGTACCATGCTTTCATCATAACCGTTATCTGTTGCCACATTAATTATGTATTCTTTTTCTCTTTTATAGTTTTCTGGGCTCATAGGAATATTTACTAATCTGTATGCTAAGCTATTGAACACTGCCTCTTTGTGAGCAAAATGGTTGAAACCCGAAGCTTTAATATAGTTGTCTATATGAGTATTCTTTCTATATATTCCAAATTCTATCCTGTTGTCTTTGTTTCGTGTTAAATTAAGATCCAAAAATGGGATTTGTCTTTCAATCTCAGTTTCCATGGTGAATTTTATCGTTCTACTCTGGATGTTCAAAAGCTTCAAAGCATCCTCAATTTGTTTCTGTTTGACAATAGCAATTACGTCATCAACGTATCTGGTCCAAAATTTGAAGATCAAAGGATGTCCTCTTGTTATTTTCTGCTCGAAACTTCCCATGTATAAATTGGCCAAAAGGGGTGAAAGAGGGTTTCCCATAGAAAGCCCAGAATTTTGTTTATAAAATTTACCATTATAGGTGAAAAACATCTGTTCAATGCATAATTTAGTAAGAATTATAAACTCCTTTATATTTTCTTTTTCTAATTTGTTTTTGTTTAGCCATTGTTCCAAGATCTCAATGGTGGTTCCTCTAGGGACACTGGGAAACAATGAAATTACATCGAATGACACTAGTCTGTCTGTAGGTTCTAATTGAATGTTTTCTAATTTTTTGTACAAGTTGATATGAATTATCTATTGAGAGGTTATCAAATCCTTCCATTTTCTTGTACTCACTACATAACCATTTTGATATTAGGTATGTAGGAGACCCTATATTGTTGATGATGGGCCTCATTTTGTCTCCACCCTTGTGTGTTTTTGGGAGACCATGCATTTGTGGATTTCTAGGGTTTGAAACCTTCAGCCTGAATTTTTCTTTTTTTGATAGAATTATTCTATCAAAAAAAAAAAAAAAAAAAAAAAAAAAAAAAAAAAAAAAAAAATCAGGCTGAAGGTTTCAAACCCTAGAAATCCACAAATGCATGGTCTCCCAAAAACACACAAGGGTGGAGACAAAATGAGGCCCATCATCAACAATATAGGGTCTCCTACATACCTAATATCAAAATGGTTATGTAGTGAGTACAAGAAAATGGAAGGATTTGATAACCTCTCAATAGATAATTCATATCAACTTGTACAAAAATTAGAAAACATTCAATTAGAACCTACAGACAGACTAGTGTCATTCGATGTAATTTCATTGTTTCCCAGTGTCCCTAGAGGAACCACCATTGAGATCTTGGAACAATGGCTAAACAAAAACAAATTAGAAAAAGAAAATATAAAGGAGTTTATAATTCTTACTAAATTATGCATTGAACAGATTTTTTTCACCTATAATGGTAAATTTTATAAACAAAATTCTGGGCTTTCTATGGGAAACCCTCTTTCACCCCTTTTGGCCAATTTATACATGGGAAGTTTCGAGCAGAAAATAACAAGAGGACATCCTTTGATCTTCAAATTTTGGACCAGATACGTTGATGACGTAATTGCTATTGTCAAACAGAAACAAATTGAGGATGCTTTGAAGCTTTTGAACATCCAGAGTAGAACGATAAAATTCACCATGGAAACTGAGATTGAAAGACAAATCCCATTTTTGGATCTTAATTTAACACGAAACAAAGACAACAGGATAGAATTTGGAATATATAGAAAGAATACTCATATAGACAACTATATTAAAGCTTCGGGTTTCAACCATTTTGCTCACAAAGAGGCAGTGTTCAATAGCTTAGCATACAGATTAGTAAATATTCCTATGAGCCCAGAAAACTATAAAAGAGAAAAAGAATACATAATTAATGTGGCAACAGATAACGGTTATGATGAAAGCATGGTACACAGGAAAATAAATAAATTCAAAAGACAAAAATTAATTAATGAAAGCACACTGATAAAACAAACAGAAAAAATAAAATTCAAGAAATTCACTTACCATCCATTGAAACACTACAAATTTCAAAAAATTTTCAAAAAGTTTAATATAAGATTAGCACCTAAGAATGAATACAGCCTTAATAGGATAATTAAAACCAACAAAAATGGAAAAATTGAAGAAGAAAATAAATCAGGAATTTATCAGATCAAATGTAAAGATTGTGACAAAATTTATATAGGAAAAACGAAAAGAAATTTGAAAACAAGGGTGAAGGAACATCTTAGAAATGTCAAAAAATGGAGAATTGGAAAAGTCAGCAGTAGCTGCTCATGCTTGGTACGAAAAACATCGAATTGAATCAAAAGCTAGTCTAATTAAACAAATAGAGACACCTAAGGAACTTACAGTTTGGGAAAAGATCCACATTCAGAAAAACAAAGGAAAACTTATGAACTTCGAAGTTCCCGCAAATTTTGACCTTATCAAGAGGTTCATCGGTCCACCAACAGAGGGAAGAAGAAGTGGTTCTTCCGAGCGACATAACACCGGTCAACAACAGTGTACTGAAGATGGGGGGGGCCTGTCATAGGCCTGAAATCGCGATCTACTTAACAGAATAATGTGAGGAGAGGTAAGAATCTTTTAATTAGGTAATTATTTTTGGTCTGGACATCTTACCTCAATATTAATGTTGATTTGTTCTTGGACATGTTTCAAACAATTCTCTGTTTTATCTTCAGCTTTCCCAGACTGGTTTTATTTATGTTGCATTATGTTGCACCACCTGGATGTCGATGTCAGCTCCATCCTGTGGTTGGCCAAAGAACCTCCAAACAAGGTCACCCTCCATCGGAATATCAAAATTCATACTCTGTTTCTGTTCTTCTGAATATAAATTTTTTTTTCCCAAATAGTCAGCTCGTTTGTATTTTCTAACTGTTTTAATAATTTAGTGTCTGATTAATATTATGTTTTTCAGACCAAACATGAGCAGCAACTGCAGATTTTTCAATTTCTCCATTTTTAATATTTCTTATGTGTTTCTTTGTTCTAATTTTTAGGTTTCTTTTCGTTTTCCCTATATATATCTTTTCACAACCCATGCATTCAATTTGATATATTCCTGACTTTTATTTTTATCAGTTTTTTTCATTTTTGTTGGTTGTTATTAGTTTATTTAAAATGTAGTTATTTTTTGGTGCTAATTTAATATTAAACTTCTCAATATATTTTGAAATTTATTATGTACCCAGGGGTGATATGTGAATTCCTATATTTTTTCATAGGTGGTTCTTCTTTTTCAAGATTACTTCTGTTTATCATTTTTTGTTTTTATACTTTTCTATCCTTTTATGTACCATTTTTTCATCAAACCCATTTTCTCTTGCTACTTTGATTATGTGTTTTTTCTCATGTTTGAAATCTTCTTCGTTTAAGGGTAAGTTTACCAATCTATGAGTTAAACTATTAAATGCTGCTAATTTATGTCCAATTGGATTGAACCCTGTTGATTTTATAAAATTTTCCGTATGAGTTTCTTTTCTATGAATCCTGAATTCAATTTTTCTTTTTTCTTCGTTTCTGACCAATTTAAGATCCAAAAAGGTATTTGTTTATTGTCTTCTATTTCTTTGGTGAATTTAATGTTTGTACTCTGTAAATTTAATAGTTTTAGGGAATCTTCTACATGTTTTTCTTTAACAATACAAATATATATCATCAACATATCTACTCCAAAATTTAAACATTGTGGGAGTGCTTTAGTGATTTTACATTCAAAATCGCTCATAAATAAATTTGCCAGGAAGGGTGATAATGGTTTCCATTGAGAGCCCTGATTTTTGTCTATAGAAACTCCCATTGAATGTAAAAAACATTTGATCAATGCATAACGCAGTTAATTTCAAATAATCTTCTTTGATCTCTCTGTCTATGTTGTTTTTTCTTAACCAATTGTTCAATATCTCCAAAGTTTTTTGTTTCGGTACATTTGTGAATAGTGAAACTACATCAAACGAAACCAACCTATCTGTGGGTTCAATTTCCACTTTTTTCTAATTTGTTAACTAATTCCAATGAATTTTCAATCTGCAGACTTTCAAAATTATTAATTCTTTTAAATTGATTATTCAGCCATTTCGAAATTTTGTAGGTTGGTGATCCAATATTGTTAATTATTGGCCTCATTTTGTTTCCCGGTTTGTGAATTTTTGGAAGTCCATGTATATTAGGGTTCTTTGGGTTGCTTACTTTTAATTGAAATTTTCTTTTTCTTGGATAGAATTTTAACATTTTAAAACAGGTTTTCCAACTTTTTTATGGTTTTTGGTAGGGGGTCATTCTTAATTTTTTCATACTCTTTTTCTTTCAAAAGTTCTTCCATTCTATTTTGATAATCTTCTTTGTCCAGAATTATGATTTGGTTACCCTTATCTGATTTTGTATATACAACATTTTTGTTATTTATTTCTTTGAGTGTTTTTAAATTCTCCTTACAAACTGGGTTTTTATTTGTATTCTTTATTTTATTCAAAATTTCTTCACATTTTTTTCTGATGATTATTTTTTCTTCTGTAACTAACCCTTCTATTGAATTTTCAATGTCCACTATGTATTCTTCTATTCTATTGGAATAATCTATTGCTGTTTTTAGACCGTTTTCTAACAATTTTGTCTCTTTTTAGGTTAAAGGTTGCCTTTGAAAAATTTTTAACATAATTTCTGGTGGATTCTGATTTTTCTTCATTTCTGGTTTTATTCTGATGTTTGATTTTATTTGATGTATTCTTCTTTCCCTTTGATTTAGTTAACAAATTATTTATCTTTGTCTTTTGTTTCTCAATTTTCTTTTTCATGGTTATGTTCAAAAAAGTGAAAACCTAGAAAATAAATTTTTCACTTTTTTGAACATAACCATGAAAAAGAAAATTGAGAAACAAAAGACAAAGATAAATAATTTGTTAACTAAATCAAAGGGAAAGAAGAATACATCAAATAAAATCAAACATCAGAATAAAACCAGAAATGAAGAAAAATCAGAATCCACCAGAAATTATGTTAAAAATTTTTCAAAGGCAACCTTTAACCTAAAAGAGACAAAATTGTTAGAAAACGGTCTAAAAACAGCAATAGATTATCCAATAGAATAGAAGAATACATAGTGGACATTGAAATTCAATAGAAGGGTTAGTTACAGAAGAAAAAATAATCATCAGAAAAAAATGTGAAGAAATTTTGAATAAAATAAAGAATACAAATAAAAACCCAGTTTGTAAGAAAAAATTTAGAAACACTCAAAGAAATAAATAACAAAAATGTTGTATATACAAAATCAGATAAGGGTAACCAAATCATAATTCTGGACAAAGAAGATTATCAAAATAGAATGGAAGAACTTTTGAAAGAAAAAGAGTATGAAAAAATTAAGAATGATCCCCTACCCAAAACCATAAAAATAGTAGAAAACTGTCTTAAAAATGTTAAAAATTCTATCCGAAAAAATAAAATTTCAATTAAAAGTGAGCAACCCAAGAAACCCTAATATACATGGACTTCCAAAAATTCACAAACCTGGAAACAAAATGAGGCCAATAATTAACAATATTGGATCACCAACCTACAAAATTTCAAAATGGCTGAATAATGAATTTAAAAGAATTAATAATTTTGAAAGTCTGCAGATTGAAAATACATTGGAATTAGTTACAAAATTAGAAAAAGTGGAAATCGAACCTACAGATAGATTAGTTTCCTTTGATGTCGTTTCATTATTCACAAATGTACCGAAACAAAAAAAACTTTGGAGATATTGAATAACTGGTTAAGTAAAAACAACATAGACAGAGAGATCAAAGAAGATTATTTGAAATTAACTAAGTTATGCATTGACCAAATGTTTTTTACATTCAATGGGAGTTTCTATGGACAAAAATCAGGGCTCTCAATGGGAAACCCATTATCACCCTTCCTGGCAAATTTATTTATGAGCGATTTTGAATGTAAAATCACTAAATAAAGCACATCCCACAATGTTTAAATTTTGGAGCAGATATGTAGATGATATAATTTGTATTGTTAAAAAAAAACATGTAGAAGATTCCCTAAAACTGTTAAATTTACAGAGTATAAACATCAAATTTACCAAAGTAACAGAAGAAAGAAAATAAACAAATATCTTTTTTGGATCTTAAATTGGTCAGAAACGAAAGAAAAAAGAAAAACTGTATTTGGGATTCATAGGAAAGAAACTCATAAGGAAAATTGTATTAAATCAACAGGGTTCAATCCAATTGGACTTATATTAGCAGCCTTTAATAGTTTAACTCATAGAATGGTAAACTTACCCTTAAACGAAGAAGATTTCAAACATGAGAAAAAACACATAATCAAAGTAGCAAGAGAAAACGGGTTTGATGAAAAAATGGTACATAAAAGGATAGAAAAGTATAAAAAACAAAAAATCATAAACAAAAGTACTCTTGAAAAAGAAGAACCACCTATGAAAAAATATAGGAAATTCACATATCACCCTTGGGTACACAATAAATTCCAAAAGATATTTGAGAAGTTTAATATAAAATTAGCACCGAAAAATAACTACAGTGTAAATAAACTAATAAAAAACCAACAAAAATGGAAAAAAAAAAACTGATAAAAATAAAAAATCAGGAATATATCAAATTGAATGCATGGGCCGTTTAAAGATATACATAGGAAAAACAAAAAGAAACTTAAAAATTAGAACCAAAGAACACATAACAAATAATATAAATGGGGAAATAGAAAAATCTGCAGTTGCTGCTCATGTTTGGTCTGAAAAACAGAATATAAATTCAGAGACTAAATTATTAAAAGAGTTAGAAAATACAAAAGAGCTGACTATTTGGGAAAAAATTTATATTCAGAAGAACAGAAACAGAGTTATGAATTTTGAAATACTGACAGAGTGTGACCTTGTTTGGAGGTTCTTTGGCCAACCACAGGATGGAGCTGACATCGACATCCAGGTGGTGCAACATAATGCAACATAAATAAAACCAGTCTGGGAAAGCTGAAGATAAAACAGAGAATTGTTTTGAAACATGTCCAAGAACAAATCAACATTAATATTGAGGTAAGATGTCCAGACCAAAAATAATATAATTAAAATAACCTCAAAATATAACTTCCTAAAATTAAATAAGAATCTTTTAATTTAATATGGTCACATATGCTTCACTCATTTTGGTATTAGTGCTAAATTTATTGCTGATATGGTAAATTAAAGAATTTTTTTTGTTACTAGTATTTTTTTTAATTCAGAACTTGGAAAAAGACCACCGTTACAAGTAATGTTTACTTACCTTCCTGCGCAACTTGAGCAGCCGTGAAGAGAAAAACTGTAGGTTTACCATCAACTCCAATCATGTTGTACAGTTTCTTTAAATCCTCCTTAAAACTTTGTTCATTGTAACCTCTGCTCAGAGCAATTTGAAAAACCTCACAACCTAAACAATTAATAATAAGATAGTTAGTAATTTATTTCAACTCAGGTCATTAGCATCTGGGCTGAAGATTTTTTCATGTTCCTTAAATCTAAGAATCGAGCATACTCTGGAAACACTTCCTATTATAGCTTCCAGGGGTTCTTTTCGTCCCTACTTCTCTCGAAAAATATTAAATTAAAATACATAAAAATGGTTAGTAGCGGCTCCAGGTTGAGATAACCAGGTATAATAATGGGGGAGGAGGACCACATTACCATATCTTCTTCTTTTGCCTTGACACAACACCCCAGGATGGGCCTTAGCATCCTTCAAGAGTTTCTGCCAATTCCTCTCTATATGGATTAGTTTGACTTCTTCTCTATGAGGTTCCTTAACAAGTTAATTTTTACAAGGTTAGGGAGTCAACCTAATGCTCACTAAACTGGGACTTTTCTGTTAGTGTTACCAATTCTTAGCTGAGAGAACCTTGTTTTATGGTACCAGTCACATGCCCACACCTATCTTCCCAAGGGGTAGGATATACTGGTTGTGTAAGTAGGCAAGCCTAACAATTTAAGATTTAAATTAAAATTCTTTATACCTCTCCTCATATCCAGTCTTCTAATTATAAGAAGTGAGGTATAAAGAATTTTAACTTAAATCTTAAATTAAATACCATAGTGATTTTTTCTATAACAGTTCAATTTGTCAGTGTTTAATAGGACACCTAGTCGGCTGCAGTGGACTAGTGGTTATGCTCCTTGCCTCTGGTTTCGGGGGTCGCGGATTCAAACTCGGGCTGGGTTGATGGATTTTTTTTATGATGGAAAAATCCAAGGTGCAAGTCCTCTGGGAGGGTCTTCAAGCCGTGGGTACCGAGTCTGAATATTTTCAGGCTTGTAAAATATCCTTAAGCCTGAATAAAAAGTCATCTAAGGAAAATTTACCAACCTCATTGTCCTAGTAATACCTTAGTTGCCTGTTAGATGTCTCATTGAGTTGTGTGTTGACTGCATGCCATTAATGACATCTATGAGCAAATAAGGTAACTAAAAATTAATTTGGTCTAGTAACTCCTTACAAAGGAGAGGCTATGGCTCAACAATGGGCTACGCCATTATAGATTATAGATAGAATAGGACACCTATTCATTGTCAGTGTCCACACTTGGATTCAATAACCAAATATTTTTCCTATCAAGTAATCTTTTACAAGAGGCAGGGGATATCGAGGGCATATCCTAATTACCTCAGCCTAGAGGGGTTCGTAACCACTGTATTGGCTGGATAATCATCTACCTCTGTGATTGTTATATGTAAATGTTAAGTAACAATACAAAATGGGGGCTGATGTCATTATCAATAAAACTAAATATATGGTCATACGTAGAAATACATTATTATGTGGGAATGGACACTTAATAACAAATTAAGGAAATTTTGAAGAAGTCATGGAATTAAAATTCCTTCAAACAATATAATTACAAACAGGAATAGAGTGCAGATGGAAATTAAACATAGGTTCAATTCTGAAAACGCCTTATTATACATTGCAGGTTCTCTTTCCATTCCAACTTCTCTAAAAAAAAGTTAAATTAAAAATATATAAAGCAGGCCTATTATTATAAGACAGGAAAAAAAAAAAGGATTACAGGTATTTGTAAATAAAATGTTCAGAAAAAAATTTACTCCACTGGCTATAAATGTGATAAAGTCTTCTTGTTAAAGAAGTCACTAGATGGCATGTAGAACTAAAAGTTCATAGCCTCAGCGTGTGGGAATTCATATATAAAAGAGAGAAATAATATGCATTTGAATCGGGAGCCTGGTAGTTCTCTGGTTTAGAACACTGGTGTACAGAATCAGAGACATCGGGTTCGTATCCTGATCAGGTGTACATTTTTCTCTTCAAATAAAACTAAGGTATTACTTGGATAGGAAAGGTTAGTTAAATTTTCCTCAGAAGTTATAATTTAGGCCCAGTTTGAAAATATCTGTAACCCTTAGGATCAGAGGCAAGGAACAAAACTTAGACCTACAAGGCCAATATAATCTTTATGGGAATCAAAATGTGATAAGAACAGTTAAGTCTCATAGACTATGATGGGCAGGACATGTGGAATGAATGGGGAAAGAAAGAGAGAATGAAAGTTTTTATAGGGAAACTGGAAGGAAAATGTCCAATAGGTTGACCAAGAATGATATGGGAGAATAATATTTTAACCATGCTTTGAGAGAGAGGAGAATTATACAGGAGATGACAGGGAAATATTAACTCAGGATAGAGATGAATGGAGAATTCATGTCTATATGGCCATTAATCTCTAGGTTCAATAGTTCCAGTGAGTTAGTTAGTTAATTAATTAGAAGTGAGGCCAGCAACTTTTGCACTTGAGTGTTTAACATGATACCTGCAGCAAATGAGGAGAGACGTACAAGACATTGCTTCCCACTGCCGCCAACTCCAACTACCATAACATGACCTTTGTGCATTCTCAACACACGATGTATTCTTGTAAGATGTTCAAGTGCATCATCAAACAACACCAATTGCATTCTGTGATGGTGTTCATTATATTCCTCCATAATCTGAAATTCAAACACTGTATTTATTCCAGGGCTTTTTATCTGAGACAAATGTCAGAAAAATTTAAACTACTTCTCCACCTACAGCTTTACCTTCATTCAAAAGACTTTTTTTTTTCTTTTTAGTGAATTCTGAAGGAATGAAGCTACTGACATTGTTCTCATGAATTTTTTTTTTTAATTTTTACAGATCTTAGTTAGGTAGAAGATCTAATTTTAAAAAATAGAGACAAGTTAATAGATTTTGAAATTCTGGGGAAAAGAACTTGATTGTGAGGTCAGTCAGAGCAATAGCAGAGGGATGAGATGTCCATAACTTTCAATGGACATCTCAACAAACAGTTGTAGGCTGAAGACAAAGGTAAATTCATCCTAGAAAGAGGGTAATATGAGGTGAGGTATAAGTAATCAATTCAGTTTCTTTGACTATTTAACTCATGCCCCAAATGGGAGTCAATCACATTTCAATGAATTTTGATTTACAACCAATCACAGTCGTTTTTCACCTTGATTTTATCAGTTTAATTTTATCATATTAAAATCAAGCTCCTCCTTTTTAACATTCTGAATAGGTCAGAGCATTATTTTGCAGTGACTGACTCTCTAAGAAATATGGCTACCAGATTGTATATATAATGTACAAATGTAAACAGATACTGCTTGCGGGATATAGTAGAAAAACATTCATAGTAATTGATTATACAACAATAAAAAGAAACCAGTGTTTGCACTTACTTAAACATATTATTTCCCAGGTATTTATGTTCCAGAAAAATATAATTGACATATTTACACCATAGGACAATAGAAATTAATTAATAACTTATAATGTTGGTTATAAACAGTTTGATGTGTTTAATTTTTTCTCCACTAGGGTGTATTCTTACAATATTGCAATTCTATTTGGCAATAAATATGTTCTGGTTGCAGTGATGAACAAATGAAACATAATGTTTCTCATTTGTTTTCAAACATCGCCATTTACATTAAATACACTGGTGTCCAAAAGTTTAGGATAATTTGTAAAACGGAAAATCAAAATGCTTAAAGAGGAGCAAGGAGTAAAAATTATTTATCAAAACGTTTCTCAGTACATTTAGTTTAGTTTACATACTAAATTATAATCTCTCTTCAACAATGAAAAAATGAATAGCAATTATAAGTGAAAATTGCATTGTTGCAGTTAAGCCCTGTTCCATAAATCTTCATTTTTAAAGAGAGTTATGATATAATCAGATGTAGTGTAAGAACAGATTGCAGTAAAATGGCACAAAGACAACATCTGGACCCTCTGCTTCGGGGTAGAATTATTGGGCGGCTAGAAACAGGACAGACACAAACTGAGGTCTCCATAGCACTTAATGTGCCACAAAATGTTATATCTAGGTTATGGCGACGGTTCCAAGAGACCGGAGACGTTAGGCGAAGACCAGTGGGAGGTCGTCCAAGAGTTACAAATCCTCAGCAGGATCGATATCTTGCATTAACTGCAAGAAGAAGAAACCGAACAATGTCTGCCAGACAACTGAGTTCAGAACTTGCGGCCGCCTCAGGTATCAGAGTATCCAGACAAACTGTCTATAGAAGACTCAGAGCTGCTGGTCTGTATGCTAGACGGCCTGTAGTGTGCGTCCCACTCACCCTTGATAACAAGAGAGCACGTTTACGGTGGAGTCAGGAACATCGCGACTGGACTCTAAATCAGTGGAGCAGCGTGCTATTTACAAACGAGTCCAGATTCAGCTTGAACTGTGATTCGCATCGCGTGACTATCTGGAGGGAGCAAGGAACTCGTTACAACCCCATGAACATCATGGAAAGACATCCATTTGGTGGCGGTGGTCTCCTGGTATGGGGAGGTATAATGATGAATGCACGCACAGAGCTTCACATCTTCGCAGGTGGCACTGTTAATGCTCAGCGGTATAGAGAAGAGATCCTGGAACCTCATGTAAGACTTTTCAGGGGAGCTGTGGGTCCAGAATTCATATTCATGGATGACAATGCCCGACCTCACAGATCACAACTGGTGGATGAGTTTCTTCAGGAGGAAGATATGCAGCGTATGGAGTGGCCAGCGAGGTCTCCGGATATGAATCCTATAGAGCATGCATGGGATGCCTTAGGGAGACAAATTGCATCTCGTCAGCCTCCTCCGAGGACACTTCAAGACCTTCACATTGCTCTTCATGAGGAGTGGAATTTGCTGAGCATCGAACTCCTGAACAACCTCATCACTAGCATGCCACGTCGATGTGAGTCTTGTGTAGCTGTCAGGGGTAATCACACCCCATACTAATCATTTGAACCATTGTTGTTCAACTTTTATGTTCGAATTCTGAAATGCAGTTTTCGTTTGTTGTGAAAATGACAAGTGAATGACGTATTCATGCCATTGTTTCTTTCGTGCCATGTTTCTAATTATCTGTGACATACCCTTACCAAATTTTGTATTATTCTGACAAATGCTTTATAATAAGTCGGCAAACTAATTATCCTTAACTTTTGGACACAAGTGTATATAAATATTTTAAAATAACTATATTTAAATAATCATTTGTGAGAAAACAGCTTAATTTTATTTGTTAAATAGTCCTAACAAATGCCACTCTTGATTTCTAAATTATGTAGATAATTTGGAAATCACTCGTGGTAATATTTATGACTATATTACTCATGCCCCAAATGGCAGTCAATGACCAATCACATTTCAATGAATTTTGATTTACAACCAATCAGAGTCGTTTTCACCTTGATTCTACCAAGTGGCTCCCAGATTGTATATATAGTGCACGAATGTAACCAGATTCTGCTTGCAAGATATAATAGAAAAACATTCGTAGGAATTGATTATATCATAAAAAAAGTAATGTTTGCACTTTCTTAAACATATTATTTCCCAGGAAATAACATTGCAGAAAAATATAATTGATGTATTCACATCATAGGGCATCAAAAAATTAATTAATAACCTGTAATGATGTGTTTCATTCTTTCTCCACTAGGGTGCATTCTTACAATATTGCAATTCTATTTGGCAATAAATATGATCTGGTTGCAGTGATGAACAAATGAAACACAACGTTTCTCATTTGTTTTCAAACATCGCTGTTTACATTAAATATATAAATATTTTAAAATAACTATATTTAAATAATCATTTGTGAGTAAACAGCTTAATTTTATTTGTTAAATAGACTTAACATATGCCACTATTGATTTCCAAATTCTCTAGATAAATTTGGAAATCACTCATGGCATTACTTATAATAAAATACCTCATAATGTGAATTCCTATCAATTTTATGTTATTAATTAAATAAAATTAAACTACGTTTTATTTTTATTTAATTAATAAATATGGATTTTCATCAAGTAAACACCAACTCAATTGATAATTTTATGTTAAATATTCACCTCTTGGAAAAGATAGTATATTGCATCATAGTCAAGAAGGTCTTCATAAATTCGAGGCTCTCCTTCATTAATAGCATTCCTGAAGTCACCAAATAACAAAGGATTACGCATGATGTATTTTATATCATCAGGGAAATTTTCATTCAGTTGTTTCTCTATCTGTTTCCCCACTTCATCTAAATCCTGCAATGTAAATCATTCTATTTAAGACTATATAATTTAACAAACTAATGTTTTATAAATCAAAATTATACATTTACTATGTCAGATTTATAGGGGGCAGATTTCTATGACATCTAAATTTTTTAACCTATATTTGAGTTTCGAGTAAGTAAATAACATTATAAAAGGTCTTCTAATGAAAATTTAATTATTTTTCTTCTTCTTCTTCATCCAACCAAGTCTTAGGCCTATAGGTCTGTTATGATCTCACTGATGAATAATTATTTTTATAGTGTTTTAAAAGTCATATTTCTCATGCTTTTAGATTTTTGGTCATATCTGTTCTAATTTCTGTAATAAAGTCATATTTTAGTAATATTTCAGGGATTTTTAAAAGTCGTCAGCCAAGTTTAAGTAACTAAAGATTTAAATTAGATCTCATGGTGATTTTTCCTATAAAAGTTCAAAATAACATAATAAAATTTAAAATAAATTCTTTATCATCTCATCTAATACCCTGTCTTCTAATTATGCTAGTTTTGAAACTTTTTCATCTTCACTAATTCCACAACCACGGTCAGAAGACAGGATATGAAATGGGTGATAAAGAATTTATTTTAAATTTTAAAATATATAATATTTTTTCCGATTGAGGGTCCGATTGAGGGTCTTTCCACTTTTCAGCGGTTGCCCTTTTACCAGCCGGCTGCTGGCCCTTCACATCCACATGTGTCAATCACAGAGGTAGATGATCAACAGCCAGTGTAGGGGTGACATGTGGTTAGCATGTCGAGTCCCCCAGCCGTTATAGCTGGTTCCTCAACCTGGAGCTGCTACTTATTGTAGCTACCCAATTGCCTCACGATGCTGGGTGGGCACCGGTCCCATACTGGCCGAAATACCATGAGAAAATTTCTTCCCCCATGGAGACTCGAACCAGCGCAAGTCCCATAGCTCTGCGCCAAGGCTTCCTACCTTAACCGCTCGGCTATGGCGCGGGACTATAATATTTTTTAGTTCCTAAATAACACGATATATAATCCTAGTTTATCAATTACATTTCACAACTTCATTATAAAATTAAACTTCCTCACAATTTAAATTTCACTGAAAATTTTTTATTAATGAACTATATATTTCCATATAACTCATAGTGATATTTCCTAAACAGTTCAACTTGCAACTTTCAACTTATAAGTTGAATTCTATTATTTCTCTCATAAATTCATAGTTAAAACAGTATGCTATAAGCTGGAAGGCTTTGGATTTGATACCCATGATTCCCAATTAAAAACCTCATCACCATTATACAACAGTAATATAAAAAGCATAACTCCTATTCAAATTTATTTGCCGAAACTTACGATCTTGCTGATGAGGCGATCACACATTACACGGGTGTACTCGTTCCTCCAGACTCTTACAAACAGCTTCACATCAGTCACATAGCTTGGAATTGTCATCAGCATTCCTGCACAGATTCTTGACAAGTCTCGCAGGTTGAAAATGTAGTGAAACTTCCTCGGTGTAGGAGGGAGACTTTTAATTGCATCCTATAACATCATTAATAAAATTAATGTTTTTATTTTCTAAATGGATATAAGAAAATTATATGTTTAATTGAAAATACCTTAAGTTTTAAAATTCTTTTAGTAAAGTAAAGTGATCCCACAACAGACCCGGAGGCCCTTGGGGTAGTAGGAGGTTAAGGCTCCCACTTTTTCTAGACAATCGGCACTTTATGTCAGCCGGGTTGTCAGCCCTGCGTGACGGCCGCCTTTACCCCCTGAACAAGCGTCTGGTACTCATTTACGTTAGAGGCTGAGTCGACCCCAGGGCCATAGTGCCGCCAGAGGGTTTGTGTCAGTTTAAAAATCCTGACCCCAACGGGACTTGAACCCTCGACCCTCTGGCTTGTAGCTCCGTGCCTTAACCACTACGCTACGGCGTGCCCCTTTAAAATTCTTTTACAAATCTTATTTTTCTTCTTATTCATCGTCTTCTTCTTAAGTCATTTCCACTCACTTTCAAAGAAATTTCCAGCCATCTCTATAGAGTCCTATATTTTAGTTGTGTGTATCTCTGTCCATATTTCAAAAAGCCTAATATAACATAATTTGATTGAAAGAGTTGGCTCAGATCCACCGCTGTGGTCTAGTGATATCATCATTGTCTCAGATTCAGAGGATTTGGGTTTAATTTGTCAGGACAAGTTGCCTGGGTGAAGTTTTTTTATGTTTTTTTTTTCCTCACCTGTAAGACAAATGTCAGGAAACTTTAAGGCCCAAATAGTCCCCAAACACCAACTGGACATTAACAATCATCCATTTCACATTCACTTTGTGTAATATAAGTGTATGAATGAATGCTGTGTCTTGTCATAAATGTTCTTGTTGTCTCAGAATGATCACTCATTCAGGGAGGCCCTCCATGTCCTTGTGTGGTCAAAAAAGAATGTGTGTGTGTGATCCAGAATGTAAAAGAGGTGTGTTCCTGTATGGATGACAACTCAATCTCTAAACTATAGATACTGGAATTAAAATGTTATTCACAAAGTCAAATTTGAAGACCTGATATAATTTCTCATGTCTAACAAGTTGACACTAAAGATTGTGTATTAAGTAAAGTGATCCCACAACAGGTCCGGAGGCCCTTGGGGTAGTAGGAGGTTAAGGCTCCCACTTTTTCTAGACAATCGGCACCTGATGTCAGCCGGGTTGTCAGCCCTGCGTGACAGCCGCCTTTATCCCCAGAACAAGCATCTGGTACTCATTTCCGTTAGAGGCTGAGTCGACCCCAGGGCCATAGTGCCGCCAGAGGGTTTGGGTCAGTTTAAAAATCCTGATCCCAACGGGACTTGAACCCTCGACCCTCCGGCTTGTAGCTCAGTGCCTTAACCACTACGCTACGGCATGCCCCCAAGATTGTGTATTAATTCCTACATATAGTGTCCTCTCATAGCACATTTTTGTTTCACCAGGTGTGCCTGTCATTATCATCTTAAGGCACGACAACTTCAAAAGTGAAAGTTTTGACCTTCTCAACAATCCTCCTCCATGCCAATCTGTCTCTTGCCATATTCAAATTAGTCACTTTCATTTTCCTTAGATCGCTCATTGTGTCATCCTCTCATCTGATCTTCGGTCTTCCTACAGCTCTGCCTCCTATAGGTTTCCATTTGTAGAGTTTTTTGACCAGTCTCTGATCATCCAGTCTTATCAAATGTCTAAGCCAACCAATTCTGAGAGATCTTATATGGTTTACTATGTTCTGATTTTTTATTAATTTGTTTAGTTCATTATTTGTTTTGATTCTCCAACAGTTATCAGTCCCTCTATTTGGTCCAAATATTCTTCTTAAAATTTTTCTTTCAAAAATTAGTAATTTCTGTTTTATTGTTTCTTTTAGGACCCAAGTTTCACAAGCATATGTAACTACTGGTTTAATGAGTGTTTTGTATAACCTTATTTTTGATATTAATTTGCTTTTAAATAAGGTTCTATTTGCAAAATCAGGTGTACCTGTGACATCATAACAACCTACCCTGCAACAAGTGTAAATACAGATTTCTCTGCCCTTTAATAATTACATAGGCCTATATGATCTTATAACTGAACATGGGAGGTTTCTCACAAGGGAACTGCCAACCCCATTTTCATGCCAAAACTTGCCATTAGATTTCTCCCAGAGAAATATTGTGATGTACCAAGGCCATGTTCAAAAAATTATCTGTCATTTTTAATTGAAAGGCACAGAAATTGATGCCAGAATCCAGCAATTTCAACCCAATGTATGGAGCAAATGGACATCCCTGCTTGAGTAAGAGCAGAGTAGAGTGAGAGTGATGTGGCATGGACAGCAGGTAGTGAGGGTTATGCAATCTACCAAGTCAGGAGTTGTATTACTTCCCTTTAAATGAGAGATTTGGTGCTGGATTTTAGTGACTTACAATTAAAAGGGGCAGATAATTTTTTTCAGACTTGGAATTGGTATATCACAACATTTTTCTGGAAGAAATTTCAAAGTAGCTTTGGCATGCAATGGTTGACAGTTCCCTTGTCAGTTATTTCATATTGCAAGTATTCCCCTAAGAATTCATTGCATACCTCAGGTTGAATACCACTGTTTCAGGCCTTAATGTATTAAGTACCTCACATAGTTTCATGTTTCTGGTTCTTATTAAAATGGATTTTATTACCTTGAATAAAGTTAAGGTCATTTTAATAATGATTGGAACAACTTGTCTAATTTCTTCTGAAAATATCTCAGCATGTCCAAGCCAGGATAGACGTATAAATATGTTGCACAGTGACATCAGATGGAAATGTCAACACAAACACCGAGAATAAGGATATGAAGCGAGGATCTACTTCATTCCTACCACCTCCAGCTTCTCCCATCGCTGCGAAGAAACCTTAAACAAACATCAATATCATCAAAACACACAATCACATCATATCTTGTTTAATATACTTCAACATAGGATATCTCATCACTCCACATCATATACTATTAATATATGTAAATCTCTACTATGAAAAGCTCTACAAGAAAAGCTTTATGTACTAGAAGATAAGATTGCAATACAGATAGTATATATTACTGAACTGTTTGTATGTGAAACCAAGATGAAAAACAATCACTAGTCTTACTTCTCATTATACAGTAAAATCCGTCTTAGCCGGAACCTTTATGAGAAGGGAACCTGTAGAGACTGAAAAAAAATCTCCAGAACAGTACGATTTTATATGTAAAATCGTCCTATATAAACTGGAAACCTTCATAATGTAGAAACGGAATGGTTTTTAAAGTACCAATAGTTCATTTTTACCTCAGTAAGACAGAAAATTATTCTTAAGGACATTCTAATTATAGTATTATTGACCATACGTGAAAATTCTGCATATCACGCTTTCTGCATTATATTGTTTTACCTTCTTATGTTGCCATTGTATTGCAAGGATACCCTTGCTTATGTGTGACAGGCAGGGAATCCCACGCTTTTCCATGCCTTCTTACGTTAACCTGCGAGGGAGTTGGGAAACTCTTCAGTCTTCCTGTAGTTAAGTTCCTTCTCACTTTTGTGTAATAAAGTTGTTTTGTATTGACGTGCAAACTGAGCTGTGTTACATACATTATTTTGTCTGTATTTCAGGCAGTATGTTATGTCTTTAAAGCGTGCATGTAAAACCCTTACACTGCTTGAGAAAATTCAAGCTTGTAATTTGGGAACCCTTTATAAGAAGGAAAACTGCCAAGATGGAAATATATTTAAGGAACCGTCATGTTCCTTCATAGACAGGTTTTACTGTACTATTCGTAAATTAATTAGTCATTTTTTAACATCTTACCTCATATTTTATGTTTCTTCAAACACGGGAACTAGAAATTCAGACAACAAAAAAGATTGAAAGAATATACTACCCTGCAATCTGAATCAAAGAAAGGAAACCAGTTTAAGAAAATTACTTATCATCCTAAAATACATAACAAATTTTTAAAAAAATTTCAAGAAATTCAATATTACATTGGCACCGATAAATAAATTTAGCCTTGGTAATCTACTAATAACTAATAAGAAATTGAACACACTAGATAGCAAAAAATCTGGAATTTATCAAATTAATTGTAAAGACTGCAATAAAGTATACATAGGAAAAACAAAAAGAAATTTGGACACTCGCACTAAGGAACACTTCAGAAATATTAAAAATGGTGAAATTGAAAAATTAGTTATTGCAGCACACAGTTTATTGGAGAATCATAAAATTAAAAAAGAATCCCTACTTTTAAAACATTTGGAAAAACCTTTAGAATTGACAATTTAGGAGAAGATATATATTCAGAAGAACAAATTTAGATCCATGAATTGCGAGATTCCTAATGAATGTGACCTCATCTCAAAGTTCATCAAATCAACACCAGATGGCAATGTTATTGATGGAGATTCCAACGAAAATCTGGTAGTCATAATGTCGGTTGAAAATGAGAGACATCCTTCTCTCGAAAACTAGTTCCCGTGTTTGAAGAAACATAAAATATGAGGTAAGATGTTAAAAAATGACTCATTAATTTACGAATTAAGAACCTCATAATGTTATTTCCCATATTTAACTATGAATTTACTGTACTATGTTTGAATCTTAACTTTCAGCACATCTGTACTTTACAAATAACTACAGAGTTATGTGTCCTTGTGTAAGTCCAAATAAGATGTAGGATATCTGATTATTATATTTACCAACATCTTTGACATTTTTCCAATTTAAATCCTTTCCACGGTCGTAGAATCCACCTCTTTCTAACAAGAGTTTCAATAAAGCAATTGGTTGTTGGGTTCCATATTCATCTACCTGCAACACAAACAGATGCTATGATTCAAGCAGACTTTATAATTATATCAAATTCACAATGTGTTGTGAAACAGAATTCAATGTAGTATTGATGGTGCCCCTCGTTCAGAAGACTAATTGAAGCAGAATCCAATGTGTGGACAACGTTATGGCGGAAACTGAAGGAGGGTTTTGATAACTTAACCTAACTTAACTTAACCTAAATTTTTTTTAAGGAAAAATTCCTGTGGTCAAACCAGGAAATTGATCCTGATATCTTATAAACTGTAGTAAAAAGCTCTGAACACAAGGCCATGTGGCTGGTTATATTTTAAAGTGAAAATTGCCCTTAATTAATTAATTAATCCATGCCACAACAGGACTTATAAGACCTTTGACCTACCATCTGGCTGAAGATCATCTAACCAGTATTGGGGTGACATATGGTCAGCATGTCAGGTCCCCAGCCATTAAAGCCGGTTTTCTCAATCTGGATCCACTATTCATTGAAGCTACCCAAATTCCTTTCAATGCAGGGTGGGCATCGGTCCCATATTGGCCAAAATTCCATGAAAAAATGTCTTTCCCCCTTGGGATCTTTAAGAAGAGGAAGTCCCATAGCTCTACTCCAAGGCATCATACCTTAAACTGCATGGCTGTTACTCTTTATTTTTCTATACAACCATCTCCCCTTAACTCGGAAAAAAAATCACCTTAAAAAAAATAGTGCTCACCTGAGGCATGTTGAGATCATCAATAAAGCACACTAATTTCTTGCCCATAGGAGGACCATAAGTGTCTTTAGTTCTCTTCTCTAAAGTTGATTCAAAATTACGCTGCACATCCATTGAAGTTGTTCTGGATGAGAAATTGATGTTTAGAATTACCTGTGGAATCAAACTTAATAAGCAAATAATATACTAATTCACTGGCACTATCAAAACTATAGGTTTATGATTTTTTTTTTTTGCAAATGCCCCAGGTTGTCTTTCGACATTCCTGGTGTTCTCTCCTGGCATGGCATACTTGTAACCCACTTATGAGATTTGGGCACCTGGAAGGCAGGGTTACGTTACCCCGATGATATGATGGGTGATGATGATGATAGTGGTGTGCCAGGAGAGTCCCTAATCCTAATCTAAATCTAAGATGAATATGAATGATGATGATAGCGATTGCCATACGATTTCGGGGACCGTTTAGGCCTTAAAGTTTTCCTGACTTTGTCTTACAGGTGAGAAAAACCCCGATAAAAACCTCACTCAGAAAAACTGTCCCATCCGGGGATTGAACCCGGGCCCGCTGCATGACAAGGCAGCACGCTACCTCGAGACCACAGCGGTGGACTAGGTTTATGATTTCACAGACATAAAATCTCTATACGCCCTTATTCTGAGTCAATATTTCCATTTTTTTTAGTGTCATCAGGTTTTCTTGTAACATTTCCGACATTATTCGTGGCACTGGGAGAATTGTAAGCACTGGGAGAATGGGATGCCTGGAAGGCAGAGTTATGTCATTCCAATAATAAATGATAACAAAGCACCAAGTACACTCAACCTAATTTCCAGACTATTGAAACTCCAGAAATAATTCCCTTTAAGGAAACATTTCTTAGGTCCGAGTGTAATTGAACCAGGACCTCATGAACTATAGTCAGAAGCTCTGACCAAAAGACCACGAATGTAAAGTGATCCTACTACATGCCTTAGGAGTCCCTTGGGCTAGTAAGAGGATAAAGGTCCCACATTTGTTAGACAATCAGCACAAGAAGTGAGTCAGGTTATCAGCCTTGCATGTTGACCACCATTACCCTCAGAACAAGCATCTGGTACTCATTCCGATTAGAGGCTGAATCGACCCAGAACCATGATGCCATCAGAAGGTTGAGGCCAGTTTAAAATTTTTTACCCTACCAGGACTCACTCCTGACTTTCCAGCTTGTAGGAAATTGCCTTAACCAACTTTGCTATGGTGGCTCCCGAAAGACCATGAGGCTAATCATTTTCCAATCATTCCCTCAAATCAGGTTAATGTTATTGTTGTATCTCATTCTTGTCCCATTTAATGTCCATTTTTTTCTGGTGTTTTTGCAAGAAGTTCCCATGTCTCTCTTTCAATCCCCATTCATGCTACATGTCCTCCCTATCACAGTCAACAAGACTTTAATGTCCATACACCAAGAGGATGAAGATCACTGGGCCGTCCTATGAAATGCTGGAGGGAAAATTTTCTATAGGATCGTAACAGGCCTTGGCCTAATACTTGGAAGGAAGAAGAAGAAGAAGAAGTTAAATATGGGAAATAACATTATGAGGTTCTTAATTAGTAAATTAAATGAGTCATTTTTTAACGTCTTACCTCATATTTTATGTTTCTTCAAGCACGGGAACTAGTTTTTGAGAGAAGGATCTCTCTCATTTTCAACCGACATTATGACATACATATTTTTTACATACATAATGTCAGTTGAAAATGAGACATAATGTCGGTTGAAAATGAGAGAGATCCTTTTCTCAAAAACTAGTTCCCGTGTTTGAGGAAACATAAATATGAGGTAAGATGTTAAAAAATGACTCATTAATTCACGAAGACTTTAATGTTCTTATTTCATCTGATATTTCAGATAAATGTAAAAAAAATTGCAGTTATACTAACATATGTATCAGGATTCAAGTTCCTCAGAAATTCCTGTATAACTGCAGTTTTAGAAGTTCCAGTCTCCCCAACCAACACAACTGGGCGTTTGATCTGAAACATAAACACGGAATATATATATTTATCCGTCTATAATGACATAACAGCCAGTGTTGGGCCTTAGCCTCCCTTTATTAGGAGTTAATAGATCAAGTTAATTTAATTTTGCTTATTTCCATACAGATATCATGAAAGGTATGCGGTCAACATACCGAACCAATGAGACAGGCATATGATGAAGGTTGGTAAATTTTGCTTAGAGGCCTCTTTATTCAGGCTTAAAGTTACTTTATGAGCCTGAAAATCTTCAGACTTGGGACCCATAGTTTAAAGTCCCTCTGGAGAACTTGCTCCTTGAATTTTTCCATCATAAAAAATTAATTGATCCTGGCTGGATTTGAACCCACAACCCTCAGGACCAGAGGCAAAGAAAATAACCACTAGTCCACTGCAGTCAACATGATGAATCTTAGTGCTCTACAATAAAAATAAAATGAAAAAGCTAATTCAATTTTAATATTTTATTGGAAAGAATAATAATGAATTGAAAGTAAGAGATAGTATCTATTAACATTTTATTTTAGGAAGTAATATTTTGAGGTTCTTTTAATTATATTATTTGGAGTCTGTTTATCTTACCTCAATATTAATGTTGATTTGTTCTTGAACATGTTTCGATTGGATATCAATTATCTTCAGCATCTTGCCCAGACTGCTGAAGATGACTGATATCCAATCGAAACATGTTCAAGAACAAATCAACATTAATATTCAGTAAGATAAACAGACTCCAAATAATATAATTACTATCTATTAGTTGTGACACATTCTTACCTTATGAAAATAATGTCCTTCAAAGAAGTGCTAAACATAAAAATAAGATTGTTACTAATTTATTGGTCAGAAAGTGCATTATTAAAATGTTATTAATGCTAACACATAGTCTTGAAAGAAAGGTAATGCATTTTATATGTTTAGTGGTTCACTAATCCCCAAGAAAAAATCAATCCATTAAAAATAGTCAATTGTTGTAATGACAAATAGTATTTTAATCAAAATTATGGTGAGAAGAAATACTATGAGATCATTTATAATTGAATCAGATAAATGTTTTTACATCTCACCTCATAAAACTCTCTGACTTCATAGGACTGGTTTCAAAGGCTATCGCCTCCATCCTCTGACTGTTGAAATTCTGCCGTTACCATCATCTTCTGAACTGATATCTGTTGCTGATTTTATGAACTTATGAGATTAAATTTTGCTCGCCGCGAACTTAAAAATTCATGAATCTCTATTTGTTCTTCTATATATCTGTATATCTTTTTGTAAAATGTTAATTCCAAAGACTTCTCTAAATTATTGTTCCATAAACAATATTAAAGAACCTCATAGTGTTATTTCCTATCTACATAACTTCTCTAAATGTTTCAAAAGTTTAGTTTCTCTTCCAATTATTTCCAAATACTGAAGGAAAGGATATATATGTATATACAGATAAAACTAAAATGAATTTAGATACTTGTACGGAAGAATTCTTTAAAAATATTAAAAATGGTGAAATTAAAAATCAGCAATTGCAGCTCATATTTGCTAGAAAAAATCACAAAATTGGAAGAGACACCAAACTTTTGAAATATTTAGGGAAGCCTTCAGAATTAACAGTTTGTGAAAAGATATACATTTAGAAGAAGATATAGATCCATGAATTTTGAAGTACCTGGTGAGCAAAATTCAATCTCAAAGTTCATAAAATTGGCACCAGATGGCAGTTTGGATGAGATGGTAATGACAGAATTTCAATAATTGGAGTTTTGGATGAGGTTGGAGGCGACGTCCTTTGAAACCAGTCCTGTGAAAACAAAGAGTTTTATGAAGTGAAATGTAAAAATATTTATCTGACTCAATTATAAAATGACAAATAGCATACTTATACTTTTGGCCAATGAGAAGAATGAATCGAGAGAGGGGTTCATGAGAGGAAATGCAGATCTTTTATTCAAGGTTACAGAATAATATTGTTAATACATGTTAGCAGCAGTTTTTGTGCATGTTAGATAATAAAATTATACTGTACTCACTGTTATATTATTTTTAGTCTGATCATCTTACCTCAATATTAATGTTGATTTGTTCTTGAACATGTTTCAAAACAATTCTGTTTTATAGTCAGCTTGTCTAAACTCACTGTATTTAATAAAGGCATATTGCTATTTCATTTATTTTATTTAATGATATAATTTTTTTTATTTTGTTTCTTTTATTTATTTAGACTGCACGCCCAATCAATGACTTATTAAGGTAAGAAAATCAGTTCAATCCCTCATGGTGTAAAATGCATTCCTTCAGCTTGCATTCTTTTCAAAGAACCAACACTACTTTATTTAGCAAGTTCTTTAAATACACAGAATCAACCATGTACTTCTGCTGTGGAAATATTGCAAGGCAAGCTTTAGAACCACAGAGGTACATTTCTCTCTATGAACTTCCTGAAGGGCTTGAGAAAATTACTTTGGATTCAAACTTTAAATTGCAGTCCAGCAAAACATTGAAAATGTATTAAAAAATTCATGGGAAGTGATACCATGAGGTAAATATAAATAAAATAAATATATGAATCAGAAACTTTAAACACAATCAGACAAAATGGTTTTGATAAAAAGATAAATAATAAACAAAATAAAAAATCAAGGTAAAAAACCAAATTAGAGATTATAACACCCTACAAAGAAGCAAAAAGGAATAACAATTCAAGAAATTTACCTACCATCCTAAAAACCATAATAAATTTAATAAAATATTCATCCAATTCAACACTGCACTAGTACCAAATAACAAATCCAGTTTAGACAGTCTTCTACAAACAAATAAGAAAGAAAAATCCCAGATGACAAAAAATTAGGAATTTATCAAATTAATTACAAAGACATAATAAAGTATACATAAGAAAAAAAAAAAAAAGGAATTTGAATCACGATTTATCCATCATTGAGAAATTGAAATGAATAATAAAAACATAGAAATTTAAATATTCGGATTAAATAACATTTTAAAATCAATTGTAAAACGAAAAATTGTTGCGTAAACTGGTAATCAAACCCGAAATCTTCAGCTTTATGTGCTAATGCTTTACCACTGAGCTAATTCAACCTCTTTACCAATGATTACAATAGATTAGCTGTGTAATATCAATTTACTTAATAGATGAACATTTAAAAAATTTAAAAAATGGGGAAATTGAAAAATTGGCTGTAGCTGTTCATTGTTTGATATAGGATTACATAACTAAATAAGAAACTGAACTATTAAAAACATTTAATAAGATCAACAGAACTCACAATAAGGAAGAAGATATACTATTGTTTATTTTTTTATCATTTCACTCACCTCATACTTCATAATTTATAGCAGACCCAGGGTTTCTTCACGTAATTCGTGACATTGTCAATGCTGCGTCATGTTCACAACTGACGTCCAACGGCCTTCTATCCTGCAGACTGACCTCCGCGCCATCTGGTGGCCGACCGAAGAATTTCCAAATCAGGCCTCTTTCTTTATAACCGGGTATTTCAAAATTCATAGTTGTATTTTCATTCTTGCATATGTAAATTTTTTCCCAAATTGTGAGTTCCTTCGGTTTTTCCAATTGTTTAAGTAATTTTGTTTTGGTTTCTATTCTATGTTTTTCTGACCAGGCATGTGCAGCTATTGCAGATTTTTCGGTTTCTCCATTTTTAACATTTCTGAGGTGTTCTTTTAATCTTGTATTTAGATTCCTTTTTGTTTTTCCTATGTATATCTTTTCACAATCTTTACAATTAATTTGATAAATTCCCGATTTTTTGCAGTCTTCAATTTTTTCATTTTTGTTGGTTTTTATTAAATTACCTAAGCTGTAATCATTTTTCGGTGCTAATTTAATGTTGAATTTGTTGAAAATTTTTTGAAGCTTGTCAAATACGAAAGGATGGTATGTGAACTTCTTGAATTTTTTGCCTATATTTTTATCTGTCTGCTATGAATTTTGAAATACCCGGTTATAAAGAAAGAGGCCTGATTTGGAAATTCTTCGGTCGGCCACCAGATGGCGCGGAGGTCAGTCTGCAGGATAGAAGGCCGTTGGACGTCAGTTGTGAACATGACGCAGCATTGACAATGTCACGAATTACGTGAAGAAACCCTGGGTCTGCTATAAATTATGAAGTATGAGGTGAGTGAAATGATAAAAAATAAACAATATTAAAGAACCTCATAGTGTTATTTCCTATCTACATAACTTATTAAAGAAGATATACATTCAGAAGAACAAGAAAAGAGCAATATATATATATATATATTTTTAATTTCTGGCAAACAATATTTGATCGAAAAGTTCTTTCAACCTTCACAAGGGTGTAATGGAAAGCTGATGTCAATGGTTCATTTCAAACAGAATTTAGTCAAAATGGAGATGATAATCTCTGAAACAATTCCAGGCAAAAAGATTATATTTTACAAGTGAGGTGTAAAGTTTTTTATTCATCAATGGTAAAGAGAAAAATGTTTGCCCGAACCGGGAATTTTTTATTCATATTTTATTTAGTGAAAATATAACTTAATTCTTTTCCTCCAAGTCTTCAATTTATAATCCAGATTTATTCCCAAAAACTTGATTAAAGAGATTATGCAATATGTTTATCTTGAAATCAGCATAAGCTTAACAACATATTTCCAAAATAAGAACAAATATTTCACTGTAAAGAAAAATATACCTTGTTCATTAACTCTAGCAACCAAATTGTCCTGATAGTGTCTACTGTAGGAACTAGAATTTCTGTGAATTTCTTTGTTCGGTCGTGAACATATTCTGGTACCATCTCTTTCCACGGTATCCAGACTTGATTCTCAACATCCACATAATAGTCATATAAAGTTGGAAGAGCATTTGGTAAAGAACCTGTTAAAAATAGATAAAATTATAAACACAGAGCACATTTAAAATAAAATTCTTCCACCTCATCTTATATCCAGTCTTATAATTAGACCAGTTTCATAACCTTAGTGGTTACATCTTCAGTATTTACACGACCGAAGTTCTATCATCCAGGAGTACTGCTTCTTACTCCATCTGTTGGTGGACTAATGAACCTCCTAATCAAATCAACTTCCTTGGGAATTTCAGAATTCATTAATTTTTTTTTGTTTCTTGAATGTGATTTTTTTTTTCAAAAAATAAATAAAAATTAATGAAATTTGAAATTCCTAGAGAAGTTGATTTTATTATAAGGTTCATAGGTCCACCAACAGATGGAGTAAAAAGCAGTGGTCCTGTATGACAGAAGATCGGTCATATAAATACTGAAGATGTTAACCACTAAGGTTATGAGACTGGTCTAATTAGAGGACAGGATGTGAGGCGAGGTGGAAAAAAATTTATTTTAGATTTTAAATTAAACCTCATTGTATGACATTTCCTATAACACTGGTCAACATGATTTTTGTCTCATGAGTACCAATAGTTGTACTTAATGCAGTTTTTTTTATCGTGTTTTCAAATATGTATTCGGAATTTCGTCATCACCCACAGTTTTTTTTTATTTCAATTAATGGATTTAAATAATTATTTTTATAATAAACTTTTTTCGTCCATTTGTCCATTGTAAAATAAAACAGGGAACACTTTCATCAGGAGATTTCAGCTATGGAAAAGAGATATCAAGGCAAATGGAATCCTAATATGCTGGCCGATTATTGTTGGAGGGATGCTCCACAGGTGAAATATAGCAGAAAATCATCATTTCTTACTTTCTAGGTGAGTCCGAATGTTCGAATATTGTGTAGTTACAAATGTAGAAAATATTAAAGTGTTTGAAATTGTAAATTCCTGTATCTTGGAAACCTTGCGTGATGAAAAAAAAACCGATATCATATTTGAATTCAGGAGAAAAAATACTATCAGAATCACCTATTTTTCTTTCTGAGACAAAAAAAAAGTTTCTTTTTTGTTGCTCAGTGTAAAGTTCAAAACACAGAGCAAGCTAATACTGGCCTTTTTTAGATTGTATTGTGGATAAAAGAGTTACAGTGGTTAAATCTTGTCGAGAGAGATTAGCTTTAAACATTAAAAATTCCATGGTGCGGCAGGCCAAGTAGACCCTTGGCCTACCATCCAGCTGCTGGCCTCACATCCACATGTGTTAATCACAGAGGTGGAAGATCATCTAATCGGTATAAAAGTGACATGTAGTCAGCTTATAGGGTCCCCCAGCCATTATAGTGGTTTTCTCAACTGGAGCTGCTACTTATTGCAGTTACCCAAATTCCTTCTTAGCTGGATGGCACTGGTCTCATACTGGCTGAAATTCCATGAAAAATGTCTTTCCCCTGGGAAAAAGAATCAGCACAAGTCCCTTGGCTCAGCACCAGTGAGAAACCAAGAAATATGATACATGACTAGAACATGAAATGTCATAGAATAATATCAGGGAAGACAAAAATGGATAGAATGAGGATGAAAGGATCAGGGAGAGATTAGAGCAGATATTCATTTAAGAAAAATAAAAATGGAGTTTTCATGTATATAACATGAATACCAAATATGAGGGGTTCAGAGTAAAAGTGGACCAAGCCCAAACATGGAAAATCCTAGTTATATGTGAATTTGGGTTTAAAATATCAATAATCTTCAGAACAATGATGAACCAAGTATTTTATTATCTCTTTTTCCACTGTAAAAAATTAATGTTTAATTCTTCATCTGCAATTAAATGTATTACTTCAACTGTTTGTTGTTGTTGTTGTTTTCAAATGGCTCTAGCTTGGTTTACACCATTAGTCCTCTTGCTTCCCAATAAAGTCCTGCAATGTCCTTTTTGTCCTTTTTCTCGGGGTCTGGTTGCCTGCAGTTTAGCAAATGTTCCTTGCTTAGGAGAACATTTTCTCCACCCAAGGAGCATCCCATAGTTCTAGGGATTTTAAATCAGTTTTTCTCAAAATAGTAAAATATGAACTTGGCTCACTTTTGTTCTGAACCCCTCATATAAAAATTAATCATAATTAACAATGTAATTTTTTATATTTCAAATAGTATCATGTTTTTGTTGTAATTGGACTGCTCCCAAGCACAAGCTACTGCTGATTCGGGCATAGCTAAAAATATGTGTAGTTACAGTACGTGTAAATAAATGTGTGAATTGAGTTGGTCTGAAAGAGGATAGGAAACCTAAGCAGATTATTATAATGGAAGCAAAAACAGATGATAAAAGAGGAAGGCTGAGGAAAGGGTACATGGATGGTATTGAAGTTACAACAAGAAGAAATGGGAAATGGGTTGGAGAATTTAAGACAATACAATAAAAAAAACAGTAGAGTGGAGAAAGTGTGTTAAAACAGTTCCAGTGCTGTAATAGCAGAAGGAAAAACAAGAAGGAGATGAACGTGGTCTCAGATAAAAATACTTACTAGTGGTAGCTCTTATTTCTTTTGAATCAATAAATTTCATAAATTCACAAAGTATTCTGGCAGATATGTCAAATTTGTCACGATCTTCAGGTAACACTGTTGCTCCAAGAGATGCAAACATAGCTTCCAAGAAAAGACACTCTAACAGGTTACCCATTTCTAACTTGGTTGGATTTATCCCCTCAGGTATCAGAATTTCCAGCATAAAACACAGTTGTTTTATCTGTCAATAAGTAAACAGAGATAATGTACAGTTAGGAATAGTTTATAAAATGGGAATGTACACATAACAACAAATGAGGGAAATTTTGAAGAAGTGGCAATAATTACAAACAGGAATGAGGTGCAGAAAAAAATTAAACGTAGGCTCAACTCTAGAAACCCATGCTACAATGCACAACAGGGACTCCATCTCAAATCCTGTCAGGAAATTTTAAGCTAAAATTATGAATAAAACTATAATGTTGAGTGATTCCGGGCTTTGTGGCTGTGGTCCATCACTGGTGTTCCTACCAGATGTTTCTCCCTCTACAGCTGAGGGAGAAACGTCTGGTAGGAACACCAGTGATGGACCACGGCCACAAAGCCTGGAATCACTCAACATTATGATTACCGGCCGTGAAAGCCGCCATTCAACTAGCAAATTAAAAACTGATTTTTCTTATTAGTTATCATGCATGTAGCCAAAACATGTGATAACTCTAACTTGAGAGAAGAAAAAATATTATGATTACTTTTAGGAATAAAGTGTCTTAGAAAGAGAGAAGACAAGTAGATAGGTTAATGGAAAACACTACATAAAAATTAAACTCTACATGAAATCTTAATGCTGATTAGGATGAAAATATTTATTAACAACTCACACTCACACAAATTCACATTTCTTTTGGAGCACCAGCGTAATTCAGACTTGACTTTTGATCCCTCTTCCAGGCATGCACTCCAAGCTGTTGAATTGTCAACAGTTGGAGTCATGAACAAGAAAGAAAAATTTAGATTTGATTGAAGTGAGTTGTTAAAAATATGTCTCTCCACTCACGAGTAATGATATAATCTCACAATGTTTATTACCCAACATTAATTTAATATAACTACATTAACTTTATGGGAAATCGGACCTAAGAACAAGTCTCATCAATGAATGGTAATGCGAGTGATGGGGGTAAGTATGGTACTCAAATGGGAAGACAGGCATGGAAACATTTGTAGGAGAGGCTAGAGGGAAAACACATGTGGCTCACTTTTTCTGTAGTTTTATTCTCTATTCATCTGCTCTGCTTGGCCTCCTTAATATGGGTCCAAAAATATTGGCCCACTCAAGCCATTAGCCCTTTTTCATAATCCCTTATATGTTTTATACTAAATTATTGAATTTGTTCAGTCAATAATTTTTATTATATATGTTATATATTAATATTTTTATTCATTACTCAAAGATACTACTTAATATACTTCTCGCTCTAATTAATCAGAGCCGCCATTAAAAGTAGCGCGTACTGAACGCCATAATTTAAAAATCACTATCTGCCATATTTTTCTCACAACTTAACTGGATACATAGATTTAATTAACAAAAATAAAATTGGACAATAAATTCAACTTGCTGAAGATTTTGCTTAGTTTATGCAATTCCTGCAAAATGGACTCTTTTCATTACATAATTAATTCACTTGCATTATAGAATCTGGAGGTTCATGCCTGCTCGGACAGAACCTCTTCAAACAAACCTATCCTTAGTTAATGTTTGCCAGTCATTCCGTGTATAATTAATTTCCCTCGAGTTAAATATATCTATACACAAACTGTGCTTACCATATTGAGGTCTGTTAGAGGAATGATGGTTTTTAATGGATTTCCACTCATGCTAGGTTCAGGAGATTCTGCCCACGCCTTTTTTACATCTGCTTCAGGAGATTCATCCTCCTGTGAAGATTCTGAATCTTCTTCATACAGCATACGATGTGCTATGTCTTCAGGAGTTGAACCTAGTTTTTCGACCTGGAATTCACGTACTACTGGTGCACCTTCCAAAATTGACTTCAATACCTTTGGTACATAGTTGTCAAATAACTGTTGTAATTTATCTCTCACTGCTGCACTCTTTTGTGAATTAACCCACTTGATCCAATAAGGTCTATAACTCAAGATTCTTGGGTCAACATACACCATTCCAGCTCTTGACACAGTTGCTGGTGAAGCATACTGTAAATCTCCAACCTAAAACAATAGTATTTTCAATAGCATAATCTTATTTTATGGTTGAGTTTTTAGGATTTAACACCATGAGGTATTTAAATTAATATTGGGAAGTAAACAATATGAGGTTATATCATTAATAGTGAGTGGAGAACATATTTTTAACGACTCACCTCTTATAATTTCAAATTTCTTTGATACCGGCAGTTTCTGACAATATCTTGTCCCTCTTGAGTCATGGCTTCCACTGATGAAATTCTTGAAACCATAGCTTCTATCTTTGCAAATGGCAGCTTCTTAACAAAAGCGCGAGGGAATTACAATGTATATAAGAGAAAAATTTGCATCTAGATCGTAACTCACCTCGGTAGCTCAGTTGGTAGAGCACTTGGCCCGGAAAGCCAAGGGTCCCGGGTTCGAGTCTCGGTCTAGGCGAAAATTTTTCTCTTCAAATATAATTTATCCTTCAGTGAGAAGTGTTAAATCAATAATAAAATCGTCAGCAAAATATATATATATATTAGGTATCCAATAATCTTGATTTAACAATAAAACTATTATATTCCTTGCTTTCCAATATTTTAATGTGGGAATAATTTTTTAATCTTTTAATGAATGTCTCTTTTTCATGTCATTATCAACTTCCAATATGTTTGGAGGAACACGCTTGTCTTTGATAAACAAATTCATTGACCTTAGCTGGGAGGATTAAAATATCCATCAACCATATCCCCCACATATGCAATTCAGCAGATGTTTTATCACAGTGGAAAACCTGTGAGACATGAGATAATAGGAAAGAAAAGAGAAAGGCAAAGAAAGATCCCTTAGATCTCAATTGTTCTAATACCATCAGGATTGGAAATAAATAAGCATTCCATCAAAAGGAATTAGTGCCCCGCTACTGTATAAAGTCCTAACATTCCATGTTCCTAGGAACATGTCCCTGTATTTAATTTTGTACTAGAGCATGCCATTAAGTCTTTAGAGAATGAGGAAGGATTACAACTCAATGGTATTAATAAGCTGTTAGTTTATGCTGATGATGTAGTATTGTTGGCCGATAGCGAGGAGATAGTAAAGAACAACACGCACACACTATTGAGTAACACTAAGAAATTAGGACTGGAAGTAAATATCAATAAAACTAAATATATGGTCACATGTAGAAATTCATTATATAATGGAAATGGACAGCTAATGACAAATGAGGGAAATTTTGAGGAAGTGGCTGAATTCAAATACCTAGGAACAATGATCACAAATAGGAATGAGATGCACAAAGAAATTAAACATAGGCTCAATTCTGAAAATGCATGCTATTGTGCATTGCAGAGACTCTTGATGTCCCAACTCCTTTCAAAAAACGCTAAACTGAAAATATATAAAACTATTATTCTACCAGTTATATTATATGGGTGCGAAACATGGACTCTTACTTTAAGAGAGGAAAGGAGATTACAAGTATTTGAGAATAAAGTACTTAGGAAAATTTTTGGACCAAAGATAGACGACAGACAGGTGAATGGAGAAGACTACATAACAATGAACTACATGGTCTTTATAGGAAGCCGGATATAATAAGAACAGTTAAGTCTCGTAGACTGCGATGGGCAGGACATGTTGCACGTATGGGGAATGTAAGACTTGCATGGAAGCTTCTTGTAGGAAAGCCAGAGGGAAAACGCCCAGTTGGTAGACCAAGAATGAGGTGGGAGAATAACATTAACTATGATTTGAGGGAAGTAGATTATACAGGGAATGATTGGAAAGCATTAGCTCAGGATAGGGATGTATGGAGAGCTTATGTCCATGTGGCCATGAACCTATGGGTTCGATAGTGCCAGTGAGTAAGTAAGTAAGTATCAAAAGGAATTAGATAGAAAAGAGTAAATAAGGGATTTAATATAAGAAGCAAAATAAATATTGATCAATCATTAGCTCACTGCTGACCAGTGCATTTGATTGCCCATCTTATCTGTTCACTATATTAACATATGTCTACTAACAGCTGCACCATGAGAAGGTTAAGATTGGATGTTAGGTTCTTGTCCAGGTTGATTTCTTTAATTCAATGAATGAATGTGTCACTTCTTATCTTACCTCATAGTTTATGTTTTTTTTTAACACGGGAACTGCAGTTTTCAAGAGGAGTCCCTCTTATCTTCAGCCGACATTATAGAGGAGTCCCTCTTATCTTCAGTCAACATTATAACTAGAGACCGGATGTTAAGGAAAATGCCTACACTTATTTATTATAGATATTGTAAAAGTGACTTCATATAAGTTCATACCGACGACCCTAGAGTTGTTTTCCATGAAGTTAATTTTGCCTATAAATGCCTATTGAAGCTTACAATGCCTATAAATGCCTATTTGCCACTTTTTCTCGAAATTAACTTCGTATTTCAATGAAATTAATTGAAATGGACAAACTTCATGACATATATCTATTATTTTTTATGTTGATAACACTGAATTCAGTCTGTAGTCCTCGTTCACAGACAGGTGCTTCAAAGATAAAGTTGTGCGATAAGTGTATGTGACTTTTTTTTTACCTTTAGAACAGTTGTTTGACGATGCCTAAAGAACGGACAACAGTAAAACAGTGAAAGACAAACTGACCAATTTTGTGAAAGAATTTGATGCGGAAATATTCCCAAATGACATTGTTTTGCAAAGTGTGTATAATTTCAGTGAATTGCACAAAGAAGTGCCATGTTGCGCAGCACATACACACTGCAACTACAAAACATAAGTATGCTCTTTGTAAAAAGGCAAAACAAGTTCCAAAATCATCTCTGGTATCTTTGTATGGTATTGATAGCATATGTTTATATTCTTTACGTAAGGCTGTACAATTTTATGTTGTAGTCTATTTTTGTAAGAGCCTATTTTGATTTTTTGAGTGCCTATATTAATGGTTTTTGGTGCCTTTTTGCCTGCCTGATTTGAACTTTTTAAGTGCCTAACATCTGGACTCTAATTATGACTCATAATGTCGGCTGAAGATAAGAGGGACTCCTCTTGAAAACTGCAGTTCCCGTGTTTAAAAAACATAAACTATGGGGTAAGATAAGAAGTGACTCATTCATTCATTGAATTAAGAACCTCATGTTATTTCCCATATTTAACTATGATTCCTTTAAGTCTATGCAGAGGGAGAATAAAAGGCTCTCCTCTCTGTATATGGTAACCCCTTTCAGCAAGAGAGAAAAATATCAAGTTAGTTTTACATAACCATTTCAATTTCTTTGAAAATACTACAATCATAAACCTTCAAGACTTTAATATGATGATGAATGTGATACAATACCTCAAATAGAAGAGCGCAGTGAGATTGAAGTCTGATTCTTTCACCATTAGCAAGTGTCAGCAATTTATTATCATCCATGACAGAGTTCATGTTTTCAATCCAGAGTGCATCAACGTCTCCATCAAATAAAATGTATCGTCTTTCTCGTTTCGTAGTAGGTTTGTTTATCTCTCGAAATATATTGGACAGAAGTCCATCTGTCCAGTCACGTGTTAGAGGATCCAGAATTCCATATAGTTCAATTACAGAACATGCCTGCAATTCAAACACTAATGTTAACAATCATAAATAGAACTATGAAAAACAGGAAAAATCAATATTATGTTTAATTTAAAATTTAAATTAAAATTCTTTACATCTCACCTCATATCCAGTCTTCTAAGCAATGACAAAATTTATATAAGGAAAACAAAAAGAAATTTGAAAACCAGGATGAATGTCAAAAATGGTGAAGAGGAAAAGTCACCAGAAGCTGCTCTTGCTTGTTCTGAAAAATATCTAATTGAAAGAAAGGCTAGTTTAATTAAACAAACAGAAAAACCAAAAGAGCTCATGGTTTGGGAAAAAATCCACATTTAAAAAAAAAAAACAAGAAAGAAAAATTAATTCTCTGGGCCGTCCTATGAAACGCTGGAGGGAAAATTTTCTATAGGATTGTAACAGGCCTTGGCCTAATACTTGGAAGGAAGAAGAAGAAGAAAAACTAATGTTTTGAAATTCCTGGGGAATTTGATCTCATTTGGAGGTTCATTGGTCCTCTAACAGATGGAGTAAGAAGCAGTTCTCCTGAATGACATAACATCGGTTGTGATATTACTGATGATGAAACCACCTAGATTTTGAAACTGGTTTAATTAGAAGACTGGATGTGAGGTGAGGTGTAAAGAATTTTAAATCAAATCATAAATCATAAATAGTTTTATAGGTGGGTTGGTAAAATGTTACATACCCTACTTTAAAAAAATGTGTTTTTAAGTGAAACAAAACTTTAAATATACACTGGTCTTCTTTTAATAAGTATATTAAACTTACCATTTGGCTGAAAATAGCAAAAAAATGCATATTTGCGAACTTTGACCTTGAATAATTTTTTTTGCAGATGTGGGATCGATGGGTATTTTTCACATTTCATTTATAATGGTGTTCCCAACATTCATACCAATTTTCAGCTCTATGCAAATTTTTGTAAATTCAAATGTCTATTTTTATCAGTATATTAAACTTAAATTAGCACTGAAAAATAACCACAGTTTAAATAAACTAATAAAAACCAACAAAAATGGAAAAACTGATAAAAATAAAAAATCAGGAATATATCAAATTGAATGTACTGGTTGTGAAAAGATATATATTATATAGGAAAAACAAAAAGAAACCTAACAATTAGAACCAAAGAACACATAAGAAATATTAAAAATTGGGAAATAGAAAAATCTGCAGTTGCTGCTCATGTTTGGTCTGAAAAACATAATATAAATTTGGACACTAAATTACTAAAACAGTTAGAAAATACAAAAGAGCTGACTATTTGGGAAAAAAATCAATATTTAGAAGAACAAAAACAGAGTTATGAATTTTGAAATACCGACGGAACGTAACCTAGTTTGGAGGTTCTTTGACCAACCGCAGGATGGAGCTGACATTGACATCCAGGGTTTACAACATAAATCCAACCAGTCTGGCCAAGATGCTGAAATGATTAGAAGACTAATCGAAACATGTTCAAAAATAAATCAACATTAATATTGAGGTAAGATATAACAGACTCAAAATAATGTAATTAAAAGAACCCCAAAATATTACTTCATACAATAAAACATCATATTAAACTTTGTTTTAGAAACATACATATTAAACATGTTTTTATTATATACATACAAATCCAGACTCAATAAATGATGATCAAGATGATGAAAGAATTGAACTCTTGGCAGATACAGCCACATTACTTAAAGTTTTATCTCTAAAGTAGTCTACTTTTTTCTTCCACTTTTTTTTTATTATAGTATATGAGGAATGATATGCTTCATTCCATTGCACCGTGTAATGCTTAAACTCCATTCAACATGCGTTAATTAAGAAATAAAAATATGGTATACTCAACCTTTGGGTTTAAGATGTGTAACGTAGTAACAAGCCCAAGGCGAGTTTGTGCTCTTGCTAGAGTTTTAATGATAACAGTTTTGCCACCTCCAGTGGGACCTACAATCATAGTTGAATGTCTTGTCATCATTGTTTCATATAACTGAACCACTTTATCAACCTGAAATCAAACATCATCTATTAGTTAGAGGGTATACAATATGCTGTACACACTCATAAAAATCAACATGGCACACTCACCTGATGAGGGAGTACTACATAATTATGCTCTCTCAGCACACATTCCACAGCTTCATTGAAATCAGGATATCCAACTCGTGGACAAGTTAATTTAGGGAAAAGATCTCTGATTAAACCAAGAAACAGGGCTGCATCATCAAACACAAACTTTGGTAGATTCATATCCCTATGACAAGAACACATACATATTTACAACAGTTCAGCCTACTGTGCAAAAAATGTATGCAGATACTACTGCCATTGATCTTATATATATATATATCCATCCATAGTAATTCTGCCTGAGGGCAAGTCTCTCACTGCAATCATAGCATTTTCATGCTACGCTTTGCAGCTTTACTGGAAAATATAGGTGTGGTAGCTTCCCATTGCTTTCCACATCAGTGAAGGATGATAAAGATAATGATAAGGACGATGGAGATGGCCAGATGATTTTAAGGGACCAATGGGCCCTAAGCTTCCAGACATTTGTCTTACAGGTGAGAAAAACCCCAAAAAAACCTCACCCAGGAGCCTGTCCCAACCGGGAATCGAACCTTGGCCTGCTGTGTGACAAGGCAGCATGCTACCTCGAGACCACAGTGGTGGACATTTATATAAAGCCAATACTATAGCATCTCTATGAAAGTTACTTCAAAGTTACTACTAAAATTTTAAGCATAGAAAAAACATTATATTTGAAAAGAAAAACATACTGGGTTTGAACCCAGGACCTTTGACTTTCTATGTCAATACTCTTCCATCTGAGCCACCTAGGCCTCCAATCTAAACGTGTATTTTTCTCTTACACATAGTTAATTCCCTAACCCCAAATGCTACGAGCCGTTGCTATGATTTTTGCAAATGGCGGCTTCTTTATTAAGAAGACTTCTTTTCAAATATAATTTGTCCATCATTAAGATGTTTAAAAACGAATAATATTAACATAGAAAAACATAATTAATTAATCTGTTATTTACTTTATGAAAATCCATGATGTATTTAATAAATAAAACTTTGATGGTTTTATTTATTAAATGCATAAATAATTAGATCAGAACTTGCTCCGGTAGCTCAGTCGGTAGAGCACTCAGTCTAGAAAAAACCAAAGGTCCCGGGTTTAAGCCCTGGTCTGAGCATATAATTTTTCTCTTCAAATATGAAAGCATAAATAATTATTTACCACTATTAGTTACACATGTGTTTATCCAAAAACAGAACATAATTAATAGTTTCTTATTTTTTCAAATGTGTTTTGAGAATTCATTTATCTACTTGTCTCTTACTTTACTGTTTACAGTCTTTTTACTATTTTTTAAAAATAAAATTCATTGTTTTTAGGCTTGGACAATAATAGAAATGAAACAGAAATGGTCTGAAACCATTAAAAAATTTTAAAATCCATTAGATGTTTGAACAAAGTAACAAATTAGGGGAGGGGGGGGATAAGTAACACTATAGTAGATTCCAGCCCACTGTATGTGGAAGGAAATGAAAAGCTGGCATGTTAGCAAAGAAAGGAACTCAAACAAAAATCTGCCATACAATTTTCGTATAAATTCATCAAATGTTTTGTAAATATTTCTTTATTGTCTTATAACATACCTTAAAGCTCTCATCAGTACAACATTTTCTGGAATATCAGGGGATCCTCGTTTCAGTTCTCCAGCCATCACTAAAACTGACTTTAAAGCTCTTAATCCAAAATCATAATGATTCTGTTTAGACAATTGCTCTCTTGCAAGCTTGTACAGAACTGTCATTTTCTTTGCTAAAACCTATAAAAGATATTAAATTACACTTCATTTTCAATTCTAGAACGTAAATAGAAAAAAATTAAATGACAACAGAGCAAGTTGATTCAATTGGTAGAATTTTAAACTCTTATTCAGGAATTCCCAAGTTCAAACCTAATTGCTGGGCAAACTAATGTTTTTCTAGGTTTCCTCAGATACCAAGGTAAAAAGTGGATTTGAATTTCATCACCAGGACCCATTTTATAACATAATTAAAATGAAACCACAGAACTACAGAAAATATGACATACTCAAAATTATAAATCCACAGCCAAAGATTCTAGAAGGAGTATGACCTAGATTTATAAAAAAAATTCATGAGAATTGAAACTACGAAGTAAATATCTTTTAATTATTAATGAGTTGGTTATTTTGAATCACCTCATATTTATTGGATATATCTAAGGAACTCAAAATTTGGGGAGAAAATTTACATCTGCAAGAATTAAAAGAAAACCATGAATTTTGAAATTCCCAGAGAAAAATAAAAATAAAATTGATTTGGAAGTTTATCAGTCAGCCAGAAGAGGGAGCAGAAATCAATGTACAGGATGTACAACCGCAAAACTACAGTTGCAATGCATCGACAATGTCATGCAAAAGTGACGAAACCTGGTCTACAAGAAATATGAGGTGAGTCAAAATACCGAACTCATTACTGCTTAAAAGAAACCTCATAGTGTTATTTCCTAAATATATTAAATAAATATCTTTTACTTAAGCTCTTTCCTTCCCCTGTGCCAGGATTAGGGTGCTCCCTAATGGGAACTACTGAGCAAGTTAATTTAGTTATGCTCATTTACCCATAGATGTCAGTGAGTGATTGTAGGTTGGCCTTGCACCTCAAATACATTAGTCTCTACTCAAATTACTTCCAATCACTGGTGAGCTGACTCACCGTGAGCAAGTGCAAAGATCGAATTAGCTACCCACAAACTGGTCATGCATGAAAGTCGTCGTTTTCGTAATATTGGCAAGAAATTACCCAGAATTTTCAGCAATAAAACCACTTCTGTTATTTTCGTCTGCTAGAGGAATGCATTTATGCTTGCGTCCCGCAAATAAAACCATATACGACGACATTTGCATCGTACGATATTACACCGATTCTTCTGTTCTTCCAGTTGAATTCTTTGGTAGACTCTATAAAATTCCTCTTCTCCGCGTATACCAAAAACGTGATCGAAGTCTTCAAGGTCCAACATCTTGGATAAAGCGGCAAGGTTTCAAACTACATTGGTTACCATCGGTTCCCTTCGGGATTCTCATGATAAGTTTCTATCTTAAGCTATGATCTTAAGTTACCTCGTCAGGTAGCTTACGAATTTCAACAATTATTATCGCATGAATAGATTTCTGAGTAAGCAAAATCGTATTAGGATAAAACTTTCTCAGCCGAGAACGCCTTTTACGGTCTAATGCGTTCAAAGATTTGACCCTTAGTGGGTAACTAAGATAATACTGGATGGGAAATGGTCAGTAAACTTCTGAACAGACCCCTTTTTATTCAGGCTTCTAGTTCTTTATGAGCTTGAAACTCATCAGACTCGGGATCCACAACTTAAAACTCCCTCCTAGAGGACTTGATCCTTGGATTTTCCATCCTAAAAATCCATCAATCATGGCTGGGTTTGAACCCGCATCCCTCAGAACTAGAGGCAATCAACGTAACTACTAGCCCAACCACATCAATAGAATAAAAATATGATCAGAAACTTTACATTTCTTCTTCTTCTTCATTAGGTGCTACAACTTCATAGAAGTTTTGACCTTCTCAACTATTTTCCACCATTTGGCTTTCATTCATTGAGAAATTTTAGCAGTAAAGGTTTTCTACACTGTATGGGGAGCTGGTCCACAGTAGACTTTACACCTCACCTCATATAATATGATCCTCTCACCTGAACATGTTTTATGAGATGAGATATAAAGTTTCCAATCCATTGTACTAACTTAGGTATGTATAATAACTTACTTTTTGATCATGGTAATATATTTTAGTTGTATTAAACCCCACCATGTCTTCTTGATGAAGAAGCAATCCAATTGCATGTGAATAATGATTTACGGAATCAATACAGAGCTTTAAGAGATGAATTTCTGCTTGGAGGGAAGGAATGTCTGAATAGCTCAAGTGGTAAGAGCATCAGCACATAGAGCTGAAGGTAAGGGTTCGATTCCTATTCAGGCATAAATTTTTCTGATGTTTTTATTATTAATTTAACACTTCTCACTGAAGGATAAATTATATTTGAAGAGAAAAAGTCTCGGTTTGGGCGAAAATTTTTCTCTTCAAATATAATTTATCCTTTAGTGAGAAGTGTTAAATTAATAATAAAAACATCAATTGATGCCCTACTGGCTTTATAAAGTAGTGTTTAAATTCCCGATAAATGTCTTAACTAAGAAGCCGCCATTTGCAAAGATAGAAGCAAAGGCTTTATAGCATTTGGTGCTGGGAATTATAATGTATATAAGAGAAAAATTTGCATCTAGATCGAAACTTGCCCCGATAGCTCAGATGGTAGAGAATTGGCCTAGAAAGCCAAAGGTCCCGGGTTCAAGTCTCGGTCTGGGTAAAAATTTTTCTCTTCAAATATAATACATTTTTCTCTTTACCATTAATTGTACCAGCTTAGCTACGTATAATAATTCACTTATTTTTATTTCTGATTCATATTTCTATACTAATGACCTTAAATTCTAAGTAAAAATAAACACTACTTATATCCGGTATAATGTCAGGATAAGATGAAACCCCTATTATTGAAGATCTGCAATGCCAGCTGACGAGGCCTACTGCACCATCACTGCAGCAGGTGTAATGAAATGAAAAACTTGCCCTGGCCTTGATTCATTCACCTCGAATCCCATATGGAGTGATTGACCTGTATACATGGGTCTTAGGAGTGGAGGGCAAGTGACTAACCACTTGCATTGTGGAGGCACTCTTAAGATTGACGATAATTAAATTTTAAAAAAGACATTATGAATTGAAGTATTATAGGAAATATCACTATGAGGTATAGTTTTAAAATTTTAAATAATTTTTTTTCACCTTACCTGATATCCCATCTTCTAATTATACTGGTTTAAAACCTAGGCAGTTTCATCATCAGTAATTTCATGACCAATGTTCTATGCTTCTGAGTGACAGAACATCGCACATTAAATTGCTGATGATAAAACCACCTAGGTTCTGAAACTGGTTTAATTAGAAGATAGCTTATGAGGTGAAGTGAAAAGAATTTATTTTAAATATTAAATATTATGAAACTGACATCATTATACAAAAATGTATAAACATTTATCTTAATTAAATTATTTTTAGTCTGTTCATCTTACCTCAATATTAATGTTGATTTGTTCTTGAACATTTTTCGATTATATCATCATTTTTGCAAAATGCTGACGATGATTATGATATAATCGAAACATGTTCAAGAACAAATCAACACTAATATTGAGGTAAGATGAATAGACTAAAAATAATTTAATTAAAATAGCCTCAAAATATCACTTCCTAAAATAAAATATTAACATTTATCTTATTTGAATTTTGAACAATATCTACTTTTTTCATAAAATATTTGTAATTTTTCGAATATTAATAAAACAGAAAAATTAAAAAAAATTAATCAGCAATACTTACTTTTAAAAATCATCGGAGAACATATTGTTTAAATAACTCACCTCATAGGATTCATGCTTCCATGATATCGCGATTTCAAACATAATCATGTTCATTGTCAGCCATAACTCCGACTGTTGAAATTCTTCGGCCGTCAACTATTCTATTGTCGCCATCTTCAGTGCTGCTATCTATGGTTGAATTTATGAACTTCGAAATCAATGTAATTTCGTTAGGAATATCAAAATTCATTGATCTATTTTTGTTTTTCTGAATGTATATTTTTTCCCAAACTGTCAATTCCAAAGGTTTCTCTTACTTACTTACTCACTGGCACTATCGAACCCGTAGGTTCATGGCCGCACGGACATAAGCCCTCCATACATCCCTATCCTGTGCTAATGTTTTCCAATCATTCCCTGTATAATCTACTTCCCTCAAATCATAGTTAATGTTGTTCTCCCACCTCATTCTTGGTCTACCAACTGGGCGTTCTCTACTTGTTTTAAAAGTTTAGCTTCTCTTCCAATTTTATGATGTTCTAATAAACTATGTGCAGCAATTGCAGATTTTTCAATTTCACAATTTTTAATATTTCTGAAATGTTCTTTTGTCCGAATTTCCAAATTCCTTTTTGTTTTTCCTATATAAACTTTATCAAATAAATTGTGAAGATTGCAATAAAGTTTATATAGGAAAAACAAAAAGGAATTTGGAAATTCGGACAAAAGAACATTTCAGAAATATTAAAAATTGTGAAATTGAAAAATCTGCAATTGTTGCACATAGTTTATTAGAACATCATAAAATTGGAAGAGAAGCTAAACTTTTAAAACAAGTAGAGAAACCTTTGGAATTGACAGTTTGGGAAAAAATATACATTCAGAAAAACAAAAATAGATCAATGAATTTTGATATTCCTAACGAAATTACATTGATTTCGAAGTTCATAAATTCAACCATAGATAGCAGGACTGAACTGAAGATGGCGACAATAGAATAGTTGACGGCCGAAGAATTTCAACAGTCGGAGTTATGGCTGACGATGAACATGATTATGTTTGAAATCGCGATATCATGGAAGCATGAATCCTATGAGGTGAGTTATTTAAACAATATGTTCTCCGATGATTTTTAATGATTATACCTCATAATGTTTACTTCCCAACATTAATTAAATATAATACTTACTTTTGCTTGTAAAAATCCTTCAGAGAAGAGCATTATAAGACAAATGAGTTCCAAATCAGGAACAATACACACCACAGGTCGGAAAAGTGCCTTCACTGACTCAGGAAGCTCAGTACGCCCTGCATATCCTGGGTTCATTGTTACAAAAATCCCAACTTTTGAGTCCATTGCAATTTCTTGTCCTTCAAACTGAGATAAAGAATTTGATTAGAATCTTCTTAAAAATCAAATTATAATTCTGTAATAAGTTTGTCATCATCACAAGAAACCAATAAATATAAGAGAAATTTGCATTTAGATTGGAGTTTCTCAGGTAACTCAGTTGGCAGAGCATTCACTTAGAGTGCGATAGGTCCTGGGTTCAAACTCCAGTCTGAGCATATTTTCCTCTTCAAATATAAAATAAGATTTGAAGTTATTTAACTCAAATAATACTACTAAAAATTCTACTATGTTATACCTATGGACTTAAAGAGATAGATTGACTATGACTATGTTGTACTTCAAAGCATTAAATCTAGAGAACCAGAAATTGGAGGCAGATCTTTGATTCTATCAATAGAGAGTGACCTCGAAGAAATATGTTGCCAGGATGTTTTCTAGCCATTTACCAAAACAGATTTTAACAAATGTTCCAAAAGATTGAAGGAACTTTGGAATTTAATATGTACTTCTAATCATTTACCAAAACAGATTTTAACAAATGTTCCAAAAGATTGAAGGAACTTTGGAATTTAATATGTACTTTTAAAATATACAATATTTGACAAAAAAAATACACATCGTCATCTTCAGAAGAAACCACTTTTTTATGGGTCATCTCAGAATACAGCCTCATCTATAAAGTTCTATTCTGTCAGAGTTCCTCCTCTTGGACTCTTTCCCAAGCATGACTATAAAGACTCCAAGCGCAACAGGCCTAGAAGACCCTTGGCCTACCAGCCAGTTGCTGGCCTCATGTTCACATTGTTAATCACAGAGTTAGACAATCATAAGCCAGTGTAGGGGTGACATGTGGTCAGCATGTCAGGTCCCCCAGCCGTTATAGCTGGTCTTCTCAACCTGGAGTCACTACTTATTGTAGCTACGCAAATGCCTCACGATGCTGGGTGGACACCGGTCCCATACTGGCTGAAATTTATGAGAAAATGTCTTCCCCCATGGGGACACAAATCAGCGCTGGTCCCATAGCTCTGTACCAAGGCATCTTGCCTTAACCACTCGGCTATGGCGCGGGATTATATCCTATAAAACATTTCCCAATAAATTCTTTTGAAAATGGATTATTTAAAAAAAGTTTTTAGAACTTACAATAAATCGTTTGAGTTTCATCATCAGAGCGCTTCTGATAGTCTGCAACTGTGTTGAAATAACTGAGAGAACAGAAATGTCAATGCGGTTAAATTCATCAAAACAGCCCCAGGCACCACACTGACATAGTCCACAGAATATCTTGCCAATAGCCTTGAAGTCCATTCCTTCACCACAGTTTGTCACCACACACAGCAGTCCTAATGCTTTTGCCAAATCTTTCACTGTTTCTGTCTTCCCAGTTCCAGCAGGTCCTACCACATCAATTATATTTATTATTATCCCATTCAATATGTTAACATTCGGCTTGACAAATATGTAAATCAAATTGGTTATTTAATATTTAATTTTAGGAAGTTATATTTTGAGGTTATTTTAATTATATTATTTTTGGTCTGGACATCTTACCTCAATATTAATGTTGATTTGTTCTTGGACATGTTTCAAAACAATTCTGTTTTATCCTCAGCTTTCCCAGACTCTGGTTATTTAAACCTCACCTCATATTTTACTCTCATATCTGTGACTAGTTTTGAAAGCCATTCTCATCCAAAAAAAACCGACTATTGAGATGACTGTTGAATATTCTCTTCCTCTGGGAGTGTGTTGGGATACATGAAATTCATGATCAAAGTATTCTCCACAACAAATTCAAAATTCATTATCTTTATATAATAAATTTGGGAATTTTTAACATTATGAGGTTCAATTCATAAGAATTAAATGAATCGTGATTTCTTCTTACCTCATACTTCTATGTTTTTTTAAACACAGCACTGTAGTATCAGCGACCATTGTCACCATCCTCAGCTGTTTTCACAACTGTCAATTTTTTCTTTTGCCAGTAATTATCCAAACTGCCATCTGGTGTTCTTTTGAATGAATCATTTTCTAAACTGCCATCTGTTGTATTTTTGAAGAACTTTGTAATCAAACTCGGTTCGACTGGAATCTCGAAGTTCATGGTTCTAGTATTGTTTTTTTTGAATATATATATATTTTTCCCAAACCTTTAGAGTTAACAGTTTTGGGAAAAAATATATATTCAAAAAAACCATACTAGAACCATGAACTTCGAGATTCCAGTCGAACCGAGTTTGATTACAAAGTTCTTCAAAAATACAACAGATGGCAGTTTAGAAAATGATTCATTCAAAAGAACACCAGATGGCAGTTTAGAAAATAATTCCTTCAAAAGAACACCAGATGGAAGTTTAGATAATTACTGGCAAAAGAAAAAAAATTGAGGTTGAATTGGTTATTATACACCTCAATAATAGTATATTATGATGCGAGGTTGGGAAGTGGTTTTTACAGAATTGAAGAAAAATGTTTAAAAACCGAGTAATAGTGAGATTTTTAATTTCCGAGATTCTGTAAAACACTTCACAAGCATTCATAGTACATTATTTTAACAGCTGAGGATGGTGACGATGGTCGCTGATACTGCAGTGCTGTGTTTAAAAAAACATAGAAGGATGAGGTAAGAAGAAATCACGATTCATTTAATTCTTATTCATTATCTTGTCTCTATTTTTCTGGACGTGGATCTCCCAGGGATTTGATCATCAGGTTTGTCTACCTAACATCAGAGGGGGAGGATATAAAAAGCTTCCAAGGTCATCTCAACAGTTGGTTTTGGGCTGAAAATGGGGATAAACATGAACATACGAGTACTTAAATTAATAAAGAAACAAAAAATGCACTACAATTTTAACAATAATATATAGACTAAAATTAATAATGCACTACATGGAATTTTAAAATGTTAAATAAAATTCTTTTTGCCTCATCTTATATCCTGTCTTCTAATTAGACCGGTAATGTAAATTTAGTGGTTACATCTTCAGTACTTAGATGATGTTCTATCATCCAGGAGCACAAGTGGAGTAAGAAGCAGTGCTCCTGGATTGGTCGTGTAAATACTGAAGATGTAACATTAAGGTCATGATACTGGTCTAATTCGAAGACAGGATATGAGGTGAAGTATAAAAAATTATTTTAAATTTTAAATTAAACTTCATAGTGATATTTCCTATAATAGTTCAACGCTTGATGGAATTCAGACCACTTTTTAATTTTATATAATAAATTTGGGAATTTTTAACAACACAAAATCTGGAATTGACAATTTGGGAAATGATATTCATTCAGAAGAATAAATATCGATCTATGAACTTCGATATTCCGGTGGACAAAAATTTAATTACAAAGTTTATAATCCCAATGAAAGATGGCAGCACAAGAGGTGATGTCCTTAGAGAAATCAACAACCAGAGAATTTCATCAGTGGAAGCCATGACTGAAGAGGGATAAGATATTGTCTGAAACTGCTGGTATCAAAGAAATTTGAAATTATATGAGGTGAGTCGTTAAAAATATGTTCTCCACTCACTATTAATGAAATAACCTCATAATGTTTACTTCCCAATATTAATTTAAATATAACAAAATCTGCAATTTATCAAATTGATAGCAAAGATTGCAATTATATATATATACATATATATATATATGGTTTATATATATGAAAAACAAAAAGGAACTTGGAAACTTGTAAAAAATAACACTTTAGAAACATAAAGAATGGAGAAATTGAAAAATCAGATATAGCAGCACATAGTTTATTAGAGAATTATAGAACTGAAAAAGAAGCAAAACTTTTGAAACATCTATCTAAACCTTTAGATTTAACAGTTTGGGAAAAGATATATATACAAAAAAACCATACTAGAACCATGAACTTCAAGATTCCAGATAAACCAAGCTTGATTACAAATTTCTTCAAAAAATACATCAGATGGCAGTTTAGTAAATGACTCCTTCAAAAGAACACCAGATGGCAGTTTGGATAATTACTGGCAAAAGAAAAAATTGACAGTCGTGAAACAGCTGATGATGGTGACAATGGTCGCCGATACTGCAGTGCTGTGTTTTATAAAAAAACATAGAAGTATGAGGTAAGAAGAATTCATGATTCATTTGATTCTTATCACTTTTTAAATGTTTTGCTTAAATTGTTTTAAAGAGAGAGGAGCCAGTCCCAGGTGAAAGAGCAAAATATGAGGTGAGGTATTAAGAATGAAGTTCTTTTATCTGAGTGTTACCTGCTGGTGCTCCACCAAGTTGCATGGAGAGAGCCTGAGTGATTGTGAGGTAAATCCTGTCAGTGAGAGGAGTAATCACCAGTCTGCCATTCAATCCCATGTATTCATAACCATAGTCAAAACTTCCTGAAAATAAACAATTATTCTTCGTTACCTGTTTTTTTTATAGAAAGTAGAAAATGTGAAATGTATGTTATTTTTACCTGTACACTGTCTTACTATAAGATTATCAGCAGGCTTCCACCAATAGAACTTCAACTGTATCTCCCATTCAAATTGCTGAGCATCGCAAATACTGCAAAAAAAAATTGTTGTTGTAGTGCCAGATTAAAAAACATTTAAAGCCCTATTCTCAAAATCAAAGGAAGTAAAACTATGAGATATATTATCAAAGAAATTGAATTGTTATTATATACCTCACCTCATATTTTGCTCTCTCACCTCTCTCAAAGGACTTTTTTTTTTTTTTCCATTTTCAGTCAAAATGTTTTTTTTGCACGATAGTGCATTTTGTCGTACTTACCAGCAATGGCAACCATTATTGAAAGTTCAACTTCCTACATTTCGGGGTTGCCAACCTAAATAGCTATACTGTAATATTATATTTACACCCATGTGCGGAAAGTAAAACCACTGCCCTCTATGTATACTATGCACAATGTATATACAAAAAATATCCAAAAGGTAGTGTTAATATACATTACTGCATATTAAATGAACTGAACTTTATTTGAAACAATATAAAACAATAAATATGTACTTGCGGCCATGTTATCAATAAATTGTTCTCAAGGCTTCCTGTTTCAATTAATAAACATTGCCCACACTGTTAACGTTAGTCAATTGTTTATAATGAATGCAAATATTTCTAACAAATATATTATTATTTATTATTTTGAAAACACCATCGCGCAAAAATAATGTACTATGCACGTTTGTGAAGTGTTTTACAGAATCTCGGAAATCAAAAACATCGCTATTACTCGGTTTTTAAACATTTTTCCTCAATTCTGTAAAAACCACTTCCCAACCTCGCATCATAATATACTATTATTGAGGTGTATAATAACCAATTCAATTTCTTTGGTTAAAATTGGAACTAACACTTTGGGAAAATATATACATTTAGAAGAACAGAGGTAGGATCATGAATTTTGAAGTTCCTGACAAGCAAGATTTGATCTCAAAGTTCAACCAACTGATGACAGATGGAATCAACATCCAAAACTAGTTTATAGTCAAATAAGAAGAACAATATGAGATGAGTGATAAAAATTCTATCTTAATGAATATACCTCATATTGAGAATTCCTAAAATAAGTTCTATTTGAACATGTTTCGATATGCAATGCATACCATCATGATGGTGTGCACATGATGCTATGTCATTAGATTCCCCATGGAAAGCATTATCATTTAAAAATGCGAAACAATAAAAGATACACTTTAGTCATGGGTTTATTTACCTTCAAAGTTTACCATTCAAATAAGGAAATATATATGTTATACAACTAAAAGTTTACTTTCTATGTTTCAAGGAAAAAGTGACTTAGCTAGTTTTTTCCCCTGTATCCTTCACATGACTGCTATGCAGACTAACGATATATATTTATATCTGAAGAGAAAAATTTTCGGTGAAATTAAATGTTTCTACCTCTCCTCATATAAATCTTCTAAGTAGATCGCGATTTCAAGACCATAACAGTCTCATCTTCAGTACAATCTTGGCGACTGATGTTATGTCGATCGGAAGAAACTCTTCTGTTATGGTCTCAAAATCGCGATCTACTTAGAAGATTTATATGAGGAGAGGTAAGAAACATTTAATTTCACTATAAATTAAACCTCATAGTGATTAATTCCTATAAAAGTTAAATAAAAAAAGAAAAATTTTCACTTAGACCGAGACTCGAACCCGGGACTTTGGCTTTCCGGGCAAAATGCTCTACCAACTGAGCTACCGAGGCGAGTTGCGATCTAGATGCAAATTTTTCTCTTTTTACATTGTAATTCCCTCGCGCCAAATGCTTTGAAACCACTGCTTCTATCTTTGCATATGGCGGCCTCTTAGTTAAGAAGACATTAATTGGGAATTTAACACTACTTTATAAAGCCAGTAGGGCTTCTATTGATGTTTTTATTATTAATTTAACACTTCTCACTGAAGGATAAATTAGTCCCAGGTTCGAGTCTCGGTCTAGGCGAAAATTTTTCTTTTCAAATATAATTTATCCTTCAGTGAGAAGTGTTAAATTAATAATAAAAACATTGATATATATTTAATTAATAGATATAAGGAGAATGAATACAAGGATTACCAACCTTTCTCTGACAAATGTTTCAATGATGTCTCTCGCATGCACATCAATAATGAGAACAGTGTTGAACTTCTTGCGATCATTTTTTGTTAAATGTGAACGCACTCTTACAACTAACTCATCCAACTGCTTGTTCACTGTCTCAAGATAATCTTTCATAGCTCGTTTTTTACCCTGAAAATGGTCCAAATTCAGTTTGGTATTATTTAATCTAGTGAGATGTGGCCTTTGTGACCTTCTCTTCCACTCAACCACAACAAAATATAAGTTACATTAAAATACAACAATCACAACACAATTTTCCATAACATGTACATGAAAATGTCGCCAAACTAATTAATTGTAACAATACAGTAAACTCTCGTCTATTTAATATAAAAGAGAAAAAGCTTTTTCTTCTTGTTATGTCTAACAAGTTTTAGGCCTGATGGCTTGTTAAGGGCCACATGCAAATACATTAGTCTCTACTCAAATTACTTCCAATCACCGGTGAGCTGACTTTCCGTGAGCAAGTGCAAAGATTGAATTAGCGACCCACTAACTGGTCATGCATGAAAGTCATCGTTTTTGTAATATTGGCAAGAAATTACCCAGAATTCTCAGCAATAAAACCACTTCCGTTACTTTCATCTGCTAGAGGAACGCATTTACGCTTGCATCCCGCAAATAACACCGTGTATGACGACATCTGCATCGTGCGATATTACGCCAATTCTCCTGTTCTTCCAGATGAATTCGTTGGTAGACTCTATCAAATTCCTCTTCTCCGCGTATACCAAAAACATGATCAAAGTCTTCAAGGTCCGACATCTTGGATAAAGCAGCAAGGTACGCAGCAAGGTTTCAAACTACAGGGCAAGTCAAAATGTTGTGCAGGTTTTCAGAAATTTATTATGTGAAATGTAATGAACATATAATATCGTGAGACATATTGTATGAAAGGTAAACTCTCAAAGTTTAGTTGTCCGCTTCTAAAGTTCCGCGTTCACCCGCAAGATGTCAACAGCAGAGCAGTAAAGGAAAATGGCGTTGACTGGGGATCAGAAGTCTTTCTGTGTGCTTGATTACCATGTAAACAACTCTGTGACTAGTGTTCAACGACATTTCCATACCAGATACGATAAAGACCCGCCGGATGGGAGATCCATTCGTAAGTGGTACACACAATTTAGGGATTCAGGCTGTATCTGTAAACGAAAATCAACTGGCCGTCCGTCGACGAGTGAAGAGACAGTCGAACGCGTTCGCACATGCTTCGTGCGGAGTCCACAGAAATCCACCTACCGGGGAGGCGACAGAACTTCAACTACCACAAAAAACTGTATGGCGGATTCTCCGGAAACGTTTACAGATGAAACCCTACCACTTGCAACTGGTTCAAGGCCTTAAAACCCGCCGATTATGCTTTGCGAGCGTCCTTCTGTGTTGATTTTCTCGCATTAATGGAAGAGAATGAGTTCCATGAGAGGGTAGTTTACAGTGATGAAGCGACTTTCCACCTTTCAGGAAAAGTGAATAGACACAATGTAAGGATTTGGGGAACTGGTAACCCCCATGCAACTCTGGAACATCAACGCGATTCTCCGAAAGTGAATGTCTTTTGTGCCATTTCCCATGCAAAGGTTTATGGGCCCTTTTTCTTTCATGAACGTACTGTGAACGGACATGTTTTCCTTGATATGCTACAACAATGGCTCCTTCCGCAGCTTGAAGCGGGTAGTCCAGATTTCATTCTGCAGTTGGATGGTGCCCCTCCACATTACCATGGCAGTGTTCGAGACCATTTGAATACGGCTTTACCACAACGCTGGATAGGCCGTGCATCTCAGGGTGATCAACAACTCATTCATTGGCCACCTCGTTCACCAGATCTAACCCCGGTGTGATTTCTTCATGTGGGGTCTTGTAAAGGATCATGTTTACGTACCACCACTTCCAACAACACTGCATGAACTGCGTGCCCGCATCACAGCAGCCATTGCTGATATCGACCGCGGACTGCTACAGAAAGTTTGGCAGGAGATTGAATATCGGCTTGACATCTGTCGTGTAACAAAAGGCGCTCACATAGAATATCTGTGAATATTTAAAAAAAAACTTTGAGAGTTTACCTTTCATACAATATGTCTCACAATATTATATGTTCATTACATTTCACATAATAAATTTCTGAAAACCTGCACAACATTTTGACTTGCCCTGTACATTGGTTACCATCGGTTCCCATCGGGTTGCTCATGATTCATTCTCTGCAAAGTCACCTCGCCAGGTAGCTTAGGAATTTCGACAATTATTATCACATGAACAGATTTTTGAGTACGCAAAAATATCTTTGGATGCAACTTTCTCAGCACAGAATGACTTTTACGGTCTAATGCGTTCATAGATATGACCCTAAGTCTTACATAAAATTTTAAGATCACCTCTTAGCAGAAAGACTCAAATATTTTAGCCATATGGTATTTATTTGTAGACTGCCTTTGGAACTCTAGTAAAGCTCATTCTCTCAAGATGGCATTTCCAATTGATCTAATACAGATGGATATATTCCAGGACTGGCTTGATTTTCAGTTCATTTAAAATAAAAGTTTATTTTTTAAATTCCACTTGGTATATCCTAAGGTTCTCCACATAGAACACATTTTATGAGCTTTTATGCTGCTTTTATCACTTTTACTTAATGTTCATGCTTCTTTATCTTAGTGTAGGTAGTACCAATATATTGGAAAGACATATGTGAGTACACTTCTGAACAATAGATGATTTTACCATTCTATTAATAATACCCATAGTTGGGAGAAAAGCTGTTTTTTAAGATATTTTAATCATGAAAGAAAAGATTTATTACATAATTTTAATTTGTTGTACCGGTAAGATATAATAAAACTTTATTATAGTAAATGTAGACTACAGTATTTTTTTAATGTTTTTATTTAAATTTGTCACTTGAATTAAAGAACAAATTAATAATTTAGGAGAAAATTTTTCGTCTAAACTAGGATTTTAAGTCCAGGATCTCTGGCTCTCCATTCCAGTGCTTTATCCATTAAGCTATTAAAAAAGAAAGTAATGTTAAAAGAATAATAAAAACATTGAAAATATACTACAGTCATTTTATCTTATAAACTGTGATTAGTTCTATGGAAAGTGGATTAATGGATTCTTTCACATTTGTGTGGAAAAAACAAATGGCAGATACTAGCTTTTTTGCAAAGTGAAAACAAAACAAACAAACAAAATTTGCATTGTAAATTAAGTGAAATCTTTAACTTGTACAGGTTGTGGTTAAGCAAGGTTTTGATTAAGCAAACTTTTACTATAACAATCTATCTATCTTCACATTTTTATAGCTGCTGCCGTCTTCCCATGCCAAACCTCCAAAGTCTACGATCTTGGGCATCTTCAATGCTCAGCCCTCTTGCTTGCATTACTATCTTCATGCTTTCCTTCCATGTTAACTTTGGTCTCCCTCTTTTTTTCTTTCTTCTTGGTTGCCATTGATATAGAAGTTTTGGCCATCGCTCATCTTCCATTCTTAAAATATGCTCTAACCATTTTAAGTCCTTCCCCTCAATTCTTTCAATTATGCTTGCTTCTGCTTCCATTATGTTTCTAATGTCCTTATTTATAACAATAATAATAATAATAATAATAATAATAATAATAATATTAAAAAAGTAAGGAACATGTGAGACAGTTAATAGAATGAGAAAGAAACAATTGAAGTTTTACAAGTCAGTAGTGCTTCCAATATTGATATTGCTTTATGGAACAAAGATCTGGTCTCTAACAGTGAAAGATAAGACTGCACTAGCAGTCATTTGTTTTCTTCTGGAAGATTCGCAGGTGGACTCCTGGCACAGAATAGCTAAGTATGGTACTACTATATAGCAGGATTTTAATATCATAATAAATATGAAAGTTAAAGTTAATAATTTTGTATTTTAAAATTCTTTTAATATTTCAATATAACTTAAATAAAAAAAATCTAAATAATTAACTGTTGTTCATTGTTGAATATAAATGTTTCAGTAACAATTAAAGAAATTGTAGTACATAACAGTCTTTCTTAATAATGCTTTTAAAATTGTTTTAAGTCATTGTTGTCAGAATTATAAAGCTTTCTGTTATAACTGTAATAAGAACACCAGCTTTACTTCATATTTTTAAATGAAAGTAAACTAAACTCTGATTGGATGTTAAAACAATTAACTTTTTGATTTAACAAATCAAATTTAAACATTATATTAACCAATAGAATTTAAAATTAACATCATGTGATGTAATAATGTTCTTTAAAATTATAAAAGAATTACCTAGTCATTCAGCATACAACTTTCATCAAGATAGAAGCAATAACAGCTCTCCTGATAAAATGTGATATTTAATACAAGAAGAATAGTCGATTCAAGAAAAGAAAATAATTTAATTTTAATTTACGGTGAAGAATAATACCACCTACATTTATTTAATCTGCTGGGAACCTACAAAGTGAATAAAAGTGAAATTATTTCTACAAGAAACAGTTTTAGTGATTTTTAAAGTGTTTTCCTATCCAGTATACCAACTTCCGACCCTAAGAATAGAATCCAGCTCTACCAAAAATAAAACCCAACATGAACCAGTAATTCTTTTTTGGGACACCAATCCTTCAAAATGTTACTACAACATCGGGCATGAAGAGAGTTAGCTGCTTCAAAACATCGCCACAACATGGGAAAAGAATTACTTCTTCAACTAGTAGTATTAATAACATGTTATGTAAAAATTTTAATCACCTGTTTCATTTTTTCAAATACATTCTCTACTTCTGCTGTCCACCAAACTTGATTTGCTGCTAAACACACCATTCCCTGATAGTCCAGCATCCATTCAGTTCTGAAAAACATATGACAACCATTTTTCTTCTCTTATCTTTGAGTTAAAAAAATACCTAAGATTTACAGAATCCATAAAATTGTATAAAATACTGTGATAGTTTGATATTGGAAATTATTTACATCGCTAATATTTCTTTAATTAGGAGATGTTCCAGAGTATATCTCCTCAATCTTCAAATGTTTTCTTTTAAACAATGTCCCAAAAAATAATGGTCTTCCATGGAAAATTCTTGTATCTAGTAAAATGTGTTTGTAAAACAAGATTCTAGAAAGAGTGAATGGTATCACATATGTTGGGTACAAACACCATCACAATCTTCATCATCATGACTATCCTCTTATATGTAGGCCATGTTAGAACATAATCTCAGCCACAAATCTCTATGCAGATCATAATCACATCTCATAGAGTCCAAACATTTATCTATTTTTTATCATAACAACTTCTCATTTTCATAAACTAACTCCACTGGCACTATCTAACTTGAAGATTCATGGCCATGCAAACAAAAGATTTCCATACATCCCTATCCAAGCAAAGTTTTCCATTCATTTACTGTATAATACACTTTCCTCAAATCATGGTTAACTATTTCATTCTTGGCCTACTTCATGGATGCTTTCCCTCTGGTTTCTTACAAGAAGTTTCAATGCCCCTCATTCATGCCACGTCTGTCATTTAAAATGCCCCTTTTCATTCCTCATTCATGCCACATGTCTGCCCATCACAGTCTTTGAGATTTAACTATTCTTATTATATATATTTTTTTAAATACAACTGGAAGTAACATTAAGAGGTTTAATAATTAAAACATTTTGTCTGTTCTTTCTTACCTCTTAGAGTTGTTTTTGTTGAACATATGTTTCAGAGCTTCTTAGCCCCATCGTCAGCGATTACAAACTTATGATTCTTACTATACCTGGTTTCCCATAATATCATGTAGTTCATTTTTATGTAGTGATCTTCATTCACCTGCCTATTCGTGTCTTTTTGGCCCAAAAAAATTCCTAAGCACTTTATTCCCTAATACTCATAATTTTTTTTTCTTCTTTTAAAGTAAAAGTATAATTGGAAGAATAACTGTTTTGCATGTATTAATTAAACATTTTTGAGAGAAGTTGAGATTCTTATTTTCATAGGATGTCTTCTACTTCTTCTTCTTCATCCAACCAAGTTTTAGACCTGTAGGCCTGTTACGATCTCACTGATGAATTTTGTATCCAGCGTTTCCTTGGACGGCCCAGAGATCTTTTACCTGTTGGACAATAACGAAGCATGGACTTGGGAACTCTATCTGAACTCATTCATTGCAAATGATTCATCCAGTTGTTCTGGTATCTATGTATGTATTCAATGACCGGTTCTGAACTAGTTCTTTCAAGACATCATCATTGTGTTTGTGATCCCATTTGGTATATCCTGCTGTATATCTCATGAATCTCATTTCAATAGAAGTTATCCTGCTCTCTTCTCCTTTCCTCAAAGTCCATGCCTCACTGCCATAGCAAAGTGCAGGTCTTGCTAAGGTATAACAATACTCTGGTATATCTCCGGACTAGCAAAGGTTTCATTACTGAATTTATTATTCCCATGGTTTTATTAAAATTAATAATTTTATTTACTGTGTCTACTTAATCCAAATATGTTAATGTGTATCCCAGGTAGGTAAATGAATTTACTCTTTCCAGTATTTTTGAATCTATACAAATTTTACTATGTACAGGGTATTTTCCTTGAAAAGTCATTGCTTTTGTTTTTTCTGTGTTTCATAGGATGTAAAATTGATAAAGTATATTAAATTAGATTTATATCCAATTCTATATCCAGTTCTGGAAAATGTTAATTAAAAATATAATATCAAAATATTCTTTTTCTTCCTTTCAAGTATTAGGCCAAGACCTGTTACGATCCTATAGAAAATTTCCGGGAAATTCTCGTATAAGACTTGAAAGCATAATAATAGTCCCTTCGATTGGTTGCTGGCCAAAGGAAGGCAAGACCAGTGATGGGGCTGCCATCTTATAGCCTCTGGTCAGACTTTTGTGGAGAAGAAAAGAAAATAAAGGAAAGAAGAAATGGAAGAAAGGAAAGACTCCATAGCCCTCAGATGCCCTAATAGCATCGGGGTCGAAAAAACAAGAGTTAACCAAGAGAGGTTAGATAGTAAAGTTAGAAGAGTGCAAAACACAAGTAAGTGGAAGAAATGTTTTGCACAGCTTGGGCACCTTGTGGTCGCCATCCACATATCCCCTAGATGAGGACCCCTGAGGGGATCAAAATATTAAATTAATTATTATTGTGTTATTTTTACAACTTAACAGTTATTTATGTAACAAGTATGCAAAAGGAGGACTTGGTGGACAATCTTGATGTCAAGATGTCTTTAAAAACTCAGTAGGTCTATGTGCTAAATTGTTGCATGGAAAATGCCCTTCTTTACGGAAGTTTCTATAAAGGTAAGTTCTCCTAAATATTTTTTTCAACTAAAGCACTTTTATATATTAAATTTGGGAATTTTTAACATTATGAGGTTCATTTAATTCTAACTAAAGCACTGTTGATAACAGAGAATTTGATTACCTGGCTCTCCTCACTTTGCCATAGTCATAAATAGCTTTCTTACTGATATAGCGGTTTGCTACTCTCATTGCACTTAACACAACAGTCATCCAGTCTTCAACTTTACCAATTGTTAAAACATTTTCACGGAAATCCATCACTTCCCCTTCACAAGATATCATTGCAGATGATACGGGACGATCTTGACTATCAATTTCCAATCTCAATCTACAGATATTGTCAAACATCTGGAACATAACCATGTAACATAGCTGGTAATACAGATGTAAATACACACTACTGCAGTGTGCCATAGCATACTAAACATTATCCAGGGATGGTGCAAGATATTGTGAGGGAAATAATCATTAAATTAATCAGATTTTGCATCTCACCTCATATATTTCGTATATATTGACACTATCTCCAATAAATAAATTCAGCTTAATTAACTTCTGCAAACAAGTAAGAAAGTACAAATCGTAGATGGTAAAAGCATTTTTCAAATTACTTACAAGGACTCTAGTAAAGTATATATATATATATATATATAGGAAAAACAAAAATATACTTGATACTCACACAAAATAATATTTCACGCATATTAAAAATGGATAAATTAAAAAATTGGTTATAACAAGTTATTATATTTGAAGAGAAAAATTTTTTTTTTTTCGCCTAGGTTTAATTCAGGATTATAAAATTGAAGGAGAAACTAAACTATTAAAATATTTGGATCACCTCACCTCACATTTCTCTTCTTCTTAGACCAGTTTTGGAACTTTCTTCTTCAGTTCCATTTTCAATATTTTCACGACTGTTGTTTTTCATCTTGAAGAGTCACCTCCTGCTCCCTCTGTTCAACACAGTCAAAATGCCCGATCTCTTGAGCACAGTGTCCTTTATATTACTCCTCATCATACTACCTATTATTCAAAATCTTTTACAATTTCTCTTGCTAGAACATGGAATTCCCTTCCACCCTATGTCAGAGACTGCCAAACTTTACCATTTTTCAGAAACAAATTGAAAATAAAATTACTAATAAAAACAACTCACTAATATTACTTTTTAAAAATTAATAATTTGTTTTTTCATTATTTAATAAAAACAGTTTTAAGATTTGTTAATATATTTACCTACTGCCTTGTATAATAAGCGATAGATTAATTCATTATAGTTTATTACTTTCTTTGTATTTTTTCTTTCTTTTCTTTTTATGTATAGTAGATTCGAGCTGTATTCATTCTATCATTAATTTAATTTTAATTGTATTTAATTTTATTGTATTATTAGACATTCCTTTCATTATTATTCAATTTGACAGACAATTAATTGTTTAGTATGTACTATTACTGTAATTTTTTGTATTTATATGTAACATATGTTTGTCCTGGTGAGTGGAAAAGAAGGCCACACGGCCTTAACTCCACCAGGCTAAATAAATCTATAAATCTATAAAAATAATGCTCGTGAAAATATTAAGGATGGAACTTAAGAAGAAAGTTCCAAAACCGGACTAAGAAGAAGAGAATTATGAGGTGAGGTGATAAACTTTTACTTAAATAAAAGGTTAGGATCTACTTAAGAATGGTAAAAATGGGGATAATGAACCTGGTGACAGGTTCAAATTAATAAAGTTAGATGTAAATTTTCTGATTAATATTTGCATTCTATTAATATTTATCTCATTGTGTCACTTCACATGAATTTTTGATAAGTCAGATATTGAAAACACCCTAATATTGAAAACACCATTACACCATTAGTCCTCTTGCTTCCCAATAAAGTCCTGCGATGTCTTTCCTGTCCTTTTTCTCTGGGTCTAGTCGCCTGCAGTATAGCAAGTGTTCCTTGCTTAGGAGAACATTTTCTCCATACAAGGAGCATCCCATAGAATGAGGAAATGTTTGAAAAGACAATTGTCCCCATTCTCATATAGATTTTGATTGTTGTGTTGGCATTCCTTTGATCAAGGAAGACAAGTTCAAGTAAGAAAATTAAAAAGAAGTGACATAATTTTCTCTCTAGCCTCCCAGTACAAGCCTAGAAAATACAGACTTGGTTGATCCTCATGGGATTTAGATATTGTATTACATTTTAATCAATTAATAATGCATCCAGATTTTATGAAAATCTTACCTTCACCATGTGTTCCTGCACACAAGAGGGTTCACTGCTTCCTAAAATAGAGAGCAGTTCTTCATCAGAAATAAAGAAAAACCTTGGAAATGCATTTCTTTTTGAATCTAAATAGTCGTTCAATGATTTCTGACTTCGGTCCAGTCCGTTGCTTAGACCTTGTAGCTCATTCAGACGACCTTCAACTTCACAGCAATCTTTCACAATCAAGTTTTTTGCTGTCTCCAGCATTATCTGTATAGAATCAAGAAGACAATAAACAAAATAAATATTTTGTAGGAAGTAACACTATGAGATGTTAAAAATTATTATTAAAATTACATCTCACCTCATATTTTAATCTTTTTTAAAGACCAATTTCAATTACGTTATGAAATATTTAAATTTCCTTTCTCATTTGTTTGTCAAAATTTTAATTCAAAATACCATTTAGTTTATTATACTTTATTAAATTTCTCTCAACATTTTTTTGGTAACACTGGTCAACATGATTTTTGTCTCATGTGTACCAATAGTTGTACTTAATGCAGTTTTTTATTGTGTTTTCAAATGTGTATTTAGAATTTCTCCATCACCCACAGTTTTTTCTTTATTTCAATTTCAATTAATGGATTTAAATAATTATCTTTTTAATAAACTTTTTTTGCCCATTTGTCCATTGTAAAATAAAACCAAATGAGCTAACTCAGGAGATTTCAGCTATGGAAAAGAGATATCAAGGCAAATGGAATCCTAATATGCTGGCCGATTATTGTTGGACCATCAAGAGGGATGGTCCACAGGTGAAATATAGCAGAAAATCATCATTTCTTACTTTCTAGGTGAGTCCGAATGTTTGAATATTGTGTACTTACGAATGTAGAAAATATTAAAGTGTTTGAAATTATAAATGTCTGTCTCTCGGAAGCCTTGTGTGATGGAAAAAAACCAATATTATATTTGAATTCAGGAGAAAAAATACTATCAGAATCACATATTTTTCTTTCTGAGACAAAAAAAAAAGTTTCTTTTTTGTTGCTCAGTGTAATTAAACATCCTAAATATATAGAATCAGTTATCTTTTCAATTATTATTATTGTTTATGACAATTTTGACAACCCAAAGTATAAGAAGTCCAGTAGGTAGCATTGGAATTCTCATAATGAACAACTGTTTTGTTCATTGGAACAGTTGAATAATAGTCAGAAATATGTAACAGAAATTATTATTTGAGTCTGATGTCATCTTACCTCATATTTTGTTGTTTCTTGTAAGACATGTTTCAAAGCATCTCTGCTCCATCTTCAGTTGGTACAGAATGATGATTTTTAAGTTGTCCCTGTATGTCGACTCCTGTTCCCTTTTTTTGTGCAGTAGGAGTCAACATCCAGGTCCGACAACTTAAAGATCATCAGTCTGTTAGAACTGAAAGAATGGAGCAGAGATGCTTTGAAACATGTCTTACAAGAAACGACAAAATAATATACTTATTTATTAAGTACTCGTACTCGTCTTTATCAAATAATGGCTCGACCAGCCCTATGTTATGGGAGTGAAGCGTGGACTATAAGGACGAGAGATGAAAGCAGACTAACAGCTTGTGAGATGAGATTTATGCGCCGAACAGCTGGCTACACCAAATGGGATCGAAAGAAAAATGTAGAAATTCTTCAAGAACTTAATGTGTCACCAATACTGGACTACATCTCCAGATATCAGCTAAACTGGAAGGAACATGTCTCAAGAATGGCTAGATCCAGGATCCCCAAGGCAATAATGAACGACTGTCCAAATGGGAAACGGTCACTTGGTCGACCTATGAAAAGAAGGCACGAAAACCGCTTTCTCAGGCCGTAACAGTTCTTCTAGGACTAATACCTGGCAGGATGATGATGATGATGATTTATTAAATAGGGCCTAATAATGTTCTTCCTATTGTATTTTCATAATAAATTATGAATTACCCTATATATACAAAGAGAGAAAGAGCATTAGTTATTTGATTATTAGTAAAATCTATTTTTCTATTGCTCTTGTAAAACTTTGTGAAAAGTAATCTTTAATCTTCACATATTATTTCTTAGGATCATCTGACTGCCATATCCCATCACTTTCATAATTCTCTTGTTTTAAAACCAGAAAAATAATTTGTTTTAAATAAATAAAAACATTCTTGATTGTTACTCACTTTGCGAAATGCTTTATCTATATCATCAAACTTTTTAGCTTCTTCTGGAAGCTGCTGTCTGATATCACCACCAATAAAAATTCCCTCCAAATATAACCATTTCCGCTGTACAGTCAACCACTCATCTATAACTTCACTAATCAGGGACAGTGACTTTTCCATTTTCTGAACCAGTGGTAGAAATGGTCCAACAAACCTGTAAATATATTTAAAAATTGATTAATTCATATACGACTAAAGGAAGTAATTAAAAACAGACACTCTAATATTACATGGGTAGTCTACATATAATATGCTAAAGTAGATCATATATGTAATAAATACTACAAAAAGTTTTATTCAAGGGGTTATCCAGAGATTTATCCTAACTTTAAGATACATTTAAGCAAATACAGTGTTGCAGACATATTGGATCATGTCAATATAGGAGGTAAGTAGGTGGCATTTTACTTAACAATTTCTTTAACATTTCATGTCATTACTGTTACAATAAATTAAAACCTGGATTAAAAGGACTGATAAATTTTGTGCTTCAGATATCTTATTTCAGACTTCAGGTTCTTTTACATGCAATAAACATGTGACATAGAACCCAAAGCTTTACTTCTCTTCTAAAGGAAGTCTTATCCAGAACTTTTATGTACCTGAAAAATCCATCAGTCCCCGCTGAATTTGTAACTGGAAATCCTGGTTTTAGAGCATGATAGTTACTAGAACACAGTTGGTAGAGGAGTCTCAGCTTAGCTGATATATACAGGACATAGATCAGAAATGCTAACTTCAAGCTCTATAATATTTTTAATGATCCTTCTTCTTCATCCAACCAATTCTTAGGTCTAGAGGCCTGTTAAGATCTCACTGATGAATTCTGTATCCAGTAAAATTCATCGGAGAACATATTGTTTAAACAACTCACCTCATAGGATTCATGCTTCCATGATATCGCGATTTCAAACATAGTCATGTTCATCGTCAGCCATAACTCCGACTGACGAAATTCTTCGGCCGTCAACTATTCTATTGTCGCCATCTTCAGTGCTGCCATCTATGGTTGAATTTATGAACTTCGAAATCAATGTAATTTCGTTAGGGATATCAAAATTCATTGATCTATTTTTGTTTTTCTGAATGTATATTTTTTCCCAAACTGTCAATTCCAAAGGTATCCAGTGTTTCGTTGGACAGCTCAGAGTCATAAACGGTTGAAAATGAGAGAGATCCTTCTCTTAAAAACTAGTTCCCGTGTTTAAAGAAACATAAAATATGAGGTAAGATGTAAAAATATGACTCATTAATTTATGAATTAAGAACCTCATAATGTTATTTCCCATATTTAACTATGGATCTCTTCCCTGTTGGTCAATAGCAAAGCCTGGCCTTGGGAACCCTATCAACTTATTCGTCACAAATTATTCATCCAGTTGTTCTGGTATCTATGTATGTATTCGGGGCATGCCGTAGCATAGTGGTTAAGGCACTACACCACAAGCTGGAAGGTCGAGAGCTTTGAATCCTGGTGGGGTCAGGATTTTTAAATTGACCCAAACCTCCTGGTGGCACTATGGCCCTGGGATCGACTCAGCCTCTAACGGAAATGAGTACCAGACACTTGTTCTGGGGTAAAGACGGCCATCAGGCAGGACTGACAACCCGGCTGACATCAAGTTCTGGTTGTCCAGAAAAGTGGGAGCCTTAACCTCCTACTACTCCAAGGGCCTCCTGAGGCCTGTAGTGGGATACCTTTACCTTTTTATGTATGTATTCAATGACTGGTTCTAAACATAGTTCCTTCAAGATATCATTGCATTTGTGATCCCATTTGGTATTTTAAATGATTAATAATCTAATTTACCATGTCCAGAACCACACAAATAGTAATCTAATTGCCAAAAAATAAAAATAAGTGTATTTTTTCTTAATAACAAAATTGTAATTGTTGATAAATGCACAATATGTTAAAAAAAATAGGACAGGAACTCAATAAGGAACATCTGCCATGTAAATATCTGGAGAAGTACAAATAATTTAGAAAATAAATTAAGGGTCTCTTCTGGGAAGCAAGAAAAAATGGCACAATCCAATTAAAAGCCTCATTTTGGACAGCAGCATACTAAGATCATTATTAAAGGGTTACAATGAGAATAATTATTGTTATTATCTCAGAATCGGCCGCGGTGGACTAATGGTTATGTTCCTTGCCTCTGGTCCCGAGGGTCGCAGGTTCAAACCCAGCAGGGGTCGATGGATTTTTTAGGATGGAAAAATCCAAGGAGCAAGTCCTCCGGGAGGGACTTTAAGCCATGGGTCCTGAGTCTGAAGATTTTCAGGCTCGTAAAAAATCCTTAAGCCTGAATGAAAAGGCCTCTAAGCAAAATTTACCGAATTTTCCCGTCCTAGTACTACCTTGGTTTCCTAGATGTCAGTATGAGGCGGAACGCTGACCACGGGCCACTCAAAATGACATCTGTACGAAAACAAGTGTAACTAAAGTAGTATGGTTCAAATTCTTCCCTGTAGGGGGAGAGCACCTAAAACTCTGTTAAGGGAAAACATGGGCTTAAAAAAAATTATCTCAGAAATATTCTCCTTTATCTCACTTTCCTGAATGTTTTTTTCATAGAAGATTTTCACCAACTATTGGGTAAAATACAAATATTAATGAAAATTATGGATGCACAATTTTTTTATAAACTTATACACTATACCAATGGAATATTTATACTTAATTAAAGAAAATAAATACATTTATATTTATTCTTGTGCAAATAAAACAAAAATTTAGTGCTCCATATTTCAAACATGGTTTCTGCTTTACGTTCATTTTTCCTTCCAGCCACTACCCCAATTATGTTGATATGAATTACCTTTCTTTTGAAACTAAGTTCCAGAAGCTAAAACTATTGGGTATTGGAGCATACAATTATGGATAAAGTAAGCCCGAGAGATAGATAGGAAAATGTGAGGAAATTATTAGGAAAACCATGGCAAGGAATAAGGAGGAATTCAAGCAAACAATTGAGGAGCTCAGTGGAAAAGAAGTACATGCCACCAAAGTGTGTTTTCTGCTAGGAGTTACTATGTGGACTGACTTTCTTCCTATACCAAAACCATAAAATCAGTAGAGAGATACCATACCTACCAATTTTCCACTGGGTCCTCAATTGGAAAAGAGGATTCTATTTGAATTCAAAAATTTCCATCATGAAGGAACTAAGTAACTAGCTGAATTTATGGTCCAATTTTGCTGGTTTACAGAGCATATATATTTCTTTTGTTAATTACATTAGATTATATGTATCCAGTTATGTTGTGAGTAAACAAACATGGCAGACATAAGGGCAATTTTAAAATTATGGTTTTCAAGTAAACTCCCATTCCTAACAGTTAGATTTTGCTGATTTTTGGAGAATACCTTTCTTAATTATTAGAAAGTTAGAATTTGAACAACTCACCTCGTAAAAATTCTAACTTTCTATTAATTAAAATAAACCTCATAGTGTCACTTCCTTTCAATATGAAGAAAATACCTTTCTTGTTTTATTTCAATGTTATATACCAAGTTTCATTACAAAAAAATTATGCCCCCTAGAACAATTTTTAAATTTTTGCTTAAGATGATCCCTCCCTCAAAAAAAAATGTTAACAGAGCATTAACACACACACACAAACACACACACACACACACATATATATATATATATATATATATATATACATTTTTGTCATGGCCATTTTCAGTGTCTACTAAGTAGGGTCAATGAAGATTTGTAAAAAAATTAATTATATGTATATATATATATATTTCATAAAAAAACATCAATAGCTAAATTCTTTGGATTTCTCTAAAATAATATATATTGTTCATTTAACTGGACATAGATTAGCCAAATGTCTGACTGATTAAATACTTTTATATATTAAATTTGGGAATTTTTAACATTCTGAGGTTCAATTAATAATAATTAAATGAATCGTGATTTTTTCTTACCTCATACATCTCTCATACGACTCTCGTCGTGAAAACAGCTGACGATGACGACAAAGTGTCGCCGATACTGCAGTGCTGTGTTTAAAGAAACATAGATGTATGAGGTAAGAAAAAATCACGATTCATTTAATTATTATTGATTAAATACTTACTGCGAGGCAGCCATGCTCTGCAAATTCATAGAATTATCTTCCAATACTGGCAATATGTCATCAACAGGACCTAGGATAAAACCTCTATCAATATTGCCTTTCATGTGCCGAACTACAACAAACTGCATGCGTGTCCAAATATCCACAATTTCTTTTATCCCTCTTTCAATAGTAAGCTCTTTCACTGCATTTGCTATGATCTCCTCAGCAATTTCTTGGTATTGTGCAGTTCCATAGCGAACATGTGTTCCAGAGTGAATCTATCAGGTGACATGTCAAAGTGCTGACCTGCAAAATGTTAATTTTTTTTATTTATTTTTTTTTTTTCAAAAGACAAAAATTTATTAATCAAAGTACTCTTCTAAAAGTTAAAGAAGATAATGTAAAATTTAGAAAATTCACATATCATCCATAAAACACCACAAGTTTCAAAATTTTTTTAAAGATTTCAACATAAGGTTAGCACCCAAAAATGACTACAGCATCAGTAGACTGATTAGATCCAATAAGAATGAGAAAATTAAAGAAGAAAATAAATCAGGGATTTATCAAATTAAATGTGAAGAATGTGAGAAATTCTACATAGGAAAAACTAAGAGAAATTTGAAAACTAGAGTGAAAGAACATCTCAGGAATGTCAAAAAAAGGGGAAGTAGAAAAATCTGCAGTGGCTGCCCATGCATGGTCTGAAAAACATCTTATCGAGAAAGAAGCTAAATTATTAAAACAAATAGAAAAACCAAAAGAACTTACTGTTTGGGAAAAGATCTATATTCAAAAGAGCGAAAAGAAGAAATTAATTAACTTTGAATTTCCCGGTGACAATGACCTGGTTTCGAGGTTTTTCAGTCAGCCAATGGAAGGAGAGAAGGACAGCTCTTCAAGACGACAGAACAATGGTCATGACGATACTGAGGATGGAACAGAAACTATGTTCCGAAACTAGTTTATAATCAAATAAGAAGAACAATATGAGGTGAGTGATAAAAAAATTCTACATTAATCAGTTTGATACCAGTTACACCATTTGAGCACCAATAAGAACATCAGAATGTCCTATTCTGCAAAGTGTTAATTTAAAATATAACATTAAAATATGAAGCTTTACCGCTTAAAAGTAATGTACAAATTCTCAATAAAAATACTTTGAATAAAAGTCATCAGATGGCATTGTTAGTAGCAATGGCTATCGGCTTCCAGATGAAAGAGAATTGAATATGTGGAAAGAATTGTTGACATTTGTTCAAATGGTGTAACTGATATCATACTGATGCATAGAATCAGAGAGCTGGGATTTGAGTCTTGGTTTAAGCATTAATTTTTCTTTCTAAAATAAACTATGTCCAATTCTGGAAGATGTTAATTAAAAATATAACATAAAAAAAGGATATAAACAACTCATTCATTCATGGTGGAGCAAATGGGATGGAGACAAACTGAGAAAGAGAAGGACAGACTTCTTCTAGAAATAAGCCAGTATTCACTGGTCTTAGGGCCGCATGCAAATAGAATAATTTTTGGTGAGCTGAGTTTTCCGTGAGAACGTGCAAAGTTCGAATTAGCGAGTTGATGACTGGTCATACATTAAAGTAGTTTTTTTCATAATATTGGCAAGAAATTACCCAGAATTTTCAGCGATAAAACCACTTCCGTTATTTTCGTCTGCTAAAGGAATGCATTTACACTTGCATCCCGCAAATAAAACCATATGCGACGATGGCTGCATCATGCAATATTATGCCAATTCTCTTGTTCTTTCAGTTGAATTCTTTGGTAGACTCTATCAATTTCCTCTTCTCCGCGTATACCGAAAACATGATTGAAGTCTTCAAGATCCGACATCTTGGATAAAGCAGCAAGGTTTCAAAGTACATCGGTTCCCATCGGGTTGCTCACGATTCGTTCTCTGCAAAGTCACCTCGCCAGGTAGCTTAGGAATTTTGACAATTATTATCGCATGAACAGACTTTTGAACAAAAACGTCTTTGGATGCAACTTTCTCAGCAGAGAATGACTTTTACGGTCTAATGCGTTCATAGATACGACCCTTAGTGTAGTGTGGAGTCAAAGAATCTTGCAAATGTCAGTGTCAGCACAAATCAATTGGACAACAATTCATGTGATTTAACTCACCAGATGAGATTCTTAACAAACCTTAAAGTAGGCCAGAGCCCTTAATGAGAATTATCATTTATTCATATAACACAAAATCTAAATGAGGAATAATGCTGGATACTGAGTTTCATAAAAATCAATTCAACCATTCTCATGTGAGAAGTAAAACACACACATCACAATTTGTAATTCTATGATACAGTAACTTAACATTTAGAATCCCATATGCCAATCTATGTACCTGTTTTGTCCATTAGTTGTTTCCAGTGTCTCTCCCGAAGAGCTTCATTTTTCATCTCAACAAACAAAGGTACTGAATTCTTAAACTGTTTCATTAATGTTTCTAGAACTTGGCCAACAGCCAGTTGTCTCACAGGCTTACTGAACCGTCGGAATTCTTTTAGAAAGTTCTCCATACCATCAAGCAATGCTTGTGGATTTAAATTGACCCATAGTGTCTTTGACCACATTTCTCTGGCAATCTGTTCAATAAAATATAACACACTTAGGGTCAATTTCACCAACAGAGGTAACTGTATTATGAGAGTTTTCCCCGTGTATAATTCATAGCTTAAACTGGCATAATACAGTTACCTCTGTTGGTGAACCGACCCTTAATTACAGATTATTGATAATTAAGATATTTACTAGAAAAAGAACATGCAGATCTATAAAGTGTCTCAAAAATTTGCACATAGTACTGTGTATCTGATATATAAATAATAAATACAGTTCATATGTATTATACTGAGACAGGTACTGGAAAGAGACCAAGGGGAAGATCAAGAAGCAGGTAGAAGAAAGGTTTAAAAAAATTTAAAAAGAAGGATTTAAATGGGTTGAGGTGGAAAGAAAGAGACAAATGGAAGCTTTATCTGAAATTAAATTCCTTTAATAGAAAATACGCAGATAAATGTAGAAGAAAATGATTCAAAAGAATTGAATAAGTAATTTATACATCATATCTAATTTTATTTTCTCCCTGGAACATTTTTCAGTAGACACAAATCAACACAATCAGTTCTGATTTGATGTTTTAGATTTCTTTCAGATAAAAATTTGGGGAAAGTGAAATAATTTACATAGGAAAAACTAAAAGAAACTGATATTAAAAGATTCTGGGCTATGTGGCCATGGTCTATAACTGGTGTTTCTTCCAGACGTTTCTCCCTCAACTGTGGAGGGCATCTTCAGTGGTGGGTGCTTCTAGGTGGTGTTCCCTTGTCATAGACTCAACTGTGAATGAGCGGTAGAATGTTGGATGCTGCTATTTCACAGTCGAGTCTACGATGAGGGAACACCACCCTCCGCAGTTAAGGGAGAAACGTCTGGAAGAAACACCAGTTATAGACCACGGCCACATAGCCTGGAATCTTTTAATATTATGATTACTGGCCGTGAAAGCCTGCATTCCACTATTAAAAGAAACTGAGCACCAGATTGAGAGAGCACCTGAGAAATATGTGAACAAAAAAATCATAGATTTGAAGAGAAGTCAAAACTGCTGAAACAATTTAAATATATATATATATATCTCAATAGTGTGGGGGGGAAAAAATAATTTTAATTTTTTTTTAGTTCCCAGAAAAAAGGATTTGAGGTTTGTCTGCCCCCCAACAAGAGAGGGAGAGAATATTCAAGACTAATTCAGCAAACCGTTTCAGACTGAAAATGATGGAGATGCCAATTAAAATATGTTTCCGGAAAGAGAGGAAAATATAAGATGAGATGCATTTCATCAATCCAATCTCTATATTTACATGTAAAGAAAACAACAAATTGATTGACATACTCTGATCCTTTGAAAGAAGACTGCTATCCATTACTCATTAAATTGTAAAAAAAAAATGTATAAAGAACATTACCTATATTAATTTATGGAGCCAAACATGGTAATAATAAATATCAACTTAAGTTGAATTTAAGAAACAAAGATGAGGTTCTTAAGATGCATGCTTGGAAAAATCAAAAGTGGTAAAATACAGAAAACCAAAGTAAAAGAAAATTCTAAATTAGATAAAATCAAGATTAAATGGAGGATAATAGAATAAGACAGTGTCCCTTGCCACAACTGAGTAGTTTAAAGCATCTTACTTTGGTGCTAAGTTATGAGACTTGTACTGGTTTGGTCCCTTTGGGGGAAGAAATTTTTTCATGAAATTTAGGCCAGTGTGGGACTGTTGTCCACCCAGCTTCAGGAGGAATTTGGGCAGCTACAATAACTAGCAGTTCCAGGTTGAGAAAACCAACTATAATCTGATCATATGTCACTTCCTATGATGGCTAGATGATCATCCATTTCTATGATTAACAGATGTGAATGTGAGGCTTCAGCTGAATAGTAGGACCTGTCGTGCCATGGAGTCAGTTAGAATGAGATGGTATGACTATGTTAAATAATGAATACTGGAAGGATATTAGGGGAAGCAACTGGGATTTAGAGTAAAAGGGAAGAGACAAAGAGGTTGGCTGAGAAGCAGATAGGATGAACAAGCTAAGAAGAATGTTGAAAAAAAAATAGAATGTATGAAAATTATGGAAGAGAAGGCATGGAATGATTGAGATAGATGGAGGCTTTTGTCCAAAACTCAACTCTTAGAACAGGAATAAGAAGATTTCTTAGATACATTAAGAAGCAATTTAACTTAAATTCAAATTAAAGAAATGTAGAACTGTGGAAGATTAGATTGTTGTGTACTTACTTTCTGCTGCTTATATAACTTGTATAGTATTTCCAAACCATCCATTTCTGTCCTAACATCTATAAAGTTTGAATAATCTGTTAAAGGAAGGTCAAATAACATCTCAGCATTATCCAAATCCTTTCTCTTCTCTTCCAATTCTTCAAATATTGGTCTGTATATCTGTAGTAACATCACATTTATTTTTACAATTGACATTATTATATTGTATTTACTCAAATATCGTATACCATTGAAACATCCCAAAATATTAAAGTCAAAAGTTCATTAAAAAATTCAGATGGAAATAAACAGAAGAATATAATTAGGTAGAATTTTTTATTCATAAATTAATGAGTCATATTTTTACATCTTACCTCATATCTTATGTTTCTTTAAACACGGGAACTAGTTTTCAAGAGAAGGATCTCTCTTATTTTACAACCGACATTATGAGTACCGGATTTTCGTTGGAATCGTTGGAATGTCCATCAATAACGTTGCCACCATTATCACTCACCTCATAGAACAATATGAGGTGAGTGATAAAAAAATTCTACCTAAATAAATATACCTCATAGTGTGAATTCCTAAAATAAGTAAGAAGAATATAATATTTAATTAATGTTGGGAAGTAAACATTATGAGGTATAATCATTTTAAAAATATATATATCATGTTCATCGTCAGCCATAACTCTGACTGTTGAAATTCTTCGGCCGTCAACTATTCTATTGTCGCCATCTTCAGTGCTGCTATCTATGGTTGAATTTATGAACTTCGAAATCAATGTAATTTCGTTAGGGATATCAAAATTCATTGATCTATTTTTGTTTTTCTGAATGTATATTTTTTCCCAAACTGTCAATTCCAAAGGTTTCTCTATTTGTTTTAAAAGTTTAGCTTCTCTTCCAATTTTATGATGTTCTAATAAACTATGTGCAGCAATTGCAGATTTTTCAATTTCACAATTTTTAATATTTCTGAAATGTTCTTTTGTCCGAATTTCCAAATTCCTTTTTGTTTTTCCTATATAAACTTTATTGCAATCTTCACAATTTATTTGATAAATTCCAGATTTCTTACTGTCTGGAACTTTGACTTTTTTATTGGTACTTAGAAGATTACCCAGACTAAATTTATTTATTGGTGCCAAAAAAATGTTGTATTTGTCAAAAATTTTTGAAATTTCCTATGCATTTCAGGATGGTAAGTAATTTTCTTGTATTTTTTCTTTTCTTTGCAATTTTGTAAAGTAGTATATTCATTAAGTCTTTTATTGTGTTTGAATTTCTTCAACTTATTTATAATTAATTCTTTATCAAAACCATTTAATCTAGCAGTGTTTAAGATATGTTTAAACTCTTTATTGAAATTTTCTTCGTTTAATGGTACATTTGTCAATCTGTAAATTAAGCTATTGAATATTGCATGCTTATGAGCAATGTGATTGAAGCCTGATGATTTAATGTAATTATCTGTATGAGTTCCTTTTCTAAATATATCAAATTCAATTTTCAGTGTTTGATCATTCCTAATTATACATAAATCCAAAAAAGGAATTTTGTATTCTTTTTCTAATTCGACGGTAAACTTTACTGATTCATCCTGAAGGTTTAATAATTTAAGAGCATCTTCAATATCTTTAGAATTTATTATTGCAAAAATATCATCCACATATCTGTACCAAGTCTTAAACATCCATGGGTATGCTTTAGTGATTTGACACTCCAAGTAACTCATGAACAAATCAGCTAAAAATGGTGAAAGCGGATTACCCATTGACAAACCCGAAACCTGTTGGTAAAATTTTTCATTATAGGTAAAATAAGAATTACTGACACATAGCTTAGTAAGAGTTATATATTCCTCTAATATTTCATTTTTAATATTTAAAGAACTTAACCATTTCCTCAAAAAATTTAACATTTTTTCAACTGGTATACTAGGAAACAATGAAATTACATCAAATGAAACCAATCTGTCATCATGTCCTAGACTCATATTTTTCAATTTGTCAACCAATTCCAAAGAGTTCTGAATACTTTTAGTGTCAAATTTGGGAAACTCATTAAATTTTTGTACTAGCCATTTAGATAAATAATAGCATGGTGAACCAATGTTGTTGACTATAGGTCTCATCTTATTACCAATTTTATGAATCTTTGGTAGACCGTACATTCTAGGATTCGATGGATTGGACACTTTTAATTTAAATTTAAATTTTAATTTATTGGACACTTTTAATTTAAATTTAAATTTTAATTTAAATTTAAATTTAAATTAAAAGTGTCCAATCCATCGAATCCTAGAATGTACGGTCTACCAAAGATTCATAAAATTGGTAATAAGATGAGACCTATAGTCAACAACATTGGTTCACCATGCTATTATTTATCTAAATGGCTAGTACAAAAATTTAATGAGTTTCCCAAATTTGACACTAAAAGTATTCAGAACTCTTTGGAATTGGTTGACAAATTGAAAAATATGAGTCTAGGACATGATGACAGATTGGTTTCATTTGATGTAATTTCATTGTTTCCTAGTATACCAGTTGAAAAAATGTTAAATTTTTTGAGGAAATGGTTAAGTTCTTTAAATATTAAAAATGAAATATTAGAGGAATATATAACTCTTACTAAGCTATGTGTCAGTAATTCTTATTTTACCTATAATGAAAAATTTTACCAACAGGTTTCGGGTTTGTCAATGGGTAATCCGCTTTCACCATTTTTAGCTGATTTGTTCATGAGTTACTTGGAGTGTCAAATCACTAAAGCATACCCATGGATGTTTAAGACTTGGTACAGATATGTGGATGATATTTTTGCAATAATAAATTCTAAAGATATTGAAGATGCTCTTAAATTATTAAACCTTCAGGATGAATCAGTAAAGTTTACCGTCGAATTAGAAAAAGAATACAAAATTCCTTTTTTGGATTTATGTATAATTAGGAATGATCAAACACTGAAAATTGAATTTGATATATTTAGAAAAGGAACTCATACAGATAATTACATTAAATCATCAGGCTTCAATCACATTGCTCATAAGCATGCAATATTCAATAGCTTAATTTACAGATTGACAAATGTACCATTAAACGAAGAAAATTTCAATAAAGAGTTTAAACATATCTTAAACACTGCTAGATTAAATGGTTTTGATAAAGAATTAATTATAAATAAGTTGAAGAAATTCAAACACATAAAAGACTTAATGAATATACTACTTTACAAAATTGCAAAGAAAAGAAAAAATACAAGAAAATTACTTACCATCCTGAAATGCATAGGAAATTTCAAAAATTTTTGACAAATACAACATTTTTTTGGCACCAATAAATAAATTTAGTCTGGGTAATCTTCTAAGTACCAATAAAAAAGTCAAAGTTCCAGACAGTAAGAAATCTGGAATTTATCAAATAAATTGTGAAGATTGCAATAAAGTTTATATAGGAAAAACAAAAAGGAATTTGGAAATTCGGACAAAAGAACATTTCAGAAATATTAAAAATTGTGAAATTGAAAAATCTGCAATTGCTGCACATAGTTTATTAGAACATCATAAAATTGGAAGAGAAGCTAAACTTTTAAAACAAGTAGAGAAACCTTTGGAATTGACAGTTTGGGAAAAAATATACATTCAGAAAAACAAAAATAGATCAATGAATTTTGATATCCCTAACGAAATTACATTGATTTCGAAGTTCATAAATTCAACCATAGATAGCAGCACTGAAGATGGCGACAATAGAATAGTTGACGGCCGAAGAATTTCAACAGTCGGAGTTATGGCTGACGATGAACATGATTATGTTTGAAATCGCGATATCATGGAAGCATGAATCCTATGAGGTGAGTTATTTAAACAATATGTTCTCCGATGATTTTTAAGAAGAATATAAATTAATAACTAGTAAATAATGAGTCATATCTCACCTCATACTCTGTGATCTTCACATATGGTACTGCAGTTTCAAGAAGCATCCCTCTGGTCTTCAGTCATCTCAACAACTGTTGAATTTTGGTCTATATCTTCATCTTCAAAGTTGCCATCTGGTGTTGATTTGATGAACTTTGAGATCAAATCTTGCTTGCCAGGAATTTCAAAATTCATGGATCTAAATTTGTTCTTTTGAATGTATATATTTTCACAAACAGTCAAATCCAAGGGTTTTGCCAAATGTTTAAAAAGTTTAGCTTTTTCTTTTTAAACATTTGGCAAAACCCTTGGATTTGAGTGTTTGTGAAAAGATATACATTCAGAAGAATAAATTAAAACCATGAATTTTGAAATTCCTGGTGAGCAAGATTTGATCTTGAAGTTCATCAAATCAACGCCAGATGACAACTTTGGGGATGAAGATGTAGACCGAAATTCAACAGTCATAAAGATGGCCGAAGATGAGAGGGATGTCTCTTGTAACTGCAGTACTATGGTTGAAGATCACGGAGTATGATGTGAGATAAGACTCATTATTTATCAGTTATTAACTTGAAAACCTCATAATGTTATTTCCCACAATTAATTTATGATAAAAGAATATAAAATTGCACGAGAGGCTATCATTTAATGATTAAAAGTTTGGAACCACAATTACCATTAAATAAGACTTGTAAAAAAAAATATTTAAACATACCTTATACATTATTATTTTATGGAACTGAAATGTGGATTACAACAAAGAAAGAAACAAATAGATTTTTAAAAATCTTTTGTAAACACTGAAACTGAAAAACATCTAAAACGTAATATTTCTGAAAATTTTAATAATTTACTAACTTATCTAATTTGCCAAGGAACTTACATCCATGAGAGATAAGCCATGGTCCAAGTTTTCCCCAACAGCTCCTGGTCCTTCTTCCTTGAAACGCTTCACAAATTTCTGAACTTTAGCATAAAATTCATCAATTTCTTCAACAGTTAATTTGGAAAATTTTGCTTTTGTTGATTCTAACATGAGGGACCTGTTAATGGCCATTTTATAAAGTGCATTCCACTTCTTTTCCACTTCATACGCCATATCCACATCTTCTTGTGGAGGCTGAAAACAAACAAAAGTGTAATTTCATGTAAGTAATAAAGTGTATAACAATAAAGTTCATAATGCAACATGAAGCATCAATTCACAAGCTGATATTAGTAAATCTTTAAAACTTAAGTGTTATGGAACATTGTAAAACTTACAGAAACATTGTGTAGTTTCAGAACATGATATCGTTCCTGAATTTCTCGATAAGTAAGTTCTGCAGACAAAGCCATTTTTGAGATTGTCGCGATAGTTGTTAAAACATATTTAAATCCTTCCAGATTATCAATTTTCATTTGGACATCTTGCTCCAATTTCTAAAAAATAATGAATAATAGTAAAATAAAGTATTTTACAAAATATTTTATATCTGTTACTGTTTATCTTGATAAGTATGAATATTGTGCATAATAAGATGCTACATGGCACAAGTGGTTAGACACTTGCTTTTCACCTCTGGGTCCTGAGTTTTCATTTTAGTTACTCAATGAATTACCATATTTACGCATGTATAGGCTGCACTTTTTTGCCTAAAATTAAGTTTGAAAATTAAGGTGCGGCTTATACATGAAATAACTAGATAACTGGTACATATCGGAAAGTTTCGGCACTATTGATATACGCCGCCGAATTGCAAGGTCGGTGACATGTCATAAATCACCTTCCCCAGCCGTAATTGCCTTAAATTCATTGCATGGGATTTCCATATTCTTGGCTACCTTAAGACCTTCAAATTGTATCATTTCGACAGATACAGAAAATCTGTCTGCCCTTGTTTTCCATACGTAAGCCATGATAACTCTTTCTAACTCTGGATATTTCACTTTCTTTCTGCAGAAAGATAGTCGATGCTGTGATGTGTTTTCAAGTGCATGTTTTGTTTGGATCCACCATCACATATTTTTTTGCCCACATTAAACTTTCTTCATGCTGTCCTATTTCCGTGTTCTGCTGCATAGAGCACTACTTGTGGCTTGAATTTGGAGGTATAACTTGCTCTGCACTGACCCATATTTATACACAGTAAACAGGAATGACAATGAATACCGTACCTTCCAACTAACCGTCCCTTTTTCCCTTGTGTTAATGACTGAACCGCAGCCCAAATGTACCGTTACATAGCCGGCAAAAAATGCTTTGGAATTTACAACATTGCCAGATTTAAAAATGGTGTAGGCCTACTTCTGTCTTTTGCACTGCTTCTTAGCAAAAATATAAGACAAATATTTCTCCAATTTATTATAGCAAAACTTGGATGCGGCTTATACATGTACGTGGCCTATACATACGTAAATACGGTAGTTTCAGTATATTAGATTATGTAAAACAATTTAAATTCAATATCTCATATCTCACTCATATTCTGTCTTCTTTTTAGATCAGCTTCAGAGAAATTAAATCCTCCATCATCAGTTTTTATTTGGCCATTGTTCTATCACTGAACGATAACACAACAATGGTCAAGTAAAAATTGACAATAGAGGATTCAATTTCTCACAAACCAGTCTAAAAAGAAAACAAAATATGAGGTGAGATGCAATTTTATTAATATTTAATTATTAAAACCTCATAGTGTTACTTCCTACAAATTTTGATTCTGTAAAATAACTTAAAATGTGTTTTTTTTCTATAGTCATCCACTACATCTATTTTGTGCATTGGGTTTCATGTTAGGGACACAGATGGTGTTCATGTGGTCTATTTTTAATTTGTATCAGTATAAATATAATAAATCGGCCGCAGTGGACTAGTAGCTATGCTCCTTGCCTCTGGTCTCGAGGGTCGTGGGTTCAAACCCGGCCGGGGTCGATGGATTTTTTTAGAATGGAAAAATCCCAGGAGCAAGTGCTCCGGGAGGGATGTTAAGCCGTGGGTCCCGGGTCTGAAGATTTTCAGGCTCGTAAAAGATCCTTAAACCTGAATGAAAGGCCTCTAAGCAAAATTTACCAAATTTTCCTGTCCTAGTACTATCTTGGTTTCCCAGATGTCAGTATGAGGCGGAACGCTGACCACGGACCACTTTAATGACATCTATATGAAAACAAGTGTAAATTAGTATGGTTGAAATACTTCCCTGTAGGGGGAGAGCACCTAAATCTCTGTTAAGGGAAACATGGGCTTACAAGATACAAGAAGATAAATATAATATTTGTGCATAGTGTAAGTATAAAATTTAAAATAAAATTCTTTCCATCTCACCTCATATAATTTTAAATTGAACCTCATAGTGATATTTCCTATAATAGTTCAATAGTGTAAGTATTTTGTATGAGGAGTGTTGATGAAGAGAAGGGAGAACATAAAATTTGCTGCTGGCATGTAGCCTATGCTCATTGAAAAAGCAACAAGGAGACTCAAAACTTAACATCTTCTCAACATGTATGTACTGCAGAGGGGTTTAGAATTTAATCCAGGTATCTGGTTCACAATCTAGTGATCAAAAATTATACATCAGCATACCTTCTAGCCCTGAGATTGAAAAGTTTACAATTAAAAGTGTTAAATTTTAACTGCATTACGATTTATCATTTCACTTATAAAGTTTTGGTGATTTTCTGAAATAATTGGTTAAATAATTACATACATTTTATTAATTTTTATTATTTACTGTACTGGTTATTTTGTAAACTAATCAGTCATTATACATCCATCCATAGTAATTCTGTCCCAAGGCAGGTCTTTCACTGCAATCATAGCATTTTCATGCTATGCTCTGCAGCTTTACTAAGGAATTATAGGTGTGGTAGCTTCCTGCTGCTTTCCACACCGATGAAGGATGATGATGATAAGATGAATATGAATGATGATGATTGCGATGGCCATATGATTTCGGGGACGTTTGGGCCTTAAATTTTTCCTGACATTTGTCTTACAGGTGAGAAAAAACCCCGATAAAAACCTCACCCAGAAAAACTGTCCCGAGTGGGGATCGAACCCGGGCCCACTGCGTGACAGGGCAGCCGCTACCTCGAGACCACAGCGGTGGACTCAATGTACATACTAACACATTTATCAATATCACATTGTGTTAAAGAACAAAAGTAAATAAAATGCTAACTACAAGGATGGATTGGAAAGTAATGTACAATAAAATTAATAAAAATTAATTCATGTATTTTATGTCTTTCAGGCTAAATGGCCGTGGTCTGGTTTTATTAACACTCAACGTTTCGTCTACTACTGCAGTAGACATCCTCAGGAGATTCTGCGTGCTCTCTGACCTCTTAACTCTTCAAATGTCGGCTGCAGACTGGCTGTGTGTTGGAAATCATGTCCTTATTTATAGTTGAGTATTGTGTGGTGATGTAGCATAGCTACAGGTAGGGCCTCCCAAGCTGGACAGGCCAAAGGTGAGTGATCAGACTAAGAAGCAATCCAGAAGTCCTTATGAGTAGATCAGACTCAACAGCTGTAGTGAAAGCAACTGGTCTAGGGGACGGAAACCCCAAAATCAAATGACCTGGTCCTCCGAGCTGGGGGTTGGGCATTAGGCCAGCAACCTATCACTGTAAAAAACTTTCCCGCTACATCATCTCAACAAAGTTTAGCCAGACAGAAACAAAGAAGACAACCACAGCAGAGAAAAAGGACTAAACAGGGAGATCCTTTACGTGCGACATTATTCTGTAAGAGAGATAGGGATTTTTGATTTGAAATCTACTGCACAAGATAGGAAGAAATGGCGTAAACTAGTTGAGAAGACCAAGACATTCCACTGGAAGTCATAGAGCCTGATGAAGAAGAAGATTGTGTGGTGACGTTTTCTACACGGTCCATTACTTTGAAGCCATTTAGCCCGAAATACATAAAATACATGAATCAAAATACCTGCTGTGAAAGTCTACAATTTTACATTAAAAATTAATTGCATCTCACCTCATAATTCATGATCTTCAAGCTCGATACTGTAGTTTCAAGAGGCATCCCTCTCATCTTCAGCCATCTTTACAACCGTTGAATCTCAGTCCACAACTGCAGTACCATGCTTGAAGATCACAGATTATGAGGTGAGATATGACTCATTTTTATTAATTATTAACTTGGCTGTATTTGAACTCATAAACCTCAGATTCAGAGGCAAGCATGGTAACCATTAGACTACCAGGAAAAATTATATATTGTTAAAATTGTCTTAAAACCTCATATATTTTTAAGAAGCAAATTTAAATACAACTTACTGTTATTAAAGTAATAAAATAGGATGGGGTGAGATTCTTATGATGTACTCCAAATCAAAGTGGCAAATCAACATACCTGTAAATTATTCCAAAAATCCATTAGAAGTTCTTTTGTATTCTCTTGTAAACGTAGACCTAATGTGGTTTTCCATTCAGTAGAATGAAACTTTACTGCTTCAATCAAAGGAACAAGATTTAACCTACACATATAAAAAAAATATATAAATCCAATATACAGAAGAGCTTAAAAAAAGACTGATCAAAGCAATGAGCCTCCAGATGAGTTATATTTTCTAAAAGATGTGAAACTACATAAACTGTGATTTCTACATAAAACAATCATCAATTTTTTGTACTGCCATTTCTATGTAGATATTAGAAAACAGTAACTATTTATGTATTTAATGCTCAGGATTTGACAATAAAGCTATTTTCCTTTTAGCTTCCCAATATTAAGTAACAATGTCTGAAAGCACATTCAAAGCTTAGTATGATTTTAAGTGTCCCATATTCATATTCTCTCCTCCCATGCAGAGTGGACAGTTTAGTGCAATTTTATATCAAGACCATGGGTAACCCTTTAAAGAAAAAAATTCTGTAGTCTGACTGGGAATTAAATCCGACACCTCATAAACTAAAGTCAAAATGTTCTAACTACAAGACAAAGCTGGTAAACAAAATAAAAAAAATAAAATTTGTATATTCATACATGCAAACAGATTAGAAATTCAAAAGAGTTTTGAGTTTATTTCTCTAAAATTTATTATACTATATGGTTCCAAAAATAAATAAACTATGAACTATGTTTTTAATATATAAATTAATATACATAGACAAACTCTGTTAGCAATGGTAATCACAATTAAATAGAAAAAAATCTATTTTTAAAGAGACTTGAATCCGGGACCCTTGGTCCTCTAGAGAACCAAGGGTCCTGGGTTCAAGTCCTGGTCTGAGTGTATAATTTTTCTCTTTAAATACGGTATGATTTATCCATCATTCAGATGTATGAAATGAATAATAAAAACATAGAAAAAATTCTGCTTGAACTGGGGTTGAAATCCCAGTTTAAATAAAATTTTTCCATTATAGTCGTGTTTGTGAACTGTGTATTTACTGTTGTTTACAGATGGCTTATCATTATATGTAAATTTGGATATATAATTACAAACTATGAATTATATCACGAAAAGAAAAAAATTACCTTACAGAAAAAATGTCATGATACGAAGGTATCTTCTCAATTTGGTGTTTTATCTTTTCATAAAATAGTAGTTTCTCATCATAAGACACTATTGTTGGATTTTTTGCACTAAATTTATCACATGTAACATTTTTATCAAACATCCAAAGAGGTCGGTATTTTCTCCATCTATAACAGAATTCATATTTTAATAACAAAAATAAAGCAACAGCAATATATTTGACTATAGATGTAGCTACAAAGAAAATCAATCATATGGACTTGTGTCATTGTAAATAAAATACGTGCTTTTGTTCCAATCTTACTGCAGGTTTACATTATTCAAACTCTCAGTTCTCTTGAACTAGTGGTCCCCATGCTTGGCTCTCTTTCTGAGGTTTACCAAGGCTAATGGAATTTTATGAGTCATGGTGCTGCCAGAAGATTTGCATCAGTTTAAAAAAGGACTCAAACCCTCGACCTTATGGCTTTTAGCATATTGCCTTAATCAACTACGCTACCAAATGGCCCTATGTTAAAAATAAGATTACATTAATATGCACTGACACTCACCTTCCTAAGTAAAAAATTCACTTCTGAAATAAGTCTCTGTGTGGTATCTTGGATTCTCATAACCAGGTCGTTAACTGTTTGCACCTGAATAATATCTTCAAAGTATGAAAATAAGTACAGCTCATCATTTTCATCTCTGATAGGTTCACACTGAAGGCATGTACCATTCATCCAGCGAGGAACAGTTCTGAATCTGTCAAACACACAGTAACACTAACAATGAAGTAGTATTGATGTTTTTATTATTAATTTAACACTTCTCACTGAAGGATAAATTATATTTGAGGAGAAAAATTTTACAACGTATAAAGAGAAAAATTTGCGTCTAGATCACAACTCGCCTCGGTAGCTCAGTTGGTAGAGCATTTGGTTCGGAAAGCCAAAGGTCCCGGGTTCAAGTCTCGGTCTAGGTGAAAATTTTCTCTTCTAATATAATTTATCCTTCAGTGAGAAATGTTAAATTAATAATAAAATCGTCAATAGAAGTCCTACTGGCTTTATAAAGCAGTGTTAAATTCCCAATTAATGTTTTCTTAACTAAGAGGCCGCCATATGCAAAGATAGAAGCAATGGTTTCAAAGCATTTGGCGTGAGGGAATTACAAAGTATAAAGAGAAAAATTTGCATCTAGATTGCAACTCGCCTCAGTATCTCAGTTGGTAGAGCATTTGGCCTGGAAAGCCAAAGGTCCCGGGTTTGAGTCTCAGTCTAGGCGAAAATTTTTCTCTTCAAATATAATGAAAGAGTATAATCAATTTACCATTGGTTAGACTAATTTACTTATTTCAATCATAGCAATAGCTTTAGCTTCTTAATATTAATTTAATGAAATAGTAGTTGTGATGGTGGTGATGATTATGGTTGGTTGGTATCTAATGTCGAGCACTTGATAATGAAATCATTTGCTCTCTTGCACTCCAATATTTTGCAGAAAGGCTGTTCTCTTCTACAAAAGCTGGACAACGGAGGAGATGGTTTCTTTCCATATCTTCATTTAAATTGGAAAAAGGGCATTTAGGTGAATCTGTTATGCCAAGTCTGTGTAGGTGTTTATTCAGGCAGTCATGTCCCGTTATCAGTCTGAATGTTGCTACTACAGATTTTCTTTGTAATGTAGTAATGTCATACGCTTGTAGATTTTCCCATTCCTTTCCAGATGATTATAAAATAAAACATACTGAAATTAATTTATTATAAATTCTATATGTAAAATTCCTACTATTAAGAAAAGAGTAGGATTCATAAATCATCTTGGTTCAAACAAACAATGAATATCTATACCATTAACTTTAAGGCTTAATTCAAAGTATGAAAAGTGTAAATTAGATACATGGATTAACTAATTTACTGGCACTATCGAACCCAAGGATTTATGGCTGCGCTAAAGTTTTCCAATTATTTACTGTATGATTCACCTCCGACAAATCATGGTTAACATTTAATCAAAATTACAGTGGGAATTAGCACTATGACTTAATTTTCAATTTATAAATGAGTTGGAGTTTAACTGAAGATGAAGGTAAAATGGCCTTTGAAACCGGTATCATGAAAACACAGAACTTTATGAGGTGAGACATAAAAACATTTATCCAACTCATTTATAAAATGATTAACATTTTTTTATTTTAGTTTAATTGTATTATCTCATCTCATAATATTCTTCTTTTTAGACTAGTTTTGGGACCTTCTTCGGTTCCATCATCAGTATTTTTACTTGTTTTGCTCCCTCTCAAAGAATCAGCTCTTCAGGACGACAAAATGACGGTCGTGAAAATACTGATGATGCAACCAAAGATGATCCCGTAACTAGTTCTAAGAAGAAAATTATGAGGTGAAGTAATGAAATTTTGCTTAAATAAATAATCTCATAGTATTAATTACTAAAAAAAGTAATGGTTAACATTATCTACACATCTCATTCTTGACCTACCTACTGGGTTTCTTCCTCATAGTTTAAATGTGATTAGTCCGGGGACCACAAAAATTCAATAATAAATCTGAGAAAATGATAAACCTGGGAACAATAAATTGATTATATTATTTTTAATCTAATCATCTTACCTTAATATTAATATTGATTTGTTCTTGGACATGTTTCAAAACAATTCTGTTTTATCGTCAGCTTGTCTAGACTGGTTTGATTTATGTTGCACACCCTGGATGTCGATGTCAGCTCCATCCTGTGATTGGCCAAAGAACCTCCAAACAAGGTCACGCTCCGTCGGTATTTCAAAATTCATAGCTCTGTTTTTGTTCTTCTGAATATAAATTTTTTCCCAAATAGTCGGCTCTTTTGTAATTTCTAACTGTTTTAATAATTTAGTGTTTGAATTGATATTATGTTTTTCAGACTAAACATGAGCAGCAACTGCTGACTATTTGGGAAAAAATTTATATTCAGAAGAACAAAAACAGAGTTATGAATTTTGAAATACCGACTGAGCGTGACCTTGTTTGGAGGTTCTTTGGCCAACCACAGGATGGAGCTGATATCGACATCCAGGGTGTGCAACATACATCAAACCAGTCTGGACAAGCTGACGATAAAACAGAATTGTTTTGAAACATGTCCAAGAACAAATCAACATTAATATTGAGGTAAGATGATTAGACTAAAAATAATACTGGGCTTCCAATATAAACCCGGACCGGCCTCACGGGGTTTCGCCCGTCAGGCAGCGCTCTCTCTTTGTCCGCATTTCACTCTGCCAGCCGCTTGTCCTTGAACTAGTCAGTTTACTATCGTTCGACAAGATGAGACGTCAGCTGACATTAGAGCAGCGCATTTATGTGTGTAAATGTTATTATAAATACGAATAAGCTTGTCGCGTTCGCGAGGAATTTATTTGGAACTTCCCTGGACAATTATCTCCTTCCAGATCGATAATCCACGATCTTGTGACTAAATTTGAGACCACTGGTTCAGTACAAAATAAGAAACAACGCGAAGGCGTACGGTTCTCACCAAAGAAAAATTAGACGAAATTGGTGAAAATTTGGAACGTTCACCACAAAAATCATTACCGAAATTAGCACAACAAGTTGGGATTTCAGTATCTTCTGCACATACAGCAACAAAATTGTTAAAACTCAAACCTTACAAGTGTACACGTGTTCATTGTCTAAACCAAGGTGATCCCATAGCACGTGTGCGGGAGGACAACATTTCCAGCATTTTCTATAAGGTAAGAAACAGTTCAAGGATGGGTGGCAGGCAGGGTGAATTGCGGGAGGAAGAGACAACACTGCGTACTGGGTGAAACTCCGTGAGGCCGGTCCAGTTTTATATTGGAAGCCCGTTATAATTAAAATAACCTCAAAATATCACTTCCTAAAATTAAATACGATAAATTGAGTTTTCACTACATATGTGTTGAATTTTAAAACTTTATGGACAAAATAAAATTAATTTTAAATACAGAACTAAATTGAAACTGAAGTTGAAATGATAACTTACTTTTCTAGGAACTCTTTAACACTTTTCACAATGATATTATGAATGTCTCTACTAGTTGGCCGTAAAGCGACATCTGGTAACTGTAGAGTTGTGTCTACTACAAATAATGCCATCTCCCCAAGCACAACATCATTAAAATGTTGCATATTTGTTACCACCATTCTGTAAAATCAATACATAATCATTAAATAAACTAAAGATATAGGAAATAAAACTATGAGGTTTATTTTAATTTTGTTTAGTTGTTTCTTGACTCACCTCATACTTCTGTGTCACATTCAGTACCAGGCACTGAGAAGGGCATTTAAACCCACAGGCTAGCCATTTAAATACCCCAGTTACCCTTTTCGTGGCACTTCAGAAAATGGACCATTATTCACAAACTATTATTCCTAGAAAATTCAAATTTTGTACATACCTAAAGGAGATATCCTAGTAGGTAATATTTAATTTTAGGAAGTTATATTTTGAGGTTATTTTAATTATCCTAGTAGGATTTGATAGTGAAATAACTTGGGTGATTGACATCACTAGTATTGACGTATCAATTTCAGGAAGTGGAAGTTCATCTTCACTTTCACTTTGTGAATCTTCTAATTCAGGAATCAGTTCATCACCTGAATCATCATTATACAAAATATTCACTAATTCTTCTTCAGTGAGATATTTTTCTTTAATTCTGCATGTTCACAGTTATAATAGTAGTGTGTTAAAATTCTATCAAAGTCTTCTTGAATAAGAAGGAGGTGTTATGGATGAAGGTCCACTCTCATGAGCGCACGGGATTATATAAGAGAGAAAAAATGTTCATCTAAAATGAAATGCCCGGATACACAGAACTAGTGATCTTGGGTTCAAATTTCAGTTTGTGAACAAAAATACTTTTCTAAACATTAATAAACCATTAATCAATGGTAAAGAGAACAATTTTTGCCTGAACCAGGAATCAAACTCCGAATCTCAACTTTAGATGCTAATGCTCTGACCACTGAGCTAATTCAGGCTTTCTTCAGAGCATCAGCATGTAAGTTTGAAGGTTTGGGGTTCGATTCCCGATGCAGGCAAAAAATTTTCTCTTTACCATTGATTACAATAGTTTAGTTGTTTACATGAATTTACTTATTTCAATTATAGTAACAGCTTTAGCTTCTTAATGTTAATTTAATAAATAATGCTATAGCTGTGTGGAGTCCCTCATATCTTCTTAATGTAGAAGCCATTTAATGTGTATTTGTGAATAATAATTCATTGCATTGAATGTGGGACCAAGAGAGTCAGGTAAAGGGAGGATTTATGCTTTGATGGGAAGGAAGCCTTAATTATCTCAGTGGTCAGAGCATTAACATGTAAAGTTGAAAGGTTCGGAGTTCGATTCCTAATTCAGGCAAATTTTTTTCTATGTTTTTATTATTCATTTCATACATCTCAATGATGGATTAACCCTTCAGAGTGGATGGATTTAAATGGCCGGGAATACTCTGATGTGGGAGGAAGTTCACCGGTATTTAAACTCAGCCGTTCAGTGCCAGTATTCCAATAACGCATTTAAATTGATATATCTTCAGTAATTTAAATGTTTTTGCAATTCCTTTATGGTGAACCCTTAATATAATATTTAATTAATTAAATTTGTTACGGTTCTCACGTAACATCTCTGCATTTTTTGCAGACTTATTTATGGTTGTTGTGCCACAGTTGAAATAGGTCCTTTTTGTAAATTTCTCACATAAGTGACACAGTGTATTGCACTAGGGATTCTTTGAAGAATTCAGAGAACCGGCTTTACCTAACAACAAAACGAAATATTTACACAAAGAGAAGGGTCTTAAAAAAAATGAACTTCAAAAATTGGTGTGATAAATCTTCAAAATATAAACCAGCTGTTTGACACTCGGGCAACAATAAGTGTAGAAGAAGTGGTTCTTCCGAGCGACATAACACCGGTCAACAACAGTGTACTGAAGATGGGCCTGCTATAGGCCTGAAATCGCGATCTACTTAACAGAATAATGTGAGGAGAGGTAAGAATCTTTTAATTTAATAACAATAAGTGTATTTTTTTCCCCTTGTGTTTACTTTGTTCATGTTTATTACAAACACATTGCTTCTATGCGCTGACCTTCTTTCTTGTAGGGGGGGGCAGCCTTCTCCAAATGTATCTTTCTAACACTTTTGAAACATTATTTTAGGTCGTGTGCCTTCAAAAAATGGTCTTTCTACACATCAGACCTGTTGTACTAAAAGACCTTCATCAACCCTAAATTTCAATGCCTTTCTTCTGGTTTCCAAACTGAAACCATTTGATGAAATATGACTATAATAGTTTCACCGGAGGTGTGGACTTAAAAGATTAACATGTTACAAGCCGGAAGATCGAGGGTTTGAGTCCCGGTGGATCAGGATTTTTAAACTGAATCAAACCTTCAGGCGGCACTGTGAACCCGGGGTTGACTCAGCCTCTAACTGAAATGAGTACCAGATGCTTGTTATGGGCCGTCAGACAGAAATAAGTACTCGGCTTACATCAAGTACCGATACATTAGAAAAGTGGGAGCCTTAACCTCCTAATATCCCAAGAACCTTCTAAGGTCTGTAGTGGACCACTTTCCTTTTAGATACTGACTGAATTGTAGACTAACTACCTTTCCATAATGTAAGGATATCGTCATTTGAAATATATATATATATATATATATATCTGAAATTTACTGTTGTGGTCCTGTACTGTAGCATAAATCGGAAATAACTTTGTTGGGGCTTTATTTATACTGAATTTTGCGACATTATTATTAAAAATGAAGAGATTTGAAAATAGATTCAATTTGATAGACAAGCTAATCTACAAAAAACGGCGAATTTAGTTTTATAAGAAATCCTTTATCAAGTTATAAATTTAAGAAAAATGTCAGAGGCCGCAAGAATAAATGCAAATATAAAATTATTTTAAATTGTTACTCAGGGCCGTAATCAGTTAATATATGCACTAATAGAAACTTTGAAGTCTCTACATAAAATTTGTATACACGGTAAATAGTTAATGTAAACACAAAGGTCATAATTACAGTTTAAAGCAGTGCGTGTAACTAGCGTACATGTCACGTCGTTCCGCATTGGGTGAAGAATTCAACTTGCGTACACGTCACGTCGCTCCACGCTGACGGGTTAATCATATTTGAAGAGAAAATTTTTTTGTCCAGACTGAGACTTGAACCCAGGACCTTTGGCTTTCCAGGCCAATGTTCTACCGACTAAAAAAAAAATTATCTTCATCATTGAGATGTATGAAATGAATAATAAAAACATTGAAAAAAGTCATACTGGCTTCATAATATAATACAAAATATTCCCAAATAAATGTCTTCTTAATAAAGAAGCCAACATTTGCACAGATAGAAACAAAGGTTTTATAGCATTTGGTATGCGGAAATTTACAACAATGTATATAAGAGAAAAATTTGCATTTAGATTGGAACTCACCCCGCTAGCTCAGTCGGTAGAGACCCAGAAAGCCAAAGTTCCTGGGTTCGAGTCTCAGTCTGGGCGAAAAATGTTTCTCTTCAAATATGAAAAATTGTTCTCTTTACCAATGATTACAATAGTTTAGTTGTGTACATTCATTTACTTATTTCAATCATGGTAATAGTTTTAGTTTTTTAATGTTAATTTAATAACAAAAACCAGCATTTAGAAATTATATCAAAATTGTTGTCTTAGGACTAAGGAGGATAATTTCATTCAATAAGTTCTCTGCAAAATTAACTAAAAATTTGACTCATTTTTTTAAGCCAGTATGCAATGATCATATTTATAAATCTGTACCTTATCATAGCATTGAAAATTTTCTTTTCCCAATAATCAAAATAATATTCCATTAGTGGAGAAGAACCTGTGCCTGTCTGTAAAACCAGACTTTCTAATTTCATCAAAAGTGGTCCAATCTCTCCATATATTTTCAAAAAATCTTTCATTTTCCCCAAACGATTTTTCTCCATTTCAGCAAAGAAAACCTGCAACATGTGACATTAATTCTATTTAATATTTGTAGGAAATAACACTATGAGGTTTCTTTTAATTATTATGAGTTAGTTATTTTGACTCACCATATTTTTTTTTATATTCTGTAGACTAAAGTTTTGTCACATCTATGTGACATTGTTGGTGCATTTTAACTGTTGTTTTTTGTGATTGTCATCCTGTAGATTGATAAATCTAAGGAACTCACAATTTGGGAGAAATTTACATCCACAAGAATAAGGAGAAAACTATGAATTTTGAAATACTGGGGAAAACAGAAAAAAAAATTGATTTGGAAGTTCATCGGTCAATCAACAGGGGGAGTATAAATCAACCTACAGGATGACAACCGCAAACACAACAGTTAGAATGCTTTGATAATGTTGCATAGATGCGACGAAACTATAGTCTACAAAATATAAGAATTAAATGAATCGTGATTTCTTCTTACCTCATACTTCTATGTTTTTTAAACACAGCACTGCAGTATCAGCGACCATCGTCACCATTCTCAGCTGTTTTCACGACTGTCAATTTTTTCTTTTGCCAGCAATTATCCAAACCGGCATCTGGTGTTCTTTTGAAGGAATTATTTTCTAAACTGCCATCTGGTGTTCTTATGAAGGAATTATTTTCTTTTGAAGGAACACCAGATGGCAGTTTAGAAAATAATTCCTTCAAAAGAACACCAGATGGTAGTTTGGATAATTGCTGGCAAAAGAAAAAATTGACAGTTATGAAAACAGCTGAGAATGGTGACGATTGTCGCTGATACTGCAGTGCTGTGTTTAAAAAAACACAGAAGTATGAGGTAAGAAGAAATCACAATTCATTTAATTCTTATGAATTAAACCTCATAATGTTAAAAATTCCCAATTTATTATATAAAAGTCTACAAAATATATAAAAAATATGAGGTGAGTCAAAATAACTAACTCATAATAATTAATGTGACATTAATTCTTATTCTTTTTTATTTTTATTTATTGACACTTTAACATCTAAACCCTATTAAACTAAAAACAGATGTAAAGAAATCTCTTTTGACCTTGGAGTTTGTCACTGGATATTTGAGTCGTATCAGAAGAAACACTGATATATACAAAGACCGTGACCAAAAAAAGTATCTGCCATTTTTAACTGCAAAGCACTAAAATTGAGTGTCATATCTCTTATTTAAGATATACGGAAGTAAAACAGCTGCTGAATTGATAGATTGGATAATCCTCACTCTGTGCCCCAACCTGCCTCACTCCACTGTTAATCATGCAGAGAGTCCATCTGATTCGTATAGTGAGTTGTAGTTGCTGGATTCTGGCTTCAATTTCTGCACCTTGCAGTTAAAAACAGCAGATAATTTTTTGTACATAGCCTTGGTACATCACAATGCTTTTCTGAGAGAAATTTCAAGGTAGGTTTCGACATGCAATGGTTGACAGTGTCCTTGTCAAAATAGGAAAATTTGCCTAAAAACCATATCATCATCTGCATTCATGGATTAGGTCTGTTGACCCGTTCTGCCCATCTCTTTCTAGGTCTGCCCACATCTCGGGTGCCTTTAGGTTTGTATTTTATTTGTTTTGGATATCTATCTTCATTCATTCTGTCTATGTGTTGCTTCCATTTTCAGGGAGTAGGCGCCCCTGCCCTTTTGTGAGCTCCAGGTCCCACTCGGCCAGCGGGTAGTACCTGGGTAGGGCCCCGTCCACAGGGTTACGTGGGGAGAAGAGAAGTCCCCAAAGCCGAAGTAAGGCAACTTCTCTAGGAGACGAACACTCCGAAATTGCAGTTCACTGCCCTCCAGGAAGAGGGGTTTGGCTAGAGGCTGGTAACCTCTACTAGCAAAAAATAACTTACTCATAAACTTCAGCAGAAGAAAAGCCGGATTGATAAACCTAAAAACCATATATCATTGCTTAAGAAACAATATCGCATAACTAACAAAGTACAAATTTTACACGAGAAACAAAAAAACTGTTTTTTTTCTTCTTAGTACCTATAGATTGAAACCATTGTATCTATAAGTTTAGCGAGGTCATGGTACGAAATTTCATCCTAATCTATGTTTGAACTGAGTGCATTTCTTCAGTGATGCTAACAGTATAAAAATGTCAATTTCACCAAAAGTGTGAGTTATGCGGTATTGTTTCTTAAGCAATGATATGCATTTGATGTTGTTGATGAATTACCTTACAACTTAGTAATGAAGTATTCATGTCACATTTCTCAAAATAGAAAAAATTGAAATTCTCTAAAGAATTTATCCTCAGTTGTACTTCTTGACTAAGTTTTTCCATTTGAGTTATTATTGAAACCAGATTTTTTAAGACTTGTTGGCAATCTTTTGCATATTCTTCAATTCCAAGAGAATTCCAGTTGAACCGAGTGAGACCTGGTTGAATGTGCCTTTCCACTTCCATCAGATGTTCTTTAATAAACTGCATCTGTAATTAAAAATGTTCATATACATATATTATAAATATACTTTTATTTCCAAAACTGATATGAAGTAAAAGATGATATAATTTTTGTTTCATGTAAACTTCTACTCCTAATTGTCCGGTTTTGCTAGTTAATGAACTAGACCTTACTTTTTTTTAATTTGACTGCTATATGCTGAGTTTGATTCTGAAAAAAACAAAAACTGCAGACACTAGAGCATTAACAGATACATATATAAATATAAATATAGGCCTATATTTTGATGTTATATTTAGTTTAACATGTTCCAGTCCTCGACAAATGAATTTTTTTAAAAGAAAAATTAACCAGGAATCGAACTACAGACTCAGAGGTCCATGGTTTAATTCCCAGTTCAAATGTTTACTTAAAAAAATGTATATATACATATATATATATATATACAGGGTGTAACAGGACCTCACCGAAAAATGATAGGGATATAGGCCATGCAGAGAGGATAATTTTTGTAAAGGAACATATAGTCGCAAACACGTCCTTTATGAGTTATGCTCAGATGAAGGTGTTCACCCATAATGGTCGGAATTGAATACAAACAATTGTAGACATTTTATTGAAAAAGGCATGTTTTTACAATAAGTTTTTAAACAGTCGACCCTCTGCCTCATTGCATGTTTGATATCATCGCTGTAACGATCGGCCAGCATGGCAGGATTCTTTTTGATGTCGTCAAAACACTTATTGTTTGAATTCTTATTGTAAAAAACATGTTTTTTTCAATAAAATGGTACTTATACAATTGTTTTTATTTAATTCCGACCCTTACAGGTGAATATCTTCATCTGCGCATAACTCATATACGACGTGTTTACGACTATATGTTCCTTCATAAAATATTATCCTCTCTGCATGGCCTATCATCCCTATCATCTTTTCGGTGAGGTCCTGTTACTCCCAGTATATACATACATATATATATATATATATATATAAGACCTTAGGGCAGTAATACTTGATAAGCCACATCCTGTTAAGAAATGTCATTTATTCCAATGATAGCAAATAAATGTATTGAAATATCCATAAAATCATTTGTAACTGTGCCAGTGATGAGTTAAAACATATAGACACACAATGTATTAACAACAATACTGCCCAATTAGTATTTATAATTTTTTGAAACATTAAAATCTTTATATCTGAGAAAGAACAATATGTGGCTTATCATGTTATTGCCCTAAGCTCTTCATATATATATGTAATATTATTATTGTGTTTTCTTTATGTAATTGTAATGTTATTGCTATTGTGTTATTACTTAATTGTAATATTATTGTGTTTTCTTTATGTAATTGTAATGTTAATGTTTTTAGTGTACAATGCTATTGTGTTATTATTTAATTGTAATATTATTGTGTTTTCTTTATGTAATTGTAATGTTATTGCTGTTTTTGTTGTTTATTTTTCTTTACACTAGTACCAATTATTACTTTATTGTAACGGACTGTCAACAGCACGTACGGCTTACTGCCCGTGCGACCCATATTTGTAAATAATATTGTAAATATCTTACTTTTTGTCTAATAAAGTCCTACTATATATATATATATATGTTTTGTCATGATCTTTTTTTTATGTCTACTAGATAGAATCAGTGATCTGTAAAATTTTTTTCAAAAATCTTATCTGAAAACAAACCTCAAGAATTTGCTAAAACTAGGCACATTCAGAAACATAGGGCAACGTAAACAGACTTCAAATGTTATATCTTTATTTCTATATTATCATATTAACCTTGTAGAGGGTAAGAGAAACTATTCACACAAATAAATTATTCTATTCCATAGAGTGTTATTTATTTCCATATAATACAAGAACTTCATATCTTACCTCTGCTAATGTTAGTTTGTTTACAATCCCATTATATTCCTGTAACATTGCTTTCACAGACTCCACGTCTCTGTGCAGTCTGTCCTTCTGCACAGCTGCACTCTGAATACACGGATCTAATGGAAAACCTAACTGCTCCATCAATTGAGCTTCAGATATTAAAGTAAAAATTTCACTTGAGAAGTTTAATTGGAAACTGTAATTTTTTTCAGCTAGGACAGATCCTTGCATTATCTCTGCCCATGTCACATTGGTAGCGTCTGTGGAGTCGGGTCCTTCAGGAGATAGAACTGAAAGGGATGGTGATTTTGTGGTACGTCCCTTTGCCACCCATTTCATAGTCATGGCAACTGCTCCCATCCTCATGCCTCCCGGTTTGCCTTTGGACACAGAGTCGCTTTTCAAGGATTTCAAGTCAGACACAATCGAAACTTTCTTTGTCTTCTCAATGTTCATGTCCTGACTTTTTTCACTTTTTAAACTAGTTTCTGATGATGATGTCGCATCTAAAATAAAATAATACAGTCCACTGGAAATTACTGCTTCCAAACAAGATAATTGTTAAATTAAATTTGAAGAGAAAAATTTGAAGAGAAAAATATATTTTATTTTTCAGTGAGAAATATTAAATCAATAATAAAAACATGATTTGAAGATAATTGTTAATTATATTTGGTTATTTTTTGACTCACTTCATATATCTTGATTTTTATACAGACCATTTTTGTTGCTATCTGTGCAACATTCTCGATGCATCACAACTGTTTTCCCGTGGTTGTCCCTCCTGTAAATTGAATTCTGCGCTCTCTGTTGGCTGACCAATGAACTTCGAAATCAAACCCCTCTCCCTTTCACTGGGAATTTTGAAATTCCCGGTGAAAGGGAGAGGGGTTTGATTTGGAAGTTCATTGGTCTGCCAATAGAGGGTGCAGAAATCAATTTGCAGGAGGGACAACCACAAGACGGCAGTTGTGTGGCATTGAGAATGTCATGAAGTATAGCAACGGAACCTAGGTCTGTATAAAAATCAAGAAATATGAGGTGAGTCAAAAATACAACTCAAATTTAATTAAGAAAGTTTAATTAATAAATGAGTTGGAGAAAATGTTTTAACATCTCACCTCACAAAGTTGCGTATCTTCATGATACTGGTTTCAAAAGTATAGTATTACTTCCATCTTCAGTCAAATTCCAACTGTTCAAATTTCGTCATTAACATCATCTTCTGAACTGCCATCTGGTGTAGATTTTATGAACTTGGAGATTAAATTATTCTCGTCGGGGATATCGAAATTCATTGCTTTATATTTATTCTTCTGAATGTATATCTTTTCCCAAATTGTTAATTCTAGAGGTTTCTCCAAATGTTTCAAAAGTTTAGTGCCTTTTCTGATTTTATGAAACATTTGGAGAAACCTTTAGAATTAACAATTTGGGAAAAGGTATACATTCAGAAGAATAAATATAAAGCAATGAATTTCGATATCCCCAAGTTCACAAAATCTACACCAGATGGCAGTTCAGAAGACGATGTTAACGACGAAATTTCAACAGTTGGAATTTGACTGAAGATGGAAGTAATACTATACTTTTGAAACTGGTATTGTGAAGACACGCAACTTTATGAGGTGAGATGTTAAAACATTTTCTCCAACTCATTTATTAATATAAATACCTCATAGTGTTTCCTCCCACTGTAAATTAAGTATCATAAACTGCAATGGGCAGGACATCTGGCACAAATGGAAAATGAAAGAGAGGCATAGGAACTTCTTGTAAGAAAGCCAAAGGGAAAGTGTCCAATTTGTAGCCCAAGAAAAGAATGAGATAATATTAACTATGATTTGAGGGAGGTAAATTATACAGAAAATGACTGGAAAACATTAGATCATGATAGCAATGTATGGAGAGCTTATGTCCATGTCATTATGAACCTCTATGAATTAGTTAATTAATAATGCTTGATGCTTACCTTTAGACTTTTCATGAGGAACAAGTCTAAGAAGGCTCTTTTTCAAAGTAGAAGTTACTATACCAGCTGACCTTTTTCCCCACTGAGTGAATTTTTTTTCTTCAAACTCTCTCATGACCTGGACAACTTGCTTGTAATAGTCAAAACACTGCAAAAGTAAAACAGAAGCTATGCTGACAGCTGTCAAACTAAACTTGGAGACTACAGTCTTATTAATAGAGCGCATATTTTAATGGGCTAAGAGTAAGGATTGCAAATTGGTGTAATGAGTAGTAAGATTTTTTTCTTCAATTGACTGAAAATACTAGTTTACAGTTTTAAGGTCCATTCACATAAGAACTTTAACATTAACCCGTCAGCGCCGACATCCATACGTGGTATAGAGCCTCTCTTCTTCACTTATTGCCGACATCTATACGTGGTATAGACCTATGCAGGCATGTTTCCTTTTTGTTCTGGATCGTACATTTTTGAAGCTACAAATATGTAATTTATTTGTGTTTAACGTAGAAATTATGAGCTTTCAGGACATATGAATAAAAATAATATTTGTTTAAAATTTAATTTCATATTATTTTTTTAAAAAATCAGATGAGATTGAAGTAATCGTAATTTTCTCTAAATGCGCGCTACCTTTTCATTTGTTTTTTTACTGCTGTATATTCTTATATTTGCATATGAGCAATATAGTTTTGAAGCCTAAGATCTTAGCTTTCTTTCTAAGTGTATGAATCAGCTGTGATCACATTTTGTGCATGTGGCATTGAGATTGAAGTAGTTTCTTACTTCAACAACACTCAATGGCACACAGACCTAGTTGTTGTGCTGCTTTCTGCAGGGCTTCTAATAAACTTATACACAATCTAATTTTTCAGGTCGATTAAATGATATACAAGCTATCGATTGATATATAAATCGACCTGTTTAGGGGAATACCTGATTTATTTTGCCTCTTTCAAATAGATGTTACTTACAAGGAATCAGTCTGAGGCGCGGTGTCATGCGTTATATATGTAATTATGGCCAGTCGTAACCTAAAAGGCACATCAGAAAAATTACCCCTAAAAGTGATAAATTGAAACCTCAAAGGAGGTGTGTTGTTTGTACTAAACATGGGAGAAGAAAGACATCTGTTTATTGCTGCCAGGAATGTGATGTAGGTCTGTGTATTGAAGAGTGTTTCGAGCTGTATCACACCAAGCTCAACTACTAAGGTGATGTGATTTTTTATTTCTAAAATTAGTAGTACTAAAATAATAGAAAATTATTTTTATGGTCTGTGTAGTTGTAAATAACTGCTGTAGAATTTTTATACGAATCCAAGCAATAATTCAGATTCTAAGTATAAACATTGCTATCGCTTTGACACAAGATTGAGCTTGAGTTCACTCTTCTAAATATTCATTCTGATTTTGGTTATGTCAGCTGCTTTTGTATATATAAGTTACAGATGAATCAGCACTATGCCACACAATATATTTAGTGTCTCACAGAAAGAAACAGGGGTGTCCAATGTGAGCAAATCAAATTATTTAGTAAAAATGTGTATCATGAGAGAGAAACTCAGATTTCAAATTTTTTTTAATAGTTTATAAAGGCTACTGAACTCCATACTGTATGTATTAAATTTCTCATTTATTTCTGAGCTAATAAGTAAAAATTTCGTTCAAATCCATCAATATTTAAAAAAGTTATGATCGTTTATACAAATCAGTGTTCTAGGAATACTAAAATGTTAAAATGGCCTCCGTCCATGCAGTAGGAAAGCAAGTAAAAGGGTGCGTCACTGACGGGTTAATGCAATGTAAACACAAAATCTTGCAATCAGCTTATTTAATAGCCATTCACAATTAATATCATTAATATTAATACAAACTCTATCCTCAGATGCTAATGTCAAATATTGCAAACTCTAAACTTTTTTATGTTTTTATTTAAATTAACATTTTCCAATCCTGGCTAGAATTTAATTTAAGAAAGAAAAATTAATGTTTGAACTGGGATTTTAATCCTGGACCTCTCGTTCTCCGTATGAGTGTGCTGTTCAATTACACCTGTCAAATGACAATACAAACATTAACATTTCTTTCAGCTTATACAATTCTTGTTGGTCCTAAGGCTAAAAGCTGTTGCTACCATCGCGCCAACTGACAACTTCTATTCAGAAGTATTTTTATTGAGAATTTATACATTACTTTTTAGCAGTAAAGTTTCATGTTTTTATTTAAATTAACATTTTCCAATCCTGGATGGAATCTATCGTCATTTGAATGGTGTAATTGGACAGCACACTCGTACAGAGAAGGGGTTCAAATCCCGGTTTGAACATTAATTTTTCTTTCTTAAACTAGATTCTATCCAGGATTGGAAAATGTTAATATAAATGAAAATATCAAAAATATGAAGCTTTACTGCTAAAAAGTAATGCATAAATTCCCAATAAAAATACTTCTGAATAGAAGCCGTCAGTTGGCATGATGGTAGCGACAGCTATTAGCCTTCGGATGAACAAGAATTGTATAAGTACAAATAAATGTTAATGTTTGAATCATCGTTTGAATGGTGTAATTGGACAGCACATTCGTACGGAGAAATCCTGGATCAAACGTTAACTTTTTTTTTTAAATTAAATCTAAACTTTCATAAGTTATATAGGTAGGAAATAACACTATGAGGTTTATTTTAATTATGTTGAGTTGTTTCTTGACTCACCTCATACTTCTTAACTCCATCGCAGATCCGGATTTCTTCACTGTATTTGTGACATTCTCAATGCTGTATCACATTCACAACTCAGTTGTGAGAATGTCACAAATACATTCAAGAAATCCGGATATGCAATGGAATTAAGAAGTATGAGATGAGTCAAGAAACAACTCAACATAATCTAAACTTTCATGTTCATGTTACTGGGATTCGAGAGAATAAAACACTATTGCATTGTACAGTAAGGCAAAAGAAGAAAAAATGGAGTCATTTGATTATAAGTTGATTATTTTGTTCCAAAATAATTGTTGCCTAGGACAAAAATAAAAGTTAATTAAAATTTCCAATCCTGCCAAGTTTCAAACCTGGGCTCATTAGTCAGGAAGCAGGCATGCTACTACCTGAGCTAGCGCTGATTCTGTTCATTTTTTTTTACTTGTAATTGGCCAAGCAATATACAATGTAAATCTTATTGTACATTGTTAAACATTATTCCTTTTTTTAATAATAAAATACTCATTTACCTCAAAGAAATCTCATATTTTTCTCTCTCAACTGAGAGAGAATGGAAGTAATGACCTTCAAAATATGTCCCAACTGAGAGAGCAAAATCTAAGCTCAGATGTAAATAATAATTCAATTTCTTTGATAAAATACTTCATAGTGTTACTTCCTATCAATTACAAGTTTAACTCATGCACCTATTTAATCTGATTTACACTCTTTATTCGTTCTGATTTTTTATCCATTTCTTTACTACTGTATAAGTGTATATAAATTATAATGGACCTATTAAGGAAAGTGGAGAGTGCAGAATGAGATATAACTGGGATATAATATAAATCTTGTATAAATCATCAGATATCATTACAGATGTTAAAGTAGACTAAGACTGGTAGGACATATGCAGAGAATGACTAAAAAGTAAGTAATTACAAGAATTATAGATGATAAGCCCCCTCAGGGGTCCTCATCTAGGGGATATGTGGATGGCGACCACAAGGTGCCCAAGCTGTGCAAAACATTTCTTCCACTTACTTGTGTTTTGCACTCTTTTAACTTTACTATCTAACCTCTCTTGGTTAACTCTTGTTTTTTCGACCCCAATGCTATTAGGGCATCCGAGGGCTAGGGAGTCCTTCCTTTTTTCCATTTCGTCTTTCCTTTATTTTCTTTTCTTCTCCAGAAAAGCCTGACCAGAGGCTATAAGATGGCAGCCCCATCACTGGTCTTGCCTTCCTTTGGCCAGCAACCAATCGAAGGGACTATTATTATGCTTTCAAGTCTTAAATGAGAATTTCCCATAAGGGAAAATTTTCTATAGGATCGTAACAGGCCTTGGCCTAATACTTGGAAGGAAGAAGAAGAAGAAGATAGATGATAAGCCAGAAAGAAGATGGAGAACTGGAAGACCGAATTTGAGATGGATGGATGGAGTACTACAGGATGTCAAATCTTTAAGACTCAAGAACTGGTGGACAGTTGCAGAGATAGAGAAGCCTGGAGAAAAATTCTGAAGGGAGCCTTGACCCATCTAGGGTTGTTATACTAATGATGATGATGATATAAATTTTTCTCATAACCCACTTACATTTAATCTGGCATATCCCTGGTCGTTTTCCTGAGTGTATCTACTACCTAGATATACTCATAAAATGAAGGCAGATAACACTATATATTAATATTTTCTCTTTGTATTTTCTTTAAAAAAAAAATATATATATATATTGTATCCCATCTCTAAACAGATAACTTGTCAAAATTTTTAAGAACAAATTGTTTCAATTATGTAGCATTGTTAAATGTAAATTTTATTACCTCTGCTTTCAAAGAAGAATTTTTGAGATCGTCAATCTTCTGAAATCTGAGCACTGGAAACTTCAGTCTATCGAAAAGAAGTCTGGACCAGAAAATTGCCCCAGCCTGTGGTGGATGGTATCTCAGTAGTGGTGGATTTGTTCTCCCTTTCTAAAAACAAATCATAATAAAAATGGATTTACAAAAATATATGTGCAGATATCATATTTAGTACAACTAACATAAAAAGCTTTCTTATTATTTTTTATTTCAGGATTGTTTCTGTTATTTACACAGGTATCCTCAACCAAAATATACATTTTTTTTCTTCCACACTTCCCAGTCTTGCGTGTCTGTTTCTGTCATATTTCTCTTCTTCATGTTGTCTTGAATTCCCTTTATCCACGTTGGCTTTGGTCTACCATGTTCCCCTTTTCCAGGAGGTATCCATTTCAATACTTCTTTGTTTAAGAATTAAATTAATGTTTTTATTACCTCACCTCATATCCTTTTTCTTCTAGACTGCAGTTTCAGAGCTTATCTCCGTCATCAGTAGCCTCAACTTCTTTGTTTGTTTCTGTGTCCCTTCTTCTCATTATATGTCTTAGTTGGATTTCTTCAATCTCTTGTACAATAGCCTTTTCTACCTTCATTATTTCTCTTATTGAATTTTTTTTTTTATTTTATCTAATTTTTATATTCTTGCCGATCTTCTTAAAAAGTCCATTTCTATTACTAATAATTTATTTCTGTGTTTTTGCTTCAATGTTCATGTTATCAAAAAGAAATTTAACATACCATTTCATGGTGTATGGGTAAAAGAGGATAAGTTAGGAAGGGGGAAGTTGGTGTAAATCCATTTCTTATAAACTTGTTTGGGAACTTATAGCATAGATTGGTCTTACTAATTTCACATATATGTCCGCCATGTAGCAGAAGTTTCTTTAAGGGTCAAATTTTTGAACGCATTGGACCGTAAAAGGCGTTCTCTGCTGAGAAAGTTTTATCCTAATACGATTTTGCTTACTCAGAAATCTATTCATGCGATAATAATTTGTAAGCTACCTGACGAGGTAACTTAAGATCATAGCTTAAGATAGAAACTTATCGTGAGAATCCCGAAGGGAACCGATGGTAACCGATGTAGTTTGAAACCTTGCCGCTTTATCCAAGATGTCGGACCTTGAAGACTTCGATCATGTTTTTGGTATATGCGGAGAATAGGAATTTGATAGAGTCTACCAAGTCAATGTAATAAAAATTTTGGGAAATAGAGAAATCCCTTTTATACATTTTAATTTGTGAGAAACTCTAGAAAAAACATTATACAAAGTCATCTAATTGCTAAAATAGGTGTAATATGACTTATCCTTCTACACACAATGAAGGATTGAAATAAACAACATCTCTGCCTCAAAGTCTATACCCAGAGTAGTGTCTGACTAAGTAAATAAAAAGAGATTATAATTTTAACTACTTCATTACTCTTGACGAGTCACAATTACTGGACTCTCTGATTAATATTAATATCAATATTATATTTTTTTTAAACAGAATGAAGTTAAAGAATTTATTAATTAAATAAAAATAAAACATAGTTTTATTTGATTTTCATATTTATTATATAATTCAGTGACAGCTGTTTCGGTACACTGTACCTTCTTCTAAGAATTATATAAGAATATATAATAAATATGAAAATCAAATAAAACTATGTTTTATTTTTATTTAATTAATAAATATGGATTTTCATCAAGTAAACACCAACTCAATTGATTATTTAATACAAGCTGAGACAAGCTTCTTGGTGATTTGGTATTTCAAATTATTACTCCGGATTAAAAAGTGCACACAGGATATTTGGTTTTACAACAGTTGCATCAAACATGATCTTAAACCAAAATATATTAATATCAAGACTAATAGGAAGAAGGTACAGTTACCGAAACAGCTGTCACTGAATTATATAATAAATATGAAAATCAAATAATCAAATAAAACTATTTAATTAATAAATATGGATTTTCATCAAGTAAACACCAACTCAATTGATTATTTAAAGAATTTACTTACACTGAATTCACTCTCTACATTTAATATTTCTTTAATAAATTGTTCCAAAATAAAATCAAATTTTGACATCAACTCTTCATAAATAGAATCTCTTGTTTTAATGTGTTTAAATTTAAGAAGTAAATCTAAAGCTTCTTCTGAAGACCTGAAAATATACAAATTATATTTTCACATCACTTACTATATAAAAACAGCACAGAAATAAAATATTGACATTCAATCACTAGGCCATTACTTACTGGGAAACTAACTAATGGCAGTAAAATTACCTTTGAAAAGAAATGGTTAGATTTGTGTTAATTTTTGCATTTCTGCTAATCATTAATGTCCAGTAATATCTCATTATCTAAAATTTGATCAAGACTGACATAAAACATATGAGAACTCGTGATGTGAAACAGATTGTTGTGACATATATTATTAAGACATATCTTTAATCAGCATCTTAAATATAATCCTCACATCCAACATTGATTGCCACTAGTCTGCTTCCTGATTTTTTCCCAAACCGTGAGTTCCTTTTGTTGATCTATCTGTTTAATTAGACTAGCTTTTCATTCAATTAGATATTTTTTGAACCAAGTATGAGCAGTTACTTTTCCACTTCTCAATTTTTGACATTTCTAAGATGTTCTTTCACCCTTGTTTTCAAATTTCTTTTTGTTTTTCCTATATAAATTTGTATTGTTGCTTAGATCAGTTGGAACACAATTCATAATTTGTCTGAAGAACGTACAGTGTACCGAAACAGCTGTCACTGAATTATATAATAAATATGAAAATCAAATAAAACGTTTTATTTTTATTTAATTAATATATAAATTTTGTCACAATCCCTGCATTCGATCTGATAAATCCACATTCAGAAAAACAAAGAAAAACTTATCAACTTCAAAATTCCCGCGAATCCTGACCTGATCCAGAGGTTTATTGGTCCACCAACAGAGGGAAGAAGAAGTGGTTCTTCTGATCAACATAACATCAGTCGTCAAGATGGTACTGAAGATGAGACTGCTATGGTCTTGAAATCACGATCTACTTAGAAGATTAGTATGAGGAGAGGTATGAAACATTTGATTTTATCTTAATGTAATAACTATTATAATGAATATTTGGGCAGACCCTTCAAACATTGGATTGAGACCGTAACAGACCACTAGGTCTATCACTTCAAAGGAAGAATAATAATAATAATAATAATAATAATAAGAAGAAGAAATATTTTATTAATACTAATACTTTGTCTTCTTCTTCTTCTGCCCATTGCAGGTGTAGGCAAATCGCCTCTTTTGTGATTACAATAATTGGTCTGTCCAATGATTCTAGGGTCTCACCTGGTCTCTCCTACCCCATGGTTGGTAACTTAGGGTTGTATCTATGAACGCATTAGACTGTAAAAGTCTTTTCAGCTTGTACTCTGCTGAGAAAGTTGCATCCAAAGACGTGTTTGTGTACTTTGGCGAGGTGACTTTGCAGAGAATGAATCGTGAGCAACCCGATGGTAACCGATGTACTTTGAAACCTTGCTGCCTACCTTGTTGCTTTATCCAAGATGTCGGACCTTGAAGACTTTGATCATATTTTCGGTATATGCGGAGAAGAGGAATTTGTTGATAGAGTCTACCAAAGAATTCAACTGGAAGAACAGGAGAATCGGCATAATATTGCACGACGCAGACATCGTCGTATACGGTTTTATTTGCGGGACGTAAGCGTAAATGCGTTCCTCTAGCAGACGAAAATAACAGAAGTGGTTTTATCGCTGAGAATTCTGGGTAATTTCTTGCCAATATTACGAAAAAACTACTTTCATGCATGACCAGCCAGCGACTCGCTAATTCGAAATTTGTGTGTGCTCATGGAAAACTCAACTCACCAGAGACTAATGTATTTGCATGCGGCCCTTAGTGCTTTCAATGGTAACTGGTTCTCTGGCTTTCAAATTAGATTCTGTTGGCTTAAATATCACACATTGGCTTCAATAATGTCACAAGTCAAAAAACTTAACACATTGGTGACAGGCCACGGAGATCTCCGTGTTTAAATGGCCAGCGCTAGACGACGGGTCACGGAGATTTCCGTGTTTACGTTTTCTATAGTTTTCCAGCCTCTTCGCTTTTGAAGGAGCATGCAATTTTGTATTATCTCATTGTGAAATAAACTTTAGTTGTTTTTGTACCCCTCTCTTCTCTTTTATGAAATTGCCAAATTTACAGAAAGAGGTGTTTACAATTTTAAGACAGATGGCTGGTGAAATATGGAATTTTAGTGCGGGTAGTTAGGTAATTACGGGATATGTAGTAACCTGTAAATAAATGTTGGAGAGGGGAAAAAAAAATTTTTAAGAAAGGGGAAAAACCATTTTTCGTTCTGGATCCGTGAATTTATATCTGTGGCATCATGTCCACCAGGATAATTATTATAACAGTGTGGCTATAGCTGAAATTTTGCTCAAAAGAAAGACGATAGTTTGTGGAACAATAAGGATTGACAGAGGGCTTCCAAAATCATTTGTGGAAGCAGGAAATAAAAACTCAAACCAGGAGAATGTGTATCTTGTAGTAAGGGGGACTTTTTGCTACAAACATCGAAAGATAAATGAGACGTAAGAATGGTTAGCACATTGCATCAGGCAACACGAGAGTTGGAGGGGTAAAGTTGTAAAAATGCCCTATTGAATACTTCAATATAACAAGTATGTGAAGGGTGTAGACAGGGCTGACCAGCACCTATCATATTACTCCATCCTTAGAAAAACAGTGAAATGAAGCAAGAAAGTTGTATTGTGGCTTCTGAATTGTGCACTCTTTAATGCTTTTTTGGGTCTATAAATTTCAAAATCCTAACAACAATATGTCAAACAGAAGTTTTTTGCTTGAAACAGCCTCTTGTTTGACAGTCGTGAAATTAGGAACAGATGACAGGGAAGAGGAGGGAAGACAGAGTGAAAAGGACACAACGTCAAGACCCACCAAGAAGGCTGAGACATGAAGAAACATAAATTAACACCAACTGTGTCTGAAGAAAAAACCCTCCAAACCTTGCCGTGAACACAAGAAAAGATACTCGCTACATATGCTATTTTGCCCTGTGCCTTTACACAAAAGGAAATGTTTCCAACGCTATCAAACCCTCAATTTCTACTAGAAGGTCTGGTGAGAACACTAATAAAGATTTACTTATGCATTATTGTTATTGACTGTAAATACATTGATGCAAAAATCACACTGTGCTAGCGCGGTTTAAAATTTAAAAGTCCACGCTACTGACAAATGTCCGGTCTAGCAGCGGTGGGTGGAACGCACAGCAGTCGGTCACCAATGTTTTAAGTTGCTACATAAAAAAACAAAATAAAAAAATAAAAAACTTTCATATGCCTAAGAAACAGGTGCTTTTCAATAATGACACAACTTAAGATTTAAATTAAAATTCTTCATACTTCACCTTATATCCCGTTTTCTAATTATACTGGTTTCAAAACCTTGGTGGTTTCATCTTCAATAACATTGGTCGAGATATTACCACCAAGGTTTTGAAACCAGTATATTCAAAAGACTGGATATGAGGCGAGGTATAAAGAATTTTGATTTAAATATTAAATTAAAACTTATTGTGATTTTTCCTATAAAATTTCAATGTCACAACTGTTACCTAGTGGCATTTTTGTAGTTATAAAAGTGTCATTCTATATTTGACAGACTTCAGCATAGTATTAACTCAAAATTGACTTTTTTTATATGAGACATTATTGAAGCCGATGTAAGAATGCTTTTGTAACATTATTGGTTCAACAGCTTCTTAGAAAACAATTCATAAAATTTGTAACTGAGAAGAAGTTTTTAATATTGTACAACTCATAGAAAAGCTAAAGCTGTAGACAGTGCTACATTATCTGAAAGAGAGAAATCTTGCACATTATCCAATAACAATATAATAAAGTAGGACAAGTAGTGAACTAACCTTAATAATTTAAATGCTTCATCAATAAAGTATGTAGCTTCTTTTTCCAGAACATCCACCTGTTTGTTAAATCCTCTAAGAAGTTCCTGCCAATTCAGTACAAATTTTCTATCAAAGATATCAAAATCTGCTTCTTGTATAGGAACTATCAACTTCTCCACTTTCTTCATAACTATATCAATCTGACCTGGGTCATTTGTTATGGATTTCAGTTCCTCTCCAAATATATTTTCAAATTCACAAATTACCTAAAATAAGTACCAGTATTAATTTAACTTCATAATTCATCAAAGAAAATCTATAAGAGTTATAAGTTACTGACAAATTATTTAAATGGTTTGGGCATCTGAAAAGAATGAAAAATGGAAGACTATCACAAATTATTCTGCTTCCTGAACATCACCTAGAAGACATCTGAAAAGAATGAAAAAGGGAAGACTATCACAAATTAGTCCACCGCTGTGGTCTCGAAGTGCTGCCTTGTCATGCAGCAGGCCCGGGTTCGATCCCTGCTCGGGACAAGTTTCCTGGGTGAGGTTTTTTCGGGGTTTTTCCTCACCTGTAACACAAATGTCAGGATACTTTAAGGCCCAAACGGTCCCCGAACATCATCTGGCCATCATAATCATCAATATCATATTCACCTCATTAGATTAAGTTTAGGATTAAGGCCTCTCCTGGCGCATCATTACCCATCATCATCATCCATCATATCATTGGGGCAGCGTAACCCACCTTCCAGATGCCCCAACCTCAGAAGTGGGTTACAATACGTCAATACCAGGAGAGAATACCTGAAATAAACAGTATGAAACTAGGCCTAATCCATCTCAACCAATTAAAATTCTAATTATATTCGGGCTAATAATCAAAAATATTATTGGTCGAATGACAAACAGGTGGCATTGAACAAAAAAAAAAGTAACGTACAAATGTCAGCAATATTCCAGTCCTGAGTTATTTGATCAGTATTCCAAATCATTAAAATTAATCCATAATATCCTTCCTACTTTTTAATATAATTATTAAGCTATGAGAATGAAGAATAACTTGCAGAAACGTACTTACCTTTGCCATGTTATGTAATTCTTTTGCTACTTCAGCTATATAAGCAGTATCTCCAAATAACCTTTTCTTATCAAATTCCCATCTTTGTCCTTTGCCAGATTCTTCAATTTTCAAACGTGTATCATAGTAAGCCTCTTTCCAGGTTTCAAGCATCTTTACTGATTCCATACATAGTTTCTGAATTTCTGTTTTTGGTTTTCTAAAGAACAACATAACATACTGTCATAATTAATCCTCATCAATTTTGAGAACCAATTTTTGTTTGATATTGTTACATTTCATCAATATATTTGAGATTTGGTTCTAAAAGAGGCAATATAAAAAGTATATATATTTTGAGTTAAAAGCAATTAAAGTTCAGTGCCTGGTTCAAGTCCCCATGGGAGAAGAAATTCTCTCATGGAATTCTGGCCAATGTACAAGAACCAATGCCAATTAATCACTATGAGGAATTTTGATACCTAAATTAAACAACTATAGGTTGACCATCCAGCTGTAACGGCTGGAAGACCTAATATTCTGACCCCTATGCCATCCCTTTATTAGCTTGATGACTGTTTCCAAGCTCTACGATTAACTCATGTGCATCCAACAGATAACGAAACTTTCTAGGTTTGTTGCACCACACAGTTCAGAGAGTGATTTATAATATTTACAGGATGCAGAATGTGCTGACTTGAACTTCAGTGCTTCTATATTTGACACATATACCATTAAAAAGAAGAAAATGATGATGATGATGATAATGATGAATAAATAGAAAAAAGAAGTAGAAGAATACAAAAAAAGAAGTAGAAGAATACAAAAAAAGAGAAAGGATAAAAGGAAGAATGAAAAAAAGAAGGAAGAAGAGGAAGGAGAAGAAAAATAAGAAATAAGAGGAGGAGAACACAAAGGAGGAGAATATGAAAGAGGAGAAGAGAAAGAAGAAAAGGAAGAAAGAAGAAAAGGTAGCAGAAGAGAAAGTAGAAGAAGGAGGAGGGAGAGAAAAAGGAGATGTAAAAAAAAAGCAGCAATAGGAGAAGAGGAAGTGAAGAACTAGGAAGGGAAGAAAAATAAGTAGGAAGAGAAAAATATACAGAAAGAGGAGGAGGTGGAGGAGAAGAAAAAGAAGAAAGGGATCTATTACTCGCTCAAGTTAAGCTTGCTCAGCTAGAGGGAAAGTATGTTAGAGTTAGTGTCACCAAACTACTATTCTTTGGAAGAAAGAATATGCATGTGTTTAGGAATTTCCTAAACACATGCGAAAGATCATTACATGGTTGTAAAATTAGTCGACAACTGCTGTAGTTGTGTCAGATCATTTAAAAACACAGTGTTTGTTATCTCTCTTTTACCAGCCTCACAATACAACACAGGGGACAGGAATTGGTAACATCTATTGAAGAAGACCAAGGAGGGACAGCTCAGTAGTAACATGGTTGCCAAATTATTAATTTGATCAACAATTGCTGCAGATACTTAATAAGTAAGTTTGGTCTGTATATTCTTACCTCATATGTTGGACATATGTTTCAAGGCATTGCCTTGTCCAACAGAAACAACCACATGAGGTAAGAATATACAGACCAAACTTAATAATTAAATATTAAGAATAACCTCACAATGTTACTTCGTATTGTACTTTGAAAAAAAAAAAACTGCTGCAGATGTTGGATCATTTAAAAAGCACAGTATTTGCCAGCCCTCTCAATCCCATTCAAATAACATAACACAGGGGACAGGGACTGGCATTGTAGTAAGAGAAGGAAGAGAATCAACACCACATTCTAAGCAAATTTTCCACACAGATATAAGATGGGCAAATGTAAATGATAGTGGCAGAGAATGTCATTTAATAACAAGTTTTTATCATCAATATCATTATCCTAACATGTAGTAAGTATTGAAGAACTGTTACAGAATAAAAAATGCCTCATTCCATCTCTTCACAGGATGTCCCAGCATATCTTTGTTTGTGGATTTGAAATCATATGAATTTCCCATCAATTAGTTGCTGCAAGAAGTAGGTAGTTCAGTCATGAAACTGCCTGCTGTCATAAAGCCTCTGGGCAGCTAAACAGTTGTACAACATCTCAAATAACTGCCATTATAGAAATATTAAAAAAAGTGTACACTTACTTGAAAAGTCTGGAAACATCAAGGCTTGTCTTTGCTTGATGACATAATACCCAGGCAATTCTCTCCATCAATGGTACCATTCTGGCATCTGTACCATAGAAACGAGACAGAACCCATAACATGTGAATACCGTCCATTAGTGCATTTAAAGAATTCGTAATTGGTAGTAGTGTATCAGAGTTTGTTATAGTCTGAAAATTAAAACCAAATTAGCATATCATAAGATTATAAAGTGTGTTATTTTCTAGCTTCCCAATAAAATCACCTGACATTCAAACCAAAATTAAAACACTAATAGCACTCAACAATACATCAGATTAAAAGACACGAGGTTGGATAAATGACTAAAATTAGAATTCTACATTCATAACAAAATCAAAACAACAACATTGTTTATTAAATTAATATTGAGAAGCTAAAGCTATTACTTTGATAGAAATAAGTAAATTAATGAACACGATTAAATTATTGTAAATCAATGGTAAAGAGAAAAATTTTTGCCTGAACCGGGAATCGAACCCTGAACCTTTAGCTTTCCGTGCTAATGCTCTGTCCACTGAGCTAATTCAGGCTTCATTCCCATCCAAGCAGAAATCCTTAGTAAGGTAAAGGAAGGATTTCTGCATGGATGGGAATGAAGCCTGAATTAGCTCAGTGGACAGAGCATTAGCACAGAAAGCTAAAGGTTCGGGGTTCGATTCCCGGTTCAGGCAAACATTTTTCTCTTTACCATTGATTTACAACAACATTGTTCATAATTCTTCTTCTTCTTCTTCTTCTGCTTCATGAAATTAGGCCTTTTGACCTGTTTTCACATCAAGTGGGATTTAATGAATCCTCCCATCTAGTAAATGGGCGTCCAACATTTTGTTCATAATTTCAACCCACATTTCAGGGCATCAATTCAAAATTACTGGAATAAATTAATTTCATGTCTTGGAACCCAGGCTGACTATGTTTTTGAATACAGATCCGTGAAAGGTTGGTTGATTGGTTGGTGTCTAATGTGCTGCATCTAACACTGAAGTCATTAGCAGTCTTGCTCTCCAATACTTCGAAGTTTAAGACCAGTGAAAGGAGAATAGCCAGTGGGTCACAGTCAATTTTAGTCTTTACCTTATAACATTTTCATGTATTTCCTCTATAAATGGAAGACTACATTTGTATCCCCCAACTATTTTCTGGGGGAAAAAATTAAATGTTAAAATAATAAACTAAATTTAATATTTAAAGGAAGTAATACTTTGAGGATTATTTCAATTATAACGAGCTAGGTTTTTTCTGACTCATCTCATATTTATGATTTTCTTGCAGAACATGGTTTTAGCAATCACTTGCCATTTCAATGCTACCCAAACCTAACTCATAATAATTTTAATAAACTGAAAATTATATATATTTATTTATTTTGATGCAATATACATATACAGACTGTAACAGGATCTCACTGGAAAAACGATAGAGATGATAGGCCATGCAAAGATGATAATTTTTTGTGAAGGAACATATAGTCGCAAACACGTCGTTTATGAGTTATATGCAAATGAAGGTGTTCACCCGTAAGGGTCAGAATTGAATACAAACAATTGTACACATATAATTTTATTGAAAAAAGACATGTTTTTACAATAACTGTTGAAACAGTCGACCCTGTGCCTCATTGCATGTTTGATATTGTCATAGCAACAATCGGCCAGCACGGCAGATCATGGCAGGATTCTTTTTGACATCGTCAAAACACTTATTGTTTGAACACTCATAATTGATGTGTTTGTGACTATATGTTGCTTCACAAAAAATGATCCTCTCTGCATGGCCTATCATCCAACTACATTTTTGACATTTGGCAATGAAGGCAAATATGACATGAAAAGAAAATTATATATATAGTATTCTCTAAACTCTATATGTTTAACACTCTAACCATCTGAGCTACTCAGGAATCTTAACACAAACATTTATTTTTCTTATATATCCATCCATAGTAATTCTGCCCAAAGGCAGGTCCTTCACTGCAATCATAGCATTTTCATGCTGTGCTTGCAGCTTTACTAGGGAATTGTAGGTGTGGTAGCTTCCCGTTGCTTTCACACCGGTGAAAGATGATGATGATGATGGTGATGGCCATATGATTTCGGGGACCATTTGGGCCTTAAAGTTTTCCTGACATTTGTCTTACAGGTGAGGAAAAACCCCGATAAAAACCTCACCCAGAAAAACTGCCCTGACCGGGGATTGAACCCGGGCCCGCTGCGTGACAAGGCAGCACGCTACCTCAAGACCACAGCGGTGGACTTTCTTACATATATATAGTATTCTTAGAGCACTAAACATACAGAGTTTAGAAACTCAGGTTCAAATCCCGACACAGGCATTTATTTTTCTTTTCATGTCATATTTGCCTTCATTGCCAAATGTCAAAAATATAGTTATAACATCTAAATAAACAAGCATTACTGCTATAAAGTAAATATTCCCTTTAAATATGCTTATTACCCGTTTAAGGAGTGAGCGCAGATGTTGACGGAGGGCACTGCGGTCGTGTTTATGCAGGAATAGAACAAGTGAAACTGCTATCTATGAGTGCAGATGGGAATGGGATGTGGGACGCTGACAGTGTATACTGCCTTATATGATGTCACATGTAGCAACAAACAGAGCTTCGTAATTCTTCCACCTGCAGAGATATTTTGAATAACTAATACTTGTTATTGTGGCCACAAGATGGCAGTTCGAACGATATCCTGCTACCTCTCGTGTAAATTGAGAATACTATATGTATAAGAAAAATAAATGTTTGTGTTAGGATTCCAGAGTAGCTCAGATGGTTAGAGCACTAAACATACAGAGTTTAAAAACTCAAGTTCAAATCCTGACTCAGGCATTTGTTTTTCTTTTCATGTCATACATATATATATATATATATATATATATATATTACATCAAAATAAAAAAGTGTTACTGCTATAATGTATAAATTCTCTTTAAAAAGTTTACTTGTTATAGAAGTCTTGAGATAGCAGTGAGAACGATGTCCCAATGTATCTCACAATTGAGTATCATATATATAAGGAAGGAAACATAAATGTTTGTGCTAGGAACCAGAGTGGATTAGTGTTTATGTCAGTACAGTATAGAGTTAGAGGTCTTGGGTTCAAATCCTGGTTCAGGTGTTTATTTTTCATTTCATTATATAGTTTTTTACCATTTTTTCAATTCCAAGTAAAGTCAAAAGTAATTATAGTACATGATATGTGAGGTAAACTTTTAAAAGTACAAACATAATTACCTTGAAATGCCTTAATAATGTAAATAAGAACTTGACATTGTCTCGCGCTTGAGTGTAATATGTAATCAATTCATCTCGATAACTTTCAAATGCTGAGCCAATCTGTGACCCACTTTTATCGAGGACATAGAAAATGTGTGTTACATTGGGAGATTTGAGTTGTTCTTCTAAAATTCCAAGTCCTGCTTCTCTTTCATGCCAGTATTCATATTCAGATATTGGACCTTCTCCGACTGGTTTCTGGAATGTAATTCACATGGTAAAGAGTAAAAATAACACAGTCTGCACTGACATCCTGATACCACAGCTTTATTTCCAGTCAACTTTTTTATATATCATATCATTTTATTTTATTTTTCCTTAAAATTCCATATTTAGAATATGAATTTTTTTTCTCATACCTTTCATGTGATATATATTAAATTTTTTTTTGCTAAGATATGTTAAGAAATAAAGACAAATGAAGCATACATTTTCAATATAAACATAATTACAACGTATTGGATATCTTATTTCTCAAATTGGATATAAATAAATAAATAAATAAATAAATATATATATATATATATATATATATTTGTAGAGAAAAATTATATGCTGACTGGGGTTTGAACCCAGGACCTTTGACTTGCTAGGCCAATGCTCTACTGCTGAGCTATCTAAGTACCCCAATCCAAATGCAAATTTTTCTCTTATACATTGTTAATTCCCGATCGCTGAATGCTACGAGCCTTTGCTCGATTATGCAAATGGTGGCTTCTTATTTAACAAGACTGTTATGCCCCAAAATTTGGAGGTTTTTTCTTTGTTTATTAGACTGAAAATTGATAGTGTGATAGCCAGAAATTATAGTTATAAAAAGGGTGTTAAAAAATTAATTATTCCCCTATAAATATTGGTATTATAATTATTAGGGCTTTTTAGACAATTATTTAATTATAAATGCATATCTGATGGACGTGTACCAATCACGTATTGGTACGAAAGGATTTCTTACAACCGCTTCCACGTCAGGTGAAAGCAACCCACTTTAAGTATATAAAAACTAGGGGTTTCAACCTCTCAATCATCTCGTCGGTGTCTAGCGATCTCTAGCCCGTACGTATCTCAACGCAGTTGTAACCAGCTCTACTTGGATGTCACCTTTACTAGTCATTTGTAAGTCTGCTTCTTTATTTTGACTTAACATAAATAATATATGTCTTATACATTTGGTTTGCTGGAATAAACTCAGTTTTCTAACTTAGTCGGTCAAAGAAATTTAACTTATTAAAGATATTTTATTATTTGCTCAGGCTCATTAAGTATTCAATTCAGGTAATTTTCTTGTTTGATTCTGGTTTAGTGTAGTAAATTTAAAGATAGAATATTGTTTAACTCTTTAATTAATTTCTTTTCTGGTTTTTGTTTATCTTGTTTTAATTATTGTCTTAATCTGTGTCTTTTAAATATAGTATTATTGTTAAAATATTAAATTTATTTCTATGTATAGCAACCTGGCTTTTGTTATCCTACTGAATAATTATCCAAATCTTAGGTGACTAATGTTAACCCGTCTCTAGTTTGCTGCAGTCCATTTGATATAATACGCTACCATTGTTTTGAAGAGACGTGGCCTTTAACAAAGACACTTATTGACACTATTTAGATCGGTACTTGCTCAGGTAGCTCAGATGGTAGAGCACTTGGACTAGAAAACCAAGGGTCCTGGGTTCAAGTCCCGGTCTGAGTGTATATGAACACTTATTGGGAATTTAAACATTACTTTATACAGGCAGTACGGCTTCTTTCAATGTTCTTATTATTCATTTAATACTTTTTACTGAAGGACAAATTATATCTGAAGAGAAAAATTATACACTCTGACCAGACAATATATGTGTATATACATAGACAATACAAGAAATGTATATATTATAATTCATCCTTCAGTGAGAAGTGTTAAATTAATAATAAAACACTGAATATATATATATATATATTTGGAACCTATGACCCTGAAGTAAGAAATTTAACCCATAGATATAAAGAGTTATTAAATTTTGATAGCGTGCATTATTTGACAATAATACAAAATTAAAGAGCAATTTAGGATTATACTTTGTTTTGAGAATATTTTCAAACAAATAATAATTTTAATGTTGATTTGTTCTTGAACATGTTTCAAAACAATTCTGTTTTATCTTCAGCTTTCCCAGACTGGTTTTATTTATGTTGCATTATGTTGCACCACCTGGATGTCGATGTCAGCTCCATCCTGTGGTTGGCCAAAGAACCTCCAAACAAGGTCACCCTCCATCGGAATATCAAAATTCATAACTCTGTTTCTGTTCTTCTGAATATAAATTTTTTCCCAAATAGTCAGCTCGTTTGTATTTTCTAACTGTTTTAATAATTTAGTGTCTGAATTGATATTATGTTTTTCAGACCAAACATGAGCAGCAACTGTAGATTTTTCAATTTCTCCATTTTTAATATTTCTTATGTGTTCTTTGGTTCTAATTTTTAGGTTTCTTTTTGTTTTCCCTATATATATCTTTTCACAACCCATGCATTCAATTTGATATATTCCTGACTTTTTATTTTTATCAGTTTTTTCATTTTTGTTGGTTTTTATTAGTTTATTTAAACTGTAGTTATTTTTTGGTGCTAATTTAATATTAAACTTCTCAAATATATTTTGAAATTTATTATGTACCCAGGGGTGATATGTGAATTTCCTATATTTTTTCATAGGTGGTTCTTCTTTTTCAAGATTACTTCTGTTTATCATTTTTTGTTTTTTATACTTTTCTATCCTTTTATGTACCATTTTTTCATCAAACCCATTTTCTCTTGCTACTTTGATTATGTGTTTTTTCTCATGTTTGAAATCTTCTTCGTTTAAGGGTAAGTTTACCAATCTATGAGTTAAACTATTAAATGCTGCTAATTTATGTCCAATTGGAAACATAATATCAATTCAGACACTAAATTATTAAAACAGTTAGAAAATACAAACGAGCTGACTATTTGGGAAAAAATTTATATTCAGAAGAACAGAAACAGAGTTATGAATTTTGATATTGCGATGGAGGGTGACCTTGTTTGGAGGTTCTTTGGCCAACCACAGGATGGAGCTGAAATCGACATCCAGGTGGTGCAACATAATGCAACATAAATAAAACCAGTCTGGGAAAGCTGAAGATAAAACAGAATTGTTTTGAAACATGTTCAAGAACAAATCAACATTAATATTGAGGTAAGATGTCCAGACCAAAAATAATATAATTAAAATAACCTCAAAATATAACTTCCTAAAATTAAATAATAATTTTAAGGTTATAAAACAGAAAAAAAAGTTGATATTTACCTTGGAAATGTATGAATTGATAATTTTTGAAATATGTTTTTCCCAAGACATCACAACCTGTTCTAATTTGTTTATGAGTTGTTTATCCTTTGCCAATGTTTCAATACTCAAGTCTTCCTGGTGCAGAGCTTCAATGTAAGGAATAGGTAACATGATGTCTCCTTCAATGTGATGTATTGTCCTACAATACCAACATACAGATCACTCTCAGATGAATGCAAATGATGTAATTAAATAAAACTGCAAAACCATATAACTTCCTCAAACCTTTTTTTTTGTTTCATATTGATCATGTAACATCCTTTTTTTCAAATATTTTTACAATTCTTTTTCTTTTTTCTTTTTTTCATTATATTAATAATAAATTAGTATTTAATTTTAGGAAGTGATATTTTTTAGGAATCAAAGTAGCAAGAGAAAATGAGTTTGATGAAAAAATGGTACATAAAAGGATAGAAAAGTATAAAAAACAAAAAAAAAATGATAAACAGAAGTACTCTTGAAAAGAAGAACCACCTATGAAAAAATATAGGAAATTCACATATCACCCTTGGATACACAATAAATTCCAAAAGATATTTGAGAAGTTTAATATTAAATTAGCACCAAAAAATAACTACAGTTTAAATAAACTAATAAAAACCAACAAAAATGAAAAAAACTGATAAAAATAAAAAGTCAGGAATATATCAAATTGAATGCATGGGTTGTGAAAAGATATATATAGGAAAAACAAAAAGAAACCTAAAAATTAGAACCAAAGAACACATAAGAAATATTAAAAATGGGGAAATAGAAAAATCTGCAGTTGCTGCTCATGTTTGGTCTGAAAAACATAATATAAATTCAGACACTAAATTATTAAAACAGTTAGAATATACAAAAGAGCTGACTATTTGGGAAAAAATCTATATTCAGAGGAACAAAACCAGAGTTATGAATTTTGAAATACCAACGGAGCATGACCTTGTTTGGAGGTTTTTGGCCAACCACAGGATGGAGCTGACATCGTCATCCAGGGTGTGCAACATAATGCAACATAAATCAAACCAGTCTGGACAAGCTGACAATAAAACAGAATTGTTTTGAAACATGTCCAAGAACGAATCAACATTAATATTGAGGTAAGATGATCAGACTAAAAATAATATAATTAAAATAACCTCAAAATATCACTTCCTAAAATTAAATATTAAAGTGTAAAGAACTTATATATAATAAGAATTGTTGAGAACAGTTATTTCAAATTAAATAAAGGAAGATTATAAAACTTTAACCCTCTGCTTGCCACTGGAACATCTCTTATGTCCGAGATTTAAATTGCATCCGCCGATGTGATCGACTTTGCAAGTAGTTTAAGTATATTATCTGGCAGGTAATGGACAGAAGCATCAGAGTCGTTCTAATCGGCTCATGACACCTAAAGGGTTAAGTAAGGCCAGCGGACATTATTTAAGAGTTACGGTAAGTATAAGGTCATCCACACCCCAACAAGTTACAATATTTGAAAATACAATAGGATGTAACATTATTAGGTTTTACTTAATAAAAAGTGTTGTCTGTATTATTTTTATCTCATATCGTTGTTTCTGTTAGACATATGTTTCAAGGCTTGTTAGCCTCATCCTCAGTAGTTACAGGCTGGTTTTTCTCAAGTTGTCGGCCCTGGATCTCAACTTCTGCTCCCTTTTCCTGTGGTCCAAAGAACTTGCTAATTAGGTTCCTCTCCCCGGGAATTTCAAAATTCATAATTCTCTCCTTGTTCTTCTATATGTAGATTTTTCCCATATGGTAAGTTCATTTGTGTTTTCTAACTGACAGTAGATCAGTTCCGGCTAATTTCAAGACATGAACTGGCTTCAAGAATACCTCTTAAGGATGAAACTGACAGTGGAGAGATGCTGTCCACTGTGACAACTGTAATGTGATTCTAAATCTCAGCTGCAGAAATGTAGACAAAAATAAATAGAAAACTGGAAACTTGGAAGTTATTTATTGGGAAGCTAGGGAAAAAAATGACTTGGGTCAACAATCCCAGAAACCACTAGCAGAACAACAATTTTTCCCCAAATACACAAATGCTGCTGGTCTCCAGGTCTGCCTCCAGTTCATTCTGGTAATCCTAGACACCAAGGAATCCATAATAAAAAATTCTGTGCATTTACATTACATCTACTCTGTAAAAATTTCACTTCATTTCTGTAAAATACATGTGTATAATGAGAATGGATGATGTCCAAGATTCATAGCATTAGCAAACAACAATAATTATATTGTCAGATCTATTTACAGAAGAATATGTAAAAAAACTAACATAAAACGAAATTTCCCCATAATTTATAATTTGCAGTAACTTACCAGTCAACGACTCCAAGAAGACGATTCATTTCATCCAAAATTGACTCTTTAGTTGGAGTTTGACCATTCTCTGTTTTTGATTGAGATTCATGTTTCTTTACCAATTGAATTTCAGATTGTTTGCTTCTGTCTCTTTTAAGTACAACAGAAAGACGTCGGAAATCTGATGGTCGTTTAAGTGATAAATTTGAATGAATTGTAATGTTGATCCCACTAGCTTGCGAGAGTGACTCCTCTTCAATATCAGTACAGGCCATCGGCTCCCAGAACTGGCTTGCAATCAATGGCTTATAAACCTATAATTCACATATTATATCTGTATTTTGAATGTGTCTAAATGGCACAAAGAGTGGGTAAAAAGTTTTCAGATACTTTTGAAGTTCACAATGGGTTAAAGAAAGAAGATGCTCTCTCTCCTGTGCTAATTGATATTGTACTAGAACATGCCCTCAAATCTTTAAAAGATGAAGAAGGTTCTCCTGTGCTAATCAATTTTGCATGTAATCAAATCTTTAGATGATAAAGATATACAATTTAACGATATTAACAAGCTGTTTGTATATGCTGATGTAATATTACACTCGTCAACATGATTTTTGTCTCATGAGTACCAACAGTTGTACTTAATGCGTTTTTTATAGTGTTTTCAAATATATATTCGGAATTTCTCCTTCACCCACAGTTTTTTTTATTTCAATTTCAATTAATGGATTTAAATAATTATTTTTTTAATAAACTTTTTTTTATCCATTTGTCCATTGTAAAATAAAATCAAATGAGCTAACTCAGGAGATTTCAGCTAGGGAAAAGAGATATCAAGACAAATGGAATCCTAATATGCTGGCCGATTATTGTTGGACCATCAAGAGGGATGCTCCACAGGCGAAATATAGCAGAAAATCGTCATTTCTTGCTTTCTAGGTGAGTCTGAATGTTCGAATATTGTGTAGTTACGAATGTAGAAAACATTAAAATGTTTGAAATTGTAAATTCCTGTCTCTCAGAGACCTTGCGTGATGGAGAAAAACTGATATCATATTTAAATTCAGGAGAAAAAATACTATCAGAATCACATATTTTTCTTTCTGAGACAAAAAAAAAGTTTATTTTTTGTTGCTCAGTGCAATAGTGAGGAAATACAACCATTCAACACAAATATTGTATCAAATAACAGTAAGAAACTAGGGGTCAGCTGCAATGGACTAGTGGTTATGTTCTTTGCCTCTGGTCCCTGGGTTGATAGATTTTTTAGGATGGAAAAATTCAATGAGTAAATCCTCTGGGAGAGACTTAAAGCCATGGATCCATGGATTCAGGCTCTTAAAAGATCTGAATAAAGAGTCTTCTAAGCAAAATTTACAGACCTTCTTCATACCAGTAATAACCTGATTGGCTACTACATATCTCATTAAGTTGGTATGTTGACCGCATACCATTCATGCCATCTTTAGGAAATAATAGTAACTAAATTAACTTGGTCTAATAACTCCTAACAAAGGAGAGGATAAGGCTCAACATTGGGCTGTAATGCCATTATACATAGATAGAAAATAAACTAGGGCTGAAAGTAAATATCAATAAAACTAAATGTAGAAATACATTATTACATGGAAATGGACTGTTAATAAAAAATGTGGGAAATTTTGAAGAAGTGGCTGAATTCAAACATCTAACTGGCACTATCAACCCCATAGGTTCATGGCTGTATGGACATAAGCTCTCCATATATTCTTACCTTGATCTAATGTTTTCCAATCATCTCCTGTATAATTTGCCTCTCTCAAATCATGAAGTGAGTAAAGATAAGGGTATAAAAATATGAATATAAAAATAATAATAAAAATTATTGACTGAACAAATCAATAATTTAGCATAAAGCACAAGGGGATTAAAAATATTGCAGAAGATTCAGGGTTCAATTCCAGGGTCAAGTAGAAATGTTTGTCTTTAACGTTGATTATTATAATAGCTTAGCTGTATATTTCTTAAAAGAAAAAATAACACTTGAACTGGGAATCAATCCCGGACCTCTGACTTATAAACACTTTATTAAACTCTGTAAGTGATTGTTAATTTTTATAACAATAATAATAATAGTAAAAAAATAAAAATAATAATAATAATAATAATAATAATTTGATAAAGAGTAAGAAACAACAAAAATGTTACATAATTCAATATAAATCATCAAATAACCCATTGCATAAAATGTTAAGAGATTCCAGGCTATATGGCCGTGATCCATTACTGGTATTCCTTCCAGACATTTAATAATAATAATAATAGCTTCATTTTACCTGGCAGAGTTAAGGCCTTGTCTGCCACTCAACCAGGTTTTAAAAAATACAAAAAAAAATAGTCTTACATCTAAATTACAATATACATACACGATTACATGTTATAAATACAATACAATTAATATTTATAATGTATTTTGATTTACTCTAAATTTAACGAATTAAATATATAATATGTACAAGATACATAAAAAACGAGAAAAAAATTATTAATGACATAGTATAAATTTAAATAAATAGAGAAAAATTCATTATTAGACAACAGGTAACTGTATAAGCGTGACTTAAAAGTGCCAAGTGTGCGGCAACCCCTGATATCTTGAGGAAGGAAATTCCAGGAGTGGGCAGAGGCTACTGTGAAGGAAGTAGAATAAGAGGAAGTGCTATGAAGAGGAATTGTTAGCAGACTGTTATCTTGTGACCTAGTGTCAATATTGTGATAAGAGAATAACTTCTCAAATCTGGACACCATGTAAGTAGGAATGTAGAAATTCAGAAGCTTGAAAAGTAGTGAAAGAGAGTGCAATTTACGTCTGTCAGTAAGACGGAGCCAAGAGAGGTTATTAAAGTGTTTGGAAATATGGTCATAACGGCGGATATTGAAAATGAATCAAACACAAGCATTATGAACACGCTGCAGTCTCTGCGACAAGTCATAGTTTAGATCATTATATATAATGTCACAATAATCAAAGTGTGGCAACACAAGATTCTGCACAAGGATTTGTTTTAATGAAACTGGGAGAAAATTCTTTAAACATCTAAGATAATGTAAGATGGAGAAAGTCATTTCTCCCTCAACTGTGGAGGGCATCTTTAGTGGCGAGTACTTCTAGATAATGTTCCCTGGTTGGAGGCTCGACATCCATAGTCGAGCCTCTGACCAGAGAACACCACATAGAAGTATTTGCCACTGAAGATACCCTCCACAGTTGAGGGAGAAACATCTGGAAGGAACACCAGTAATGGACCACAGCCACATAGCCTGGAATCTCTTAACAATAGGATTACCGGACGTGAAAGCCTTCATTAAACATTGTATAAAAGTACATACAGACAAAAATAATTACCTCTCTTAAGAGACGTTGGAAGTTGTTGAGATAACGGCCAGTAAATGAACCAATTATAAAACTACGAGGAATTTCAGCTCTTGCTTCTTCTATTGTTTCCATGAGTGGGATTCCTTCACTGTGACTTCGAAGAAAGTAATAATAGTGTCTTGTTTTAACAATTTCTTCTTGTGGAATCTGACCAAAATATCCATGTAACATCGGTGCTTCTATCACCTTCTCTACAATTCGCTGCAAATAAAGTTTCACATATACACTCAACTTATTAAACAAAAACAGCTAAAATGATTTGGACCCATAATAAAAATGTAAGGCCAATTATTTCTCAAATAAAATCTATGAAGTCAAGATGGAAGAAAAGAGACCCAGAGGGAGAAAGAGACTGACTTGAGAAGAGAATGTCAAGACCTTGCTTCATGACTGAGGCTGGAGACAAGCTAGACAGATGGTCCAGGATGAAACAAGATTGGAAACATTTTTAAACTTTGTTGTTAGTTGTTATTTCATTTAATGATGATATCTAACAGATAAGGTCATTATCATTGCAATTCAAATCTGGATGTTGAAGAGCCAACATTTTGCTCAGCGGCCTCTTTTTCTGGCTTGAGGTTCTTTTAGATATTATAAGTCTATGACATGGGACCCACAGTTTTATTTCCCTTCTGAAGGAAATCATACTAAGGTTTTCATCACCTGAAAAAAATCCATAAAGCCTGTACAGATCTGAATAATTTTCTAACTTTGGACAGTGTCTGTATTATAAACATTCACATCTGAAAATAAGTAATTTCACAAGTGATTTCCAAATTATCGATAAATTAACAACTCATGATGTGAAGAGTGAATTTATCTAGATAATTTGGAAATCAAGAGTGGCATTTATTAGGACTATTTAACAAATAAAATTAAGCTGTTTACTCACAAATCATTATTTAATATAGTTATTTTTAAATATTTATACATTTAATGTAAACAGCGATGTTTGAAAACAAATGAGAAATGTTTGTTATGCTTCATTTGTTCATCACTGCAACCAGATCATATTATTTATTGCCAAAGGATTGCAATTTTTAAGAATGTACCCTAGTGGAGAAAAAATTAAACACATCAAACCAACATTATAGGTTATTAATTAATTTCTGATGTCCTATGATGCAAATTATATGTTTAAGAAAGTGCAAACAGTGGTTTCTTTTTATTGTGGTATAATCAATTACTACGAATGTTTTTCTATTATATCCCACAAGTAGTATCTGTTTACATTTGTGCACTATATATATATATATATATATATATATATATATATACAATCTGGTAGCCATATTTCTTAGAGAGACAGTCACTGCAAAATAATGCTCTAACCTATTCAGAATGTTAAAAAGGAGGAGCTTGATTGTAATATGATAAAATTAAGCTGATAAAATCGAGGTGAAAAATGACTGTGATTGGTTGTAAATCAAAATTCATTGAAATGTGATTGGTCATTGACTCCCATTTGGGACATGAGTTAAATAGTCAAGGTAAACCTACCCTTCAATTTACTATTCACTTAAAAATTGCAATATTCGGTGCATCAGCTACTTGAATGATCAGTGCACAGTACTGATATTATGTCTTGTATCAACTGATACTATGGACAATATCAATTTACATGCAAAAGACAAAAGGAAAAAAAAAAAAGAATGATTAACATTCTATTAACCCTTAAATTGGTAAAACTCAATTTCACATCCCACCTTATTTAAAGATATCAAACCCCAGTGAAAACAAATATGGCCAACTGTTATTATTATACACTGTTCTATAATTAGGCACAAATTTAGGTCATTTCCACCACTTTGTTTTTTTATTGTTTTATTAAAAATAGTAAATTAATTAAAAATAATATATTTTACATAACATATTACCAATTCAAGAGCTTAGAATTCTTGAATTTTAAAAAATGGGTTTATGATTATATAATTTTAGAGAGATCTAATCAATTTAAGTATCTTGGATATTATCTCTCTATCTAGGATGAAAAGGATATCCCTGAAAAAATTACTAGTTATAATAAAAGTTTGGGAATTATTAATCAAGTTGTGAAACCATCCCTTGTACAAAAAAAACATCAGATTACGTTTATATAACACTTTGGCTAGACCATTGTTGATCTATGGTAGTGAAGCATGAACACTAAAAAGACAACATGAAAGCAGAATAACGGCTTATGAAATGAGATTCATGCGCAGAACAGCGGGTTACACCAGATGGGATTGCAAAAGGAAAACTGATATCTTAAAAGAATTTAAGACTACGCCAATTTTGGAATGTACCATATTAAACAGTACCAATTAAATTGGAAACACCATCTTGAAAGAATGAATTCAAATCGGATCCCCAAAGCTGTTTATAATTATATACCAAGAGGATGAAGATCTCTGGACCGTCCTATGAAACGGTGGAGGGAAAATTTTCTATAGGATTGTAACAGGCCTTGGCCTAATACTTGGAAGGAAGAAGATTATCCATTTTTACATATACTCAAATATTTTTTAAGAGATTTATTAAAAGCTGAACATGTCCAAAATAAATTTAAAAAAATTAAAAATTAGTTACTGATTCATTATGGTAGAGCTCTCAGATATCTATTCATTTTTTAACAAATGTGAACCTATACCATTGAAATCGGTGTATGAATGTAGATAATTACATCAACCAAATTAAAATTAAAATTTAGTAGACATGTTTCAGTTTTAAAAAAGCTCCTAATTTGTACTTACTGCAAGAGCAATACTTGGTAATTTGTAGTGATGGGATTACACTATTTTTAGATTAATCCATTCTATAAATTCAAAATTTAATATCACTGTTTCCAAAAAAGCTCACACATTCACTGCTTTGTATTGAATATCAAATATGTTGTGATATTTACCTTTACAAATTGTATTTCTGGTTCAATTTCTCCTGTAGCTTCAGGCTCAGACATTAACTCAACCACTAAAGAAAACAAAATACAGGATTTAATAATGATGTACCTACTACTTAATTCCAGATCATATCAATTTTATATTTCAAAGCAACATTGATACTGTAAAGTGTATACAATTATCTGATATATAAATAGAATTTAGAGCATTTATTGCTTTTTTTTTTTGTTAATGCAATTCTGTTTTTAATTTCTACTGTATTATCGCCTGAATGGTCTACTTTTGTCCCAAGATATGTACTTTCATTATCGTACTTAATTTTAATTCTTCCCCATCAACAAATTTTAAACTATCCTTCTCTTCTCCTATACATAAATAATTTTTCATACACTTCTTTAAGCTTTCTTGCCATATATTTCATATCATCATGAGCTTGTGCTATATATATATATATATATTTAATTATATATATATATATTAGAAAGAAAAATTAATGCTCAAACCAGGACTTGAACCCCAGATTTCTGACTCTTCACATCAATATGATAACTGTTTCACCATCTGAGCTGTGATAATTCTTTCCACTTATACAATTCTCTCATCCGAAGGCCAATAGTCATCGCTACCAACAATGCCATCTGACAACTTCTATTCAAAGTATATTTATTGAAAATCTAAACATTACTTTTAAGTGGTAAAACATGATATTTTGATATTATATTTTAAATTAACACTTTTCAGAATTGGACATTGTTTTATTTTAGAAAGAAAATTATTATGTTCATATTGGAGCTCGGTTGGTGTAATGATTATCATAGTGATATGAAGAGTCAGAGATCCGGGGTTTGAACATTAATTTTTCTTCCTACAATAAAACTATGTCCAATTCCAGAAAGTGTTAATTTAAACATATAACATCAAAATATATAGGAATTATACATTGGTATTCCTATTTGTTGACAATTTCTTTTCTAGTCTCTCAGCACTCATTCTAGATATGTTGGTCAAAGTTGGTAATAAGCTGCATTAGTCCTTTTGTAACTTTAAATCTCTCTATAATTTGATTACCGGTTTTTAATTTATGAAATTTAATCTTCATATAATGATTTTATTGTTTCTAATAATATTTGCTAATGATTAATAATAATAATAATAATAATAATAATAATAATAATAATAATAATAATAATAATAATAATAATAATAATAATAATAATAATAATAATAATAATAAAACTTACATGTTTCTGGGCTTTTACGACCTTTCCCACTTCCTTTGAGTCCTCCTTTCTTTTTTCCTGTATCCTTCCTCTTCCCTTTTTTTCCTTTTGGTTTTTCAATTTTCTTCTGTTCTCCCTCATCTGGAGCCGGGGATTCTCCTTCTGTTTCTTTATCAGTCTCTTCAGCTTCTCCTTTCTGTTCATCGTCAGTGACTTCAATTCCTTCATCAACACTTTCAGTAGCAGAACTGTCTGGGACACCTGTAGCTTCTGAGGCAATTTCTTCATCTGCAGTTGAGGCTTCTTCGGCATGAACAGATTCTTCTTCTGTTTTATTCCCTTCTTCTTCTTCTCCTTCTTTAATTTCCTCAGATACTTCTGCCTCACTTGTTGCAACCTCTTCATGTTTCCTCTTTCTTCCAGCTTTTTTAACACCTTTTCCTTCTTCTTTTTCAGCCTTTCCCTTTTTAATCTTTTTAACTTGCTTCCCATCTTTCTGTTTACCAACAGGTGTAGATGGCTCCGACTTTTCTGCTACTTCATCATCTGGTTTTTGTACTTGGATGGTAGAAGGCGCTCGCACTGAAGAAGAAAAAAATACTAATTACAAAATTGATAAGAAAGCACTATGAGTAACTTTATCAAGGAATGGAATCGGTTATATACACACATAAGTTACAAACACAAAGACTTTCACCAATCAACTTATATGTTGATTTTTAGATGTAAATAGGAGAAATGTCCTCCAAAACTTTGTTTCAGGTGAGATAGCAAATATGAGGTTAAGTGTATGTAACCAATTGCATGTCTAAATAAGAAAAAATATGTCAATGGATTGCATCTCTCATTCAACCCTAAAATTTATTTATTTTTATCTATTTTAATTTAATGAATATGAATTGAAACATAACTTACCAACTATGTTTCAAATTTTGTTAGGGATATTGTGTAAGTGTTTTGATATAAGGAACCCATGTCTCCAGTGGCTTATTACAGAGTATTGTGTTTATGTATTAGACAAATAGCATGTCCTTTGAACTGTGAAAAATTGAATTTTTAAATAAATACAAACATTGTGACAGTCATTTCTAACTGTATATTTACACTGTGCTATATTCAGTATTAGTCATTCAAAATATCTCTGCAGGCGGAAGAATTACGAAGCTGTGTTTGTTGCTACACGTGACGTCATATAAGGCAGTGTAAACTGTCAGCGTCCCACGTCCCATTCCCCTCTGCACTCAAAGATAGCAGAGTCACGTGTTCTGTTCCTACATAAACACGACTGCAGTGCCCTCCGTCAACAACTGCGCTTACTCCTTAAACGGGTAATAATGTTAACATTTATAATGCCAGTCTCTTGTTGGTATAGTCAGACATTACACAGATTCCACTCTCCTTTGTATAAGTTAAAAGATTGCAGTTGTTCATAAGAGATACCAGGTGATGATAAGTTGATTAATTTTCTATTTTTCTTCATCTATCAAAACCCGAATTATCATGGTCTAAAGGACATACTACAAGTCTAAACATATCAACAATGCATTTCTATTGAGAAAAAATCTTTCGTAAATTAATGAGTCATTTTTTTAACATCTTACCTCATATTTTATGTTTCTTCAAACACAGGAACTAGTGTTCGAGAGAAGGATCTCTCTCATTTTCAACCAAAATTAGAATGTCAGTTGAAAATGAGAGAGATCCTTCTCTCGAAAATTAGTTCCTGTGTTTGAAGAAACATAAAATATGAGGTAAGATGTTAAAAAATGACTCATTAATTTACAAATTAAGAACCTCATAATGTTATTTCCCATATTTAATTATGAAGAAAAAAATCTGCTTAAACCAGTATTTAAACTGAAGACCTCCAGCTTTAACCATTGACATTCTACCACTGCGCTACTCAGGAATCTCCCTGGTTAAAGCACAAATTTCTAAAATAAAAGAAGTTTTCAATCTCATTATAATACTGTTGCTCCAGTCATCTGTAAAGTAATCCCTCTACAGGCCTCGGGAGGCCCTTGGGGTAGTAGGAGGTTAAGGCTCCCACTTTTTCTAGACAATCGGCATCTTGATGTCAGTCGGGTTGTCAGCCCTGCGTGACGGCCGCCTTTACCCCCAGAACAAGCTTCTGGTACTCATTTCCGTTAGAGGCTGAGTCGACCCCAGGGCCATAGTGCCACCAGAGGGGTTTTGGTCATTTTAAAAATCCTGGCCCCGCCGGGACTTCAACCCTCGACCTTCCAACTTGTAGCACAGTGCCTTAACCACTACACTATGGCGTGCCCCCCCCCCCCAGTCATCTGTACTATTCCTTAATATACGTTAAGAGGGAAATAAATAAATACTATTCCTATATATATATATACCCATACATCACCGCATATGACATAGGTGCTACATTGCGGGAGTTACTTAACCAAACTAATTTAGTTATGCTTATTTCTCTATAGATGTCAGCGAATGACAAATGGTTAGAGACATATATTAGGCAACTGAGGTATTACATGGATGAGAAAGGCAATTAAATTTTTCTCAGATGTTCTAATTTAGACTTGAGATTCTTTTACAAACCCAAAAGTCATCAGTTTCAGGATCCATAACTCAAAGTCCTTCCCAGAGGACTTATCCTTTGGATTTTTCCATTTAAAAAATCCATTGACTTCAGCCTATTTATTCATCTAATACATTCTTTTTTGAAATTCATATTAAAGCACCATTGAGGTTATGTAATAAGATGTTAATTATATAATTTTTACCTGGTAAGTCAGTCACTAAAGTTATTCTGATATGGAGGCCTTTCGAAAACAATGTTTCATCTTCTGCATTTTAACTGTTAGGCAAAACAATAAGAAACTTTAACACATGATATTCGGAACATTTCAAAAATTGTATTAATAATGAAGATAAATCAAGTTTTGCCAAACATATACTAGAAACAGGTCATCGATTTGAAAAAAATCTATATCTCTATGTCAATACTACACAAAGAGTATCATAACAACAGGATCAGTATCCTTGAAGACATAGAGATTGTAAAAGTAGCAAGGAATAAAGACCTACCCCTACATAACCGCAGACATAAATCTGTTATACAACCTATATAACACCATCAGTTCCAGTTAAAATGCAGAAGATGAAAAATTGTTTTCGAAAGGCCTACATATCAGAATAACTTGAAGTAGTTTAACAATTTAGTTGAGGACGACTGACTTAACAGGAAAAATTATAAAATTAACATTCATTTTGTTTAGCACATGTTATTAGTTAGGATGAATTTTGGTTGGTTAGCTCTTAAGAAATCTTATGGCCATCATCATCATGATCATCCTTATCATTATCATCATCATCATCATCATCATCATCATCCTTCACTGGTGTGGAAAGCAACAGAAAGCTACCATACCTATACAATTCCCTAATAAAGCTGCAAGCATAGCATGGAAATGCTATGATTGCAGTGAAGGACCTGCCTTCGGGCAGAATTACTATGGATGGAGCTCTTAAGATTTCTTGTTGTTGAAAATAGTCCATTTAACTTGAAGATCACTTGAAGCAATAAGTGACATCGCTAGAATAATGTAAATAATTTTTACACTGTAGTTCATTGAAGTAGTTCAAAAGCAGTACCTTTCTATTCAGTTATTAATACTACCTACCTACATCATCATTCATCATATTTCATGCCTTTAATTACCTTCTTCAGGGACCAACACTTCCTCTTCTATTATCTTCTCAATACTTGTCTTATACAAAATAAAAACTTGTCTTGCAAGGTCATGTACACCACCAATATCATCATCTAAGAATGATATAATCTTATCTCCAAGATCACCATCATTTTCTTCAAGTAAATCATCAAATAGGCGTCTATCTGTTTCACCAAACAGTTGCAATGTTTTTTCCTGCACCCACTGGACTCTTACATCATCCATTTCTTTATTAATATCTGTAAAGCAGAGTACCATGTTTCATTAATTAAATATTAATTACAACCATGTCTCATTATAATATATATAAAATTTGAAAATAAAAATAAATGCTTGAGCCAGGATTGAACCCGAGACCTCTCTATATGTTAGCAAGCTTCCACCTGTGTCACCCTAGCATCCCAGCACAAATATTAAATTTTCTTTAATAGTGAGTGGAGAACATATTTTTATCGACTCACCTCATATCATTTCAAATTTCTTTGATACCAACGGTTTCAGACAATATCATGTCCCTCTTCAGCCACGACTGAAGAGGGACATGATATTGTCTGAAACCGTTGGTATCAAAGAAATTTGAAATCATATGAGGTGAGTCGATAAAAATATGTACTCCACTCACTATTAATGATATAACCTCATAATGTTTACTTCCCAATATTAATTTAAGTATAATTAAATTTTCAAATCACGAGAGGCAGCAGGACATCGGCCGAACTGCCATCTAGTGCCTATTATAACAAGAAAGCATTTTTAAAGTGAATTTTTATTTTATAACAGTAACGCTTGATTATTTAGATGTCTAAATATAATATATATGTGTGTGTGTGTGTATGTGTGTGTGTGTGTAAACCTTTTTCTATAAAATTTATGTATACATATTCAGTTGCTTACTGTATGTAAAAGAAATAATTTACACAAGCATATATGCTGCATTCCTCTTCATAACTATCCTATGATAACAATACATGTAAATTTAGTAAAAATCAAAATAGTTTGTGAGGTGGTATATATGGATATATTCAATAGTATTCCAGATGGTCCGGTTTCACATAATATAATGGCAAAAAGGTACAATATGGAAATCAATACAAAGAAAACTAAAGTGATGGCCTTTTGTGGGAAATACCCTATACCTAGCAAAATTGTTTTGGATGATGAAATTTTAGAACGAGTAAATGAATTTAATTATTTGGGGTATAATTTAACATTTCAAGATGAAGCTCATATATCAAAGAAAATCACAAATTTCACAAAATCAACGGGGATAATTAACAGTATAATGAAACCATCTTTAGTACAGAAGAACACAAGATTAAGGCTTTATAAGGTTCTCGCAAGACCAGTATTAAGATATGGTAGTGAAGCATGGACAATATGAAGAAGAGATTAAAACCAAATAACAGCAAATGAGATGTGATTTATTTGCCATACAGCAGGCTGTACAAAGTGGGACCATAAAAGAAATGAGGAAATTATGGAAGAGTTGGATGTAGAACCCATTCTTCACCACATACAAAACTACCAGAACAACTGAAAAGCTAATCTTCAACGAATGCCATCTCATAGAATTCCAAAAGCCATGCTTCGTTACTGCCCCCAAGGCAAAAGATCACTGGGATGTCCAAAAAAGCACTGGATGGAAAACTCCTCTTTGAGACCGTAACAGGCCACATGGCCTAATACTTGCATGCATGATGATGATGATGATGGTCCAGTTTCAAATTTTAAAAGAGAAGTCAAATCAGCATTGACTTTGAACTCTTTTTTAGGATCAATAATTTTAGCAGGTATTTTATTAAAATTAGGAGGGTATAGACTACTTCAAATTTACAACTTATTAATGAGAATTGGTTGTAAAATGAATTTAATTTAATTAAATAGCATAAATTGAATAATTATTCATTTTGAAAGGAATCCTATGAAGGGAGGGAGGCCTCCTCTCCATGTATATTGTTGGATAACCTATTACACCCATAATTTACCTCATGGGCTAGTGGCCAGCATTTCTGACTACTGTTCATGAGGTCCCGGGTTCGATTCCCGGTCAAACTATAGGAATATTTTCATAAAGGGAATTATTCCTATGGTTGCCCATGGTCTGGAATTTAGGTTAAGAACTCTCCTGGCTATTCATTATCATTTATCGCCCATCATACCAGGGCACGCCGTAGCGTAGTGGTTAAGGCATTGTGCTACAAGCCAGAAGGTCGAGGGTTCGAGTCCCGGTGGGGTCAGGATTTTTAAACTGACCCAAACCCTCTGGCAGCACCATGGCCCTGGGGTCGACTCAGCCTCTAACGGAAATGAGAACCAGACGCTTGTTCTGGGGGTAAAGGCGGCCGTCACGCAGGGCTGACATCAAGTGGCGATTTTCCAGAAAAAGTTGGAGCCTTAACCTCCTGCTACCCCAAGGCCTCTCGAGGCCTGTCGTGGGATCACTTTACTTTTACACCCATCATACCATCAGGGTAATGTAACTCCGCCTTCCAGGTGTCCCAACCTAAGAAATGGATTATAATTCTGCCAATGCCAGGGGAGAAAGCCAGAAATGTCATAAAATACAACCTGGTGGCATTAGACAAAAAAAATCTTTATTCCAACAATACATATTGTTAATATGGTGTTTTTAGGTTATTTATATATCAACATCTCATTCAATTTTCATACATTTTTTTTTGGTATTCTTATACACACACACACACAGACAGACAGACAGATATATATTATACATTCTTTAAATTAAAGTAGACAGTCATTTACATTAGAATCCTCAATGGTAATTTTGATTAAATAGTTCTTGGTAATGAAATTCCTAATCAGCATTTGCCTTGATGATTGAAGTAAAAAGATAAAGTCATCCCATTTCAGGCCTTAAGAGACCTTTGGAATACAAGATGTATATGACCCTACTGATAACTTTCCACACAATTGGCATGAGATATCAGCCGGGTTGTCAGCCCTGCATGACAGCCCCCTAAATCCCAGAGCATGCGTCTGGTACATGCTCATTTCTGTTAGAGACCGAGTCAACCTCAGGACCAGGTGCTGCCAGAATGTTAGGTCAGTTAAAAAATGTTTAACCCTCTGTGAATCGAACCCTCAACCTTCCAACTTGTATCTTATTGCCTTAACAAAATATGCTGACAAATTTTTAGTCAGAATATGTAAAATTGTAGACTTTCACGGCAGGTATTTTGATTCATGTATTTTATGTCTTTCGGGTTAAATGACCGTGGTCTGGTTTTATTAAAACTCGACGTTTCGTCTACTACTGCGGTAGACATCCTCAGGAGATTCTGCGTGCTCTTTGACTTCTTAACTGCAGCTGACATTTGAAGAGTTAAGAAGTCAAAGAACACGCAGAATCTCCTGAGGATGTCTACCGCAGTAGTAGACGAAACGTCGAGTTTTAGTCAGAATGTTTGGACAATAATTAACTAACTCACTGTCACTATCAAACCTGTATGTTCATGGCAACCTGGACATAGGCTCTCTGTACATCCCTATCCTGAGCTGATTTTTTCCAATCATCCACAGTAAATCTACTTGCCTCAAATCATGGTTAATATTATTCTCCCACCTCATTCTTGATCTACCAACTTGGCCTTCCATCTGATTTTCCAACGAAGTTCCCATGCCCCTCTTTCATTCACCAATAGTGTCGCATGTCCTGTCTATCGCAGTCTACAAGACTTAACTGTTCTTTATTATATCTGGTTTCCTATAAAGATCATGTAGCTCACTGTTACATCCATCCATAGTAATTCTGCCCGAAGGCAGATCCTTCACTGCAATCATAGCATTTTCATTCTATGCTTGCAGCTTTACTAGGGAATTGTGTAGGTGTGGTAGCTTCCCGTTGCTTTCCACACCTGTGAAGGATGATGATGATGATGATGATGATAATGATAAGGGTGTTGATGATGATGATGGCCATATGATTTCGGGGACCGTTTGGGTCTTAAAGTTTTCCTGACATTTGTCTTACAGGTGAGGAAAAACCCCGATAAAAACCTCACCCAGAAAAACTGCCCGACCGGGGATCGAACCCGGGCCCGCTGCGTGACAAGGCAGCACGCTACCTCGAGACCACAGCGGTGGACCACTGTTACATAATCTTCTCTATTCGCATCTCTCTTTGATTCAATAATGTTTCTAAGAACTTTCTCAAAAACTCGTAATCTTTTCTCCCCCCTTAAAGTAAGAGTCCATGTTTCGCATTCGTATTATATAACTGGGAGAATAACAATGCTTTAATAAATGTATGGCCTTTGATAAGATTATTACAGGACCTATTTTGTAATTAAATATGAAAATATGGCACGAATATTTTCACCCAAGCTATAGACTGTAATTACCCTAACTTACCAAAAGTTTTATACTATTTTCTCTTCTTGTTTTCGATAAAAATAACAAAAACTAAGCATGTACTGTATGCTGCGCATTTTTCTTTCGAACACGCGTTGCTATTGTAAACAGTCGCTAATTTACTGGTTGCTATGGGTAATATCGAATGGGTGAGAGTAAGAAGGAACAGATTACACATTTTATCCATTTTAACCTCTGAGAGGTTTTAATGGCTATATTTAAGGTACTATGTCTTGTTGCAGACAAACGGTACTTGCGCTAGTTTTGAGTCCATATGGGGGAAGAAATTTTTTCGTGGAATTTCGGCCAGTATATTCGACCGGTGTTCACCCAGCATCGCGAGGAATTTTGGTAGCTACAATAAATAAAATGTCCACCGCTGTGGTCTCGGGGTAGAGTGCTGTCTTGTCACGGGTTCGATCCCCGGCCGGGACAGTTTTTCTGGGTGGGGTTTTTATCGGGGTTTTTCTTCACCTGCAAGACAAATGTCAGGAAAATTTTAAGGCCCAAACGGTCTCCAAAATCATATGGCCATCGCAATCATCATCATTCATATTCATCTTGGGTTAAGCTTAGGATAAGGGACTCTCCTGGCGCACCATTATCATCATCACCCATAATATCATCGGGGCAACGTAACCCCGCCTTCCAGGCGCTCCAACCTCAGAAACGGGTAACAAGTATGCCATGCCAGGAGAGAAACTAGGAATGTCGAAAGACAAGCCTGGGGCATTTGGGGGGAAAAATAGTATGTCCAAATTGAGAAAAACGGATATAACAACTGGAGGACCGACATGCCGACCAAATATACGGTTAAGTCCCTATACAGCCGGATGATCATCCGTCTCTGTGATTAACACATGTGGATGTGAGGACAATGTCAACAGCCTTCTAAGCTTGTCATATCATTGGGTCTTAGTTCTATCTATCTATCTTCGGGTTTTTACAGCTGCTGCCGTCTTCCCGTGCCAAACCTCCAAAGCCTACGATCTTGGGCGTCTTCAATGCTTAGACCTCTTGCTTGCATTAATGTCTTCATGTTTTCCTTCCATGTTAACTTCGGTCTCCCTCTCTTCCTCCTTCTGGTCGGATGCCATTGATATAGTTGCTTTGGCCATAGATCATCTTCCATTCTTAAAACATGTCCTAACCATTTTAATTCCTTCTCCTCAATTCTTTCAATTATGCTTTCTTCTGCTTCCATTATGTTTCTAATTTCCTTATTTGTGACATGTTCTAATTTTGACTTTCTGGCATTTCTGCATAAATAATACATTTCTAGAGCTATTAGTCTATTCTTGTTGTCCATACCTCACTTCCATATATTGCAACAGATTCCACCAATGTTTTACCAATATATTTTTTTGTGTCTTTCCAAATATGCTTATCCCACCATATGGAATTTAACGATAATATTTTGCTACTCAATTCAATTCTATGTTTTATATTCTCTTTGCCTATACCTTCAATGTTATCCATAATCATTCCCAAATATTTAGTTTGTTTCACTTGCTTTATTTGGATTTTTTTCTTCCAATATTAAATTTTCTCTTTCATTGCTATTTATTGCCAGATACCGGTATTCTGTTTTTTTGTAAATTTACTGTGAGACCCTATGATTCATATGTGTTTTTCAACTGTTTTATCATGAATTCAAATCAAATTTGTCTTTCGCTAAAATCAGTTGATCGTCAGTAAATTTGAGTCTTAGTTTATACCGTTAATTATTATCTGACAAAAATCAAAAGTAATGTTTTATAATAATGGTACTCATAGAGGGTTGTAGTAAAAAAATTAAACTTGTGTCAGGGATAATGCCAGGTCGACGGGTGAAATAAAATAGAGCCCTTATTATTGAAGATCTGTGACATTCATGGATCCCGGCTAACCAGGCCTGTCGCACCATCATAGGGACAGATGAAATGGAATAAATTACATAAGTATGGAAAATATTATTTGGGATCACTTATTGGTGAATTAGGGAGTTGTAAAGCTGAAGTAGATAGCAGATTAGTACAAGCACGAAGAGCCATAAAAATGTTGAATGGAGTACTGTGGAGTAGGACCATGTCAAACCATACGAAGAAGAGGATTTTGAAGTTTGTTGTGGAAAGCATAATGACTTATGGTGCTGAGGGATGGACTTTGGTAGAGTGACAAAAAACTAAGATCTTGGCAGTGGAGATGGATGGAATAAGACGCAGTGCCAGGGTGTCCAGGTTGGAAAGAAGAAGAAATGAAGAAGTGAGGCAGGTGATGGATATGGAGGAGACAGTGGTGGAAAGGATCGAAAGACGAGCTCTTCAGTGGTATGGCCATGTCAGGAGAATGGAGGATGATAGGTGGCCCAAAACTCTTTTGGAATGGTCACCTTCTGGTAGAAGGAAACGGGGCATGCCAAGAACAACTTGGAGAGGAGAGATCCATAGATTGATGAACGACCGAGGTCTGGAGGAGGATGAATGGCGTGATCGGCAAGAATGGCGAATGGGAATACAGGGTAACCGCTGAAAAGTGGAGAGGCCCTCAAAAGTAAAAAGTAAATGGAAAAGTGGCATAATGAAGTTTTTGGCAGGGGAAATCGAAAGAAACTCCGGAAAAAAGTACCCTGGGTAGGGTTCATATACCACGAACCCACATATATGGATGCAAAACATGCTCTCTGACTTCAAGTGAGGAGAAATAATTGCTAAAGAGTGAATATAGGGAAATTTCTGAACCGAAGAAACACGAACAGACAGACAGACGAGTGGAGAAGACTATATAACAGTGAGCTATATCATATTTGTGAAATACTAGCTAATACCCGGCGTACGCTGCTCCGCCTAAATAAATGATAGTGTGTTTTTACGTTTAGTGGAATAAGTAAAATGAATAATTATAAAGTTATATCATTATTATTTTTTGATACTCTACGCTAATTACCCGGCATTGCCCGGGAATCTACGTACCCCGATGTATTTAGCATTAATGAGCTGAAATACAAAATTCGTTATTTCGAGTTATCCGTGCTGCTCTGCTTGCCCGGGAATCTACTTAATCCCGATCTTCTTGGCATCAATGAAAGACAAAAATGGTTATTGTGAGTTACCCCTAAAAGATAAACATATGCTGTCGCGGGCTTTTTTGTAGGGTTTTTTGATATATTCAATTCTATGTATATTAATTTGATGTAGCCTATTTGTTATGATTTAGGCAGCGTAAGCCATTTAAGCGTACAAAAAGCCACTTTTATTTTACTTCTCACTACAAAGGGTGATTTTTAAGGGTGAAGGACTTAAGCGTTAAAATTCTCTTGTAGCCTATAACCTTCCCGGGAAAATCCTGAACATTTTGCAAAAAGCCCCATTACAACCGGATGAACAATATGGCAGTGCACACTTCTCCGGCTATCTACTTACCCCACTCTTCTTGGCATCAATGAAAGACAAAAATGGCTATTGTGAGTTATCCGTAAAAGATAAACATATGCTGTCGCGGACTTTTTTGTAGAGTTTATTGAGATATTCTGTGTAAATTAATTTTGTGTATTTGTTGTGGTTAAGGCAGCATAAGCCATTTAAGCGTCAAAAAAGGATTTTTTTTTTCACGTTTCTCACTACAAAGGGTGATTTTTAAGGTTGTAGGAGTTGAGTATCTACACCTTCCGGTACACCTACTTTGTTACAACTTATCTCACCTTATAGCGAGAGCGACGGGCGATGTGTGCACATCGGGAATCTCTTGAACATTTTACAAAAAACCTCATCACAATCGTATCAACGGTATGGCCGCGCATAAAGTACGAACAAACAAGCATTCATTTTTATATATTAGATCGTATGTAATAACAGTTAAGTCCCTTAGACTTCGATTGTCTGGACATGTGGCACGAATGGGAAATGGGAGAGAGGAATGGAAACTTCTCGTAGGAAAACTAGAGGAAAAACCCACCAGTACGTAAGCCAATAACGAGTTGGGTGAATAACCATAGATTAATATAATAATCTCTGGAATAACATTCTATGATTTTTACATAACCAACTGAACATCTCAAGGCATAGTTACGTATGGTTACGACATTTTACACTACAGTCATCTGTTAAATTATACAGTATTATAAATCAAAATTTCAGTGTATATTTAACTCGCATTTACATACCCAATTTTTAGGCTTCAAAGGTATGTCAAAATTATTTCCTTGTGATAAATCTTATTAATATTTGTAAATAAATAATAGGCCTGTGACGACAGAAGGGAATTTTAATCATGGCGTAGATTCGTTTTAATCATATCCCTTCGTATTTAAAAACACTAAAATCAAATTCTGTTGTTTAAATAGGATTTATTAAAACAAAACTCATAGAAGCTCTGTTCTGATTATCCTTTCAAGTTTGGTTGTATTACTTGTTAGGCCTATATGTCTTTAATGATGTTAATTTAAGGTAAATATCAAACCCTAACCACAAAGCGAAAGTTTAAGCCTAATATTTAGGCCTATACTTTTTTTTTTGTATAATGCCTCCAGGTTGTCTTTTATGACATTTCTGGCTTTCTTCCCTGGCATTGGCAGAATTGTAATCCATGTCTTAGTTGGGGCACCTGGAAGGCGGAGTTACGTTACCCCGATGGTATGATGGGTGATTAATGCTAATGAAGCGTCAGGAGAGTTCTTAACCTAAACTTAAACTAAATTCCAGACCATGGGCAACCACAGGAATAATTCCCTTTAAGGAAAAATTCCTATGGTTTCACCGGGAATAGAACCCGGGACCTCATGAACAGTAGTCAGGAATGCTGACCACTAGCCATGAGGCAGGTCTATTTATACAATATACAACCATGAAGACCCAATCATAAGTATTTTGATACAGCTTCTATAAAGTTGCCCAAAATGAATATATTAATTAATAAAAATTGTTTAAAATATTGCAAAATAGGTATTTTATTACATATGTCGGTACCGATAAACTAGTGGGGGATACTGATGCAGATGACATTCTACTGTAAATTAGAAGAAAAATAGGGGAAAAAAGGCGGAAAATTATTGTATGCGAATTATAACCTGAGATGTGTGTATTTTAATAATTTTTTACCAAATAAAGTAAGGGGGAAAAAAACTTTAAAATCGAACGAAAAATTGAGATAGAAATAACCTAAAATATGCGAAATTAACAGTAGGCCTATGTAACTTTGAAACACGGCTATGTATTATGAATACAATCAGTGTTTTAGTTAGGGAGAATGCGGGGGAATGGAGTCCCCACAAATATTTTGGATGATTTTTAAGTACATATCCTTATAATTTATTATTGGCAACAATATTTCCAAAACCATCTTCACATAGTTATTATTTTGTCAAACTGTCTTTTAAAACTTCCGTTCTCTTACAAACATGAGTCCCTATTTTTTTTTATAAACGCGTCCCACTCCCCCTTTTTTTCCCCCCAACTAAAGCACTGAGTAGGCCTACAAGATATTCAAGTTATAGGATTACGCTAAAAACTTAGAGAATATACCATAAACCCCATTATAATTTTAATGAACTATAGGCCTATAAATTCAGGTAGCGTAAGTATAGGCCTACATTAGGTCACTTCAATGAACAATTCGTTTGCGCGAACTAACCAAAATGACGTAGCCTATATTTAGTATTTGCAAAGCATTTCAAAATACACAATACCAAAACAAATTATTAAAACAAATTAGAGTTGCAATTTTTTTTTATACTGGTTTTCCTTCTTGTTTTACCTTTTTTTTACCTGTTTCTTAACTTTCTTTAATTCTCACATAGAAACAAGGACAAGACACACACAACCAGACCCAAAGTGGAGATTTAAAATCCCCCCCCCCAGGAATAGAACCCGCGTCGCCGAGTCGAAGGTAGGGACTCCACCGACTACGTCACGGTGACGGACAAGAGTGAAGTGTTTATTTATTTATTTTCGTTTACACTGTTCTTCCTTTTTGTTTTACTTCTGTTAACCTTTTTACCTTATTCACACATACAAACACAAGGCAGGACACACATCCAGACCCAAGGTGGAGATTTAAAATCAGCTACCCTGCCGGGAATCGAACCCGGGTCGCCGGAGTAGAAGGTAGGGACTCTACCGACTACACCACGGCGACGGACCTACTGTCACTATTGCTGCTGTTGGTGCTGCCGACGCAGTTTCTTAAATGTGTTTCTAGATTTTTTTTTTTCGTTTATGCTGTTTTCCTTCTTGTTTTACCTTTTTTGTTTCAACTTTTCTTTTATGCTCACAAGGACAGACACACACCCAGACCCAAGGCGGAGATTTAAAATCACCTACCCCGCCGCGAATCGAACCCGGATCGCCGGAGTGGAAGGTAGGGACTCTACCGACTACACCACGGCGACGGACCTACTGTCACTATTGCTGCTGTTGGTGCTGCCGACGCAGTTTCTTAAATGTGTTTCTAGATTTTTTTTTTCGTTTATGCTGTTTTCCTTCTTGTTTTACCTTTTTTGTTTCAACTTTTCTTTTATGCTCACAAGGACAGACACACACCCAGACCCAAGGCGGAGATTTAAAATCACCTACCCCGCCGGGAATCAAACCCCGGTCGCCGGAGTGGAAGGTAGGGTCTCTACCGACTACGCCACGGCGACGGACATGCAATCAATAGAAATACATATGTTCAGAATCACGGTAAAGAATCTACTATGAAGTATCTCCTACATATTTTCGGTCCTATATTTTGCAAGAGTATCAAGGGTACATTTTGCTACTATTATTGGTGAAGGGAAAGAATTTATCACCTGTCGTAGATCTTTTAACAATTCTCTCCATTTGTCGATAAAAATTATTCACAGTGTGAGCTGTTTACTATCATACCGGCTTTGTTTTTGCCAGAAAGAGGAGTTTGACCATGAAAACAAAATTTGAAAGACACTTTAAAATGATCTCTCGGTATAATCTGGTGAAGGTGTTAATATTTAAACATTAACTTGTATTTTATTTGAAGAGAAAACGTATATAAGAGAAAATTTTGCGTCTAGATCGCAACTCGCCTCCGTAGCTCAGTTGGTAGAGCGTTTGGCCCGGCAAGCCAAAGGTCCCGGGTTCGAGTCTCGGTCTGGGCGAAAATTTTTCTCTTCAAATATAATTTATCTTTCAGTGAGAAATGTTAAATTAGTAATAAAAACATCATTAACTTGTATTATTGTATTTCTAGTCAAAAATCTCTGCTCCATTTTTCCTAAATTCTTCTGGAAGTCAAAATGAGAAAGAAAATTCCAGTCAACAAATTAGCTCGTAAACATCTGAGTAGAAAACAACACACACTACTACTTGCGAAACCTAATTTCAGAGTTCTTGGAGATCTGCGCGGAAGAAAATGGAGAAGAAAACACCCTATTCGCGATGGTGCGGTAAGTTTTACATTATATGATATTTATTAGGTCATACACTTTTTTGCGCGATAGTGCGTTTTGTCATACTTACAGCAATGACGACATGATTTGAAAGTTCAACTTCCTACATTTCGGGGTTGCCAACCTAAATAGCTATACTGTAATAAAAATAACTATACTGAATTATTACATATTACAAACACGCGTGTGGGAAGTAAAACCATTGCCATCTATGTACACTACATACAATGTAGGCTATATACAAAAACTATCCAAAAGGCAGTGTTAACGTACATTATACAAAACAAATCACAGCATTTTAAATTAACTGGATTTTATTTTAAACAATATAAAACAATAAATACATATTTGCCGCCATTTTATCACTAAACTGGTCTCACGGTCTCCTGTTGTTTCAAATAATAAACATTGCGCACACTGTTAACTTTAGTCAATTGTTTATAATGAACGCAAATATTACCAACAAAGATGGTATTATTTTACTATTATTTATTATTTTGAAAACACCATCGCGCAAAAAAAAAATGTACAATGCACGTTTGTGAGGTGTTTTACAGAATCTCTGAAATTAAAAACATCGCTATCGCTCGGTTTTTAAACATTCTTCTCGATTCTGTAAAAACTACTTCCCAACCTCGCATCGTAATATACTAACTATTAAGTATTTCATTTGAATTGTTGATTTTATATCAGTTCTGAAAATGAATTACACTAATTATCTGAGATGTTAAACTGCGTCGATAAATAAATACATAAATAATTAGCTTTATTTTAATTTTACTTGTCTAACCATGCATTAGAATTATTATTTTTAATCTCCTAAATGTCAAGATTATTATTTTTTATATTTAAAAAATGCGAGTCAATCTCCGTGGTCTAATGGTTCTCACTGACTCAGACGCTGAGAGCCCGGGATTGATCACCGGCCGGGACAAGTTTTCTAGGTGAGGTTATTTTGGGGGTTTTCCTCGCCTTTAAGACAAATGTTAGGAAACTTTAGTCCCAAACAGTCCCAGAACATCATTTGGTTATCATAATCATACATATCTATTTACTGACAAAGATCTGGCCACTCATCTGTGGAATCCCTCTATAAATTTGTATGATAAAAAGCGGGGGCGTTAAGGCACTGCGCTACAAGCCGGAAGGTCGACGGTTCAAGTCCCGGTGGGGTCAGGATTTTTAAACTGACCCAAACCTTCTGGCGGCACTATGGCTCTGGGGTCGACTCAGCCTCTAACGGAAATGAGTACCAGATACTTGTTCTGGGGGTAAAGGCGGTCGTCACGCAGGGCTGTCAACCCGGCTGACATCAAGTGCCGATTGTCCAGTAAAAGAGGGAGCCTTAACCTCCTACTATCCCAAGGGCCTGAGACCTGTAGTGGGATTACTTTACTTTACATGATAAAAAGCATGTATGTGATCCAGAGCCAAATACTCTCTTGACAGGTCATGTCCCTATAAAGTCTGAATGGCGACAGGCACGTAAAAGTACCTACAAAGGAAGATGTTAAAGTAGAAAAAAAAGTGTAAATATATTTCCACTTTCGGTTCCTCGGTCTTCAACATTTATAAATACATATTTTTATACTGTAATTCATTATTAGGCTGCTTAGTTTTGTTTATTTACTCGTACAATAGCTGTAAAACCTGATGGTCATAGTTTTTAATCACTAGGAAAATATGATTTTTTTTTCCTATAGGCGTTAATCCAAAAATACTTTGTGAACGTTAAAAGCTATTTAAGGGGCATGGCGCTGCATTGTTGGTTAAAGCAATGCACTACAAGCTGGAAGAATGTGGATTCGACTCTCGATTGAGTCAGGATTTTTGATAAACTGGCCTAAATGTTCTGTCGACACTATAGTTGACTCAACCTCTAAGGCCGGTATTCAAGAACCAAGTTCTCTAGGCCATGCCATCTCCGGCTTCCGTAAGTTGCGGTTCTCATCTTTCAATTGTTCCCGGAAACTTTTTTAAATAAATATTTGTTAGCACGTAATGTTGAACAGAGTGAGCCAGTTAGAGTAGGTTCTGCATGACACATAATTAACCACGGAGAGACGGGCTGAGAGTCACTCTTCGCGGAAAGCTTGGTTTTTTTAATACCGGCCTAAGAGAGTACCAGACGTATTGCTCCTCCAAGTTAAGTCTGCACGGCTAGAGGGGAAGTGTGCTAGCGCTAGTGTCGCCAAACTATTTATCTATGAGAGGGAGAATCCCTAAACACGTGTGAAATATCACTACATGGTTGTCAATCTAATCATTTAATCGACGACTGCTGAAGGTTTCGGATCATTTAAAATCACAGTGTTTGTCATCTCTCTAGTCCACCGCTGTGGTCTCGAGGTAGCGTGCTGCCTTGTCACGCAGCGGGCCCGGGTTCGATCCCCGGTCGGGGCAGTTTTTCTGAGTGAGGTTTTTATCGGCAAACTTTAAGGCCCAAACGGTCCCCGAAATCATATGGCCATCATCATCCTTATCATCATCATCATCATCATCATCCATCACCGGTGTGGAAAGCAACGGGAAGCTACCACACCTACCATTCCCTAGTAAAGCTGCAAGCATTAGCATGAAAATGCTATGATTGCATTGAAGGACCTGTCATCAGGCAGAATTACAGAAATGTCATCTCTCTATTATCCACATCAAGAAACAAGACAGGGGATGAGAATTGGCAACATGTAATGAGGAAGGCACAGAACGGACAGCTTATTCCCCAGTAGTAACTTGGTTGTCGGATTATTCATTTGGTTAACGACTACCAACTCTGGTGAAGTGGAAGAGAAGATCTTACGATTTTAACTCCATCAGGTAAAATAAATAAATAAATAAATACTATAGTTGTCCAATCATTTAAAAGCACGGCATTTGCCAGTGCTCCCTTGCCAGTCAAATAACACAATACAGGGGAGAGGAAGTGACAACATAGTAAGAGAAAAATATAATTGGCAGCACATTCCTAGCAAATTTTCTGCGTGCAGATTTAACTTGGGCGAGTAATATGTGCTGAGAATAAAGGCGGTCGTCGCACATGTTGAGAAAGCGGCTAACCTCTCGTATCGATTCTCTATAAAGGTGAGGGCCTTAACCTCCTACTACCCCAAGGGCGTCCTAAGGATTCTAGTCGGATCACTTTTATTATTACTATTTTAATCATCATCATTATTATTTTTTACATCATTATTATTATTACTATTATTATTATTATTATTATTATTATTATTATTATTATTAATGACTATAGGTAAGGAAAGCTGCCCTTCTCGCAACGGCCACAAGCAGAACTGAGATGCTTGCAAAACCACATACGGAAGAGGAAATTATAATTAAAAACAGGTATAATATTGAATATAATTAAGAGAAATTGAGATCATCCTGGTGCTGAGTATTAATTTAAATAAAAATAGGAACTGTTTTCACTTTGTGTTAGAAAACATAAAAAAAAAGTCCTGAAATTTATTTGGAGACTATCCCTAGAAGTGTATAATTATCACTGTAGGATAGATGCTTGTGACCACACTTTAAGGCCGGCATTCAAGAACCAAGCTCTCTACGCCATGCCATCTTCGTCTTCCATAAGCTGAGGCTCTCATCTTTCAATTGTTCCCGGAATTCTTTTTTAAAATAAATATCTTGTTAGCACATGATGTTGAATAGAGTGAGCCAGTTAGAGTAAGTTCTGCATGACCCACATAATATTAACCACGGAGAAACGGGCTGAGAGTCGCTCTTCACAGAAAGATTGGTTCTTGAATATCGGCCTAAATTTGTTATAACGAGAGATGTATGGCATGAAAATGATTTACTGTTGATTATGTCTAACAGTGATTTAGTAAGAACGAATAAAAAACCAGTACTGATTACAACACTGAAAGATTTACAGTAGAGCCGATGTAAAAACCGGGTAGCAAATCACACGACGGATTTCGATCAGCTGACTGCTGCTTCACTAACAGTTGCTGTCGTCAAGGTTACGGGACATTTACAGAGGATGTTACGGTATTGCCAAGTCTACCCTTTACTTTTACCATTGTTCTCATGCTCTTTTTCGAAATAATCTCTAACATTAAGAATGGTTTCTCTGTTTGCGAATTGATAGTCTTCCAACTCCTCCGCGGCATTACTTACTTACTCACTGGCATTATGGAACCCGTAGGTTCATGGCCGCACGGACATAAGCTCTCCATACATCCCTATCCTGAGCTAATGCTTTCCAATCATTCCCTGTATAATCTACTTCCCTCAAATCATAGTTAATGTTATTCTCCCACCTCATTCTTGGTCTACCAACTGGGCGTTTTCCCTCTGGCTTTCCTACAAGAATCTTCCATGCAAGTCTTTCATTCCCCATACGTGCAACATGTCCTGCCCATCGCAGTCTACGAGACTTAACTGTTCTTATTATATCTGGCTTCCTATAAAGACCATGTAGTTCATTGTTATGTAGTTTTCTCCATTCACCTGTCTGTTCATCTCTCTTTGGTCCAAAAATTTTCCTAAGTACTTTATTCTCAAATACTTGTAATCTCCTTTCCTCTCTTAAAGTAAGAGTCCATGTTTCGCACCCATATAATATAACTGGTAGAATAATAGTTTTATATATTTTCAGTTTAACGTTTTTTGAAAGGAGTTGGGACATCAAGAATCTCTGCAATGCATAATCCTCCGCGGCATTATGACGCTTAAATTCACACATAACACCAGCCTGTAATAATACTCCAACTGATTCGTCCACCACACAAGACCGTACTGACTTGACAACGGCGCTTTGTTTTGTAAACCACGTGCAGTGGTCCCGCCAAATATCGGGTAGGTGTTGGCCACGTCGGATATTATAACTAGAGACCGGATGTTAGGGAAAATGCCTACAGTTATTTATTATAGTGACTTCATATAAGTTCATACCGACGACCCTCTAGTTGTTTTCCATTAAGTTAATTTTGCCTATAAATGCATATTTCAGCTTGCAATGCCTATAAATGCCTATTTGCCATTTTTCTTGAAATTAACTTAGCATTTCAATTAAATTAATTGAAATGGACAAACTTCATGACACACATCATTGCATAGAAATTTTCAAGTGTTCTTTTTATAAATCATGTTAGAATATTTTAGGATAAGGGTGGAAATAGCCAATAACCTAGCCGTAGATGATTTTCCCCTCAATGCACTCCCGTTACGCAAAATAAGTACCGGATATTGTATTTTTCCACCTCATGCACTGTCGTTAAGAGAAATGGACCTAAGCTATGTCCCATGGTATTATGCTCCGGCTCTAAGGCTCCGAAAAAGTTCTATAGTACAGCTTTGCTTCTTTTCAATACAAACATTGCTGAGTGACAAAAAGGGTAGATGGCTCAACCTTTCTTTCTCTGTCTCACACCTGGAGCTGAAACCTTTAAGTGACTGGCAATATTATTTTTGATGTTGGTAACACTGAATTCAGTCTGTAGTCCTCGTTTACAGACAAAATATTGTTTTGCAAAGTGTTTAAAATTTCAGTGAATTGTGCGAAGAAGTGTCATGTTTTGCAGCACGAACACACTGCAAAACATTAAGTATGCTCTTTGTAAAAAGGCAAAACAAGTTCCAAAAATCATCTCTGATATCTTTGTAATGCTGTTGATAGCATATGTTTATATTCTTTACATACAGCTGTAAAAATTTATGTTGTATATTTTTTGTAAGAGCCTATTTTGAATTTTAGTGCCTATATTAATGATTTTAGTGCATTTTTTCCTGCCTGATTTTTTAAGTGCCTAACATCCGGACTCTAATTATAACGGCTCGACTGTATACCCTGCCCGCTCTTAAAGTGATCCTCGTCAAAACAAAACCATGAGACCTGTTCGCGTTTTGTTGGTTATGGACACCGACGTACGTTGTAGAAGCAATAAGTGCGCGAAAAAGTAGTTCCCTTCATTAAATTAAAAATGTGTCCTCTGAATATACTTGTTATTCTTCATGAATGAAAATAATATTCAAAACATACAAAATATTCTAAAATATACCTAATCAATAATTACAACTTAAATAATTTATTACACATGGGTGATGCATTTGAGTAATGTTTTCAGTCGATTCTCATGAAACAAAATGGCTGAAAGTATCGAGTCTTCTTTTGCTGTGTCGTCATCTCCCTGTCAAAAGTGACAGTAATTGTGACGCGAATGACGGAAGGATATTGCTTCTAGAACGTACGTCGGTGTCCATAACCAATGAAAAGCGAGCAGGTCACATGATTTTGTTTTGACGAGAATCACTTTAAGAGCGGACAGAGTATAGGATTATATATTCTTATAAAATAATAATTTTAGTCTCTTCAACAAATTTTCAGGGAAACAATAGCAAAAATTAAAGAAAAGCAGTTAAATGTATTTGACTCAGAGAAAATTGTTAGACCTCTTTCAGTGAGTCCAGCAGCTCTAAATGCCAAAGCCACGCCACGAACAGAAAGTCTGTCTGCACCACAATATCGGTAAGAGCAATTAAAATTTTATCTAATTATTAAGACATTTTGACTGTGCATTCCTACCTCTTATGGTTATTTTTGCATCTGTAATCGCTGACGATAGGGCTCAGCAGCCTTGAAACATGTGTTCAACAAAAACAACCATAAGAGGTAAGAATGCACAGACAAAATGTCTTAATTATTAAACGAACATCTTAATGTTACTTCCTATTGTATTAAAAAAATATATTTATTTTGCTGTTTTTGGCTAAATTTTACAACCTGTGAAATTACTTATTTTGATTCCCTTCATAAATTCCTGTCAAATTTTATTCTTAGGGTTTCATTTTTCAAATTATTTCCCACTATTTGCAATGATTTTTACATTTTTTCTAACGATTATTACAATATATTCTTCTATGATATTTAACTATATAAATAGCATGAAGACGTGGCAGCTATATTGATTTTAATGAATATTCTATGCAACAACAAAGATGTGTTCCAGTGCAGCCAACATAGATTATGTACTAATTAACTGTACTTCAGAATTTCAGAACGTACTATATATTTTTTAGCGTTACATTCTTTCACAAGTTAGAGTGCTTAAATTGCGTTAGGTTATCTTTTAGGTTGGACTTTCACAGGTTAGAGTACTTAAATTTCGTTAGGTTAGCTTTTAAGTTCGTTAAATACGTATCATGTATATGTTGGTTGCATCCCGTGATTCCACAGTATAAACTGCTTCGCATTTGTTGGCGCATTCACATGGTGTATGATTGCAACTTAGAACAATTTCTCGCGTCACATGTAAAGTATTTACTTTTTTTTAAGGAAGAATTATTATAAAGTAGTTTTTACTTAGTATGAAGTTTTTCACTTAGCTTGATCGGTTCAATATTCAACTCGGTATGCTAGTAAAGGTTTTAAAGATCCTTGGGGATGTTGATGCAAGATACAGAGACGGAATATCAACCCTTGCATGACTGCCGCGTTACTTCCAAAACATTTTTCTAGTACTAATTTCCCATAGAGTCCGAGTAGACCCCAATATCATGGTGCCGGCAGAAGGTTTAGGCCAGTTTAAAAATTCTGATCCCATCGGAAATCAAACTCGTGACTTTCCAGTTTATAGCAAATTGCTTTAATAAACTAAGACGTGTTCCACTTGAAGAAATGGTGGCGAAATATATGCCCAGGGAAGAAGAATATATAAGATGATAAACAATATAATGATAAGTTGATCATATACCAGATACAAAAAAGACATATAAGTGTGGAGAATGCTAAGTTGCAGTGAAGGACCTGTCCTTTAATGGATGACAATACAATTAATTATGTATTCAATTTTTAAAATAACTTAATAAAGGACCTCAACTACTACGGGGTGAATCATAAATATGGCTATACGTTGGATCGCGTAGTGTGATGAAAATATTACCATTACAGGAAATATGAAATTACCGTTGGAAAGACAATTATTCAAATTGCAACAATGAATAAAACAAAACAGTGTAGAACTTACGTCATTAGTCAAAATGACGTTGAATATGCAACAGCAAATTACAATTGCTGCATGGGCAATAACGTATGCTAATGATCGTGAGGCCGCAAGACGGGCAAGACGTGAGTTTAACGTAACATTGCAGCCGTCGACTGTGGGGAAGTGGAGAAAACGACTGCTGTAAACGGGAAGGATTCAGGAAATCAAACCTCCTGGAAGGCCTCGCATTATCACGAATGCAGAAACAACGAAGAGAATTGTGGAGGCGTTCGACGCTAGCCCACAAAAATCAACCCGCCATGCTGCACGTGAGCAGTGATTTGTTTTTGTTCTATTGTTGTAATTTGAAGGATTCCCTTTCCAATGATAACATCATATTTCCTTTAATAATAATATTTTCGTCACAAAATGCAATCAAACGTATATCCATATTTCTGAATCACTCTGTATAACATTCGCTATAAAAATATCACTGTTTCATGAATTTGTAATTCAAACACAAAATGTTTTTTTATTATTCTGATTCTTGGATGGTACTCTGGATGACAATCAGCCTATCCTTTGGGCCAGTCCTGGGGAAATCTTTCCTACAAGGGATAACTTACTAAAAAAAATAGTCTTTATTTATATTGTGTGTTACTACTTAGTAATTAATGTAATAAACCTGTAATTATTATTATATTTTTACAGCGTCATCGAAGATAATCTTGAGTTTGCACTTTCAATAGGACCAGAGTTAATAAAGAGGATTGAAACTGAATACAACAGATATGTCAGATATTATAAGAAGAAAAAAGGTATTCATTTCCATAAGGCATCACATCGTCTTTTTGGTGAAATATACATGTAAGTAAATAAAAATAATGAATTACTGCATTCACATGAAAAAGTTTAAAAAATCTTCTCAGCAGAAAAAAAAAATCTATTTAAGAGTGCATCTTTTACAAACCAATGCATATTTATTTCACAGTTATTTTATATTTATCGCTAAAAACCATAAGTTTATTATCTTAAATCCAAGTTTAATTAGGTCGTCATGGCTTATTAACAGGGACTTACAGAGTTATATCAATCTTTTTAAAATCATTTATTCTTTTTTATTATTATTTTATGGAGAAAAATTATGAATGGGAGACAGTATGAGAAATTAATAAATGTATATTTTTAAAGAACGGAAATAGCAATCTTTCAGAACAGAAAAGAGGAAGTTATCTACAAATACAGAGAACTACAACCTACAGTAGATCTATAACATTTCCTCCTTCATTCATTCCACATTTTTTTGATAATTCCTGCTAACTTAGTTTATTCATATATCATGATTTTCCTTTTGATCACGTCCATTTCTTCATATCTAGTATTTTCTTCATAATTTTGATTTATCACATACTCTAAAATGTCTGACTAATTTTAATCTAAATTATTTAACGTTATTGTTAACTGTTTATATTGTTTTAGGGAAAGAAACTTCATGTACAAAATTTAAAATTGCAGCCTGAATTAGTTGTAAATCGAACAATATTTATTTTCTAACGTAAAAACAATATGTGTAATATCAAGGTAGTATAGCTAGATTCAATAAAATTATTGAATAACTTTTTAAACTTATATTTATAAAACTGTAAACAAGCCATTTTCAATTGATAGAAAAAATGCCTAAACTATGTTGCAATCTTAACTTTTAGCAAATAAAAATTCATTCCATAATTATTTTTCTATATACCGTATTGTCATTTGTTTTATTTTACCTTTATTTATTTTTGTAAAAATTATTTAATTAGCACACTGAAAAATCAAGTTTGAAATACAAAAAATATCTAAAATTAAACTGATTATTTTAAATGTAATGCAATTTTATTTCATTTCTTTACATATTTTAAGTTTGATTCAATAGGCATGATCAATGAGGATAACCTTTATCCTTTTCATTATTTTTCCTACTAGCAATTGTAATATGAAGTCCATGTTTAAAACAATTTACCTATATGACACATTTATAGAAACATGGTATTTAAATAAAAATTTAAAAATAATTAGTACTAATTAAAAATCTACAAGAGAGAGGATATGACTGGGAAGAACTAAAAAGAAGCAAAGCATGGGAAGATTGAGATGGTTGGAGGCATATTTGGAATTGACCTTCCGAAAGAGGACATGATAAGAGGATGATGATGACTAATTACACTGAACAAAAAAGAAACTTTTTTTTTTGTCTCAGAAAGAAAAATTTTGATAGTATTTTTCTCCTGAATTCAAATATAATATCGGTTTTTCTCCATTGAGCAAGGTTTCCGAGAGACAGGAATTTATAATTTCAAACACTTTAATATTTTCTACATTCGTAACTACACAATATTCGAACATTCGGACTCACCTAGAAAGTAAGAAATGACGATTTGATAGTCCAACAATAATCGGCCAGCATATTAGGATTCCATTTGCCTTGATATCACTTTTCCATAGCTGAAAACCATTTGAGTTAGCTCATTTGGTTTTATTTTACAATGGACAAATGGACGAAAAAACGTTTATTAAAAAATAATTACCGGTATTTAAATCCATTAATTGAAATTGAAATAAAAAAACTGTGGGCGGTGGAGAAATTCTAAATACATATTTGAAAACAATAAAAAACCGCATTAAGTACAACTATTGGTACTCATGAGATAAAAATCATGTTGACCAGTGCTATAATTGTAATAATTTGGGATACAAAGGAAAATTTAAATAATATTGAAAAATGTGGGCATTCCATACTCTGTACAGCTATCATTTTTTTTTCAGGTATAAAGTAGTTCCAACTAAATCAGTTCATAAACTGAAGAACAAAAAACAAGTAGAAAAATATAAAAAGTGGTTGGAATTGATTGCAAAGCCAAAACGACTATTTAAGCCTCAACCTCTACCGGTATGTTCAATATTATTATCGTCTCACTATGATGGTTGTCCAGCAGGTCGCTTTGTTTCCCCACAGCTGTTATATATAATTAAATACAAAGATGCCGACTACCGCCACTATAATAATTCTGCATGTTAAGCAATGTTGCGCGGCACCCGCTTTTATATAAAGAGACAACCATCATAGTGAGGTGATAATACAATTATTAGTTTAGAAGGAAATTGAAAAATTGATGAAACCAGATAGCTGCATTTTTATATAATGTATATCTATGTAGGCTATATATATATATATATATATATATATATATATATATGGTATGATAAGAATAATAAATGCACCCGGATCTCTGAGTCTGTACCTCAGTGTGATATCCATTGGAGAATATAATACATATATAAGAAAAATAAGTGTTTGAATTGGATTCGCCTGGTGGTGTAATGGATATCACGCTGAGGTACAGACTCAGAGATCCGGGTTCGAATCCCGTCCAGGCATTTATTTTTCTTATCATACCATATTAAGCTTGCATTGCTCAATGTTAAACATTTAATTATAACATCGATAAAGCGTCACTGCTATAAAGTAAAAATGTTCTCTTTAATTTGCTTACTTGTTATAGTCAGCTACTAGATGGCAGTGAAGACCGAGTTCTCGCGACATCTAGTAATAATGGAGAATATAATACATATATATAAGAAAAATAAGTGTTTGAATTGGATTCGCCTGGTGGTGTAATCGATATCACACTGAGGTACAGACTGAGAGATCCGGGTTCGAATCCCGTCCAGGCATTTATTTTTCTTATCATACCATATTAAGCTTGCATTGCTCAATGTTAAACATTTAATTATAACATATATACATATATATATATATATATATATATATATATATTGATTTTGCTATAGAAGATAATGGAAGATGGTATTATTAAAAGAGTATGTAATTAATTTTTATATTATAGTGTAATTATAATTAAAATTCCATTTTCTTATACTAATAAAAGATAATGTTACAACATTTAACGTTGAATAGAGAAACAAAATTTAATTTAATTTTAATAAGCTAATATTCTTAGTGTTGTCACCAATAGAAATAATAGGAATGAGATTAACAAGATACTGAAGTTAGTTTAAATTGAATTATCAACATCATCATTATTCACGAATTAGGTCTTTGCCTGTACTAAAAAGCAAAAAAATATTTTTTAAACATTAAAACAAATACAAGATGAAACATGAACTTATTAGAGATATGAATATTGGAACTCAAAAATAATAGAAGCTAAATATCAGATTTTACCCAACTGCTCTAATAAAAATGATTCCAACTGAGAATTCAATTTAACCAGAAATTTTAACTTATAGATAGTAAAAGTACATCACTGTTTTAGTCAGCATTAACACAGGTGCAACGAAATCAGCAGAATTCAAGTACAAAAAAAAACTCGAAGCGCAACAGGCCTAGAAGGCCCTTAGCCTACCGGTCGGCTGTTGGCCTCACATCCACATGTGTTAATCACAGAGGTATACGACCATCGAGCCAGTGTAGGGGTGACATGTGGTCAGCATATCAGGTCCCCCAGCCGTTATAGCTGATCTTCTCAACCTGGAATCGCTACTCACGATGTTGGGTGGGCACCGGTCCCATACTGACCGAAATTCCATGAGAAAATCTCTACCCCCATGGGGACTCGAACCAGCGCAAGTCCCGTTGCTCTGCGCCAATGCTTCTTGTCTTAATCACTCGGCTACGGCGCGGGGCAGGATTCATGTACAAGCTTACTGAAATCTTTTGAGATAAAGTTTTTTTATAGTAATATAACCTTCTTCAAAAATATGTATTATGTTAAATAAAATCAATACATATATGTCATACCTTGATCGGTTATTAAACTATGTTTTAGAGATAAATTAAATTTGAAGAGAAAAATTTTCGCCTAGACCGGGACTCGAACCCGGGACCCTTGGCTTTCCGGGCCAAGTGCTCTACCAACTGAGCTACCGAGGCGAGTTACGATCTAGACGCAAATTTTTCTCTTATATACGTTGTAATTCCCTATCGCCAAATGCTTTGAAACCATTGTTTCTATCTTTGCAAATGGCGGCTTCTTAGTTAAGAAGACATTTATTGGAAATTTAACATTACTTTAAAAGCCAGTAAGGCCTCTAATGATGTTTTTATTATTAATTTAACATTTCTCAATGAAAGATAAATTAAATTTGAAGAGAAAAATTGTTAAATTAATAATAAAAACATCATTAGAGGCCTTACTGGCTTTTAAAGTAATGTTAAATTTCCAATAAATGTCTTCTTAACTAAGAAGCCGCCATTTGCAAAGATAGAAACAATGGTTTCAAAGCATTTGGCGATAGGGAATTACAACGTATATAAGAGAAAAATTTGCGTCTAGATCGTAACTCGCCTCGGTAGCTCAGTTGGTAGAGCACTTGGCCCGGAAAGCCAAGGGTCCCGGGTTCGAGTCCCGGTCTAGGCGAAAATTTTTCTCTTCAAATTTAATTTATCTTTCATTGAGAAATGTTAAATTAATAATAAAAACATCATTATGTTTTAGAGATTTATACATTTTAGGGGAAGAAAACATTTATTTACACACAAATATGGGTCCTAGTTATTAAGTCTTGTTGTCTCATTCCAATTGGATAATTGTAAAAATTTAATAAATATTTGAAAATTTCAGGCTCGCCCGAAACGTCCTTTAGCTTCTCTTCAACCTCGTTTGGAAACACTTGCTACCCCGAAGTTTGTTTATGAGCCACCAGCCCCAAGAAGAAAGAAGGTAACTAATATTTCCTATTAAAATAAAACTATGTGACCTAAGCTCATCTCTGGTTTCGATCTTCGCGGATTCAAACTTGGCTGGAAACCATGGGTTTCTGAATATTGTTATTTCTATGAAAGTGTCCAGTAGGAAGGCCAAGAATGAGATGGAAGAAAAAAAAAACGTGATTTGCGAGAGGTGAATTATACAAACGATAATTGAAAAATATTAGTTCAACATAGGGATGTATAGAGAGCTTATTTCCACGCGATCGTGAACCTCCGGGTTCGATATAACCAATGAGTAATTATTATTATTATTCATTTTAACTTATTAACTTATTCCTCGAAGGTATCGAGGTTTGAACCTGGGAACTTCCGAATACAAAATTCAAACTCTATCGCTCGAGTCAACTCGCTCGATTATTATTATTATTATTATTATTATTATTATTATTATGTTTCATTTTTATTTAGGCTATATCGCATCGGCATCTTAGTTTGAATCCGGGACCTCCCGAATACGAATCTCAAACCATATAGTTTGAGTAACTCGTTCGATTATTATTATTATTATTATTATTATTATTATTATTATTATTATTATTAACTAAAATGGTACGGGCATATTAGGCGAATGGAGGATGAAAGATTACCGAAGAAAATAATGGAATGGACACCATCAGGAACGAGAAGGAAAGGACGACCAAATCTCACGTGGATCCAAGGGATTGGAGAAACTTTGAAGGACTGGGAAATAGGGGAAGAAATGTATTATAATAGAGGCGAATGGAGGAAAATTATAAAGCGAAATTGAAGACAAATCATTGGTGCCGGAAAAATGTATAACATTGTTAAGACCGGATATATATATATATAATTATTGTTATTATGTCTTATTAGTAAGGTAGGATAACTATTATATCATATAAGTGGTTTAAAATTACATTAAGTGTTCATAAATATAAATATCCTCAACTCGTATCCAACTCAGGGTCGGGTCGAGGAATGAGATGAGATGAAGCCCCTACATTTATAGAGGTCTGTGAACTAGAAGGGAGTCGGTCGACCATCCCTGACGCACCGTCACAGTGACGGATGAACGAAATGAAACGAAATAGACGAGATGAGTATGGAGAAATTGTGGAATGAAATTTGTGACAGGGGAAAACGGGGAAAACCCCGAGAAAAACCTGTCCAAGCTCCGTTTCGTTCACCACGAGATATACATGGAGTGACCGAGACTCGATCTCGGGACCCCAGCGGAAAGAGGCGAACGTCTAACTGCTCGTGCCACGGAGCTGCCACATATAAGGGTTCACTGGTTTAAAAAAACGCTTTCATATATACATATTCAGGCCTATATATGTGTTGTGATTAAATATTTTTAGGCATGGAAGAGTAAGAGGAAATATGTCCCGTCAGAAAGAACGCTCGAACTTGCAAAGCCAAGAATCCACCAAATACCAACAGAAGAGAAAGTAATAAGACCAACCGGTGTGGCAGAATTAGCGCTAAAACAGATTGGTGAGTAACAATAACACTGGTACGTTGTGAATCTTAGTTTAAATATTTTATTTAACGACGTTCTTAGGTTAGCGACGCAATTCAAATGTGGACGTCAAAAAGTCGATAAATTTTGCATAGAGACTTCTTACTTTAACTTCAATTAGATACCGCGAATTTTTAACATTCGTGTAACTTCGACATTCTCAAAGTGAGAACCTTATATTTGTTAGAATGTACACGAATAGGAAACTTTCACTATAGTGAAAAATCATTGAACAATTGGTAACTCGCCAGATTTGTCAGTTCTTGATTGAATTAATGTTGTACCTATTACAAATTTACCGAAAATTTAACTGATAAACCTATGCTAGACAAAAAGGTCAATGGGGTATCCGAATCTGATGCCGAACATTTCAAATTAATGCTGATTTCCAATTGGGAGGGGGGGCGAATCCGCCATCTCTTTAAAATAATTATCGGTTCCGATTTGTGATTTATGTTCCGAAATCTTATATTTGTCCTAGGTTTTAGTTAGATCACATTTCAGTTTGGCATAAAGGAGTGAGGCCAATTTACCAGAAGATGTAATTCCTTTATGTCGTTTTTGCTCCAATAGACAAACTCCAATTTACTTAGGCCAACTGAGAAGAGTAATATTGACAAGTCTTCAACTTAAAACTCTAATAACGTTTTTCACTCTGATGTTATAATTGTCGTACGTAGGTTATCCGTTAGATAATATTTCAGTTAGGCATAAAGAAGTGACAGTACATTACCAAAGAAGCTTACTTAATGTTAGGCCTAACATATTCCACTTAATTTCATGGATAATTAGCATTATATATATCATTAATTAATTTGATTTACTGAAAATGGTCTTACCTTCATCATGTGTGAATAAAGTTATACATAACCAAATAGTGTCCGGTTATTATCTGCATATTGCTGATGTGATATGAGTTTATACAGCATACCTTACTTAATAATAATAATAATAATAATAACAACATATAACTTACTTTGTCAACAAAATGTACTAATGCGATTATAATAAAAAAAAGTTTTCATGTCCTATTTATCTTAAATCTTCTGCAACTAGGCGTCATCTTGGTTCGGCAATATTCGGAAGCGTCTTTCGAAAGGAACATCAACGCGGAAACTTACGAAGCAATTCATTGCCTACATTATTAAAATGACTGTGTATGGACAGCAACATCAATTTTTTTAAAAAATCAATTCTTGAAAATCGATTATTAATGTGCAATGAGTAGGGAATTATGCCTATGGAGTATTCTGAATTTACAAGAATTATGCTGAGCTTCACAATATCGCAACGGCAACAATAATAATGATGATGATAGCAACAATTAAATTAAACGGACGCTTACATCTGAGGTATATATTATATTTTATACTAACTAAATTACTGGCACTATCGAACCCGTAGATTCATGGCCGCGCGGACATAAGCTCTCCATACATCCCTATCCTGAGCTAATGTTTTCCAATCATCCCCTGTATGATCTACTTCCCTCAAATCATGATTAATGTTATTCTCTCACCTCGTACTAGGCGTTTTTGCTCTTGTTTTCCTACGAGGAGTTTCCATGTCCCTCTTTCATTCTCCACTCGTGCCGTATGATCTGCCAATTCCAGTCTACAAGACTTAATTATTATTATATCTGATTTTTCGGTCCGAAAATTTTCCTAAGAACTGTATTCTCAAATACCCTATTTTCTTCTCCCTTTTGAAGAAAGAGTTCATGTTTGGCACAAAAAAATTATATATTAATTTTTTTATATTAAGAGTATTTCTTGGTATGTTATGAAATTGTTTCAGGTTATGTATAAAATTTATAAGGCTTTTAAATGTTGTTAAAAATATAATTTTTGCACGTATGTGTTTGTTAACATTTGATTATAATTTTTTGCATGTTTTATTTATAGTTATATGACAAAACAAAAATTGATGTAACTCCTGTGTAAATAACGATATCTGCATGAAGTTTGGAATAGATTTTATCTAGATCCTAATTCTTCTTCTTCTTCGGCTTTCCCCCACTTATAGGTTTGCCGTCTTCAGTTTCCATTTATCTCTATCATTCCAATCTCCCTCTTCCAAATTCCGATCATCCATTATAGTTCTGACGTAGGTTTTCCATTTCCATCTTGGTCTGCCACGTTTATTTCTTCCAGGGGGTGACCATTGGTATATATTTTTTGGCCATCTTTCATTTTCCATTCTTTGTACATGGCCATACCATTTAAGTGTTTGATTTTTAATCCTCTTAACAACAGATGTGGTGACATTCATTTCTCTCCAAAGGAATTCATTTCTTATTTTATCCTGTCTTGTTTTTTGGAGGCTTCTTCTAAAATAATCAAATTCAACTATTCTAATTTTGTTCTTTTGTAATTCCGTCAATGACCAAGTTTCACTTCCATATGACAAAATATTCTGTATTATGCTCTTATAAATTTTCATTTTAGTTTCCTTTGTAATATTTTTATTCCAAATTATTCCATGTAATGTCTTAGTTGCATTTTTTCCCATTCCAATTTTAGTCTGTACATCTCTCTCACAGGTACCAAAACTTGTAATTATTGACCCAAGATATTTAAAAAATTCACACTTTTTTATTTTCCCTGTTTCAAGTATGAGGTCATCCACATCCTTTCCCAAACACATATATTCTGTTTTCCGTAAATTTATATTCAGTCCCCATTTTTTATATTCTTCCATTAGTTTATTTATCATATATTTCATATCATCTTCATCCCCTGCAAAAATTATTTGATCATCTGCAAACAACAATGAATGCAGTACTTTTCCTCCTATAGGAATACCCATTTCAGAACATTTTTTATACCACAAGTTAAGAGCCTGGTCTAAATAAATACATATTTATTAAAAATTATTATTATAAATTATTATTATAAATTTTAAAAGTTTACTAATTATATCCTGAAAAGCCTAATTTTAGTCTACCAATTTACCAGCAAAACTGTCTGAGAATTTTTAATTTATGTTAAAAAATGACTGAGTTATACATATTTAACAAAATTCATAATGTTTATATTTATTAAAAAATTCCAGTCCTAAACATTTTTTGTTAATTTCCCGTTTGTTAATTGATATTTATAGGAAGTAAAACTATGAGGTATTATTTAACAATCAAGACCAGCATCATGGGCTAGTGGTCAGAATTTTTTACTACTGTTCATGAGGTCCTGGGTTCGATTTCCTGTCAAACCCATAGTATTTTTTCCTTAAAGGGAATTATTTCTGTGGTTAAGAACTCTCCTGGAACTTCATTTCCATTTATCACCTATCACATCATCGGGGTAATGTAACTACGCCTTCCATACGCCACAACTTGGTGGGTTACAATTATGCTAATGCCAGAAAACACTAGAAATGTCGAAATGGCAATATGGGGCATTGAATTAAAAAAAAATGTAACCATCAATAAATAAAACATTTTTTATGCCTCTCTTCATACTTTGTATCTAGGACTAATTTCAAAGAAGTTTTCTTTATTGTCAGTCAACTGGCAAACATCTGCTTGTTGATTTGACAGTCCCTCCTTCCTCTTTTGGTAGACCAATAAACCTCCAAATCAAATATTTCCCGGGGTGCATCGGTTCACCAACAGAGGGAGGAGAAAAAGAGATTAGCAACTATCAATTCAACAATGAAGAAAAATTCCTAGTTCTGGAAAGGATACAAAATATGAGGTGAATTACAAAATCTGATTAATTTACTGACTGTTCCCATTTGTTGCTTCTTTGTATTAGTATATACTTCATATATGTTGAAAATTAGAATATTTTACCAAAATAACAAGTTAAAGTATTTGTGTTCCAATGTGACCCACTCATGCTTCAAATTCCACAAGTAAATACATTAAAAACTGATAATATTAAATAACAACGATTCTTTAATAAATGATAAATTTCAGCATAAATTAATACAGTTGTCCAATGAACTGACGATGTCATTTTTTGTGCATAAATTCATTTAAACACTTATATGATAGATATGTCCACTGCTGTGGTCTTGAGGTAGCGTGCTGCCTTGTCACGCAGTGGGCCCAGGCTCGATCCCTGGTCGGGGCAGTTTTTCTGGATGAGGTTTTTCCTCACCTGTAAGACAAATGTCAGGAAAACTTTAAGGCCCAAACGGTCCCCAAAATCATATGGCCATCATCATCATCCTTATCATTATCATCATCATCATCCTTCACCAGTGTGGAAAGCAATGGGAAGCTACCACACCTACAATTCCCTAGTAAAGATGCAAGCATAGCATGCAAATGCTATGATTGCAGTGAAGGACCTGCCTTCAGGCAGAATTACTATGGATGGATGATAGATATGGCTGCAACTATGAAAATAATTTTCACAATAATAATTTATTACTATTATTCATTTGCAAGTGTACCATCCTACTATTCACATTTTCCTATACGTGAGGCTACTTGGGAAACCCCACCTAAGCAAAATAAAGCAAATCAGGACGAAATATCCATTTTAAGATTTTGATGCCATCTGTTCATGAACTGCATATAAAATACAGTTCCAAGGATCCCAATAATGGGCAAAAATGTTTTATCAACATTCAAATTATAACCCAACTTTTTTATGTAATTTACTCAAAATGCCTACTTTAAAAATAAAGTTTTAAAAAAATTCAATAAAAAATTGAATGTTATCTTAGAAACATGACTTTTTTTTATGTTCAGCATTTTTTCCTCTTTCCAATACAGTAAAAAACAGAAAATTTATATTTGCTACTTAAGGTAGGTTTTCATAGGTAGCCACTCATATTTTATTGTAATATACATAAAAAAAACTGTTTCAGCAACACCACGTATACAAGCATTAGCAAGACCTGTTGAAAGAAAGCAAAAGCAAGAATCAGAATTCAAAGAAGATGCATTTGCTGTATTAAAACTGAAGAGATACAAGATATCGAAGAGATTAATAGAGTTGGCAAGGCCTGTTGATAGATCATAAAACACTTGAAACATTGTAATGTTATGTATATTTGCTTTGTAATGGTTTCTTACCAAACTTTGTCGATTTTAAATTAAGTACTGTATTCTGTTGTCACTTGAGAATTAAATAAAATATGTTTCATATCTTAATTTGTATTCTGTCAAAAAATTCATAGTCAGCTGGACTATAGATACTTACGAGAAATGAATTGCCCCTTGCAGGAAAGTGTAAAATTCTCAAAACTGAGATATTCACAAAAACATATTAAAAATTGGTACATCATTCCCTACATAAAAGTTTTCAGTCCAATGCAATTGAAGTATAAAAGCTGAAGCCTGTTTTGTGCAACTTTTATGCAGAAAGGAATTCAGTCCTGAAGTGAAGCCTTTCTTGCTTGGAACAACTTTCATGTGAGGAAAAATAATATAATATTTTTACTTATTTGATAACTCATGGGAATAATTAAGATATTTGGTCCGTTTATTCTTACCTCTTATGGTTTTTGTTAACATATATTTCAAGGTTTCTAAGCCCCATCATCAGTGATTACAGACTGATTTTTCTCATGTTGTCGGCCCTGATTCTTGACTCCTCCTCCCTCTTTAACCATTAGAACTAAGAACACATAAGAAATGTAAAAAAAGGGGAAGTAGAAAAATCTGCAGTGGCTGCTCATGTTTGGTCAAAAAAACACAAAATAGATGTAAACACAAAATTATTAAAACAGTTAGAAAACAAAAATGAACTCATAATATGGGAAAAAATCTACATACAGAAGAACAAGGAAAAAATTATGAATTTTGAAATTCCTGGAGAAAGGAACCTCATTAGCAAGTTCATTAGATCACAGGCAGAGGAAGCAGGAGTCAAAAATCGGGGCCGATAACTTCAGAAAAATCAGTCTGTAATCACTGATGATGGGGCTCAGAAGCCTTGAAACATATGTTAACAAAAACAACCATAAGAGGTAAGAATAAACAGACCAACTATCTTAATTATTAAACAAACCTCTTAATGTTACTTCCTTGTTGTATTTTAAAACAAACTCATGGGAAATTTTACATAAAAAATTTGATAAAATAAGTTTGTTGAACTAATTCCATGCAGAAAAGGCTTCAGTCTAGCTTAAAAATTATTATTTTTGATTATTATAAATAATTTTAAATGACAAACTCTGCAGAAGAAATTGTGTTATTTTTCTTGTCAGGAAACATCAGTTTTCTGTAATATCTATATCTATAAATGTTCAATACGGTATCACGGTGACATGGCACACATCCAAACAATAGTCTACTTCTTGACATGCTCACATCAACATGGGGCTGTTGATTATGTTTATCACTGCGATATCACATGGCATCGGTGGAACAAATATCCTATCTTTGATGTTAACCCCACAAGAAGAAGTCACACGTTTTGAGATCTGGTGATATTGAGGGTCACAGCAATAGGTGTTTGTCATCTTCAGATGTACATCCTATCCACCATCTTGCAACACATTGTTTAATAGAGACAAACTTCTTTATGGAAATGAGTGGGCCAACCATCTTGTTGAAATACATAATTTCCGGTTTTCTGACAACTGAAGCATGAGCCACTGTTATAACTTGCCCAGACACATAAATCTTTCATTAAAAAGAATGGCCATTTCTGGCGAGATGGCACAGAACACATTATATTTTAGTGAATTGCACTGGTGTTCCACTACAACATGTGGGGGGTTCACTTCCTTATACTCTGGCATTGTTCCAGTTTATTTTATCAGTTACATGAAAAGTGGCTTCATCACTGAAAACTACATTCAGCAGAAATTCATCTGCCATCAACACTTCTTGAAAATGTAAACAAATTTGAAGCCGATACCTATAACACTGAGCAACAAAAAAGAAACTTTGTTTTCTCAGAAAGAAAAATATGTGATTCTGATAGTATTTTTTCTCCTGAATTCAAATATGATATCGGTTTTTCTCCATCGTGCAAGGTTTCCAAGAGACAGGAATTTATATTTTCAAACACTTTAATATTTTCTACATTCGTAACTATACAATATTCAAACATGGAGACTCACCTATAAAGTAAGAAATGAAGATTTTCTGCTATATTTCGTCTGTGAAGAATCCCTCTTGATGGTTCAACAATAATCGGCCAGCATATTAGGATTCCATTTGCCTTGATATCTCTTTTCCATAGCTGAAATCTCCTGAGTTAGCTCATTTGGTTTTATTTTACAATGGACAAATGGATGAAAAAGCATTTATTAAAAAATTAATTATTTAAATCCATTAATTGAAACTGAAATAAAAAAAAATCTGTGGGTGATGGAGAAATTCCGAATACATATTTGAAAACATGATAAAAAACTGCATTAAGTACAACTATTGATACTCATGAGACAAAAATCATGTTGACCAGTGTAATCATCATTGGATAATTGTTGGTGCAGTTTTGAAGATGGTATAGTTTGAAGGACAAGTTATTACAGAGAACCATCCACACTGTTGTTATTGGGATATTCAGATGTCTAGTTGTAGTTCTTGTTGACTTCTGTGGGCTTCATACAAAAGATGCACAGATGGATTCCATGTCATCCACTGAAGTTGATGGGCAATCAATTGATTTACCTTTACACAGGCCACCAGTTTCTGTAAACTGTGTATACCAAATCCAAATTGAATTTTAGAAGGTGGGTTCTTTTCAAACTTTCTATGAAATGCATGTTGGACAGTAACAACTGACCTCATACTGTGAAATTTCAAAACACAGAAGGATTTCTCAACACATGTAGCAGTCATTGCAATGAGATTTGCCCCTACATACATTACAGTGCCATAAAATTCCTTGCCCTAATCATCATGTACCACTTAAAAATGAATGCCACAAAAATTGGTTATATTTTTACTAAATAGGTTAAAAAAAATACAATAACACTGGAAATAAAATATGGAAAACAGGTAATAAATTTTTAAAAACTCTATTTTTTTAATAAATACTATATTTCATTAAGTACATCAAATGTTATATATTGATTCACATTTACAAATATGCAATATAACTTGAATTTCACTCACTTGTTTTCTTTCACCTAACGCAAACTAGCTACTTATTCTCTTGAAATATTTGAATAATAGGAATATCAGTTTTTGTATATGAACTCTATCAATAGATCAAGAATCTACATTCTGAATCTTTCATTGTCCATTCTCCTTAGGGTTCATACACATCGGAGCAACAATAAACAATACTCAAAACAGCACATGCTATCATCTCATAAGTGAAGCAATGCTTCAAAAGGTCAATTATTATAATAAGAGACAATACATTTTCTCTTTAAATTGTCTCCATAACGACTTATTACAATCTTCACATTTTTTTTTAACTGATTAAGTTTTTTCAACACATATGTACTCAGACATATGATTATAAAGGCATTATTTTTTTAAAACACATCTAACCATTTCAACTACATCACATATTATGAAAGTAAAATTAGTAAAAGCCAAAGGTCCTGGGTTCAAACCCCAGTCTGAACATACAATTTTTCTCTTCAAATATTAGTAAAATTACTCTATCACATGTACTTAGGCCAGGTATTGTCAGCAAAATGCAACCCACTGCATTCTAGAATGGACCACTGGTTGTAAACTATCTCAAATGCTATCAATTAGATGATGTATGTACATTTGTGGTACTAGCATGCTTTTTTTTTAACTCTGACATTTAACGGTAGACTGAATTTATTTTATAATACAATAGGAAGTACTTAATAATTAAGACATTTAGTCTGTACATTCTTACCTCTTATGGTTGTTTTTGTTGAACATTTCAAGGCTCACAAGCCTTAAAACATATGTTCGACAAAAACAACCATAAGAGGTAAGAATGTATAGAGTAAATGCCTTAATTGTTTAATGGTAGATTTCCTTACTACACAGTACTGTTATTTTCATAACACATGATGTAGTTGAGATGGTAACACATGTTTTGGAGTGTGTGTTAATGTGTCCCCCTTTGCAGGATTATCATAAAAGTTATTCTTGTACTAGAGTAATAAAATATATGAAAATATGTATCAATTAGGACTGATTGGTTTTCTTATTTTCGAGAAGATAATTATGTGAAGTTATGATACATAACATTTCTTCATGTTTCAGTACAACACAAAAAAATGCATCAAATTACCGTAGTAGAATAAATAAGATGAATCCATTAATCTTACCTCGTAAATTGCTGTGTGCAAGCATATTGAAACATGTCCAAAACAACACAACAATTAATGAGATAAGATGAACAAACTCACCTTATTTATTAAGAAGAAACTCCTACTTCCTATTGTAATTTATTAATACCACAGTATAATTTAGTTACCAATCTGAGTTATATATACAGGGTGTTAATGAATAACACCAACAAACTTTCAGGTATCATAGAGGAGTCTTAGATAAACAATTTGAGATATGCAACTTGTAGTCTTTAAGTTCAAATTTGCACGTTCTAATATAAAATGTGTTAGGAGCCAGTACACCACTGATAATATTTTGAAGATTTCGTTAATAAGCTGTTACAAAGTGCAGCCTTCTTTTGCGGGTTGACTTCCTGCGACTATTTAACTCAGTGGTAACATGCCAGGTATGAAATATCGTCCTTTCGAAAGTGAGATTCAAGGTTCACACCTCAGACATACTGATCTTTTATTTTTACTTTTTTTTATGTTCTTTCTTTCTTATGTAAGATGTTTGGAAATTTAGTACAAAATACTGTAGAATTTATTTAGTATGATGCAGAAAAGTAATAAACAACAATATTATGTACTAGTGTAAAAGATGGAATACTGTATAGCACACTAGGAACTACAGTAAGTATTCATAAGTGAAAATCACATGGTTCAGATGGACGAAATAACAAGGTTATTTATGCTCCGATTGAAACTATTCCTGCCATCGAGCTATAATACTGTACTAAGAGAGCTGCAGCGGAAAAAAGAATCCATTTGGACCGATTTCTACAACACCGATGCCATGATCTCAGAAGACTGGAAGAAACCGAACTACGAAACCTAGTGACCCGGCTAGCAGTACACGGCTTCCATCATAGACTGTGCAAAACGAAACAGTTTCATGACCCGGGACCAGAATGCGTGTGCGAGCGATGCGGCATGTTATGCGAGAGATACCATGTGCTAAAGTGCAAAAACAGAGGGCAATCTCTGACAGGATTCTGTATGGACAGATAAACTAATATAGATTAACTAATGACGATTTTATTATTAATTTAACACTTCTCATTGAAGGATAAATTATATTTGAAGAGAAAAATTTTCGCCTAGACCGGGACTCGAACCCAGGACCCTTGGCTTTCCGGGCCAAGTGCTCTACCAACTGAGCTACCGAGGCGAGTTCAAATTGCATGACAGGGCAAGGATTACAGACTGTCAGTGGCGCACTGGCTCTTGCTAAAAGATGAAATGTCCAAAAAACTTGGCTCAAAATATTCAAAATGCTGCTATACTTGCAATTAAAACTAGGGTTATTCTACTATTGGAGCAGAACTGAAGTATTTTTAAGACAAACCATATTCACAGTTTGCTTCATTGTTGAATAATGAGTACGAACGCCCAGTTTAAAAAAAGTAATATAACTTCAAAATTTGGCTTCACACACCCCAAGTTCCTTATCTCAAAATGTTCGTGTAATTCTCCTCTACAATACCTGAAAGTTTGTCGGTGTTATTCATTAACACCCTGTATATACATATACACATGCACATAGTTAGAGAGAAAAAAATATGAAAAATAGGGGGAAAATTTAATTAGAATTTCACATAAATCTAGACTAAAAATTGTGGGGAGGGAAAAATCAGTACTATTTTCCTTATGTTTCAGTACATTTGGGTAGTGAGATTATGATTTGGGGTAGATTAGCTACATTAATTAAAGTTATATTTTTTTTACATTTTTGAACGTTTGTTGTTTTACCGAATGAGGCATCGGGATCTGGCAATATTAGAAATCTGATGGTTAGCATTTCTGTTTTCTCATGAATCTGACCTAACTTCTGGAGCAGTCATATTTATTTTCACAATTTTTAAATTAGATTTATGTGAATTTCTATTTAATTTCTCTTCTATTTCTCATATTTGTTTTTCACCAAGAACTATGCATATATATATAATCTCAGATTAATAACTAAATTCTACAATGTAATTTTTGCATTTTTTATAATGTTATAGTATTGTGTTTTTTGCTGACAATCCCCATTTTTGGTAATTTTGAATTATAAAACACAAAAATAATGTACAAATTCCCTAATGAAAAATATGTATGGCAATTTTTATTATTATGTGCAAAATTTAAGACAAATCCTGATTTTTATTACAGTACATGAGGATGAGTATACAAACTTTTAATTTATTAAAAAGTTGTATATTTTGACTCATTTCATATTTCTTGATTTTTCTGCAGACTAGTTTCATTGTGTCTGTGCAACATTCTCAATGCATTAATTAATTTAATTACATTATACGACAAATTATTTAAATATCAAAGCAATGGATTAATTCCAATATAAATCTATCATGGTGATATTTTTACTTTTGTAATTCCAAATTGAACGCACAAATACGTAACTGACAATAAACAATACTCACAGTCTTGTAGATTGTAATAAGCAGGACATGTGGCAAAAATGGGGATTGAAAGAGGGGCATGGAAACTCCTTGAAAAAAACCAGAGGGAAACCAGCCAGTGGGATGCCAAGAATAAGGTAGGAAAATAACCACTATTTTAAGGAGGTAAATTGTACAGGGAATGATTGAAAACATTAGTGCTGGATAGGGATGTATGGAGAGCGTATATCCATGCTGCCATGAACCTCCATGCCTGATACATCTGATCAATTTATTTTAGTTTTGAGTATAATTTATGGTTGCTCCAACATGTACACACCCATAAATGGCAAATGAATAATAAATATTAAAATTAAATTAATAATAAATATACACTATCTACAATTCTATCTACAATAACATTGCAACATTTTGGCATATACCGTATTATGTAAGTCATTTTAATAAAAATGTCAAACAATCATCATCATCAACAACAATCACGGATTAAGCCAATGTGGCTTGTTCCGGTCTCATAGATTCTCGTTCAAAAAGTTGAATCCATGTTTTTTTTTGGTCTACCAATATTTCTGTCTCCTCTTGGTTTGTAATTAAGTATAATTTTTGGAATCCGTTCATCTTTCATAAACAATGGTTTCAATAATAACTTAAAGGAGGTCACAAAACAAAAATTTAATTAATTTCTTCTTATAGTGCACAAAAATAGAAGGCTATGTATGAATATAATTGTAGAGTGGTGGGGCAAAGTGAGCTAAGTGCCAAAATATTAAAAATTCACTTTTTTCATTCAAAGTGATATATGTTTCATCACCAATGCAGTGTTATATGATCATCATCAACATCATCATTCAGGTTTGTTATAGATTACACTGTTTCCCAATTATTTTTTTCCATGATTCACAGTCTCCATTTTTGGCTCTCTGGGGATTCCAATATCCAATTCTGTTTCCTCTATGGATTCTACCGGTTATCTTATAGTATGCCCAGTCCAACTCAATTTAGATATTTTTATTTAACTTTCACAGGTAAAAAACACTATGAGGATTAATTTAAGAATTAAATTAATGTTTTTATTACCTCACCTCATATCCTTTTTCTTCTAGACTACAGTTTTGGAGCTTATCTCCATCATCAATAGCCTCTGGTCGACCGGTATTATGTCGTTTCTTGATGGTTTTCTTCTTCCTTCTATCGGTGGACCGATGAACCACCGATAGAAGGAAAAAGAAAACCGCCAAGAAACGGCATAACACCAGTCGACCAGAGGCTATTGATGATGGAGATAAGCTCTGAAACTGGAGTCTAGAAGAAAAAGGATATGAGGTGAGGCAATGAAAACATTAATTTAATTCTTAGATATTTTTGTTGTGATCCCCTTTAAAGATATGTTACACACACACATATATATATACCAACTTAAGGAGCTTGAAATTTTGTGACATCTATCCTTTTATCTTAAAAATGTAATTTTCATGACCAGTCTTATGAGCCAGTGATTAGCGCTCCTGACTACAGTTAATGAGGTCCCAGGTTCAAATCCTGGCCAAACCATAGGAATTTTTCTTTAAAGGGAATTATTCCTGTGGTTGCCCATGGTCTGAAATTTAGGTTAAGTTTAGGTTACGTAGCATAGTGGTTAAGGCACTGAGCTACAAGCTGGAGGGTCAAGGGTTCAAGTCCCGTTGGGGTCAGGATTTTTAAACTGACCCAAACCCTCTGGCGGCACTATGGCCCTGGGGTCGACTCAGCCTCTAACGGAAATGAGTACCATACGCATGTTCTGGGGGTAAAGGCGGTCGTCACGCAGGGCTGACAACCCGGCTGACATAAAAGTGCTGATTGTCTAGAAAAAGTGGGAGCCTTAACCTCCTACTACCCCAAGGGCCTCCGGGTCTGTTGTGGGATCACTTTACTTTACTTTACTTAGGTTAAGGACTCTCCTGGCACTTCATTATCATTTATCATCCAACATATCATCGGGGTGACATAACTCCGCCGTGCAGGTGCCCCAATCTAAGAAATGGATTACAATTCCGCCAATGCCAGGGGAGAAAGCCAAAAATGTCATGAAAGTCAACCTGGTGGCATTGGACAAAAAAAAATGTAATTTTCAAAACTTCTGTGTTTGTCAATTTTTACTTTATAAAAAAGATAATTTTTTTTAGTCAAGATCATATTAAGAAACAAGGATATTAAAATTACATGAAGAGTGTAGGGAAAAAAACCAAATAAGTCACTTTTTCCTTGAAACCTAGAAAACATACTTTTAGATGTACATCCATACTTCTTTACCTGTATGCCAAACTTTAAACGTAAATAAACCAATAACTAAACTGCATCTTTTACTATTTCATACTTTTAAATGATAGTTCTTCTTCACTTCACGGGCTAGGCAAATTGCCAGTTCTGCCTCACAGTTGTTCTGTCTCCATCTTTTCACGGCCATCCTACATTCCTTGAACCCCTTGGCTTGTAGTTAAATGCTGCTTTTGGTAACCTTGCTACATTCATTCTTTCTACACGTCTAAACCATTTATCTCTATATTCTTTGATTCTATCATTTGATAGATACATATTTAACTCTCTTCTTATATCTTCATTCTTTATCCGATCCAACTCTTACCAAAAATAATTAACCCTGATGCACAAGGTACAAAAATAACATAAACATTTAAAATAAATAAATATTATCCTTCACAGTACAAACGACTATAATAATTCTTATTACATTTATAATAAATACAAAAAGGCAATTATATTTAAAATAGCTTTTTGTAATTCTAAGGAATTCATCGGAGAACATATTGTTTAAACAACTCACCTCATAGGATTCATGCTTCCATGATATCGCGATTTCAAACATAGTCATGTTCATCATCAGCCATAACTTCGACTGACGAAATTCTTCGGCCGTCAACTATTCTATATATTATTCAACTATAGAATAGTTGACGGCCGAAGAATTTCGTCAGTCGGAGTTATGGCTGATGATGAACATGACTATGTTTGAAATCGCGATATCATGGAAGCATGAATCCTATGAGGTGAGTTGTTTAAACAATATGTTCTCCGATGAATTTTAATCATTATACCTCATAATGTTTACTTCCCAACATTAATTTAATATAATTCTAAGGAAGTTCATTTCTACGCTTTGTATTTTACTTTGTAACTTTTTGGTCATAACCCAAGTTTCACTCCCATAAAGTAATGCAGGAACTGCTAATGTTTTCATAAAACTTCAATCTAGTATCTCTTCTTGTTTTGTTCTTTAATGTTTTATGTATAGTTCCATATATCATATGAAATTTCAACAGTTTCATATTTATGTCTCTTTCGTTTTTGTGTTTATAGCAAAATTACAACCCAAATAATTAAAATTTGTTACTTTTTCTAGAGGTTTCTTTTCAATTATGATTTTTTATCTTATATGTTTATTTCCCCAAAATGCCATAATTTTTGTTTTTTCTATGATATTTTAAAATTATATTCTTGGCATACCTAATTTAATTGGTGTACAGAGTACTGCAAATTATTTTCATTTTCTTGAATAATAACCACATCATCAGCATAAACTAAAATGTTTAATATTTCAAAATGGTCCATTCTTATACCTATATTAAATTTCTTTTTCAATTTTGGATGATGTCATTAATATATATAAATTAAAAGGAGTAGGTGATAAACTACACCCCCTTGTCTGAAATCTCTATTTATTAAAATAACTTCGGTGTTTGGTGTGCTTCATGTCTCTCACAGTGTTCAGCCAGATCGATTTCCATGATAGTGCTTTCCATGGAATATCTAATGACACCTCCAACTCCATTTCCACAAAAAAATGACTTACCTGATTCTTTACCTGTATTCTTCAAATGGTATATTGGATATATTTTATGAAAGTTGGCACCTATTGTTATAAATGCTAATTAAGATTTTTGTTCAATTTTTATGAAAATATTTCCAAAAAGAATTCTGTCTTCTATGAATCAAATTAGTAATGAAAAATAGGGTCAGATGTATAGCCATTATGTTTTTCTTGCGATTCATGTGTTTCATGGATCAGACACATAAACGTGTTTTTTTCGTTCTTCTTTCTTGCGATATATGTCATAAATCATTATTCCAAAAGCTGCTAGGCTGAGGATAAAAGCTTTTTTAGCTACAAGGCTCATGAAGAATGCTGTTGCTAATGAGGCAAAGCCCAATGACACTGCTTGTACAAGACGAGAACCAATGTTCAGGAGAAGAGGAAACATCATCTTCCCACGATGACGAGGTTCCACTGATTGGCCATAACTCTCCTTCACCTCAGAAGCATCTGCAATGTATTCCATTATTTAATTATAACATCAATAATAATAATAATAATAATAATAATAATAATTTAATACAAAATTAATTAAATGGATTTTTGGAGGTGATGGATAAGAATTTCAAGAAGGGATAAGGTCGAAACAGCACAATAAGGGACAATATGCAAGTTGAAAAATCATTTTGTTTAGTTGTTTCTTGACTCACCTCATACTTCTTTAACTCCCTTGCATATCTAGATTTCGTCACTGTATTTGTGACATTCTCAATGCTGTTCACATTCACAACTGATGTCCAATGGTCTCCTCTCCTGCAGACTGACCTCCGTGCCATCTGATGGCTGACCGACGAACTTCCAAATCAATCCCCTCTCCTTATCACCGGGTATTTCAAAATTCATAGTTGTGTTTTTATTCTTGCACATGTAAATTACTTAAACAATTGGAAAAACTGAAGGAACTCACAATTTGGGCAAAAATTTACATATAGAAGAATAAAAACACAACTATGAATTTTGAAATACCCGATGATAAGGAGAGGGGATTGATTTGGAAGTTCGTCGGTCAGCCATCAGATGGTGCGGAGGTCAGTCTGCAGGAGAGGAGACCATTGGACAACAGTTGTGAACGTGAACAGCATTGAGAATGTCACAAATACAGTGACAAAATCTAGATATGTAAGGGAGTTAAGAAGTATGAGGTGAGTCAAGAAGCAACTAAACAAAATTAAAATAAACCTTGTAGTGTTATTTCCTACCTACATAACTTAATTGAAAAACCATATTAGAAAAAAAATGTTTGAAATGGTATAGACACCTCATAAGAATGGAAGAAAAGAGAATACCAAAGAAGATCCTTAATTGGAAAGCTAATGGAAGAAGTGGAAGAGGTTAATCTAGAGAATGTTGGATAGATGGAGTGAGAAGTATGGAAGCTAGAGATTTGAGGGAAGGAGATGCTTTAGACAGGTACCTCTGGTGACAAATCACTTTGGGTTGAAGGAGAAACACTGTATTGTGGAATATTCCTAATAAAAAAGTAATAATAATAAAATAGTAATAATAAATTTTAATAATACAGTAATAATAATAATTTTATTTAAACTATCAGGAGTGAAAGTAAAAATGCTATACACAAAAAGAATGGTAATAGTCCACTTGTTTCCATAATGTGTCAATACAAGTCATCTGTCTGGTTTTATTTCCTATTGCTTTATGAACTAAAGTTGAAATGAATATATTAAGACAACCCAATAGAATGCAAAAAAAATTGTGTCTACTCTTAGATTGCCTGAGTTATTCAAGGGTAAGAACACCAGTGCATAAAGCTGGAGATCTTAGGTCCAAATCCTGGTTCACGCAGATATTTTTCTAAGATTAAATTAAATGTTTCATACCTCACCTCATATCCAGCGTTTCAGCTCTTTTTAAATGCCTTGAAACCATGTCCTTGCTACTGAGCCAGAGAGGGACCACACAATTTAGATTTCAAAATTGTTTACTCTCCAAACAAAATATTGTAATTAGGTAATCTACTTCTTGTATCTTGAACCATACTAATTTAGTTACACTTGTTTTCGTATAGATATCATTGGATAGCGTTCCGCCTCATACTGACATCTAGGAAACCAAGATTGTACTAGGACGTTGATGTCGGTAAATTTTGCTTTGATGCCTTCTTATTCAGGCTTAAGGATTTTTACGATTCTGAAAATCTTCAGACTGGACCCACGGCTTAAAAGTCACTCCCGGAGGACTTGCTCCTTGGATTTTTCCATCCTAAAAAATCCATCGACCCCGGCCGGGTTTGAACCCGCGACCCTCCGGACCAGACGCAAGGAGCATAACCACTAGTTCACCGCGGTCGATTAGGCAATCTATTAAATTTAGTAAAATTCCTTTGAATATTACAAATACCGAAACTTCTATAACTGTATTGCTAATAACACTGGTCAACATGATTTTTGTCTCATGACTACCAATAGTTGTACTTAGTGCAGTTTTTTATCGTGTTTTCAAATATGTATTCGGAATTTCTCCATCACCCACAGGTTTTTTTTATTTCAATTTCAATTAATGAATTTAAATACAGGTAATTATTTTTTAATAAACTTTTTTTCGTCCATTTGTCCATTGTAAAATAAAACCAAATGAGCTAACTCAAATGGTTTTCAGCTATGGAAAAGAGATATCAAAGGCAAATGGAATCCTAATATGCTGACCGATTATTGATGGACCATCAAGAGGGATGCTCCACAGGCGAAATATAGCAGAAAATCGTCATTTCTTACTTTATAGGTGAGTCCGAATGTTCGAATATTGTGTAGTTCCGAATGTAGAAAATATTAAAGTGTTTGAAATATTATAAATGCCTGTCTCTCGGAAACCTTGCGTGATGGAGAAAAACCGATTCATATTTGAATTCAGGAGAAAAAATACTATCAGAATCACATATTTTTCTTTCTGAGGCAAAAAAAAAAAAAAGTTTCTTTTTGTTGCTCAGTGTTATAAGAAATTATTTAGCCATTATTCTACTGTGTTTGGTTTACATTTAAACGACTTTCTTTAATACATTATCAGATCGTGGATTTTGCTATTCATAGTCACTCGTGAATGATTCGACAAATTTTATTTCAAGCTTGAGTTTCTTAAATAATGCAACTAAGACATTACATGGAATAATTTGGAATAAAAATATTACAAAGGAAACTAAAATGAAAATTTATAAGAGCATAGTACTTCGGTTCTCTATGCATAGTACAGAATATTTTGTCATATGGAAGTGAAACTTGGGTCTTTGACGGAATTACAAAAGAATAAAATTAGAACAGTTGAATTTGTTTATTTTAGAAGAAGCCTCCAAAAAACAAGACAGGATAAAATAACAAATGAATTCCTTTGGAGATAAATGAATGTCACCACATCTGTTGTTATTACCCGTTTAAGGAGTAAGCGCAGTTATTGACGGAGGGCGCTGCAGTCGTGTTTATGCAGGAATAGAACACGTGACACTGCTATCTATGAAGTGCAGAGCGGAATGGGACGTGGGACGCTGACAGTGTACACTGCCTTATATGACGTCACGTGTAGCAACAAACACAACTTCGTAATTCTTCCGCGTGCAGAGATATTTTGAATGACTAATAAGAGGATTGAAAATCAAATGCTTAAATGGTATGGTCATGTACAAAGAATGGAAAATGAAAGATGGCCAAAAAATATAAAACAATGGTCACCCCCCTGGAAGAAATAAACGTGGCAGACCAAGACGGAAATTGAAAACCTACGTCAGAACTATAATGGATGATGGGAATTTGGAAGAGGGAGATTGCAATGATAGAAATAAATGGAAACTGAAGACGGCAAATCTAAAATGGGGGAAAGCCGAAGAAGAAGAAGAGTTTCTTAAGTTCCGAAAAATTACCAGCCACTAGGCAAGAGGTCATTGGGCAGACCCTTCAAACATTGGATTGAGACCGCAACAGACTGCTAGATCTATCATATGAAAGGAAGAAGAATAAGAAGAAGAAAATCTACGTTAAGGGCACATTGATTTATATTTTTAAAAAAGTAAAGTAATCCCACTACAAGCTTCGGGAGGCCTTTGGGGTAGTAGGAGGTTAAGGCTCCACTTTTTCTAGACAATCGACACTTTATGTCAGCCGAGTTGTCAGCCCTGCGTGACGGCCGCCTTTATCCCCAGAACAAGTGTATGGTACTCATTTTAGTTAGAGGCTGAATCGACCCCAGGGCCATGGTGCCACCAGAAGGTTTGGGTCAGTTTAAAAATCATGACCGCACCGGGACTTGAACCCTCGACCTTCTGGCTGGTAGCGCAGTGCCTTAACCACTACGCTACGGCGTGCTTACGAAAGGTTTTTACGCCCTGAAAATTGTTATCGATTTGAACCAGATTTGAAACTGAGAATCTCGGATACATAGGCCTAGTCATACATCCATCCATAGTAATTCTGCCTAAGGGCAGGTTTTTCACTGCAATAATAGCATTTTATTGCTATGCTTTGCAGCTTTACTAGGGAATTGCAGATATGGTAGCTTCCCGTTGCTTTCCACACCATGAAGGATGATGATGATGATGATGGTAATGATAAGGATGATGATGATGATGATGATGTTGGTAATGATAAGGATGATGATGGCCGGTTCATTTTCGGGGACCGTTGGGCTCTAAGCTTCCTGACACTTGTCTTACAGGTGAGGAAAAAGCCCGAAAAAAACCTCACCCAGGAAACTGTCCCGACCGGGAATCGAACCCGAGCCCGCTGCCTGACAAGCCAGCACGCTTCCTCGAGACCACAGCGGTGGACTAGTCATACATATTAGGGACCATATTATTGAAACTGTCTAATATTTAACGTGATCAGAAGGTTTTCGCCAGGATTGAATTCGTGATTCTCTGATCCACAACAAGATGTCACATGCCGAGTAAAGAGTGAAAATGAGCACATATTTCCAGTTTAATCACGCTATTAGGTATACTTTTTATTGCATGTGGAGGTCCAGTTCAATTACGTGTAAACATGATGATATGTCTGCATTTCTTTCAATGATCTCATTAACACGGAATAAAAACCACTTAGTAAATAATTGACAACTAGAAAGTTATCATTAGTCAATAGTAAAATGTAGGTTTTTACTAAACTGACATTGTTTGGTTAAATAGGGCAGTACTTGCAATTTTTAATGGCTGCATGAGAAGTATAATTATTTCAGTGATAGCATTGTTATATTCCAGGAATATGCATGTGTAGCCAATTGATGTGAAACGTAGGACCTAGATTTAAATCTATTATAGTGAAATACGGTCCACCGCTGTGGTCTCGAGGTAGCGTGCTGCCTTGTCACGCAGCGGGCCCGGGTTCGATCACCGGTCGGGGCAGTTTTTCTGGGTGAGGTTTTTATCGGGGTTTTTCCTCACCTGTAAGACAAATGTCAGGAAAACTTTAAGGCCCAAACGGTCCCCGAAATCATATGGCCATCATCATCATTATCATCACCCTTCACCGGTGTGGAAAGCAACGGGAAGCTACCACACCTACAATTCCCTAGTAAAGCTGCAAGCATAGCATTAAAATGCTATGATTGCAGTGAAGGACCTGCCTTCGGGCAGAATTACTATGGATGGATAGTGAAATACCTTGAAACCTATATGGATTCAAGTGTTAATTACAAATAATTTTTTTACTCCATGACGCGACAGGCTTAGAAAGCCCTTAGCCTACCATCCGGGTGCTGGCCTCACGTCCACATGTATTAATCACAATTGTGGATAATGATCTGGGCAGTATAGGGTTGACATATGGTAAGCATCCCCGGCCGTTATAGTTTGTTTTTCTCAACCTGGACGCATTACTTATTGTGCTTACTTACTTACTCACTGGCACTATCGAACCCGTAGGTTCATGGCCGCGCGGACATAAGCTCTCCATACATCCATATCCTGAGCTAATGTTTTCCAATCATTCCCTGTATAATCTACTTCCCTCAAATCATAGTTAATGTTATTCTCCCACCTCATTCTTGGTCTACCAACTGGGCGTTTTCCCTCTGGCTTTCCTACAAGAAGCTTCCATGCAAGTCTTTCATTCCCCATACGTGCAACATGTCCTGCCCATCGCAGTCTACGAGACTTAACTGTTCTTATTATATCTGGCTTCCTGTAAAGACCATGTAGTTCATTGTTATGTAGTCTTCTCAATTCACCTGTCTGTTCATCTCTCATTACTTATTGTAGCTAACCAAATTCCTCACAATGCTGGGTGGACAACGATCCCATATTACCCGAAATTGCATGAAAAAATTTCATCCCCCCCCTCGGGGGACTCGAACCAGCGCAAGTCTCATAGCTTTGCACCAGAGCATCATGTCTTAATCCATAATTTATTGAGATTACAAACAGTTATCAATATTAATGAATGAGTGTATATGAGAAAACAGGGATGGAACAACCACAATTATAAAATTAGTGATACAGTATTTTAAATAAATTGTAAAATGGTCAAGCGATAATCTGACAAGTAGGAAAAAAAGGACTGCTGTGACAACTTGGAATGGGCAAGTATTAAGTCTGCATTACAAGAGGAGAAAGAAGAAGAGACAAACAATAAACAAAATAGAAATATTCGGCAAATTTTTTACATCGGAAACATATTCGCCTCCCCCTCTTACGAATCCAGTTTTTCGAAGTTTAAGTTTTTAAATGCTAATTCATAAATAGATAAATAAATCCAAATTTTAACCCTAAAATAAAAATTTATGAACCCTGTCATATGTAAATAATTTAGTTTACTGGACTACTTTTTGTGTTTGTTATACGTCTGAAAAGATATATCGACTTTTTATTAAGAATTTAGAGAAGCTTCAACATCCAAGGTAATATCATGTCTAGATTTTTTTTTTTTTTGCGCCATAGTGTGTTTTCTCTTACAGAAATGGCGACCATGATTGAAAGTTCAACTTCCTACATTTCGGGCTTGCCTACTTAAATAACTATACTGTAATTTTACATATTACAAACCTCGAGCGGGAAGTAAAACCATTGCCCTTTATCTATACTACGTACAATATATATATATATATATATATATATATATATATACAACAATATATCCAAAATATAGTGTTAATATACATTACACGAAACAAATCACTGCAATTTAAATGAACTTAACTTTATTTGAAATAATATAAAACAATGAATACATACTTGCAGCCATTTTATCACTGATTGGTGTCACGGCCTGCTGTAGTTTCAACTAATAAACACTGACAACACGTTAACGTTAGTCAGTTGTTTATAATGAACGCAAATATCTCCAACAAAGATGTTATTTTACTAGTATTTATTATTTTGAAAACAACATCGCGCAAAAAAAAATGTACAACGCATGTTTGTGAAGTGTTTTACAGAATCTCGGAAATTAAAAACCTTGCTATCGCTCGATTTTAAACATTTTCCTCGCTTCTATAAAAACCACTTCCAAACCTGGCATCGTAATATAGACTACTATTATTGTATCTAGAAGTCTGAGAAGGTCTACTATTGGGCATAATCAATAAAATTCATATCAAATTCCGTTGAGGTGAATAGTCATAAGATAAAAGTTAAAAATTAAAATGTACCTGTTGGCAGGTGCCGTCGTCCTCAACTTTGTTAAAATTGTGTATATAAAATTAACTGGAGTCATTTCGGAAGTTAACTTCCATCATCAGCAGGTTGAGCTTCTGCTACTAGTTGTTGTTGTTTACGATTATGTATAACCCAAGTGTTTGTAGCAGCAACTGACTTGTTTTTGACGATTTCGTATACTTACAGTATATTTACAGTAGCCTCTGCCCGCTCCTGGAATATCAGGGGTTGCCGCAAACTTGGCACTTTTAAGTCACGCTTATGCAGTTGACTGTTGTCTAATAATTATTTTTTCTCTATTTATTTAAATTTATACTATGTCATTAATAATATTTCTCGTTTTTTATATATCTTGTACGTATTATACATTAAATTCGTTAAATCTAGAGTAAATCAAAATACATTATAAATATTAATTTATTGTATTTATAACATGGAATTGTTAATGTTTATTGTAATTTAGATGTAAGACTATTTTTTGTATTTTTTAAAAACCTGGTTGAGTGGCAGACAAGGCCTTAACTCTGCCAGGTAAAATAAAGCTATTATTATTATTATTATTATTATTATTATTATTATTATTATTATTATTATTATTATTAGTATTATTATTATTATTATTATTATTATTATAAGCCGAAATTTCAATACAATACATAAGGAACATCTAAAAGATTTCATGTACGCGGGTGATAAATCAAGCTATGCTAAACATCTCATTAACGCAGGTCACCAAATGAACACAATACAACATACTCTCACGATAATTCACAGAAAAAACAATTCAGCAAAGATAAACATATTTAAAGACCTCGAAATTATAAAGGAAGTCCCGCGCCGTAGTCGAGCGGTTAAGGTAGGAAGCCTTGGCGCAGAGCTACGGGACTTGCGCTGGTTCGAGTCTCCATGGGGGAAGAAAGTTTCTCATGGTATTTCGGCCAGTATGGGACCGGTGCCCACCCAGCATCGTGGGTAGCTACAATAAGTAGCGGCTCCAGATTGAGGAACCAGCTATAACGGCTGGGGGACTCGACATGCTAACCACATGTCACCCCTACACTGGCTGTTGATCATCTACCTCTGTGATTGACACATGTGGATGTGAAGGGCCAGCAGCCGGCTAGTAAAAGGGCAACCGCTGAAAAGTGGAAAGACCCTCAATCGGAAATTATAAAGGAAATAAACAACACCTTACTTCTTAATGAGAACGCACCCCAGTCAAACAACCCATTATACGAGATCGTCAAAAACAAATCAGTTGCTGCTACAAACACTTGGAGTACACATCATCGTAAACAAAAACAATTAGTAGCAGAAGTTCAACCTGCTGATGATGGAAGTTAACTTCCGAAAGGCCTCCAGTTAATTTTATATACACAATTTTAACAAAGTTGAGGACGACGTCACCTGCCAACAGGTACATTTTAATTTTTAACTTTTATCTTATGAGCATAATCACGTTTTCTGCAGAAGTTCATTAATTTAATTTTAATTGACTCCTGGTAGCGTAATGAAGTTTCGGCCCAATATTTAAATCGATGAGAAAAACCACTATAAAAGCTCAGGTTGCTAGGCCCCGGTTTAGAACTTGGGGCATTCTCAATTACGAGTCACGCAGTCCAACGATAGAATTTGGCAGATCAAAACTTAACACGCGTCAAATTCCTGTATGATAAAATTCCTTGCGAACTATCTAGATTAGGTGATAGAATTTGATGCTCATATTCGGGAGGTCCCGAGGATAAAGAGCTTTCTATAAAATTATTGTATTTTTTCCCCCCCAAATGCCCCAGGTTTGTCTTTCGACATTCCTGGTTTCTCTCCTGGCATGGCGTACTTGTAACCCACTTCTGAGGTTGGGGCGCCTGGAAGGCGGGGTTACGTTGCTCCGATGATATGATGGGTGATGATGATGATGATGCGCCAGGAGAGTCCCTAATCCTAAGCTTAACCTAAGATGAATATGAATGATGATGATTGCGATGGCCATATGATTTCGGGGACCGTTTGGACCTTAAATGTTTTCCTGACATTTGTCTTACAGGTGAGGAAAAACCCCGATAAAAACCTCACCCAGAAAAACTGTCCCAACCGGGGATCGAACCCGGGCCCGCTGCGTGACAAGGCAGCACGCTACCCCGAGACCACAGCGGTGGACTTATTGTAATATTAATACAATTAATCAGCCAGTCTGCTCAATCATGGTGGCCTCCTGGTAAAATCACTGCCTCGGAATACCGGGTCTCACCGGGTCTGGGTTTCAATCCCCGATCGGGATAAGTTTTCTCGGAGGTTTTTTTCGGGACTTCGCCTGTAAGACAAATGCCCGGACAAACTTTAAGCCTAAATAGTCCGCGAAACCTTCTGGCCAATATAATCCCCCTATCACATTCGCGTTGTTTAGTATGAATATATGAATGAACGGTGTATTTTGTATTAAATGTTTCATGTTTGTCTTGGAGGTGGCCCTGACATTGAGCTGATCCACTCATTAGGGAAGGCTCTCCATGCCATTGTTTGTCGAAAAATAAGTATGTAATATAAAGAGTTTCCTTTTCAACGGGTCGTGTCCCCTGTAAGGTCCGGAAGAGCTGGAGCATGTAAAATTAAGTACAAGGGGAGGTTAATCTAAGGAAAACAGAGAAAGAAAATTAGTTTTTATATTTGAAGAGAAAAATTTTCGCCTAGACCGAGACTCGAACCCGGGACCTTTGGCTTGCCGGGCCAAATGCTCTACCAACTGAGCTACCGAGGCGAAGTTACGATATAAACGCAAATTTTTCTCTTATATACGTTGTAATTCCCTCTCGCCAAATGCCTTTTGAAACCATTGTTTCCATCTTTGCAAATGGCGGCTTCTTAGTTACGAAGACATTTATTGGGAATTTAACATTACTTTATAAAATCTAGTAAGGCTTCTAATGATGTTTTTATTATTGATGTTACATTTCTCACTGAACGATAAATTATAATTGAAGAGAAATATTTTCGAAGAGACAAATTTTCGAACCCGGGACCTTTGGCTTGCCGGGCCAAATGACAGTCTACCAAACTGAGATTGCACCAGAGGCGAGTTACGATAATAACGCAAATTTTCTTTAATATATTACGTTGTAATATTCCCCTCTCGCCAAATGCTTTTGAAACCACTTGTTGTTCGATCTTTGCAAATGGCGGCTTCTTAGTTAAGAAATTTATTGGGAATTTAACATTACTTTATAAAGCTAGTAAGGCTTCTAATGATGTTTTTATTATTGATTTAACATTTCTCACTGAAAGATAATTATATTGAAGAGAAACATTTTCGCCTAGACCGAGACTCGAACCGGGACCTTTGGCTTGCCTGGCCAAATGCTCTACCAACTGAGCTACCGAGGCGAGTTACGATATAACGCAAATTTTTCTCTTATATACGTGTAATTCCCTCTCGCCAAATGCTTTTGAAACCATTGTTTCTATCTTTGCAAATATAATTTATCTTTCAGTGAGAAATGTTAAATCAATAATAAAAACATCATTAGAAGCCTTACTAGCTTTAAAAAGTAATGTTAAATTCCCAAATAAATGTCTTCTTAACTAAGAAGCCCCATTTGCAAAGATAGAAACAATGGTTTCAAAAGCATTGGCGAGAGGGAATTACAACATATATAAGAGAAAAATTTGTGTTTATATCGTAACTCGCCTCGGTAGCTCAGTTGGTAGAACATTTGGCCCGGCAAGCCAAAGGTCCCGGGTTCGAGTCTCGGTCTAGGCGAAATTTTTCCTCTTCAAATATAATTGATCTTTCAGTGAGAAATGTTAAATCAATAATAAAAACCTCAAGAAAATTAGTGTCTGGAAAAAATGCAAAAAAGAAGTAAAAATTCTTCATTATCTTTTCCTCGATTGATTTGTAGGTATTACAAACACTTATTTATAGCGATCAATCTATGACGATGGTGATGGAATCAAAATAACCACACTGGAACTGTATATAATATATGTATATATAATGGTGCTGACTTTTAACTCATGCCACAATGCTAGTCAATGACCAATCACGTTTTCAATGAATTTTGTTTTCAACAACCAATGACAGTCGTTTTCAACCTCGCTCTTTATCGATTTCTCTTTATCAGCTCCTGCTTTTGTGATAAAGAAAGCTCCTCCTTTTTAATGTTCTGAACAGGACAGAACATTATTTTTCTCCAACAAATATATTGAATATAGCAAATAATGAACAGATTCCTCGATTTTACTGAGTTGTTTACTAAAAAATAGATAACCCGTATGTTGATTATGATATATAGTTTGATGTGTTTCATTATTTCTCCACTTGGGTACATTCTTACAATATTGCGATCTTATTTGGCAATAAATAATATGATCTAGTTGCAGTGAATGAGCATAACCTTACATTTCTGATTTTTCAAACATCGCCGTTTACATTAAATACATAAATATTTTAAAATAACTATAGTTAAACAATGATTTGTGATTAATTTTATTCGTTAAATAGTCCTAACAAATACCACTCTTGATTTCCAAATTCTCTAAATAAATTCACTCCTCACTTCGTGAGTCGTGAATTTATCGATAATTTGGAAATCACTCGTGGCATTACTTATGATCATGTTTCAAGCGATTAACCAGTGAATTGTCTGCTTAAACAATAATAAAAATAAGAGAGTAGTGAGTAAAAAATTAAAATTATAATATAAAATTGTTACTTAATAGGTCCGTTTCGTCGACTTTGTAAATTATTATATGTAGGCCTTTCGCGACTAGTCCCATCATCAGCAGAAGGAGCAGAAGATAGGTCTGTATCTACTGACTCTAAATGCAATACTGATACACTAGTGATAATTTTGTACAGAAAATTGAGGGTCCAAATTATTAATTCGAAACCCATGTTATGATATACGAGGATCCATCGATCCCAGACACCGTCACAAACTGAGTCGCATTTCATCCCGAAAAAAAGAACACATTAACCATCGCCAAAAATAAATAGCATTAATAATTCATACGAATTCTCCACAATGTGTTCCAATTGATAAAATAAGTCCTTGCGGGGAACAAGACATCAAACTCGAACGCACACCATCATACGAACCAAGAATGTTACGTAATGATGTAAGAATAACATTTTACAATGAACAAAGAGGCAATGCCACCACAATCACACTGGACCGATTATAATATAGAAATCACTGCACACTAGAGTGATCACAACAATAAACAAAACAGAAACCCCATTATTAATCACATCTATCTATCTATAGTGTTCTGCCAAAGGGCAGGTCTTTTACTGCAATCATAGCATTTTATGCTATGATTTGCAGCTTTACTAGGGAATTATGGGTATGGTAGTTTCCAGTTGCTTTCCACACCTGTGAAATGTTGGTGATGATAATGATGATGGCCGGATGATTTTCGGGGACCGTTGGGCCCTAAGCTTCCTGACACTTGTCTTACAGGTGAGGAAAAAACCGAAAAGAATACTCAGGAAGCCTGTCCCGACCGGGTATTGAACCCGAGCCCGCTGCGTGACAAGGCAGCACGCTACCTCGAGACCATAGCGGTTGACTTAAACGCAACAATTATTTTATTTCATATGGGATATGGAGGAGCTGAAGAAATTATGAGTCCAGATTTCGTGGTACTCGGTCGGGTGTGGAGATACATTGATTACCAAGACATGTGGTACTTCGTTGGAGATGTTGAATAATATCGATAGATCAATCCCATTTTCTTCTTCAAGGTATGGGTCTGTTGACCCGTTCCGCTCCCCGCTGCACAATATGCAACAAGTGTCCTTCCAACGCGTTTCGGTCTTTCTACATTTTCTTCGGCCTTCAGATCTATAATAAGGTATCTGTTTAGATAAACGATTATTTGGCATTCTTTGTAGGCCTACATGTTCAAACTATTTATATTTATTTCTGTATATTCTCTCGTCTCGTAGACTGCGATGAGCAGGACATGTTGCACGTATGGAGAATGAAAGACTTGCATGGAAACTTCTTGTAGGAAAACCAGAGGGAAAACGCCCTGTTGGTAGACCAAGAATGAAGTGGGAGAATAACATAAACTATGATGAGGGAAGTAGATTATACAGGGAATGATTGGAAAGCATTCGCTCAGGATAGGGATGTACGGAGAGCTTATGTCCGCGCGGCCATGAACCTACGGGTTCGATAGTGCCAGTGAGTAAGTAAGTAAAAAGTAAGTAAAGTAAAGTGATCCCACAACAGGCCTCAGGAGGCCCTTGGGGTAGTAGGAGGTTGAGGCTCCCACTTTTTCTGGACAATCGACCCTTTATGTCAGCCGGGTTGTCAGCCCTGCGTGGCGGCCGCCTTTACCCCCAGAACAAGCGTCTGGTACTCATTTCCGTTAGAGGCTGAGTCGACCCCAGGCCATAGTGCCGCCAGAGGGTTTGGGTCAGTTTAAAAATCCTGACCCCAACGGGACTTGAACCCTCGACCCCCCGGCTTGTAGCTCAGTGCCTTAACCACTACGCTACGGCGTAAGTATATTATATATTTGTAATTTATCCCTGATATCTTGACTTGTCTTTTGGTCTCTTAAAGATACACCTACAACGGATCTCAGAAACCTCATTTCTATTGTCTCAAATTTAATGTTTTTTCAGAAATCGTTAAAGACCAAGACTCAGATCCGTACTTTAACGTTGGAACGGCTACTGTTTGTAAAAATTTCAATTGAGTTTCTCTTGTGTCTTATTTGTCAAATATCTTCTTATTGAACCACACAACTTTGAAATTTCCCTAATATCTTCTCCATATCCAAATTTTGAAGGTACGATAATATGCATTATACATTAATGCTATCATCAGACACTGGAGATTACAGTTCTGGTAATATTCCTCTCTCAAGACACACAATTTTAGACACACTCTTATATGCAGATGATCAGACTCTTTTCGGCAATAATGAAGATGAATTACAATAGTCCACTCATCATCTTAATATAATAGTCCAATGATTTAACACGGAAATATCAACAACAAAATCTAAAGTTATGGCCTTTCAAGGGAAATTCCCAGTAAGAAATAAAATTTGTATTCAGAATTCAATATTAGAGCAAGTAAATTCATTTAAATACTTAGGATATAATCTAACTTATAATGAGGAATGTGATATATCCTTTAAAATACAAAACTATAATAAAGCTTTAAGAATTATCAACCAAGTTTTTAAACCATCAAAAGTGCAGAGACCACACAAGAATGAAAATCTATAAAATTCTCGCTAGAACCCATAATTTGTTATGGCAGTGAAGCTTGGACCATCAGAACTCAGGATGACCGTCATATTACAGCCACGGAGATGAAATTTCTGCGACGAACTGCAGGTTATAGCCTTCTAGACCACCAAAGAAATTCAACAATAGCCAGAGAGTTAAACATCGTACCTATATCTGAATACCTCCAAGAATATAGAAACAATTGGCTAGCCCATATTCAGCGCATGGATCGTCACAGAATATCAAAACAAATTCTTCACTACATTCTTCGAGGCAGAAGATCTGTGGGTCGACCTTTTTCGTAGATGACGGGAGACTGTAACGGGCCAATGGGCCTAATACTTGAAAGGACGATGATGATGATGATGATAATATTATGCATCCCAGATTAATTAAAACAAGTTACTTGAACTCCCCAAGACAATATCGATAGATCGAAAATGATAATTACAGCAACTCCGTATTATTAAAAAGATGTGGCTATATGACAGAAGCAGATACATTTTTTTTTAGATTTTTTGCGATGCTGATTTTTCAGTATGCATTAAAGTTTGTTCTTACTCTCCTGAAACTTGCAAATTAATACGTATCTGCTTACTACCATACTGAAAGGATTAAATAAGTCAAATTTTAAAGGAAACACGTGACTACATAACAGAAATATACAGCGTATTGGATGTAGTGAAAGACTAGCCGCAATAAACTTAAATGTTAAAGTTTCTAAAGTGGACCCGGTATTTTAGCTTCCACCAAAGGCAACGTTTACCTCTGGTTTGAAAAAAACATTGTTACTGCCAGGCATAGCCAAGGGAGTTGTTGGAGGCTTCTAAGACGCTCCAATCACAAAAAAAGCAGATGAAGCGTACCTATCGTTTCTCATTTGTTTTCAAACATCGCCGTTTACATTAAATATATACATATTTTAAAATAACTATAGTCAAATATTGATTTGTGAGTAAACAGCTTAATTTTATTCGTTAAATAGTCCTAACAAATGCCACTCTTGATTTCCAAATTCTCTAGATAAATTGGAAATCACTCGTGGCATTACTTATGATAATTTTGTATATGTTCAACCATTTCCCTACTATTCCACTGCATCCTTATCTCATCACTTTTCATTCTATCCCTTAATGTTACTCCAGTTAGTGATCGGAGGAATCTCATTTGTGAACTATTAATGCGGGATTTATCTTTTGCTCGAAGTGTCCAGCATTCCCTTCCGTATAGTAGAGCAATAATGCCTTAGCATTATAATTGACGTATAGAATGACGTTTCCATTTCAACTCCACATGGATATAATTATGTTAACAGCGTTGCAACCAACCCCATTAGCAGTATTATTATGATATACTATATTAGTGTCGTCCACCGCTGTGGTCTCGAGGTAGCGCGCTGCCTTGTCACACAGCGGGCCCGGGTTCGATCCCCGGTCGGGGCAGTTTTTTTCTGGGTGAGGTTTTTATCGGGGTTTTTCCTCACCTGTAAGACAAATGTCAGAAAACGTTTAAGCCCAAACGGTCTCCGAAATCATATGACCATCATCATCCTTCACCGGTGTAGAAAGTAACGGGAAGCTACCACACCTACAATTCCCTAGTAAAGCTGCAAGCATAGTATGAAAATGCTATGATTGCAGTAAAAGGCCTGCCCTCGGGCAGAATTACTATGGATGGATGTTAGTGTCAGTGAATAAAACGTGACAACGCCGCTGATATGCTAAATACTTACCCGTGTAAAATAGACCTACCTAACACAAAGTAAAGCGCCTGAAAACCAAAATACTGAGTCACTATATATATAAGAATTACATAACCGAACAAATTGGCTTAAGCGGTAGCATTCGACATTCGTATTTGGAAGACCCGGATTCAAATTCTGGTGCCGACCAACTTTCTCAATCGTCAAGGCAAATTCTGGGTTGGAATTTTATTACCAGTACCAATTTCATCATATTCACCATTTCGAAAAATTATTAGATAAAACATACAAAGAAATTAAATAGATGTTTGTGACCGAGAAATTAAAGACGTCTTTAAAAAAATAAAAGAATTACATAAAAACACTCTTGATGACAACACACAAAATCGAAGATTATCAAACGATTTGGCTCAAGCAGGGTTTCTTATTTGGGAGGTCCTAATTTCAAACGCCAGTATCGACCAATTTTACTTTTTTTCGTGGTTTTTATTTTCCTCAAGATAAATGCAGGGTTACAATTTCATTACCAGCGCCCATTTCATTATAATTCTTTCATAGTATCACTAAAATCAAAATCAGTTAATTTCTTTAAAAACACAAACACAAAAATAGTAACACACAGTCTATTGGATGAATCTAAATAAAGATGTAAAAAGTGTCTGTAAATAAGAAAGAGTCGGTTCTGGTGAACTATTGATTACTCTGATCGTCTCTGGTTCCGAGGTGTGCGGGTTCAAATCCGGTCGCGATTGATGGAGTTTAAGAAAGTTAAAATGCTTCAGAATGAAAAAAATTAATCATAGGCCCCGCGTCGTAGATTTAGCCTATGACGCATAAAAGAATCCCCAAGCTTGAAGTAAGAGGCCCCTGAGCAAAATTTATCAGCCATTTCACTCCTAGATTTGAATCGTGATTTCATGACCCGAGACATTAAAGGGCATCCTTAAATAAAATTATAATAAATAAATAGAAAATAAAACAGAATATTTCGACGTGAAAATAAAAAGTAAAACATAACACTTGAAATGCACCCTACAGCTCTTTTAAATTGAATCTGAATCTTTTAAAATGAATGACAGGCTCTAGCTTTAAGATCTCACGTTTAAATTCCGTGGCGAATAATTGACCGAGGTTTTTTTTTTCAGAGTTTTTTTGAGTCGTCAAGGCAAATTATAAATTGGAACTTCATTACCAGAACTCATACAACCATAACTATAATTTCATAATTAGATATGTACGGCCTTTGAAATAATTGATGGCGCACAGATAATTGTCGAGTCTCAGAACGAAACCGCTGCGCATGATCAGAGATCAGCTATTTGGTTCACAAGTATACAACTATTTGAGAAACTAAATCCGTTCTATTTCGTTGTGTGTCGTGCAATGGAAAACAATTCCGTGTAAATAAGTAGTGCGGTAAATACTGAAAATAAAACAAAGCAAAAGAAATGAAACAAAATAAAGAAAATTAATTTAAATAAGGACGAAAGAAAAAAAAAGCATGACAGCAGAATCGAACATTCGACCTCATGCACGGGAAGCAGAAGCTCCCTCCACTAGACCACAACTACCTCTCCTGGAATTTGTCTGTATGAAGCCATGCAGTACTTCAGAACTTACTTGTATAATTAAAAGTAGTAGATATTAACTTAATTTAAATTAATCAGACGCATTTTGTATTAGTAATGGAAATAAATAATTTTATTAGCCATGTGTTTTGTAAACAAAGTAATGAGACGATACAATCTTTATATTTTCTACATATATGTGTGTGTGTGTGTGTGTGTGTGTGGTATGTACGTGTGAGAGAATGCTGTTTCCTTCAATTTATTTCCATATATTCCATTTCATAGTAATTCTGCCCGAGGGCAGGTCTTTCACTGCAATCATAGCATTTTCATACTATGCTTTGCAGTTTTACTGGGGAACTGTAGATGTGGTAGCTTCTCGTTTCTTTCCACGCCGGTGAAGAATGATGATGATAATTATAAGGATGATGATGGCCGGATGATTTTCGGGGACCGTTGGGCCCTAAGCTTTCTGACATTTATCATATAGATGAGGAAAACCCCAGAAGAAAATTTCACCCAGGAGCCTGTCCCGACGGGAATATTTCCATATATATATATATATATATATATATATATATATATATATATATATATATATGTTAAAGATTTAATTATAACATCGATAAAGCGTCACTGCTATAAAGTAAAATAAATATTCTCTTTAATTTGCTTACTTGATATAGTCAGCTACTAGATGGCAGTGGAGACAGTGTTCTCGCGACATCTAGTAATAATGGAGAGTATAATACATATATAAGAAAAATAAGTGTTTGAATTGGATTCGCCTGGTAGTGTAATGGATATCACGCTGAGGTACAGACTCAGAGATCCGGGTTCGAATCCCGTCCAGGCATTTATTTTTCTTATCATACCATATATATATATATATATATATATATATATATATATATACATACTAATGTATTCATATAACGAAGCCTGGTAACATGTAGGCATTGTGAAAATTAACGACGTTATTAAATAATAATAATAATAAGAAAAATAAAAAAAATCTACCTGTCCAGAATCGAAAGTCGGAAAAAGAGCATCTTACCGACTGCTCCACTGAAACTAACAATACGAATGCTGACTTACGCCGTCTGCTTTATACTCAAACGAATCAGAACATGTAATAACGTACTGGTGTGAATCGCTCTTCAAAACTCCATCAAGAGTTGCGCCATCATTTTTTTCAAAGGCTGTACATTTTATTTAACGGCGGACTTTTAACATCTAAAATCTCTAGCGTAGCAATTCAAAGCTGGGATTTAAAAAAATGACAAACTTTGCTGAGAAGTATCTTATTTTAGACTTGAGGTTCTTTTATGTTTCGTAAATCTACAACATGAGACTAACGCCTTTACTTTCCTTCAGAAAGGAGCCACACTCAGGATTTTCGCCCTAAAAATCCTTCGATTCCGGCTGGATTTGAATCCGAACATATAAAATACGAATACACATACAGCTAACTCACTGGTACTATCGAACCTGTAGATTAGTGACCGCGCGGATATAAGCTCTCCACGCATCTATATCCTGAAACATTTTCCAATCATTCACGTAGACTTTCACGGCCGGAGTTGCTATGATGATCTTGAAGATTTTCGGGTTGTAGGCCGTGGTCGTGAGGCTTGTAGTTCCCAGAGACTGCGTCTGGCATTCTCAAGGGTTGTCTTGAGACTGGCAATTCTGTCCACTGTCTGTCCTATTTGTACGTTCACCGCGATGTGTTCGTAAGTTATATCTGCCTTCTGATTGGTCCGCGTTAGGGACTTCCATTGCACCAATGAGATTGCTGTTTGATGGTCTAGTCGACAGTACATTAGATCTGTCTTCTGATTGGTCAGCGGTAAGGACTTCCATTGTTCCAATGAGGATGCCAGACGCAGTCTCTGGCGAAACGTCGGGGAACTACAAGCCTCATGACCACGGCCTACAGCCCGAAAATCTCAAGATCATCATTTTCCAATCATTTCACGTATAATCTAATTCCCTCAAATCATAGTTAATGTTATTCTCCCACTTCCTTCTGGTTCTCTTACAAGAAGCCTCCAAGACCCTATTTTATTTCCCAGACACACACAACTAGAAGATATAATTATAGCTTTATTTAAAAAAAATGTAAATCACAAATTTGTTATTGAAAAAGTTTCCGCAATAAATATAGTTAAAATATTCTAACCAGCGATGTATATTGTCGTGTATAAAGTCCTTTCTTTTCCTATCCATACGCCATGACTCTTGAAGGGATATGTTTCTAAAAAAAACCTTTGATGGTCAAATCTACATGAAAACAAGTCACTAAACTTATGAATGCACTAACTCTTCGGTTATCCTGGCGATTCCGGAGGAGTATTGGAGGTGGATCACACCGGATTTCCCAATTCCCAAATTTAATCGCATCAACACTCTTTAAAGTTTCCTTCCCTCCCCCTTCATGTTATTTCATTTCTCATTCATTAATTTAATGTCATGCTTCACTTTCTCTCATGTTAGATAAAAGTAATTTGGTTTTCAGAACCACAGGTATTAAATATGTGGTTGTGAGGATTTAATGGGAGACACGCAATGTGCTTCCTCATGAGTCATGACTTTCAGTTTAAATGCAAATAGAATAGAACTCTTCGGAATAAAAAAAATAAACTACAACTTTTTTTTTGTTATTAAATGTGGACTCTCAGTTCTAAAAAGTGTTCAACACGAAGTGTATAGTAATAACTGGGGCAAGGCATTTAATGACCTATAAATTGGTAAAAAATGCAAAATAAAAAATGGATTTATGACCTAAAAAATGCAAAAACTGACCAATAAAATAAAAAAATGACAAATAAAAAGTTAAGAATTACCAATAAAAATACTACTTATTAGATTAAGTACTCACTTGATTACTGAATTACATAAAATGTAACTTAACATCAAAATATTAAAAGAAAAGTATTTAAAAATACATATTACAGTACCTTTTATTGCAGAAAACCTATTTCAATTACACAGTGCACTTTACAATCAATTTTGAATTGCAGTTAGCAATCAGAATAAGGGTAGAAGCTAGCATAAACTCTAAGAAATTGAATAAAATTCCTAGAAGTGGGCAAGATCATTATGCACATACTTCGAAAAATAGGGGTAGTAGTTAGCAAAACAACTACTTAATTCCAAGAAATTGTATTGCCAAGGAAAAACACTGAATTATAATAAAAATCTTAAATCAAATACAAATAATTTCACAGCCTTCCGGAAAAGTGTAAAAAATGCTCAAGATGACCTAACAATTGCCAAAAAATGACCTATCCCTAAAAAGTTAAGAAATTGCAAAAAAATGCCCTAACAAATTGCTTTTATTTAACGTTTTTTAATGCTGCACATTTTCAAATATGCAAGCAATGTTTCAACCTTCATAAGAAAAAGATGCAAAATCATTAATTGCCTTACCCTAGAAATAACCCTCATAACGTATAAACAAAAGCAAGGCTTCGAAGTACGATAAAAATTTATAAGTACTGCTGTTGGAATGAATATTTTAAATTAACAAAAAACAAAGTCATTTAATAAGTAGATGCCTAGTCTTTTTGCTTTTTATTATATCCATCCATCCATAGTAATTCTGCCCGAAGGCAGGTCCTTCACTGCAATCATAGCATTTTCATGCTATGCTTGCAGCTTTACTAGGGAATTGTGTAGGTGTGGTAGCTTCCCGTTGCTTTCCACACCGGTGAAGGATGATGGTGATGATGATAATGATAAGGATGATAATGATGATGATGGCCATATGATTTCGGGGACCGTTTGGGCCTTAAAGTTTTCCTGACATTTGTCTTACAGGCGAGGAAAAACCCCGATAAAAACCTCACCCAGAAAAACTGCCCCGACCGGGGATCGAACCCTGGCCCGCTGCGTGACAAGGCAGCACGCTACCTCGAGACCACAGCGGTGGACTATATTATATCCTATATCTTTAATTCTTTAATTCCTTTCTCAGTTTCGTATTAATCTATTCTATATTGTTTTGTTATGTAAGCTACGTCCACTGCTGTGGTCTCGAGGTAATGTGCTGCCTAGTTACACTTTAGGCCCGGGTTCGATCCCCGGTCAGGGAGAGGTTTTTTTCGGGGTTTTTCCTCCCTATAAGACAAATGTCAGGCCCTATGGTCCCCGAAAATCATCCGGCCATCATCATCATCCTTCACCGGTGCGGAAAGCAACGGGAAGCTACCACACCTATAATTCCCTAGTAAAGCTGCAAAGCATAGCATGAAAATGATATGATTGCAGTGAAAGGCCTGTCATCGGGCAGAATTACTATGGATGGATATATATATATACTTGCTTTCAGTCATCTGATAATTCTCTTAGTTTGGAAATTCAATTGATAAATTTATTTATTGAAATTCTCTCGATAAAATCCTCTTCCTTACTACACTAATTGGTGGCCTCTTTATTACAATCTCATCAAATTCTTGGCTTGTATAATAAAATTTATTAGGCCTATATACGATTTGTCTACCGCTGTGGTCTCGAGGTAGCGTGCTGCCTTGTCACGCACCGGGCCCGGGTTCGATTCCCGGTCGGGACAGGCTCCTAGGTGAGGTTTCTTTCGAGGTTTTTCCTCACCTGTAAGACAAATGTCAGGAAGCTTAGGATCCAACAGTCCCCGAAAATCATCCGGCCATCATCACCATCCTTATAATCATCTTCGTTCACCGGTGTGGAAAGCAACGGGAGGCTACCACACCTATAATTTCCTAGTAAAGCCGCAAAGCATAGCATGAAAATGCTATGATTGCTGTGAAAGACCTACCCTCGGGCAGAAAATTACTATGGATGGATGGATGGACAATGTATTTCTGAAATGATGTATTAAAAAAGTTACTGATTTGTTCTATTCCATAAGTTATTTATCTTGTCACTATTATAACCTAACGTTATTACAAATGTCCTTTAAATCATTCTATATATTAGGCCTATATCATTTTTGAGGTATTTCAATCACTGAACCTCGAGAACGGTTCATTTCATAATTAATTTTTTTAAAAGTAACCAGTTAATTTTTACAGAAAAAATTAACCTAAAGATCCTTGATATAAATGACCTTATACAGGGTGCATATAGAGAGGCATTATATAAGCAATTTGAGATAATGAACTAATGATCTACGAATAAAATATCCACGTTATGATTCAATTTGTAAAATGGTTGGCACGCCACTGATTATTTCAAATTAAAATGGAAATAATATGATACAGAGACTGTAACTGGCAACATGCATGCGCCTTTAGCTCAGTGGTTATACGAGTAGTAGTCTTACTACCGACGCAAATGTAAGATTGATGCATCAAGTTCGAAACTACATACGGTATGTTTACCTTTTTTTCTCTCTCTCTTTTCTTCTTTAATATATACATACTGAAAATCAGTTTTACATATTATGTAGATTTACTTCTGGTTTAATTGTTTATTCATTATTTTACAGAATACGACATTGGAATGTCGACGCAGTACATGAGTTACAAAACTCATTGTTTTGAATTGTTTAAGAATAAGAATAAATTTTATTTACAAATAAATTTTATACACAGTATTGACACCCGAATGAGCAAGTGCTCGTGCTCGGTGCAGTTCAGTTACATGAATAATACAAATAGAATATATACATTTAAAGTTAGGGGCCAGTTACATTTTTACATAAATTATGACACATACAAATAAAAAATAATAATGTATTGGGAATAAGACTTATTCTAACAAAAGATTTAATGCAATGGAGAATGATTTACATAACATAATATAAACCATATAATGTAATGGATTATGACCAATAATATAGAAGAAAGTTTGTTTGAAAGGTTATAATAATAATGCACATACTGTGGAGCTTCAATAGGTTTCGCAAATAAAATGTGCATTTGTACTGTACAGTATTTATGTACTTAGATAAATGATAGTGCAGTAATCACAAGAGTAATAAATGAACATGTACAGTGTATGTACACATGGCATACATAATGTTATTGGGAAATAACACTTGAGTAAATCAGAAAAAAAAGTATCAGTATTCGAAGCTCAAATCCATTGTTTTAACCATTAAGCCACACGTTAAGTACACAGATTCTGTGTGTTTTAGTCTGAGCTAAGGCTCTCATTGTACCGATTCAAGTCTAACCAGTGCAGTAGCGTGCAATCATCCTCTACGTTAGACATTTTAATGAATTTGATAACCCAATATTTCATAAACTTTTTTGATGAATTATCAGCAATCAGGATCTCGGAATTAATACTAAGATCTGAAGTTATTCTAGTATAATTTTCTCTCATACTTTGCTCTCCTGTTGATTTATCTGTATCAAATTCGAATAAGTTCGACACAATGAAAACATTAATTGCATAACAACTATATAGAGAGCATTCCATTAATAATCATCTAAGTCGGCTACTTACTTTATTTTATATCATTTTAATTTTATTATATTCTATGTTTTTGTTAGTATTAGCTAGTATTAGATCACATCATCATTGTATTTTGTTTAGTCTGTATTTTAATAATATCTTAAAATTGTAAGAAGTATGTAATGTTTGTATAATTCTACTATTCGCTGGTTGAGTGGAAGAGAAGGCCTTATGGCCTTAACTCTGCCCAGCTAAAATAAAGCATTATTATAATTATTATTATTATTACTTTGATTCCCTAAAACTCGCCCATTTTCCCTCGTAGACCATTGGTTCCCTATCTCATATAACTTGTATAATATCCTTTTTTTTTTTTTTCAAATGCCCCAGCTTGTATTTCGACATTCCTGGTTTCTCTCCTGGCATGGCGTACTTGTAACCCACTTCTGAGGTTGGGGCGCCTGGAAGGCGGGGTTACGTTGTCCCGATGATATGATGTGTGGTGATGATGATGATGATAATGATGCGCCAGGAGAGTCCCTAATCCTAAGCTTAACCTAAGATGAATATGAATGATGATGATTGCGATGGCCATATGATTTCGGGGACCGTTTGGGCCTTAAAGTTTTCCTGACATTTGTCTTACAGGTGAGGAAAAACCCCGATAAAAACCTCACCCAGAAAAACTGTCCCGACCGGGATCGAACCCGGGCCCGGTGCGTGAAAAGGCAGCACGCTATCCCGAGACCACAGCGGTGGACTAATACCCCTTTGTAAGCAGTTACATTTGTGCGGTATAATTAATTTACACCCTGTATATTGAAGTGTTTATGAAAATTACTCACCATTAATATAATCCGTAATAATGTCAAGTTGTGATTGGTTATAAGATGACTTGGCCGATGATACGTGGATACAAACGATAGCACTAATTAACACTGTCATCCTGCAGAGAGCGAAACACAAGCGCACGTCCATGGTTACAAGTTGCAAATACCGGAATGTTACGAAAAAATGAGCTATATAGAGAAATGACAACTTTCTTAGAGCTCTGTGCAGAGCGGTGTAACAACGCGAGATAATTACTCTAGTGTGTGAAATTAGATCTACACAAGTGGCGCGATTAACTCACATGCCGTGAAACTATAACATCATGGGGTCACAAAACTGTAGTTCTGGGAATATACACATTCACAATAGAATATTTATACAATATTAAAGATTTTTATTTCCAAGTAATTCCCTACTTCTTTCCGCCAATGTAAGCAAAATTCAAGGTTTAAACAAAATCTACATGCTCTCACTATTTCCGCTGTACTAACTAACTCACTGGCACTATCGAAAATATGGGTTATTGGCCGCGCGGACATAAGCTCTCCATATTCCCTAACCCGAGTTAAAGTTTTTATCAATCTACAGGATACCACACAACAAATTTTGATGCGGAAGTAACGGCTATTCATATTTCACTCCAATTACTATACAGAATAAATAATACAAAATGCTGTCATACTCTCTGATTCTAAGGCAGCAATATATGCAATAAATTCACACAAAATGAAGTCAATACAAATTAAAGAGTGCTACAAAATGATTCAACAACTCTAAAAACTACAGAAAAGAATTCAATTGCAATGGATACCTGCACATTGTAGAATTGCTGGAAATGAGACTGCTGACTTTCTTGCCAAAAAAGGCTCCAATTTAATTCAGAATACTACTAAAAGCTTACCTTTCGCATCCATAAAAAGAATAATTACAAACAAATATAAAATCAAACAAAACCAAGACCTATGTAATAAAGCCAAAGACAAAAAATGGAATGTTTTAGTAAAGAAGCCAGATATTATTCCAGAAATTCCATGTAAAACTACAGTAGCAAAATTTAGACTGCTTACAGAACATGACTATTTGGCCAAACATTTATATAAAATAGGAATCTTGAGACGAATATGATACGGCCCTAATAGTGATTAATGAATATAAGAAATGAATAAATAATGAAGGAATAGAATATAGTTAAAAATAAAATAAGTTTCATATTGGTAAATAGTTCTCACAAGAAGCGGTTGAAACCCTAAGTAAAAGAGGTCATAAATATGTAACTCCTCAAATTAGACCTGAAATGTTTAAGCTGGGTCTATCTTCAAAAATCACGTTTGGGAGAAATGTCAAACTCCAAATTTACAATCGCGTTAAGCCCAAGCTGGCAACACACTCCCTAGCCGTGAGAATAAAATCAAAAGGTAGGTGGTGGTTTAAATAAAATAGTTACGCCCTTGGAGGACATGTGATTAAATATTCTAACCAATCAAAATGAGAGTTAGGGTAAAGACCATATATGGGAATAATTGGTCCTGACTTCGATACGGAACTCATGAGGACAAAAATTTAATACACTTACACTTATACTCGACACTTAGAAGGAAGAAGATCTTGAATGTATAGCAAAAAAAAAATATCTTGTAACAACGATTATGGACTTAGGGAAAATCTCCCGAACTCATAAGTCATTTGCTAGTCCTCATTAGCGAAATATCGAAGGCCAGGGACAGAAAAGTTTTATTTTTACTGTGTAACGTTCATTTAAATTGGCAGAGATTAATTAAATAAAATAATTCAAACAATTAGTGATTGTCTGTTCCCACGCAATTCTCCTCCCAAAATACTGCCCCAAAGTGTCGCCCAACGAAAGGGTCTTTTTACTGTGACAAAATGTTTTCAACGTGAGTGCATTCAAAATAAGAATGATTCACGAAAGTTGTGGACTGAACATCATGATCCAGCAACAGTGTGGAAGACAACATTCAAACCACGAGATGGAAGGTGCAGCTAGGAGTGGACAACAATCCAGGAGCAGATCAACCTAGATAACCGATGGCGGATCTCTACAAACCTGATGTAAGACGAACAATGAAGATATACCAAGGTAAAGTGACAGATTTGTTTAAAAAAATAATAGAACATAAAAGTTGTCAAAAGACGGAAAAATAAAGTATGTGGAAAATTAACAAATTAAACGAAAGTGTTAGAGTGTTGAATAACATAAAAAAATAATTTTTGTGAATAGAAAATAAATATTAATATTAATAAATTGTAGAATTAAATAAATAATGGAGGGTAATAATATAAATTTACATGGTGGAGAAAATTTTCTAGAGGGTCAAAACAAAGAGGAATCAAAGAAAACTAATAAGTCCCAGAACGACTTTGAATATTTCGTGAGGGCAAATTGTTAATGTCAATTAGGGAAGAAATGAAACAATGGCATAAAGAAATGAGGGAAGACATGAGCAATTGGAGATTAGCAATAAAACAAACTCGCGATTCTTTAAAATCAGAAATTCAGGGGACAGGAGAAAAATTGACCACTAGTTTAGCAGGAAAGGGTGAGATAGGTAGAAATAATTATGATGAAAGGGAGACAGGATATGAAACTCCCCAAGAAAATAAATGTAAAAGTAACAATGATATTTGTATGGTAGTTACTACAACAGGTGAAAGTACTGTAGATCAAACTCAAAGGGACTCAGATAGGGAAATGACACTTCAGAATGAGGGAAAAGAATGCGAGCCAACTATTATAGATGTAAACAAAATACCTCAAACCAATGATGATGAATTACATGGAAATATATCTAAATGCAATAATGAAATGCATGTTGTTAATGAAGTTAAATTAAATCAAAATGGAACAACTGACCTGATGATTTCGGCACAGCCAAACATCCGTTCAGTATTCCAAGTTGAAAATGTGGATATGCAAAGTAGATGCATGGAAAAGATACGAACAAAGTATGGAAAGAAAAACAAGAAAAAGGTAGTACGTAAAGAAAATATGCGTAAGTCATACCGCGTAATAAAGAAGCGCCAAATAAATAGGAGGAAATGGTCGAAAAACAGTCAATACGTTAGATTCAAAAGTAACATAATGAAGTACTGTACTAAATTAGTGCATGATGAGAGAAAATGTTATCTAGAAAAATATCGTGCTGAAATATTTGATCCGGGCGCGAAATTATCGCAAAATGGTAGAATGCAAAATTCATACTATCCTGTTAGAATGGATGTAATATCAGTTAGACATTAACATGCATCTGCATTGTATGCACAACAATTAAATAAATGTGTAATTAAAAAGTAAGAATATATTAGTAGGATAAATGCAAGAAGTGTTGGTCATGCATATATCAGATTAGTATTAGGAAAATTTAATGAGAAATAGTTTGAAAGGGTTTATATTGGTACTCACTAGAAAACATAATGATACTAGATAAATGTTGACGAAAACAGGGGAAGAAAATTTAAATTTACAGAGGGAGCGAGAGGCACCACCCCGCTTTATATAAAAAAATAATAAAAATAATTAGCATGTATATTTGCCTTAATCTAAAGCGTGAACAATAACAGAGACGATGATAATAATAAGTAAATTGTGAAAATTACAAAGAAATGAACAGCTGATCGTAGCGGGAATATGTAAGAAAACGTTGAACCCAGTCTTAAATAGAGATAAAAATCAGTTCACTAAACTTAAAATGTTTGTAAAAGATGAAAGAGTGCGAGTGAGAAGGAATTAGGCACACACTTCACAGGTACAAAATTCATTTGTCGAAAACAAGTTACTTACCCAAATACGATGTAAAACGAAGGAAATGAACGTTTAAACCAAACTTTTAAATATCATTGAAATATATATAATTAAACAAGTGCTATTATAACTTCATAGCTAATGTTCTTAAAAACCTAATATTATTCTTAAGGAATAAAATAGAAGCATTATAAGCATACGAAAATTTAAGAAAGAGGTTAAGGCATCGTCCTTTTAACAGTTTATGATTGGTGACAGATAAATAGATAGCGTAGACAAAGTGAAAGAATTAATTGATACAGGATCAAAGCCCGAAGGAAGCGTTTATATTATGTCCTTTTTAAATGATAAAAGTTCGCTCATATGGTAGCGAGAATTATTAAGGGTAGATAGAGCGACATGATTTTGATTCGACCGGTGTTGTCGAGCTGTTTTACTAATGAAATATAAATTGTCGTCAAAAAACGAAATTGACGAATATGAGCTACGATGATATAAAATTCTGTATACAACGACGGTTCTGCGCGTATGAAATGTGATATTATGTTACCGAGAAGTAATAAATAAGGATAATTTCCACCTTAATCGATTGAATAAAAATAATATGCGAATGATGAATAAAGGAGTTCTATAAAGAATAAATAGATTTTCAAGGTATTGTGAAGATCAGTCAGTGAACATGCTGAGAATAAATTTTCAATGACCACAGCTAAGGGAGCGCCTATTTATATATATAAAAAAAAAGATAGATTTACAAATGAATTATTATGATGAATCGTGAAATGTTCTGAAAACTGAGATCGCGATATAAACATATATGATTATTATTAAAGACCAATATACTTATTTATAAAGGGTGATCATCGAAAATTACATAGGAAACTAATTAGTAAAGTTACCATTTGATTAAAAGAGGGCAAATATGTTTACGGCAACATTAAGATCTATGTCTCATTAAAGAAATAAATGACCCAAATAGAATAAATTAGTAGCTAATTGGAATAAAAAAAAATGTTAGTTTATAATAAGTGAGTTCCAGTGCATATGTAAAGTGTGAACCATGGAAAGTGCGAACGATATAAAGGGATGATATAAAAAAAAATGTGCATGACATTGCAATAATAAACTGAGTGATATATGGAAAACGTATTATGCTAAATTACCGAGCGTGTGAGAAATAAAAGTGACGTAATCAAAACAGAAACAAACGTATAATAAAGTGAAAAAAACGAGAAGATGTATGGGATATGATAAACTAACCATAGGGTTAAAATAAGAAAAACAATTGTTGATTATAAAAAAAAAATAAGTAAGGTGAACCACCGATCGCAAATTGAGTTTAAATGTACATGTTTTTGTTTGTTGTTTTGTTGTTGTTCTAGTGGTAATATGCAGAAAACTGTAAGTAAACCAGGGTGATATATGTTCAATAATATAATCTATTTTGTGTTTGTAAAAACATTTCCATATATGGTACTTGTAGGAAAAGTAATAATGTAATACATTTTGGTTTGATGTAATTAGCATATTTAATTACTTCTCTTCTAAGGGGAGCTGTGTTAAAAAAAAAAAAGATATTTTTAACTTTACGTTAGTATTTTTTTTTGTTTTAACAAGAGGCATTGTGAGACGAATATGATACGGCCCTAATAGTGATTAATGAATATAAGAAATGAATAAATAATGAAGGAATAGAATATAGTTAAAAATAAATTAAGTTTCATGTTGGTAAATAGTTCTCACAAGAAGCGGTTGAAACCCTAAGTAAAAGAGGTCATAAACATGTAACTCCTCAAATTAGACCTGAAATGTTTAAGCTGGGTCTAGCTTCAAAACTCACGTTTGGGAGAAATGTCAAACTCCAAATTTACAATCGCGAAAAGCCCAAGCTGGCAAACACACTCCCTAGCCGTGAGAATAAAATCAAAAGGTAGGTGGTGGTTTAAATAAAATAGTTACGCCCTTGGAGGACATGTGATTAAATATTCTAACCAATCAAAATGAGAGTTAGGGTATAGACCATATATGGGAATAATTGGTCCTGACTTCGATACGGAACTCATGAGGACAAAAATTTAATACACTGACACTTATACTCGACACTTAGAAGGAAGAAGATCTTGAATGTATAGTAAAAAAATATCTTGTAACAACGATTATGGACTTAGGGAAAATCTCCCGAACTCATAAGTCATTTGCTAGTCCTCATTAGCGAAATATCGAAGGCCAGGGACAGAAAAGTTTTATTTTTACTGTGTAACGTTCATTTAAATTGGCAGAGATTAATTAAATAAAATAATTCAAATAATTAGTGATTGTCTGTTCCCACGCAATTCTCCTTCCGAACCCTATATAGATAGGAGTCTCAGCGCTCACCCTGAAACAGGAACCGACTAGCTACCGAGGAAGGGCAAGTAAATTCACAATTAAATCAAAGTGAAACCCTAGTGATATTTAACTTAACAGCTCTCCAAAATACTGCCCCAATCTATACGAATCCAAATTGCCCTCTATGCAACAAAGACGAAGAAATGAACGAAGAACACCTACAAACCTGTGAAGTATTACCTGTTGGATCAACCATAGAGAAATAATGGAGAGCAAGAACGCTAATGGCTTCGTTGCCAAGGCACAGCAACAGTTTTTTAATTATCCCCTGTATAAGTTACCTCCCACAAATCATGTTTAAAGCTATTCTACCAGCTCATTCTGACCTTCCTACATATACATTTATATAAAAGCACGTGCCGCGTGACAATGCTTGGCAATGATTAACATGCGGAATTATTATAGTGGCGGTAGTCGGCATCTTTATATTTAATTATATATATAACAGCTGCGGGGAAACAAAGCGAGCCGCTGGACAACCATCATAGTGAGGCGATAATACCAATTGGGTGATTTTCCCCTAGTTTTCCTACAAGAGTTTCCATGCCCTTCTTTCATTCCCCTTTAGTGTCACATGTCCTACCCATCGCAGTCTATGAAACTTAACTATTCTGATTACATCTGGTTTCCCATAAAGATCATGTACAAGTAGCTTACTGTTATGCAGTCTTCTCCAATCATGTGTCTGTTCATTTCTCTTTTATCCAAAAAATTTCCAAAAAAAATGTATTCTCAAATACTCGCAATCTTCTCTCCTTCCTTAAAATAAGTCTATGTTTTCCATTCATACAGCATAACTGGAAGAATAACAGTTTTATACATTTTTCGTTTATTTTTTTGCAAAAGAGTTAGGGTGACAGAAGAGTCCCTGTAATTCGTAATAGCATGCATTTCCAGATTTTTGTTATTGTTTAATTTCTTTCTGCGCCTCATTCCTGTTTGTATTTATTGTTACAAGGTATTTTGATTCAGACACTTCTTAAAAAGTCTCTGTTTTGTCATTAGCTGTCCATTTACATTATATAGGCCCTACATAATGTATTTCTAACGTGTGACAGACCATACATTTAGTTTTACTGATATTTACATCCAGCCTCAATTTCTTAGTGTTACAAATAAATAAATATCCTGAACTCGTGTCCAACTCAGGGTCGGGTCGAGGAATGAGATGAGATGAAGCCCCTATATATATATATATAGAGAGAGAGAGAGAGAGAGAGAGAGAGAGCACTGAAATTATTTTTTTTAAGATCCGTAAAAGGATGTACATGCATGGATAGATTACACAATGAATCAATAAGAAATGAACTGGAGATATTTTCAATAGTTGATAAACTAGAAGAGCACAAATACCAATGGAAATAACATTTAGACAGAATGGACAATACAAGATTACCCAAAACACTTACAAACCACATGGAAAAAGATCTTTGGGACGGCCAAGGAAACGATAGACTTGAGACCGGAACAGGTCGCATTGACCTAATCCTGGAAAGGAAGAAGAAGAATTATATATATATAGACAGAGAGAGAGAGAGAGTATCTCCTCACTATCGTTAATAATACATAATCAGTATATTATACCAAGTTGTACGCTGAGCTGTACGCCTTCTCTATAAAATAAAGATTTTATGGCATGTTCTAGTATGGAATTATTGGAGAGTAGAGGAGATAGTGCATAATTATGCTTAGTACCCGATGAACCAGACGACCCTGCTGGGGAAGATTGACTTAGGTTAATCTTGCTGGTGGGTAAGAGGCGAGGGGAACTAAGTATAGCTCACAACGAGGGAATGGCGTCTGTATCCATATTGGGCGGCCACATCTTCGTCAAGTCTTCAACGGTCAACAGGGCGACAAGGAATAGCACAGGTAGGGCTTAAAGAGCGGAAAAAGCAGCCCTCTCTTGGGGGGTGGATACCCAGAGGAGCATGTTTGGAGGCTCAGAGGAAGCAGCCCTTCCACCATCCTTGTCCTGTGAAGCGCTCGTAACGCTTCCAGGAGACATTCATCTTACTGAGAAGCTTCATGGAAATCAAGATAAAAATGTATAATGTTATGGCGGTTCCCACAATATTGTATGGATGTGAAACTTGGGCTCCAATGAAAAAACAGAAGGATATAATACAGACGGCGGAGATGAGGTTCCTAAGACAAGTAAAAGGATGTACAAGACTTCATAGAATAAGAAATGAGGATATAAGAGAAGAATTGAAAGTACAGCCTTTATTGGATAAGGTCACGAATTACAGACAGAAATGGATTGATCATATGGATGGAATGAGTAAGGAGAGATATCCATTGTTAGCAAGAAATTATCAAGCAAGAGGAAGACGTGATGTTGCAAGACCTAGAAGACGTTGGGCTGATGCATTATGAAGTCGGAACGGGCAATTGCCTAATCCCTGGAGTGATTATGATGATGACAAATTGACTCCCATTTGGGGTATGAGTTAAATAGTCTGAAAAAAATGTGATATTGGCAAACAAAATAAATTTATTCTTCTTCCCTTCGGACAAAGAACATACCGGTAGTTAATATTATCCAATCTCTCCCTGTATAATTAATCTCTCTCAAATCATGGCTAATGTGCATTATACAGAACATATATATTTATGCATTACAGGAACTCTCGCCATCCCAACATTATCTCAAAGAAATATTAAACTAATATATAAATACTGTATAACAAATTAATTAAATAAATCATGGAAATGAAATTCCAGTCCAACATTTCCTATGAAGTCTTAAAAAAGTGAAAAAAATTAATCAAGCAGTTCGGCACCAGGATTTGAATTCAAAAAACTATTTATCGTCTGCGCCAACTAGTTCAGTTTATTATTGTGTGCTTAGGCCATTTTGTTATCATAAGTAATGCCACGAGTGATTTCCAAATTATCGATAAATTCACGACTCACGAAGTGAGGAGTGAATTTATCTAGAGAATTTGGAAATCAAGAGTGGCATTTGTTAGGACTATTTAACGAATAAAATTAAGCTGTTTACTGACAAATCATTGTTTAACTATAGTTATTTTAAAATATTTATATATTTAAAGTAAACGGCGATGTTTGAAAACAAATCAGAAATGTGAGGTTATGTTCATTCACTGCTGCTTGATCATATTATTTATTGCCAAAAAAGATCGCAATATTGTAAGAGTGCACCCAAGTGGAGAAATAATGAAATCCATCAAACTATATATTATAATCAACATTACGGGTTATTCATTTATTTTTTTAGTAAACAACTCAGTAAAATCAAGGAATCTTTTCATTATTTGCTATATTCAATGTATTTGTTGGAGAAAAATAATGCTTTGACATGTTCAGAACATTAAAAAGGAGGAGCTTTCTTTATCATAAAAGCAGGAGCTGATAAAGAGAAATCGATAAAGAGCGAGGTGAAACACGACTGTCATTGGTTGTAAAACAAGATTCATTGAAACGTGATTGGTCATTGACTAGCATTTGTGGCATGAGTTAAATAGTGACAGATATTATAAGACCCAAACAAATTTACCAATGGCAACTCAGAGAAAGAGGGAGAAGACGACCAAGAACTTATTCATTCTGCATTACATGTTTCCAGCCGTAGCTGATGACATGATTCCATTGCATAGTTACACTACTTGAAGATGATTATTCCTATGTAAACTACATGCAAGTTCTGCAATAGTCCATAGCTTAGGTGTGCATAAGATGAATTGAAATGTTTCACCCAAGGTTTCAGGTAATAGTGCCTTTAGAGTATTTCTGTGACAATTTATAGATGTACACTTAGCGACAAAAAGAATGAGCTGCTTCAAAAAGCATAGTTCCTGTTATGGTCCACTGCGCATACTCCAAAAGATGATTCACGAGGTAACGCATTGTTAAATGTTTTAAATACGCCGTATTTAGTGTTAATCGTCTTAAATAGTTAAAGAACAGTGAAGGAGACATGTTTATTGACATTTAAGAGTGTTCGACAAATGCAATATTACTCAAATTACGACATTTCAAATAAAGTTCAACTCTCGTCCATAGTGCAAAAGTAAACATGGCGAATAGTATCCGACGTTCGAGTAGCGTAGATCGTTAAACTACTTACAACAAAATGAAATGTATATGAAAGCCAGGGTTCGAATCCGACAATATTTTTTATTCATTTCTATTTTCGCAAAATACACCCTATAATATTTAATTCGTGCCAAGTAATCTAAGTCCACTTTACACTATCATAAGTAATATTCCTGCCTTCGTAAACTCTGTAACACTATTTAGCTACCGGTATAAATTTAATTGTGTGTGCAGTACCACGTTTTAATAATAATGCTATAAATTTATGTAGTAAAATATAATATAGCTTCATATATTTATGAGTTTATTTATTATTAGTGAGGAAAAAGTTTCACCCTTCAATTAAAATATTTAGTTTATAAATGTCAAGTCCAGCATAATAATAGCCCGAAGATGATGGAAAATAATAAAAAAATATTATTATTATTATTATTATCCATCGTCTATAATAAAAATAATGATTAATAATAATAATAATAATAATAATAATAATAATAATAATAATAATAATAATAATGGGATGTATCAAATGATGTGAAGAATGTAATTACCTGGAGATCAAAATTACCCAAGAAAATTACGTAAAATATAGAATTCAAAAAGGCAGATCGGTAATAACAATGTTAAACGGAGTTTTGTGGGATACGAACATAAGAATAGGTACCAAATTAGAAATTTATATATCCATAATTCGAAGCACGCTAACATACGGTGCAGAAACTTGGCAGTTGAATAAAAATTTGAGTTTAAGGGGACCCGGAAGGCCAGATGTGATGAAAAATGCATTTTAATTTTTTTATCAATTAAAATACTAGAAAGATTCCTCTTTAATATGGTATAATTATCTTGCCTGTATCTTGTTTCTAAGTGCGTTTATTATTTGTTTTAAATATTCCCCGTCCCTTTAAAATGTGGGCGTGAGCCGTCAACTCTCTCCCATAGTTAGCATTCATTTTTTCAATATATAAAGAACATTTTCTTCTAAACTATTAAAGCTAGAGACCTAAAATTTTCAGGGCTTCAATATAGTGATCATATACAATTTTTACCATATTGATGTTGTGATATCTCAGTAATTAAAGAATTTAGGTTGCAAAATACAGTGTAAAAAACTGAAAGAAAATATTTGTAAAGAATTTTGTTTTAATATGTAAATGCATATCTATATAAATCCTTATGCTAGAAGGCTGTAAATATATGAACCTTTCCACTGTAAACATTTCAACTTGATAGGATTAATATTAATAGTTCAGGAGAAACTGTTCCTTACATTTAACATTATAAGTATAGGACGTTCCGGGTCCCCCTAAAGCTTATGTCTACCGAAACGGATTGTTTCAGACGCTCAAACTAGACATTCTAAATTGAAAAAAAAAAAAAAACAGAAATATAATCATCACACAACACATGAAAGTCCAAAATACAATATTAGATTTTATGAGATACAGACAACTAGAAAGATATGGTTATATACGTAGGATGCCAGAGAAAAGATACCCAGACAAGCTTTGGAATGGATTCCACATGGAAAAGGAAAGAGAGGTCGACCTAGATTTAAATTGATGGATGATGTAAGAAGAGGTATGAGGGAGATAGGTTTTGAAGAATTGGAATGAGAAGATAGGGAAGAATGGAGAAATAAGATAAAAATTTTAAAAGCTTTGGGCACAGGAAGATGTTTTATTACACTGTAAACCTGTTTATAAATACATAAATAAATAAATAATATTAATAATAAAATTGTAATAATTCCAAATAGTACGTTTTTTTTCTTTAAGAGAGGACACACAGAATAAAGTAGAAAGCATTTATACAATTAAAAAAATTAACCTCACCGGGAATCGAACCTGTGACCTCTTGGACACGAATCAAGCCACTAAGCACTGAGCTAAGCTTTCGCTGACTTATTATGTTTAGAAAGAACGTTCTTCAAAGGAAGAAGGGAAACGTATTGTAGCTCTGCTCTGCAATTATTTTACTCGTGTGAATCGCGCGTTAGAACTTAAATATTCGAGATCGAGAGTCGGCTGATTCATTTTGTCGCTAAGTGTACAGTTCAGCAGAATGTCCTCTTCAACTTGGTACAGTGGACACAGGTGAGCCATTTAGGTTGAATCTATATAAATATGTATTAATCACTAAAAACTGGGAATAATAAGATACGGAAACAATGAAAAAAGAGAAGCTTGAGAACGAAATATGCATAGGATAGAAGGTACGAGTATGATTTGCGGGAAAAACCAGTAGTAATAACACTCTGATAGCTAATATACGTATTGTTTACCAAAGAGAGACGAGCAGGACAGGTGAAGGAAAAATGCGTGACAGTGAGCTACATGATAATAAGAGAAACATGTAAGTTTCCGTAATAATAATTAAGTTAGTAGACTGCGATGGACAGGACACGTGGCACGAATGGAAAATGAAAGAGGAGCACGAGAACTTTGTGCAGATATATTATAGAGAAAATCCCCAGTATAGTGATTAATTATGAGATGGGAGAATAACATTAACAATCATTTGTGATAAGTAAATTAAACAGGGAATGACTGCAAAATACTGAGGATAGGGAGGTATGAAGAACACGGCCATGAACCTATGGGTTCGATAGTACCAGTAAGTTAGTCATTATTAGAGACCGGATGTTAGGGAAAATGCCTACAGTTATTTATTATAGATATTGTAAAAGTGACTTCATATAAGTTCATACTGACGACCCTAGAGTTGTTTTCCATGAAGTTCATTTTGCCTATAAATGCCTATTTCAGCTTACAATGCCTATAAATGCCTATTTTCCATTTTTATCGAAATTAACTTGTATTTCAATGAAAATAATTTAAATGGACAAACTTCCTGACACATATAATTGCATAGAAATGTTCTTGTTCTATAGTACAGCTTTTTCTTCTTTCCAATACAAAACAAACTAGCCAATTTCGTGAAAGAATTTGATGCGGAAATATTCTCAAGTGACAGTTCAATATTGTTTTGCAAAGTGTGTAAAATTTCAGTGAATTGCGCGCAGAAGTGTCATGTTTCGCGGCACGTACACACTGCATAACATGTCTGTTCTTTGTAAAAATGCAAAACAAGTTCCAAAAATATCTCTGATATCTTCGTATACTATTGATAGTATATGTTTATATTCTTTATGTAAGGCTGTAAAAATTTATGTTGTCATTTTTTTTGTAAGAGCCTATTTTGAATTTTTAATGCCTATATTAATGATTTTGGTGCCTTTTTGCCTGCCAATTTTGATTTTTTAAGTGCCTAACATCCGGACTCTAGTCATTATTATTATTATTATTATTATTATTATTATTATTATTATTATTATTAAGTTTAAATACGGGAAAACATTCAATTATTACAATTAATTAGATGTTAAATATTACTTTCACCTTTTAATATGAATAATAACAGTTTGGCATGCGATAGCTTCGTTCTAGTTCTATGATTTTATTTTTATTTGCAGAAAGATCGAGACCACTTTCTTCCTTTGCTAACAAAAAGATGTTAGACTGCGAATGTCACACTTTTCAAGCGAAGCAGTTAAAGATTTTGCATCTTTATATAATTTGTCGTGCGTTTCATACTTCAGCGAGTTGAGACCGTGAACTTATAAGAGAATTCATCGAGATAACTGTGAGAGAAAGGTTTAATTAGAAAATAAAAATAAGTCCATTTGCCATTCAACCTACTGATTTCCCATTGACATTTAAAATAGGACGTTATTTTCATCACATTATTTTAGACAAGTATGGCCTTTATAATTAATGCGCCCTCTCCTTAAAACAGCACAAACAATATTAAGTTTAAAAACTTAACATAGGTGTAAAATAAATTATTATCCGCAAAAAGTCTAAGTGAATACTCAAAAAAAAAAAAGATATATCATCATTATAAGTAATGCCACGAGAGATTTCCAATTTATCTAAAGAATTTGGAAATCAAGAGTGGCATTTGTTAGGACTATTTAAAGAATAAAATTAAACTCTTTACTAAAAAATAATTATTTGAATATAGTTACCGGTGTTTTAAAATATTTATATAGTTAATGTAAACAGCGAAGTTTGAAAACAAATTAGAAATGTGAGGTTATATATATTCATTGCAACTCGATCACATTATTTATTGCCAAATAGGATCACAATATTGTAAGAATGCACTCTAGTGGAGAAATAATGAAACACATCAAACTATTAGAATCAACATTATAGGTTAATCATTTATATTTTGAATAAACAACTCAGTAAAATCACTGAATCTATTCATTATTTGCTATATTCAATGTATTTGTTGGACAAAAATAATGGTCTAACCTGTTCAGAATATTAAAAAAGGAGGAGCTTTCTTTGTCACAAAAGCAGGAGCTGATAAAGAGAAATCGATAAAGACCGAGGTGAAACACGACTGTCATTGGTGTAAAACAGAATTCATTCAAACGTGATTGGTCATTGACTACCATTTGCAACATGAGTTAAATAGTCATGGTAAACTCTCGGCCTGTTCCGCTCTCAGAATTCATCTTCCCGTCATCTTCTAGGACGTCCCACATCTTTGTAGCCTTGAGGCTGGTAAAACAGTGCTTGTTTTGTTAGCCTAGAAGAGTCCATTCTTAAAATGTGTTCATGCCATTTTTGTTCATAGCTTTGTATTTTTTTCATTTAGATTAAAAATGTTGAGTTCTTGCCTAATTGTTTCATTAGGAATATGTTTTTTTAGAGTACATCCTGCAACGTATCTGAGGAACTTCATCTCTGACGTTTCTATAGTAATCTTCTCTCTGATCTATTCATGGCCCAATTCTCTGATCCAAATGTCATAATGGGAACTAACATTACTTTATAAAACTTTAGCATTGTCTCTTTTCTTGTTTTTGTTTGTAATGTTCTTTTAATAGTCCCACACATACTTCGTAATTTATAATTTTTTTCATGTATAGGCCTATCATTTTCCCAATTGTGAGATATGAGATATCCTAAATATTTAAAACTTTGTACTTGTTCGATAATTTCATCGTTCAAAACTATTTTCGATCAAACCGCATATTTTCCCCGAAAGGCCATCATTTTTGTTTTCTTCGTTGAAATCTTGAGATTATATTTCTCCATGGTTTTCTTGAGCAGTAGTGTGGCCTTTTGTAATTGATTTTCTGATTCTGCACATATGACTTGATCGTCTGCAAACGTAATTGTGTCTACAATGGCAGTTCCTAGTTTAAAATATTTACTTAGCTGTGTTTGCCATTCCATGACAGCTGCGTCCAAATGTATATTAAATAAAGTCAGCGAGAGGGGACAGACCTGTCTTACTCCCAAATTTATTTGTTCTATTTTGAAATTAATGGAATTACCGTTGTCTATAGCAATTGATGTATCTTTGAACATTATTTTAATCATATTTGTGAAATGTTTTGGGTATCCTTTTCCCGTCATTATTGTCCAGTTTTCCTCTTAATATATTATCAAACGCTTTAATATAGTCCACAAACCCACAAACAGCAATGCGTTTCCAAATTAAATTCTCTTTTTTTGTTTCATTAAAGAAATACAATCCGCACAGGGACGTCCTTTTCTAAATCCGTTTTGATTCTCATTAAGCAATACTTCTGTTAATTTCTTTAATCGCCTCGTTATTAAGTTTACAAAAAGTTTATAGGATGTATTCAATAGATATATACTCCTGTAATTATTTAAATCTTTCCTATTTCCTTTCTTCTAATTATATCTGCCTTCCTATAAAGACCATGCAATTCACTGTTATGTTGTCTTCTCTATGCACCTGTCTGTTCATCTCTCTTTGGTCCAAAAATTTTCCTAAGTACTTCTTCTTCCTTTCCAGGATTAGGTCAATGCGACCTGTTCCGGTCTCAAGTCCATCGTTTACTTGGCCGTCCCGAAGATCTTTTTCCATGTGGTTTGTAGGCGTAATCTTGTATTGTCCATTCTGTCTAAATGTTCGTTCCATTGGTATTTGTGCTCGTCCTAAGTAATTTATTCTCAAATACTCGTAATCTCCTTTCCTCCCTTAAAGTAAGAGTCCATGTTTCGCATCCATATAACTGGTAGAATAATAGTTTTATATATTTTCATTTTTACATTTTTTGAAAGGAGTTGGGAAGTCAAGAATCTCTGTAATGCATAATAGCACGCATTTTTGAGCCTTTGGCATGGGTTCCTTGAAGTAGTCCCCGCCCGGAGAACCGAATGGGGGACTATTTGACCCCCGAAAAATTTTACCCCAGTAGAACCCATGTCCGCATTTCTTGACGATTGTATTTTTTACTGTGAAAGATCGTCACTCTTTCGACCAAGGTACTTTTTTCGTCTGACTTATCACCTTCGACCAGTCCGGCATGGGTAATCCTATCGGCAGCAAATGCTACCGCCGGCATAGCTCTCAGGATCATTTAAGCACGCAAGCCACTCCACCACGACAAGGTAAAGATACCATGGAGGGTGCCGCTATATGGCTAGGGTTAAAGATCCACAACCCTCTTGATAGCCACAAAGGTATTAGCTGCCAATAAAGCCTACTAGGCTACAGTATACAGCACACTGGACGGTGCATGTCATCGTCAGCAGTCATTCAGTCACGTTATCCAAAAATTACAGCGGTGGACTAAATGTTCCATCCATAGTAATTCTGGCCGAGGGCAGGTCCTTTACAGTAATCATAGCATTTTCATGTTATGCTTTGCAGCTTTACTAGGGAATTGTAGGTGTGGTAGCATCCCGTTGCTTTCCACACCGGTGAAGGATGATGATGATGATGATAAGGATGATTATGGTGATGATGGCCATATGATTTCGGGGACCGTTTGGGCCTTAAAGTTTTCCTGACATTTGTCTTACAGGTGAAGAAAAACCCCGATAAAAACCTCATCCAAAAAAACTGTCCCGACCGGGGATCGAACCCGGGCCCCGCGGCGTAACAAGGCAGCACGCTACCTCGACACCACAGCGGTGGACTGACTAAATGTTAATTTATATAAATAAAATAAAATGTAACATATATGGTGCAGAGACTTGGACATTACGATGGAATGAGGAAAAGCGACTGGAAGCTTTTGAGATGTGGATATGGAGAAGAATGGAACGTATAAAATGGACATACAAAGTAAGAAATAAAGATGTGCTAGACAGAGTGGGTGAAAGAACAATGCTGGAACTCATAAAGAAGAGGAAAATAAATTGGATTGGCCACTGGCTAAGAAGAAACTGCCTGCTGAAGGATGCTCTAGAAGGAATGGTCAACGGAAAGAAAGTTAGAGGCAGAAAAAGACATCAGATGATAGACAATATTAAAATAAATGGTTTGTATGTAGATACAAAGAGGAAACCTGAGTTAAGGAAAGAGTGGAGAATGCTGAGTTTGCAGTGAAGGACCTGCTCTTGAGCAGAACAATATGAATGAATATGAAACAATTTTAAGCGTTGGATAAATCGAGAACATTTTAGAAATTCGAACATAAATTCCGACAAAGGAGTATCCGAGGCCATAAACGTCTCAATCCATAGGCCTACGTAACATTTCACCTTAAATCGTAAAAACGTGTGCCGTGGGAGTTTTAATTCATAAAAATAAAGAAACAGTAAAAGTATGGGCGACGAACCGTGTAATTTAACACTATCCCTTCTCCAATTTAAAGTCACCAGCATTCTAACTAGCGTTAAATGTGTTTATTAATCTTACCAAGTGTGAAGAAATAAATTTTATTGCGGGTTAACGATAGCATTTGTTACACTTATATGACGATAACGCAGAAAGTATGAGTAAAAAGCATTATTGCATTCTATCACGCAATAATTTTCGATCTTCTGCTGATTGCAGAACCTGTTAAAATATGTTCACGTATATTGGAATGAAAGTGAATTGCTGTATTACACATTCTCCTCGAAAACAGTAATTTGAAAGTTTAAAATATACCAGAGAAATGACCATTGTAATTATTTTAACCACGCTCTTTAATATTTCAGGTCATCAGCGTCGCAATTCAAATCTGGACGTGAAAGGGGCGACTAATTTTGTTCAGAAGGCTTCTTATTTCAGGTTATTTTATGTACCGTAAATGTATGACAAACAGACCCAGGACTTTAATTCCCTTCCGAAGGAACCAATTCTCAGGATTTTCACGCCCTGAAAAATCTATAGACTCCAGCCGGGTTCGAAGGCGTGAACCTTGGAATTAGACGTGAGCATAACAATTACTTTACCGACAAAATAATAGTATAAAACTCTGACTAAAGTTTGGGCTTATTTAATTCAAAATATCCACCGCTGTGGTCTCGAGGTAGCGTGCTGCCTTGTCACGCAGCGGGCCCTGGTTCGATCCCCGGTCGGTACAGTTTTTCTGGGTGAGGTTTTATCGGAGTTTTTCCTCATCTGTAAGACAACTGTCAGAAAAATTTAAGGCCCAAACGGTCCCCGAAATCATATGGCCATCGCAATCATCATCATTCATATTCATCTTAGATTAAGATTAGGATTAGGGACTCTCCTGGCGCACCATTATCATCATCACCCATATCATCAGGGCAACATAACCCCGCTCTTCCAGGCGCCCCAACCTCAGAAGTGGGTTACAAGTACGCCATGCCAGGAGAGAACACTAGGAATGTCAAAAGACAATCTGCGGCATTTGCAAAAAAATAATTAATTCAAAATAGACGGACAGCAATAAATAACGAAACGGCAATATTCTTGCACTAATTATATTTTACAAAGCTTATTATGAGGCCTGTAAATCTAAAAAAAAAAATATGTCATCTCTATGGCATTTCTTTTTAAACTGAAATAATAGTATATTACGATGCGAGGTTGGGAAGTGGTTTTTACAGAAGCGAGGAAAATGTTTAAATTCCGAAATTCTGTAAAACACTTCACAAACGTGCGTTGTACATTACTTTTTGCGCGATGGTGTTTTCAAAATAATAAATAATAGTAAATAATAACATCTTTGTTGGAAATATCTGCGTTCATTATAAGCAACTGACTAACGTTAATGGTGTGGGCAATGTTTATTATTGGAACTACAGGAGGCCGTGACACCAATTAGTGATAAAATGGCGGCAAGTACGTAATTATTGTTTTATATTGTTTCGGGGAGACAAGAATATTGGTAGACCGAAAAAGAGATGGATTTAACTTTTTGAATGAGAATCTATGAGACCGGAACAAGCCACATGATCATAATCCGTGAGTGATGATGATGATGATATTGTTTCAAATAAGTTCAGTTCATCTAAAATGCAGTGATTTGTTTCGTATAATGTATATTAACACTACCTTTTGGATATTTTTTGTATATAGGCTACATTGTAAGTAGTATACATAGAGGTCGGTGGTTTTACTTCCCACACGCGGTTTGTAATATGTAATATTACAGTATAGTTATTTAGGTGGCAACCCCGAAATGTAGGAGGTTGAACTTTCAATCATGGTCGCCATTGCTGTAAGTACAACAAAACGCACTATCGCGTAAAAATATGTTATTCCATGTTTTATCACTAGCTTGAATAGATCTACCGCATTTAATGTATGAAAATGTAGGCTACACCAACGCAATTGTAATTATGATTAAATGGGTCCTGGTAATGAAATTCCAGACGCTACCGCCTAAGCCAACTCGCTCCTGTGATAAAATATAGTGTCACAATATTGAATTTATAAGAATATTTCTCTCTCTCTCTCATATTTTCCTAATGTTTTGTTGGAAAAATGTTCTCTATATCTCTGCATTGACAATATGGAAGTGTATTGCATTTATTAGTTAAGATCGTAGACTATGGTGGGCAGGAAGGACATGTGGTACATATGGTGAATGAAAGGGAGGCATGAAAACTTGTAGGAAATATAGAGGGGAAAGTGCCCAACATATAAAGTGGGAGAACAACATTAGCCATAATTTGAGAGAGGTGAATTATATGGGAATGATTGGAAAACAATAGCTCAGAATAGGGATGTATTGTAAGCCCATGGTTTCCCTTTACAGAGATTTAGGCTCTCTCCCCCTACAGGGAAGAATTTGAACCATACTAAATTAGTTACACTTGTTTTCGTATAGATGTCATTTTGAGTGGTCCGTGGTCAGCATTCCGCCTCATACTGATATCTAGGAAACCAAGGTAGTACTAGGACGGGAAAATTAGGTAAATTTTGCTTAGAGGCCTTTCCATTCAGGCTTAAGGATTTTTTACGAGCCTGAAAATCTTCAGACTCGGGACCCACGGCTTAAAGTCCCTCCCGGAGGACTTGCTCCTTGGATTTTTCCATCCTAAAAAATCCATCGACCCCGGCCGGGTTTGAACCAGTGACCCTCGGGAACAGAGGCAAGGAGCATAACCACTAGTCCACCGCGGCCGACATAGGGATGTATGAACAAAAATAAATAAATATCCTCAACTTGTATCCAACTCAGGGTCGGGTCGATGAATGAGATTAAGTCTCATTATTTATATACGTATAATAAACTCCGGATAAATTGATTTTAGGATACATTCAGCTGGAATTTCTAGAATAGATAAAATAAGAAATAGCGAAAGAAAATATGAAACTTCAATTGTGGATGTTATTTTAAAAAAACATACGGTTACAATAGTATGGTCAGCAGATAATCTCTAATGAGACTGGAAAGATTGAAGGAAGAAAATAGAGAAGTTACTGGGCACTCCTACCTCTAATGAAATCTAAAAAGCCACAAATAATGAGAAGAAGAAAATTTATAGAACAGTAATAAGACCGACTGACATATGCTTCGGTAACTTCGTCTTCATTTAAGATCGATGAAAGAAGAATAGCTATTTGGGAGAGAATGATTAATGTAAAGAATATATGGTCCATTTAGGGAAAATGGCGAATGGTAAGTTAGGACCAATAATGAGTTACTCTAATTATATGGTCCATCCATCTATCGTAATTCTGTCCGACAGGACAGCACGCTACCTCAAGACCACAGCGGTGGACTACAATTATATGGTAACCCACAGGTAATTGGTTAAACTAAAAATTCAAGATTAAGGTGACTGGGACATGTAGAAAAAAACAATGAAAGAAGAGTATATAAATTAAATTCTGGCAGTAAAAAGATACAAGGGAAGAATTGGGAGGAGGATATGAAGAAGATGAGTGAGAACGTGCAGAAGAAGGGAACGGAACAGAAGAGAGAGAGTGGGTTATAATAATTATTGTACGGCAGCCTCTGGCACTTAAAGGACCGTAACGCCACATGAATAAGAAAAATTGTATGTTTATGTATGGGTGCCACCTGGTAGGGAGAAGAGACGACGGCCAAAAATAGCGTGGATTAATGGCGTTTTAAGCAACATGTTGAAAAAAAGGTGGAACGATGGAGATTGGATTGACAGACAAATGTGGAGGAGAATGATAGTAGATTGACTGGGAGCATGAAAATGTGAAACATTGTGAAAGAGCTGTTAATAAATGAATAGAAATATCCTTAAAGAAATTAAAACATAAGTAAATCTGGCGTATGCCTATTCTGTGGTCTCGATGTAGCGTGCGGTCTTGTCACGTAGAGGGCCCGGGTTCGATTCCCAGTCGGGGCAAGTTTCCTGGGTGATTGTTCTTTTTTTTCGGGGTTTTTCCTCACCTATAAGACAAATGTCAGGAAACTTTAAGGCCCAAACGGTCCCCGAACATCAACTGGCCATCATTATCAACATATTAATTAAGTTTAAGATTAAGGGCCTCTCCTGGCGCATCATTACCAATATATATATATATATATATATATATATATCATCGGGACAGCGTAACTGCGCCTTCCACGCGCCCCGACCTGCTAAATAAATTAATAGAAATGTCCTTAAAGAAATTAAAACATAAGTAAATCTGGCGTATGCCTACTGCTGTGGTCTCCAGGTAACGTGCTGCCTTGTCACGTAGCGGGCCCGGGTTCGATTCCCGGTCGGGACAAGTTTCCTGGGTGATTTTTTTCGGGGTTTTTCCTCACCTATAAGACAAATATCAGGAAATTTTAAGGCCCAAACGGTCACCGAACATCATCTGGCCATCATTATCAACATATTCATTAAGTTTAATATTAAGGCCTCTCCTAGCGCATCATTACCAACATATATATCGGGACAGTGTAACTGCGCCTTACAGGCGCCCCGACCTCAGAAGTGGGTTACAGTAACTCCAGGAGACAATACCAGAATGTGAAATGATAAATGGTGGCATTGAAAAAATAAGTCTGGCGATTTATATAGAACATCTATCGAATATACCATTTGAATAGAATCAGAATGAGAAAACAATGCGCGTGTTATTCTATTGTGATTACGTATCTTCCCAAATATCTAAATTCTTGCAAGTTAATTAAAATCCACATAATTATTTCGACTAGTAGACCTACATAGACTATATCTGTAATTATATTTGTTTCTAATTACTAACACAATATTGTTTTCTTTCTCTTAAATACACGGCTGATGGTTTTGAAATTAACACGGAATGTTCGAGGTAACGTGGATTGAAAATGAAGATAAATCCTGACACGGCGTCCCTGTTAACATAAGACATCTGTCTATTTATACCCTACAATCCCCCCTCTACGTGGAACAAGGGTCCTCTCTTATACGAGTTTCTTCTATCTGTCTATAATGGCACAGCCCATTGTTGAGCCATAGCCTCTCCTTTGTAAGGAGTTACTAGACCGAGTTAATTTTTAGTTGCCTTATTTGCACACAGATGTCATGACCGCAGCCGCGGTGTGCACACAGATGTCATGACCGCAGCGGCGGTGGACTAGTGGTTATGCTCCTTGCCTCTGGTCCCGGGTTCAAACCCGGTCGGGGTCGATGGGTTTTTATAGGATGGAAAAATCCAAGGAGCAAGTCCTCCGGGAGGGACTTTAAGCCGTGGGTCCCGAGTCTGAATATTTTCAGGCTCGTAAAAGATCCTTAAGCCTGAATGAAAAGGCCTCTAAGCAAAATTTACCGAATTTTCCCTCCTAGTACTACCTTGGTTTCCTAGATGTCAGTATGAGGTCGGAACGCTGACCACGGACCACTCAAATGACATCTATACGAAAACAAGTAGAACTAAATTAGTATGGTTCAAATTCTTCCCTGTAGAGAGAGAGAGAGAGAGAGAGAGAGAGAGAGAGAGAGAGAGAGAGGAGAGAGAGAGCCTGAACCTCTGTTAACGTCATGAATGACGTGCGGTCAAAACACCCGACTCAATGAGACATCTAGCAGGCAACTAAGGTATTACTAGGACGTTGAGGTCTGTAAATTTTGCTTAGAGGCCATTTTATTCAGACTTAAGGATCTTTCACGAGCCTGAAAATCTCCAGACTCGGGACCCACAGCTCAAAGCACTTCCCGCAGGACTTGCTTCTTGGATTTTTCCGTTCTAAAAAATCCATCGACCCCGGCCAGGTTTGCACGCGCGACCCTCGGAACTAGAGACAAGGAGCATAACCACTAGTCCACCGCGGCCGACTCGTACCAACTTAATTTAGTTACGCGTATTTCTCTATATAGGCCTATATCAGCGAGTGACCAAGTTGTTAGCTCATTACCTCAAATAGACGCCTAGTAGGCAACTAAATATTATTGGAAAGAAAAGGTCGATTAAATTTTTCTCACAGGATCTAATTTAAGCTTGATGATCTTTTACGATTCAATTGATCTCCCTCATAAACACCAAATCGCCCTCATATCATTGCACTAAATCGATTCCAATATATATATATATATATACAGGGTGATTCAAAAGTCACGATACATTTTGTGTTTAGACATTATGTAATAATACTGAAACATATGCCACAGTAGGACATAATTTCAATGTGACCACCTTGCACGTCTAGACACAACGACAATCGCTCCACTACACTGTGAAACGCTTTCTCAAGAATAGCTGGTGTAAATCTTAGCAGCCGCGGCTCTAATCCGCTGTTTTAGCTGTTGAATGTTGTTTATCTTCACCTGGCACACGTCAGACTTTATAAACCTCCAGGCAAAAAAGTCTACAGGTGTCAGGTCTGGGGAGCGGGGAGGCCGCATATTTGGCGCTGCATCTACCGAGAAAAGCTTGATTTAGGTAGTCCCGAACCGTAATGGCAAAATGAGGTGGTGCCCCATCCTGTTGAAAAACAACAGTATCGATAATACCATCAGATATCAATTGGGGTTCCAAAAACTGTTCCAACATATCGAGGTATACGTTTCCAGTAACAGTTTTCTCCGCAAAAATGAACTGTTGACCTGGTTAATCCTAACCAAACATTTACTTTAGGTGTGTCCCGTTCCCACTCATGTAATCACATTTAGTTGGTCCTCTGTCCATATTCTGGAATTGTGTCTATTGACATGTCAACATGTGTGGAATGTAGCCTCATCACTAAATAACACATTTTCCATTAAATTGTTATTTTCCACAGCTTCTAGTAGATCATGACACGCAGCTTCTCTGGATGCATAGTCCTCAGCTTCAAGTTTATGCACGACCTGGATGTGATATGCACGTTTGTGCAATTTGTAGCGGAGAGTTCTCCACATAGTGGTTTGAGGAATACCCAGCTTTCTACTATGTCTCCTGGTTGATGCAGAGGGGCTGCGAGTGATCGCATCCTGTCATTTTGCACGGTATCTGGTGGTACTACCAGTGTCCCTGGACGCTCTTAATCTGCAACACTACCAGTACGCTCAAATTTATTGACTAGGTTCTTTATAGCCAGCCTGGTGGGGCCTGGTTTCCTAAATTTACGGACGAAATGTGCCCGCGTTTGTTCATACGTCGTACCACGAAGACGAGCAGAAACAACAGCAATTCTTTCTTCTTTGGTTAGCATACTGTTATATTACCTACAATAAAAATCAATACAGTCACTGTATCATCAAAATGTATAGTGACTTTTGAATCACCCTGTATATATATAGCCTATATAATACCTGACTAACTCAATCTTCAGACTCGTGACACAAGGCTTGAAATCCCTCCCGGAGGACTTGTCCCTTGAATTTTTCCATCCTAAAAAAATAAATCGTCCCCGACTAGGTTTAAACCTCCCACCATCGGGATTATAAGCAAAGAACTTCATCCCTAGACCACAGAGGTCATTTTACAAATTATTAGTTCTATTGTTTTCCTTCTAATTACTGTTGACAATATTAAATTATATTGAACCCTCCAGCAGAGTCTCCCTCTACTAAATAAATTTCACAATTTTCTGGATTATTGAAAGAACAATCCGCTAATTTTCCAGGTAAAATACTGCTTATAGCTGTTTTTTTTCTGTATTAACCAAGCTCACCCTTGATTTTGAGATTTGCAGGTTCAAACCCGGCCAGTGTTCATGAACTTTTTTAAGAAGGTAAAAATTCTGAGCAATTCTTACTGAAGGCGATTAAAACCGAGTGTTCTTTGTCGCAAATATGCAGGAATCAACTTTTATAAGATTCATGATGTGTTCCGTTGAGGTATTATTCAAAATTAAAATATAAAATTATGGAGTATTCACCTGAAAGATCCGTCTCCTCAACTTAATTAATTACTTATTAAGTTGAGGAGACGGACCTTTCAGGTGAATATTCCATAATTTTAATTTTATAAACAGGAAGTCGAGCCTGAAATAAGAGGCGTCTGAAAAAAAAATCAGTCTTTTCTCGTCCAAATTGTTATTACTATGCTAATGACCTGATATGTTAAAGAGCGTCGTTAAACAATATATAACTCTTAGATACATATGTAGAGATGTATAGAGATATTAAGTTAAATATTAAAGATAAATCCATAGCTCAATTTCTAACGAGTTGTTGTTGTAAACTAGATTGAAGAATGCATGATAGAGAGTCAATGGTTAATATGAAACAATTCCCAGACATAAACGTCTGTTTTCTTGACCAGGCATCTCTATTCAAATAATTATAAGGGAACTGTCAACCATTGCAAGCCGAAACCTACCTTGATTTTTCTCCTAGAGAAGTGTGGTGATGTACCAAGGCCATATCAAAAAAATGATCTGCCGTTTTTAACTGCAGAGACACAGAAATCGAAGCCAGAATCCAGCAATGTCAACCCGCTGTGCATAGCAGATGGACTACCTGCTTAACTTAGAGGGAGTGGAGTCAGGCGGGTTCAGCGTGGACAGCAGGTAGTGAGGATTATCCAATCCATCAAGTGAAGACAAATATTACTTCCCTATGGTTTATATTTAGGCAGGCTATTTAACTCATGTCCCAAATATGAGACCAATAACGTTTCAATGAATTTTGATTTACAACCAATCACAGTCGTGTTTCGCCTCGAATTTATCAACTTCAGTTTAACATATTAAAGAAAGCTCCTCCTTTTTAACATTCTGAATAGGTCTGAGCATTATTTTGCAGTGACTGACTCTGTAAGAAATATGTTGAATATAGCAATTTATGTAATTATTAAGATGTAAGAATCATAGAATGTAAGTAGCTCCCAGATTGTACTGTATATATAGTGCACAATTGTAAGCAAGTACTATTTGTGAGATATAATAGAAAAAAAATTGTAGCAATTGATTACACCACAATAAAAAGAAACCACTCTTTGCACTTTCTTAAACATATTATTTCCCAGGTATTAACATTCCAGAAAAATATAATTGACATATTTACATCATAGGACATCAGAAATTAATTAATAACCTATAATGTTGGTTATAATATACAGTTTGATGTGTTTCACTTTTTCTCCACTAGGGTGTATTCTTACAATATTTATTTGGCAATAAATAATATGATCTAGTTGCAGTGGATGAACAAATGAAACATATATGTTTCTCATTTGTTTTCAAACATCGTCATTTACATTAAATATATAAATATTTTAAAATAACTATATTTAAATAGTCCACCACTGTGATCTCGAGGTAGCGTGCTGCCTTGTCATGCAGCGGGCCCAGATTCGATCCCCGGTCGGGGCAGTTTTTCTGGGTGAGGTTTTTATCGGGGTTTTTCCTCACCTGTAAGACAAATGTCAGGAAAAATTTAAGACCCAAACGGTCCCCCAAAATCATATGGCCATTATCATCATCCTTCACCAGTGTGGAAAGCAACGGGAAGCTACCACACCTACAATTCCCTAGTAAAGCTGCAAGCATAGCATGAAAATGCTATGATTGCAGTGAAGGACCTGCCTTCGGGCAGAATTACTATGGATAGATATTTAAATAATGATTTGTGAGTAAACAGCTTAATTTTATTCGTTATATAGTCCTAACAAATGCCACTCTTGATTTCCAAATTCTCTAGATAAATTGGAAATCACTTGTGGCATTACTTATGATCATTTTTAAGACAGTCCTTATAAGGATCTTGAAGTTAGTCCTTATAAGGTTGAATGGATTCCACTCCAGGTCCTATACTAAAAGAAAATTGACTGTGGTACAGCATGTAATCGAACTAGTATGAGGGCAGAGAGCCTCATAAATTTTATCTTGCCAAAGAAACAATTTAGATTTAAAAATAAACATATAATAATATGAAAAACAAGAAATGCCTCCAAAGGCCTGGATACGTCATAGAGTAATTAGTTAAAGCAATACTTTGCAAGACACAAGATCACAGGTTCGATTCGCTACGAGATTGGAATTTTTAATCTGGCCTAAACTTTGTGTCAGTATCATGAACCTAGAGTCAACTCAGCCTCTAACATAAATTGAGTACCATACACAAATTCTGGGAGTAAAATGGGTCATTTGCAGGATTGACATCTTGTATTGAGTATTCAAGGGAGAGAGGTTTAACCTTCCTCTATCCCAAAGGCCTCCTAAGACCTGTAGTGGGATCACTTTACCTTTTGCATGAGTGTCAATCTTAAGAGAAAGCCAGCAATGTTTTACATAAATAATGATTATGACAATGATGATGATAATTTTATTTATATACAGATTTTCAATGTTTACATATCTTACTGTGCCTAAAGTTTTATTCTCCTTCTCCACTCGTCCCTATCCATCCACTCCATGTCCTCCAGTCCTCTTGTTCTCATTTCAGTTATTTCTTGTATCCATGAGTTTTCAGGTCTTCCTTTCTATCTTCTTCCAGGTATGGACACCATTCCAGTGTTTTTCTAGGTAACCTTTCTTCTTGCATTCGCCATACAATGCCCATACCTATTTAGCTGCTTATATCTTATTATAATCTATTACTAATAATAACAGTCTATTGTTCTAAGATAAAGAAATATAGATACATGACTCATAACAATCCATGTCTCTCTCTCTTTTTTTTTTTTTGAGAACAATTATTTATGCTCAACTGATCTATTTATCTTGATTAGAAGAATAAATTACCTTATGGATAACAGCGTAATTTTGAGAGTTCGTATCGGCATTAAAGATTGCAACCTCGATGTTGGATCTTGAATACTGACACAGGAAGTTGCTGCCACTTATATTATGAGTCTTTAAAATAAATTATAATAGACAAATTTGATATATGAAATTAATAAAATTATAGCTCCAAACAACACATGTTCAAATGGAAACCAGGTTCACAATCTGATGACAGGAGTAAACTTAGACTATTACTGAATCCAATTCTGTGCAATACGACACTGTCTTTCTCTTCATGATTGTGTTCTCAACTCTAAGTATTATACCAAATAAACTATATGCCTACATTTTATATTTTACATTTTAAATTTGCACAGCAACATAAAACTTCCACTTAAAAATATTATACGAAAATTCTTAAATTGACGTGGTTAGAAGCAAAGAGATTTTTTTTTGCAAAAAATGAGTTTAGTGCATAATTAAATTCTTGAGGGATAATTTTATTAAATAATAATAGAAGTATGGGGATCAGAATAAATGTAAATAATGTTAGTTTGGTGGATAGCAAAGGTATACAAGTGTGTATGTTAGGAGTAGATAAAATATGATTGTATCATTTTCAAATACCTATGACTTTCTTATACAACCTCAACTTTAAACCTGTTTTTCTCAAAACAGCAAAACTTGCACCTGCAGGCTTTAGCGAGTTTTGTACTTTCATCTTTTATATATTGAAATTGTCCTTATATTTGTAAATTTATTTGGCCTCTCTATACAGTCTAGAGAAATAATACAATCAAGTTTTTTTGAGTCTATATATCTTACCTGAATTTAATGTTGATTTGTTCTCGAACATGTTTTGATATATTCTTCTATATCATCGTCAGCTATAATAGACTGATGAGTTTTATGTTGTGAACCTTGGATGTCAATATCAGCTCCCTCTTCCAGCTGGCCAAAGAACCTTCAAATAAGGTCACGTTCAGCAGAAATTTCGAAGTTTTTGTTCTTCTGAATGTAAATTTTTTCCTAAATGGCGAGTTCCTTTGTATTTTCTAACTGTTTTAATAACTTGGTGTTCGAATTTACATTATGTTTTTTGACCCAAACATGAGCAGCAACTGCAGATTTTTCTATTTTCCCTTTTTAATATTTCTTATGTGTTCCTTGGTTCTAATTTTCAGGTTTACATTAAACTGAGGTAAGATATATATAGACTCAAAAAAAACTTGATAAAAAGAACTCAAAATATTACTTCCTAAAATAAAATAAATAATAGCATGTTGTGGCTAAAACCTGTGTATCCTCATACAGAATCTGATGTCTATTTTTCCATAAAAGCTACAGCCGATTTTTCTATTTGCCATACTCCGCACTTTCTTCAATGTTTCAAATCTATGTTCAGAATATTATAACACAATAATAAACTGGTCCACTGTTGTGGTCTCAATGTAACTAATTGCAATGTATGCAGCAGGTCCAGGTTCAATCTCCAGTTGGGACAAGTTTCCTGGGTAAGGGTTTTTTTTGGGGGGGAGGAGGAGATTTTCCCCACCAATAAGACAAATGTCAGGAAACTTTAAGGGCCAAATGCTACCCAAGATCTGCTCGTCTACGTTTTTTAATACTCAACATCATCCTCATATCATGTCCTTCTTTTGGAAGGTCAATTCAAATTCTCATCCATTTTATTTCATTTTCACTACTATTTTTTTCTAATTTCAGTACAATAATCTTTCACCTGGTAATCACAATCATACATATCATATTGTCATCTGCGGTGGACTAGCAGTTATGCTCCTTGCCTCTGGTCCCGAGGGTTGCAGGTTCAAACCTGGCCGGGGTCGATGGATTTTTTAGGATGAAAAAATCCAGGAGTGAGTCCTCTGGGAGGGACTTTAAGCTGTGGATCCCGAATCTGAAGATTTTCAGGCTCGTAAAAGATCCTTAAGCCTGAATGAAAAGGCCTCTAAGCAAAATTTACCGAATTTTCCCGTCCTAGTACTACCTTGGTTTCTTAAATGTCAGTATGAGGCAGAACGCTGACCACGGACCACTCAAATGACATCTATACGAAAACAAGTGTAACTAAATTAGTATGGTTCAAATTCTTCCCTGTAGGGGGAGAGCGCCTAAATCTCTGTTAAGGGAAACATGGGCTTACAAGATACAAGAAGACATATAACATTTTTCTCGTTTAATAAAAATAAATGAATGAATGGCATGTCTTGTCTTAAATTTAAATGTCTCAGAAGCAGCCCTGGCAATGAGATGATCACTCATCCAGGAAGACCCTTGGGTCTTTGTGTGGTCAAAAAATTAAGTATGTGATTTAGAGTTACAAATCCTTTTCCCATCACATAGTGTGCCTGGTGATGTGGGGCATGTAAAAGAATGTACAAAGGGAGAGGTTGAACTAAGGTAAGAAGATTAATAATAATAATAAAAATAATAATAATAATAATAATAATATCACCTTAATTTAATTGCTATGTTCTGATAAAAACCCTATTAACAATATTATAATACTAGAGAATTAGAATGAAATTTTCTTACCTTATTAGAGTAATGTATCACATATCTTCAACACCATCTTCTTTTATTTAAAAAACATAAAAATTACTGATGATAATTGCTTGAATACTCAAGCATAACTACGTTTCTTCACTCATCTTGAATCAACTTCTTTGAATAAAAACTTACAATAATTAAAAAACAACCAATCTTGAGTAGCGCATTAAAAATCTCCGTAATAATTTCAAGAATCACAAATTTAAATGTACTCCACATCTTATTTAAGTTCTAAAAATTTAAATTCATAAAACACTGGCTCTTCCAACTCTTTTGTATGGTAGCAAAGTATGGACATTAAAAGAGAATGATATACAGAGACTCAGATCTGCTGAAATGAGATACCTTCGGAGTACTGCACAATACACACTACTAGATCACAAAAAAATTAAGATATCTTAGAAAAATTACACATAGAACCTTTGGAAAACAAAATTTCTGAATATAACTCAAGATGGATGCAATATGTTCATCGAATGGAAGATCACAGAATACCAAACAAATGTTAAGATATCAACCTGCAGGAAGAAGAATACCAGGACGTCCACTCAAAAGAATTTTGAATGGTGTTTCTCTTGAGGCTAAAACATGTCAACATATGGCCTAAATTCATGAATGTACTATGATTATGATGATAAAAAATCTAGTTCTGAATATTATAATACATTTAAAGGAATTAATTGGCATGAAATGAGCATTTACAGTTGTTATTACTAGTTAATAACAAAAATATGTGAAAAAAAATTACAACTACATTTTCTAGGACTTCTTTTCTTTGCAAATTAATAGCAGTAGTAGTAGTGGAAGTAGTAATCATCATCATCCATACAAGCATTAGGCCGTGTGGCCTGTTACAGTCTCAAAGAGGAATTTTTCATCCAGCGCTTTTTTGGACATCGCAGCGATCTTTTGCCCTGGGGGCAGTAACGAAGCATGGCTTTTGGAATTCTATGAGATGGCATTCGTTGAAGATGGATTTCCAGTTGTTCTGGTAGTTTTGTATAAGGTGAAGAATGGGTTCTACATCCAACTCTTCCATAAATTCATCATTTCTTTTATGGTCCCACTTTGTGTAGCCTGCTGTACAGCGCATAAATCGCATCTCATTTGCTGTTATTCGGCTTTCATCTCTTCTTCGTATTGTCCATGCTTCACTACCATACCTTAATACTGGTCTTGCGAGAACCTTATAAAGCCGTAATCTTGTGTTCTTCTGTACTAAGATGGTTTCATTATACTGTTAATTATCCCCGTTGTTTTTTGTAAAATTTGTGATTTTCTTTGATATATCAGCTTCATCTTGAAACATTAGATTATAACCCAAATAATTAAATTTGTTTACTCATTCTAGAGTTTCATCATCCAAAACAATTTTGCTAGGTACAGGGTATTTCCCACAAAAGACCATCACTTTCGTTTCCTTTGTATTAATTTCCATATTGTACCTTTTTGCAATTATCTGTTGGAGCTATTAATACCAAATCAGGTATTACCCGTTTAAGGAGTGAGCGAAGTTGTTGACGGAGGGCACTGCAGACGTGCTTATGCAGGAATAGAATACGTGACACTGCTATCTATGAGTGCAGAGGGGAATGGGACGCTGACAGTGTACACTGCCTTATGTGATGTCACGTGTAGCAACAAACCGAGCTTCCTAATTCTTCCGCCTGCAGAGATATTTTGAACGACTAATAGTAGTAATAACAACAACAACAACAATAATAATAATATTTTTGTATTTAATATATGTAGGAAATAACACTATGAGGTTTCTTTTAATTATTATGAGGTAGTTATTTTGACTCACCTCATTTTTGTATATAGATGTGATGAAACTACAGTCTGCAGAATATAAAAAAAATGAGGTGAGTCAAAATAACTACCTCATAATAATTAATAATCTGTTTAATATTACATTATGCAAAACCAGGTATACAAAAAATCAATATTTATTATTCATTCTCTAATTGAATAAATTGCAAACCGCCAGTAAGTAAAAGAGAACGTTTTAATTTGATATTGTTAAAATACACTTCACCTCAAATTTTGATTTCATCCGAAGATTCATCAGTCCACCAACAGAGGGAGGAAGAAGCAGTTCTCCTGATCGGAATAACATCAGTTGACAAGAAATTAGTGAAGATGAAGCTGCCTAAGCCTTGAAACCAGTATAATTAAGACTCGATATGAGGTGAGGTATAAAGCATTTCAATTTAAATCTTAAATTAAATCTCATAGTGATTTTTCCTAGAAAGGTTCAATATTGTTTTCCTACTCCTGATTACCAGTATTAATTTGTATTTAGCAGATAATTCTTTACAATAAAGAGAATGATGATAGAGTGGCAGCAGGAAAACCTGATATTTGCAAGATCCTAGTTTAATATTCCTCCATGGCTAGACAGCCTATAATGCCCTTGTCCTACCAGCCAGTTACTGGCCTCACTTCTTACTTACTTACTCACTGATACTATTGAACCCGTATATTCATGGCTGCATGGACATAAGCTCTCCATATATCCATATCCTGAGCTAATGCTTTCCAATCATTCCCTGTATAATCTACTTCCCTCAAATCATGGTTAATGTTATTCTCCCACCTCATTCTTGGTCTACCAACTGGGCGTTTTCCCTCTAGTTTTCCTATCAGAAGCTTCCATGCACATCTTTCATTCCCCATGCATGCCACATGTCCTGCCCATTGCAGTCTATGAGACCTAACAGTTATTATATCTGACTTCCTATAAAGACCATGTAGTTTATCGTTATGTAGTCTGTTCATCTCTCTTTGGTCCAAAAATTTTCCTTAGTAGTTTATTCTCAAATACTTGTAATCTCCTTTCCTCCCTTAAAGTAAGAGCCCATGTTTCGCACCTATATAATATAACTGGAAGAATAATAGTTTTATATATTTTCAGTTACGTTTAGAATTATGTATGATATCCTATCACTGACAAACTTAATATCTCAGATAGCGGACAGGATCCTCCTCCTGACTAAAAGAGCCTGTTCCAATTTAGGTCTTTTTGCACCCCCATAGTATAATGCAAAGCTTCCTGATTCCTGACTACCTTCTCCTGGCCACCTAACTTCCTGTAAAGCGACTATATCAAAGGGTGATTTATCTAATTCCCGCGTTAATATTTCTAGTGCCCCACTATTGTATAAAGTCCTAACATTCCATGATCCTAGGAACATGTCCCTGTGTTTGAGCCTTTGGCACGGGTTGCCTGAAGTATTCCCGCCCGGAGAACCGAATCGGGGACTATTTGACCTCCGGAAAATTTTACCCCAGTGGAACCCATGTCCGCATTTCTTGACAGTTGTATTTTTACAGTGAAATATCGTCACTCTTTCAACCAATGTATACTTTTATCACCTTCAACCAGTCCGGCATGGGTAACCCTATCGGCAGCAATGCTACCGCCGGCATAGCTCTCGGGATCATTTAAGCACGCAAGCCACTTCACCATGACAAGGTAAAGATACCATGGAGGGACTGGCCTCACTTCTACATGTATTAATCATGTAGATGGACAATATATAACCAGGAACACATGTGGTCAGCAAGTCAGATCTTGTCCCACATTATAGCTGCTACTTATTGTAGCTACCCACATTTCTCACAATGCTAGGTGGGCACTGATCTCATACTGGTCAAAATTACATGAGAAAATTTCTTCCCCCATGGGAACTCGAACCAGCACAAGTTCTCATGGCTCTGCACCAAGTTACAATGCCTTAAATCACTCTACTACGGGACCTTAGTATGATATTGGAAGAAGCAGTTTTCATTCTTCACATATTTTATACACCCCTATTTTAGAATCAAAATGTTTCACAAAAAGTACAAAAATAAAGATTAAATATGTAAATATTCTACATTTAAAAACATTTCTGCCAGCTCCTTTATCTAAATTAAGTTCTACAACAAACTTTACAAATTGAGTATTGATTTAATTATCTTACCTTGTGAATGAAGCTGATTTGAAGGAAATTTTTTAAGGGCCTAAACTGTATAAATGTTGGATTCCTGTAATACTTAAAAATATCTTCAAAAACTTCTCATTCAAGAGCTGCAATTTCTTTGTAATTCTCCTCTGGACTTCATTAATTCATAAAATAATGTGAAACATAATAATTATGAAACCTGGAAAGGTCAAAATAAATTATTAGATAGAGGAAAGGAAGGCATTGCCCTCATTAACTAAAAACCAGACATATTACAACTAGAAAACAAAAACACTTCATAAAACTTTTAAAAAACTTACAATATTTTTATAGTGTTCATGATATTTGAAAGCAAAATATTAAGGATCTGTGAATGAAAGAGGTAACTGGAAAAAATGGACATAACAATGAATTATAGAATTTGTATAAAGAGCCAAACATAATTACAGTGACTATTTAACTCATGCCCCAAATGGGAATGAATGACCAATCACATTTCAATGATTTTTTATTTACAACCAATCACAGTCGTGTTTCGCCTCAAATTTATCAACTGAAATTTATCATATTAAAGAAAGCTCCTCCTTTTTAACATTCTGAATAGGTCATAGCTTTATTTTGCAGTGACCGCCTATCCAAGAATTATGACTACCAGATTGTATATATAGTGCATGAATGTCAGCCGATAGCGCATGCGGGAGATAATACAAAAAACATTTGTAGCAATTGATTATACCACAAAAAAAAAAAAGAAACCACTGTTTGCACTTTCTTAACAAATTATTTTCCACGAAATTACGTTGCAGAAAAATATATTTGATCTATTTACATCATAGGATATCAGAAATTAATTAATACCTATAATGTTGGTTATAAATTTCTCCACTAGGGTGCATTCTTACAATATTGTGACCCTTTGGCAATAAATTATATGATCTGGTTGCAGTGATGAACAAAAGAAACAAATGAAGCATACCAATCATTTCTCATTTGTTTTCAAACATCGCCGTTTACATTAAATATATAAATATTTTAAAATAACTATAGTTGAATAATGATTTGTGAGTAAACAGCTTAATTTTATTCGTTAAATAGTCCTAACAAATGCCACTCTTGATTTCCAAATTTATCTATATAATTTGGAAATCACTCGTGGCATTACTTATGACAAAGGGCATTAAACTCAGATGATAGGACATCTGTTTAGGTCTGAGGATAATAACCCATGTATAAAAAATCACATTACTTTAAGGAGTACAAGTTACATGTCTAGACAATCAGCAAAAGCATGAGGTCACTTTTACCCCAGAACAAACATCTGATACTTATTTCCCAAGACCATGGGTGCCGCCAGAAGGTTTAGGCCTATTAAAAACCCTGACTCCACCAGGATTGGCTTATAGTATATTGCCTTAACCAACTACTCTATGGGTGCCTACATTCAAATAATATTAAAATATAAAATTATGGAATATTCACCTGAAAGGTCCATCTCCTAACTTAATTATTTAATTGTAGCACTTTCGGGACTTGTCCCATCATCGGCAGGATTCAAAACTGGTGTTTCACTGAAGATCTGGTAGAGGGGGTTACATGTGTTGGGTTCGTTTTCGTTTATCAGATTGTTGTTGTGAGCTGCTTTCATAATAATTAATTAAGTTGAGGAGACGGACCTTTCAGGTGAATATTCCATAATTTTATATTTTAATTTTGAATAATATCTCAACGGAACACATCATGAATCTTATAAAAGTTGATTCAAATAATAGTAAAATAAATATCAACTCTTGTCCAAATCAGGGTTGGGTCGAGGAATGAGATGAAGCCCCTATATAAAGGTCTATGAATGACAAGGATGCCGTCAACCACGCCTGATGCACTATCGCAGAGGCAGATGAATGGAATGATATGAAATGGATCAGATGAGAATGGAGAAATGGTGGAATGAAATTGTAGCAGGGGAAACCGGAAGAAAACCCCAAGAAAAACCTGCCCAAGCTCCGTTTCGTCCTCCACAAAACCCACATGAAGTGACCGAGACTCGATCTCGAGACCCCAACGATGAGAGGAGAGTGTCTAACCGCTTGCACCATGGAGCTGCCATTCAAATAATACACTCTAATTCAACTCAGGAAGTTACTACAGACCTTACGGGCTACGCCAGTGTCCCCCTATGTACGGGGGTTAGATGTTGCCAAACTCATAACAACAGTAAAATTCATCGGAGAACATATTGTTTAAACAACTCACCTCATAGGATTCATGCTTCCATGAAATCGCGATTTCAAACATAATCATGTTCATCGTCAGCCATAACTCCGACTGATGAAATTCTTCGGCCGTCAACTATTCTATTGTCGCCATCTTCAGTGCTGCCATCTAGGTTGAATTTATGAACTTCGAAATCAATGTAATTTCGTTAGGGATAACAAAATTCATTGATCTATTTTTGTTTTTCTGAATGTATATTTTTCCCCAAACTGTTAATTCCAAAGGTTTCTCTACTTGTTTTAAAAGTTTAGCTTCTCTTCCAATTTTATGATGTTCTAATAAACTATGTGCAGCAATTGCAGATTTTTCAATTTCACAATTTTTAATATTTCTGAAATGTTCTTTTGTCCGAATTTCCAAATTCCTTTTTGTTTTTCCTATATAAACTTTATTGCAATCTTCACAATTTATTTGATAAATTCCAGATTTCTTACTGTCTGGAACATTGACTTTTTTATTGGTACTTAGAAGATTACCCAGACTAAATTTATTTATTGGTGCCAAAGAAATGTTGTATTTGTCAAAAATAAATTTAGTCTGGGTAATCTTCTAAGTACCAATAAAAATGTATTTGTCAGGGCAGTTTTTCTGGGTGAGGTTTTTATCAGGGTTTTTCCTCACCGTAAGACAAATATCAGAAAAACTTTAAGGCCCAAATGGTCCCTGAAATCATATGGCCATCGTCATCATCATCCTTATAATTATCATCATCATCCTTCATCGGTGTGGAAAGCAACGGGAAGCTACCACACCTACAATTCCCTAGTAAAGCTGCAACCATAGCATGAAAATGCTATGATTGCAGTGAAGGACCTGCCTTCAGGCAGAATTACTATGGATGAATATGTATAGCCCTATTGGTGGTAAAAAAAATAGTGGGTAAACTGTAAGTATGAACCCTCATATATTGAGTAGAAAAAAATATTGAATCAACATGGTTTTGGAAATGCTTGGTTGCATTCTAAAAACACGCTAATATACAGAATTCAATAAAATTCAAATATGAATAGGAAATTTAACATCTCACCTCATAAAATATGCTTCTGTCATCAGAAATGTTTCATCATTAGCTAAACTCCATAACATATAAGTTATTGTAATCAATGGTAAAGAGAAAAATGTATGCATAAACCAGGAATCGAATCCCCAACCTTCAGCTTTATGTGCTTATGTACTAACCACTTAGCTAATGCAGGCTTTCTTCCCATCCAAACAAAAATATTAATTTTTAAGCAACCATTTGCAAGATAGAAACAACAGCCTCATAGCATTTGGTGCACAGGAATTAACAGCATATATAAGAGAAAAGTTCATAAATATGGGAAATAACACGATGAGGTACTTAATTCGTAAATAGATGAGTCATTTTTTTACATCTTACCTCATATTTTGTTTCTTTAAACACGGGAACTAGTTTTCAAGAGAAGGATCTCTCTCACTTTCAACCGGCATTATGACTACCAGATTTTCGTTGGAATCTCCAATAACACCAGATGGCAACGTTATTGATGGAGATTCCAACGAAAATCCGGTAGTCATAATGTCGGTTCAAAATGAGAGAGATCCTTCTCTTGAAAACTAGTTGCCGTGTTTTAAAAAAACATAAAATATGAGGTAAGATGTAAAAAAAAGAAATAAGAGAAAAATTTGCATTTAGATTGGAATTTTTCAGATAGCTGAGTTGGTAGAGCATTTGCCTAGAGTGCAAAAGCTCCTGGGTTCAAACCCCCATCTGAGCATATCATTTTTCTCCTCAAATATAAAAAATATTAATATTAATTAAATTAATAACAAAAACATTGAAAGAAGCCCTACTGGCATTATAAAGTAATGTGTAAATTCCCAATAAAAATATTCTAAAAAAAGAATCCGTAATTTCTAGTTGACAAGAAATTACTAAACTTTGAAAGCGGTACAATTAGAAGACTGGATATGAGGTGAGGTATTTTAATTTAAATCTTAAATTAAACCTCATAGTGATTTTTTCATATAAAAGTTCAATTCCGATATAATATTTGCAAAAATATCATTCAATAGTAACATGTGGACTCAATAATATAATTAATTTTAATTTTATTATAAATCGTAAATTAATTAGTCATTTTTACATCTTACCTCATATTTCATGTTTCTTTAAACACTCATGTCGAAGTTCATTAAATCTATTAAATTAATATTAAGAAGCTAAAGCTGTTACTATGATTGAAATAAGTATATTAAAGTACACTACTAAATTATTGTAATCAAATGGTAAAGAGAAAAATTTATGCCTGAACCGGGAATCGAACCCCGAACCTTCAGCTTTCCGTGCTGATGCTCTAACCATTGAGCTAATCCAGGCTTCCTTCCCATCCAAGCATAAATCCTTCCGTAAGGTAATCCGACAGTAAGGTAAAGGAAGGATTTATGCTTGGATGGGAAGGAAGCCTGGATTAGCTCAATGGTTAGAGCATCAGCACGGAAAGCTGAAGGTTCGGGGTTCAATTCCCGGTTCAGGCATAAATTTTTCTCTTTACCATTTGATTTCATTAAATCTACACTAGATGGCATCGTTATCGATGGAGATTCCAACGAAAAGCCGGTAGTCATAATGTCGGTTGAAAATGAGAAAGATGGTTGAAAACTAGTTCCAATGTTTAAAAGAAAACATGAAAATATGAGGTAAGATGTAAAAATGACTCATTAATTTACGAATTAAGAACCTCATAATGTTATTTCCCATATTTAACTATGAATTTATTATAATTGTTGGTTTGTATGATTTTTAAAGTCATATTTCATTTTTTGTAAAGCACAGAAATTATGAAAACACAAATTACAAATTTTAATTGCAAGCAGTTTGGTTATCATAAATTAATTATGGGAAATAACATTATGAGGTTTTCAATTAATTTTTATTAGTTTTGGATCCTATTAAACATTGCTAATTTGAGTTGTGAGGATGGGAGGCATCCTCTTGAAAACTGCAGTTTCCATGCTTCAAGAACACAAAGTATGAGGTGAGGTACTACTCATTTAATTCATTTTTATTAACTGAAAACCTGATAATGTTATTTCTCATAATTAATTTATGAATTGCTAACTTTGTCAGTAGATTTATTTTGCAACTTCTGTAGTTGTGATTTACTCTGCTTGCAAACTTACATCAAATGACTAATACAAAATTAATGAAAGTAGAAAAAGTTAATGATGTATTATGTAAACATTTTATAATTTCAATTCATATTATAGTTAAAAATCTTTTGTACAACCAATATAATAGTAATTATTTATTAGAAAATATTTGCAGGATTCAAGGCCTTTAAGAGGTTATTTGTGGCACAAAATTTGACAAAATGGCAATGATAAATTAATGAAGAGAGAATGAAATACGAAACTGCTGCTTTAGCATAGATATTTTATTTAACAGCACTATTTAATATCAGAAATATCAAAAATAAAAAATTCTGCTACATCACAACTAGAACATCCGACCTTCTGGCTTCTTACAGATTGCCTTAACCAACTTTGCTAAGGCATGCCCCACAGAAGAAAAATAGGGAAGATAAGAAGGGATAGAATAAGGAATGAAAGGATCAGAGGGGGATTAAAGCAGATACATTAGGAAAAAAATTAAAAAGGAGGTAATTAAGCTGATTTACAACACTCTTAGGGAAATGGAAGAGGAAAGAAAACCTAAACAGATAATGGTTTATTTTAAAATACAATAGGAAGTAACATTAAGAGCTTTATTTAATAATCAAGATATTTGGTCTCTGTATTCTTACCTCTTATGGTTGTTTTTGCTGAAACATCTGTTCCACAAAGCAACCATAAATGGTAAGAATACAGAGACCATGTATCTTAATTATTAGATAATGGAAGCAAGTGCAGAAAGAAATACACAAAGAGGAAGGCAGAGAAAAGAGTATGTGGATACTATGGGGCTGGCCTGTTAAAACTTGGTCACTATGTGGGAAAAGATGGCCCACCTCTCCTATCTGCATCAGGTGCACTCCCAATAAAATAACACAACTGACAAGTGAGTAGCAGTATCTTACCCTGTCAGTAGGGTTGAATAGGAGAGGTGGAGTTGAAAAGAAAAGCACCTACTGAGCACTTATTAACGGACTTGATATGGAGAATATAGCAAAAAGAAACAGGATAGGGTTTAGAGAATTGAAAAGAAAAGCAAAAGATAAATACAGTAAAACTTATTTTAAAATATAATAGGAAGTAACTTTAAGAGGTTTGTTTAGTGATTAAAACATTTTGTCTGTTCATTCTTACCTCTTATAGTTGTTTTTGTCGAACATACGTTTCATTTGAGAATAAAGTTCTTAGGAAAATTTTTGGACCAAAGAGAGATGAACAGACAGGTGAAAGGAGAAGACTACATAACAGTGAATTACATGGTCTTTATAGGAAGCCAGATACAATGAGAACAGTTAAGTCTCATGGACTGCAATGGGCAGGGCATGTGGCATGAATGGGGAATGAAAAGATGTGCATGGAAGCTTCTTGTTGGAAAACCAGAGGGGAAAACGCCCAGTTGGTAGACCAAGAATGAGATGGAAGAATAACATTAACTATGATTTGAGGGAAGTAGATTATACAGGGGATGATTGGAAAACATTGGCTCAGGATAGGGATGTATGGAGAGCTTATGTCCGTGTGTCCATGAACCTACAGGTTCGATAGTGCCAGTGAGTTAGTTAGTTAGTTATATGTTTCAGGGCTTCTTAGCCCCATCATCAGCGATTACACACTGAATGTTCTCATGTTGTCGGCCCTGATTCTTGATTCCTGCTCAGGACTGACTACATGAGAAAATTCAGTCTGTAATCGCAGATGATGGGGCTAAGAAGTTCTGAAACATATGTTCAACAAAAACAACTATAAGAGGTAAGAATGAACAGACAAAATGTTTTAATTACAGTAAAACTTGCTCAAAGCAGAATCGCATGGGACCATTTTTTTTTTTTTTCCACATTAGACAAAATTTCGCATTATAAAAAAATTAAAAGTTGTTAATAATCTTAAATTACAGTGTACCGTATATGTCTTTTTACGTACCTTGGATTAACTGTAGTTCCACTGCCATTGAAAAGTGAAGTATAGTATGTACGAGCGACTTCGACAGTAATGCGCGAAAAAACAGTCCTGTTTGCAGTGTTAAAAATGTTTCTTGGGCGCGTATCCTGAAATTAAAGTATGCAGTTTCGGTTTCTGCTAACTAATTACACTTTTGTCCACATCCTTTGATTCCCTGCAAGTTTCATTCCACACTACATTGTGTCGTCTTTTAAAACTGTTCAGCCAACCTGAAGATGACTTGAAATTGTTATTCCCTAGGGATTTAGCAACAACTAGAGCTATGCTCTGCAGGAGGAATGTTTTGGAATCATTCAATTGAATTTCTAGTTTGCGTTGGGGAAAGAAGTTGTCGATTAGTAATTATGCTTTCTCACATAATAAAAATAAATATTACTACTCCAACAAATGAAATTATTGACCCAATAGATGAAACTACGTTTCATGCCGTGTAAGCATCTGGATAATCTGAGTATCGTCGAGGCATACCTGCAAGTGCTTAGGAGCATCGGTCCAGAAATTAGGAGATTTATCTTCAATCACTTTCATTTTTTTTGTTTAATGACAATGATACATACGATTTAACTATCTTTATTCCGTAAATTCAGAACACTACTTGTGAAAGATCAGTCACAGAAGTTAAACTAATTTAAGATTTTACAATGCAATGGTTATTTGTAAGACAGGTATCTGTATTTCTCATAACAGACGTATAGTAAGGCCGAAAGAAAATTTCAGGTACAGGTAGAATCTCTAATTCACCTGACGGCAGGAATCATTCCTTATTGTTTTCTTGGCCTAACAAGAATTCAATGAAGTGCAAACTAATTTATCTCTCTATCTCCGCTTTATAAATTTTTTCATGAATTGTATAGAAATTTCCTTCCGTTTCTGTGTCGGACAAATTCCGTTTTATGCAAAATAAATAAATGTAAAATTACAATTATTTCACCAGGACCAATAAATTTGTTCACATTGGACAGATTTCCACATTATTCACATTCCAGATTAAAGAAGTTTGACTGTATTTGAGGAAATACATTGAGGTATTCTCTTTGCTATTCGAAGAGAAAAATATACACTCAGACTGGTGTTTGAACCCATGACCTTTGGCTTTCTATGCCACTGCTCTACCAATTGAGCTACCTGGTAGAGTATTGACATAGAAAGCCAAAGGTCCTGAATTCAAACCCAAGTCTGAGCATATATTTTCTTTTAAAATCATTAGGAAGTTTAATTATGAGGTTTAATTTAATATTTGAGTTTGTATTTTTTTAATATTCTTACCTCATATGTTTATTTTGTTGGACGATCGTTTCAAAGCTATTGCTCCATCTTCAGCTTGAGTTTGGGACAAGCTGAAAATGGAGCAACAGCTTCTAAATGATCGTCCAACAAAATAAACATATGAGGCAAGAATGTTAAAAAATATAAACTCAAATATTTTTTTTTATTTTTTTAGGAAGTAATACTTTGAGGTTAATAAATTAATGAGTCATTTTAACATCTTAAAGATGTTAAAATGACTCATTAATTTATTAATTAAGAACCTCATAATGTGTTTCCCAATTTTAACTTTGAACTTTGAGGTTATTTTAATTATATTATTTGGAGTCTGTTTATCTTACCTCAATATTAATGTTGATTTGTTCTTGAGCATGTTTCGATTGGATATCAATCATCTTCAGCATCTTGCCCAGAGTCTGGCTCAAAATGATATATTTTCTTCTTCATATATAATTTATCCTTCAGTGAGAGGTATTAAATTAATAATAAGAACATGAAGTCTCTACGCTGTAATGGCAGAATGAAAAACAGAAGAAGAAATCTATATTCCTCCCGACTGGATATCAACTTATAAACTTTAGATGCATTCCATCATGATAGGTTCAACAAACTTTCCTTACAGATCTCTTATTTCAGACTTGACATTCTATTACATATTGTAAATCTACAACACGGGAACCATAGCTTTTCTTCCCTTAATAAGAAACCAAACCCATGATTTATACATCTTCAAAAGCCATCTTCTCCAGTGAGATCTCAACATCTTCTTGTATCTTGTAAGTCTATGTTTCCCTTAACAGAGATTTAGGCGCTCTCCCCCTACAAGGAAGAATTTGAACCATACTAATTTAGTTACACTTGTTTTCGTATAGATATCATTTGAGTGGTCCGTGGTCAGCGTTCCACCTCATTATGCTATCTAGGAAACCAAGGTAGTACTAGGACAGGAAAATTCAGTAAATTTTGCTTAGAGGCCTTTTCATTCAGGCTTAAGGATCTTTTACGAGCCTGAAAATATTCAGACTTGGGACCCATGGCTTATAGTCCCTCCCGGAGGACTTGCTCCTTGGATTTTTCCATTCTAAAAAATCCATTGACCCCGGCCGGGTTTTGAATCCGCAACCCTCGGGACCAGAGGCAAGGAGCATAACCACTAGTCCACCGCGGTCAATAGATCTCAACATACAGACTTCAATTAATAGTGAGTGGAGAACTTATTTTTAATGACTCACCCCATAAAATTTCAAATTTCTTTGATACCAGCAGTTTCAGACAATATGACTGAAGAGGGACAAGATATTGTCTGAAACTGCTGGTATCAAAGAAATTTGAAATTATATGGGGTGAGTCGTTAAAAATAAGTTCTCCACTCACTATTAATGATATAACCTCATAATGTTTACTTTCCAATATTAATTTAAATACAGACTTCAAATCCAGTGGCAAGATGGTACCACCATATAACAGCCTTTAATTCTGGAAATATCTCCTAATAATGACGCTGATTGTAAAAGCTTTAGCCAACTAATAATACAATACTAACCTTTACCAACTTATGTATATTACACAAGTTAATGTATTCTGAAGTTTTCTTAATGTTCAAAATGATGTGCAACAATGTTGAAAACTAACAAAATAACACGTGTTCTTATAAAGAGGAAACTGAGCATAATAACCGCACTCTGTCATCCACACTATACAAAAACTATCAACTTAATTTTGCTCCAAGAGCAATAGGTCGGGACATCTTAAGTTGTTCTCGTCTTTGACGTTTTTGTTGCTGTTCTGCTAATCTTCGTTGTCTTTCTAGATGCCGTTTCTCTTTGAGGACTGTATCAGGATCCCAGTCTTCTTGAGCTTGGTCTTCCCAACCTGGAGTTTCTTCCCACGTTTCGAGATCAGGGGACTGTAACACAACAACAAATATTCTCATGTTTTTATTATTGATTTAACATTTCTCACTGAAAGATAAATTATATTTGAAGAGAAAATTACAACGTATATAAGAGAAAAAGTTGCGTCTAGATCGTAACTCGCCTCGGTAGCTCAGTTGGTAGAGAACTTGGCCCGGAAAGCCTAGGGTCCCGGGTTTGAGTCTCGGTCTAGGCGAAAATTTTTCTCTTCAAATATAACAAATATTCTCATTATATTATTTTTAGTTTGATCATCTTACCTCAATATTAATGTTGATTTGTTCTTGGACATGTTTCAAAACAATTCTGTTTTATCGTCAGCTTGTCCAGACTGTTTGATTTATGTTGCACAACCTGGAAGTCGATGTCAGCTCCATCCTGTGGTTGGCCAAAGAACCTCCAAACAAGGTCACGATCCATCGGTATTTCAAAATTCATAACTCTGTTTTTGTTCTCCAACCACAGGATGGAGCTGACATCGACATCCAGGTTGTGCAACATAATGCTATATAAGTCAAACCAGTCTGGACAAGCTGACGATAAAACAGAATTGTTTTGAAACATGTCCAAGAACAAATCAACATTAATATTGAGGTAAGATGATCAGACTAAACATAATATAGTTTCTATGTCTATATAGGACAAACTGGTAGACCTTTTATATCTCGGATAAAGGAACACATGAGAGCATATAACAGAAATTTAGAAAATTCAAACTATGCTAACCACCTATTCCAATTTAATCATTGTTTCGATCCAAATTTTGAAATTTTACATATTTGTGATAAGGGTAAGAAGTTAGATCTTTTGGAGGCTGTAGAAATTAATAAGTTTAAAAGTAGTAAAAAAACTGTTAAATTCTCAACTTGATTTGAATGAATCCCCTTTGTTAAATTTAAAAATTTAAATAAATATTGTTGTATTGTTGCTTAGATCAGTTGGAACACAATTCATAATTTGTTAACATGTCTGAAGAAGGTACAGTGTACCAAAACAGCTGTCACTGAATTATATAATAAATATGAAAATCAAATAAAACTATGTTTTATTTTTATTTAATTAATAATATAGTTAAAATAACCTCTAAATATCACTTCCTAAAATTAAATATTAACAAATATTTTCATTTCCTATCATATGTTCACTGATATATGAGTATTGTCGGACCAATGGATCTGTGCCCCTTGAGCGCTGCAGTTGTTCTTAGAAAACTTAACGTCTGTACTCACTCCATTCCATGCGCTTCCCCCCCTACATGTCAAAGAGCAGGGATGTTGCCAAATTTCCCCTACATGTCAAAGAGCAGGGATGTTGCCAAATTTCCCCCCAGTCATCTTGAATATTGAATCATGTAAGGTTAATTATTACTTCTTCATATTTAAGTAGGTCTAATAACGCTGATTGGCTTTTTATTATTAGCTTAATAATATTTCTTTCACCACTCCTTGCTACAGTGTTCTTGTTGAGTTGACAACACTGGACTGCTAGTGCAAATAACCTGTCCCCCAAGAAGGCTCAAAATTGTGAGTAGTGGGAGGGGCAAAAGAAAAGAGAGGAATAGGAATGCAGGGAGGGAAATGATTTACCAAGGCAGAAAAGGAATTAGTGTTCAGTTTGCATATCTTACGGGGACACAGATCCGTTCGTCAGACAATATAGTTTATTACAGTTTCAGGCTATATCTGCATTTAGTAAAGATATTCTGATAATATGGGTTGTCCTTTATGTAACAAAATTACGAGGGTCATACAGAAAGTCATGAGCAACCCATTGTTAAAATTCAAATTTCAACAATGTAACAAAAACAACTGCAGGATCGTAATCTACAGACTTTATACCACAACATTGCCGTTTTGTGGCGTCATAGCTTCTATCAAGTGATCACATGCATGTTTCCAAAATGGCAGACATCAATGTTTCGTTTCGACAGGGCGCTGTCATTGAATTCCTTGTTTAAAGAGGAACAATCTGCTGTTGATATTATTCACCAAAGACTTCAATGTGCTTACGGAGATGCCTGCATGGGTGCCAGCAGTGTTAGGAGATGGGTGAAACATTTTAAAGATGGGAACACGAGTATCAAAGATGAGCCTCGTAGCGGTCGCCCACGCTCTGCCTCCACAGATTGCAACAAGGAAAGAGTTGATGTGCTCATCATTAGACGACAGGTGTATCACAGTGAATGAAATTGCTACAAAACTTGCAGTAGGACACAGTGCAGTGCAAGATATGATTCACAGCTTAGGTTACCAAAAAGTTAGTGCCCGTTGGGTTCCACGTTTATTGAGTGAAGACCACAAACTTCAGAGAAGAACCATCACCCATAACCTTCTTCAGAGAAGAACCATCACCCATAACCTTCTTCAGAGATTTCGAAATGAAGGTGATGATTTTTTGACGAGTATTGTGACAGGTGACGAAAGCTGGTTTCATCGCTACAAGCCTGAAACAAAATGCCAGAGTATGGAATGGCACCACTTGAATTCGCCATCAAAGAAAAAAGCGAAGACAGTGCAATCTGTTGGGAAAGTTATGAGCAGCATCTTCTGGGAAGCGCAAGGTTGCATTCTGGTTGAATTTCTTGAACCTGGACAAACCATAAATGCTGCCCGCTATATCCAGACACTTGTGAAGCTCCGTCATGCATTGCACGACAAACGCCCTGGAAGGAAGATCATTCTGCAACACGATAACGTGCGTCCTCACACTGCTCGTGCCACTGTGGAGAAGATCAGGACATTTGGGTAGGAAACTCTTCCACATCCTCCCTATAGTCCCGATTTGGCACCCTCCGACTACCATCTTTTCGGTTCTGTGAAGGAGCAGATGAGAGGCCAATGCTACGAGATGCTGGAGGATATTCGGAAAGCAGTGCGTCAGTGTCTTCAGGCAGCTGGAACGGACTTCTATCATAAGGGAATTTTCAAGCTTGTAGAACGCTGGACAACATGTGTGCAAAGAAATGGAGATTATGTTAAAAAGTAGCACAAAGGTCTGTAGATTAACATGGTGTACTTGGTTTGTCTAAAATAAACATTATGATTGTTTAAAAAAATGTTACTCATGACTTTCAGTATGACCCTCGTACTTCCATCCAGACTTCGTCAGAGCTTCACAGGCAGGAAGCATTGCCCTATTCCATGCAGAAGCATGTACTTACTTACTTACTCACTGGCACTATCGAACCCGTGGGTTCATGGCCGCACGGACATAAGCTCTCCATACATCCCTATCCTGAGCTAATGCTTTCCAATCATTCTCTGTATAATCTACTTCCCTCAAATCATAGTTAATGTTATTCTCCCACCTCATTCTTGGTCTACCAACTGGGCATTTTCACTCTGGCTTTCCTACAAAAAGCTTCCATGCAAGTATTTCATTCCCCATACGTGCAAAATGTCCTGCCCATCGCAGTCTACGAGACTTATTTGTTCTTATTATATCTGGCTTCCTATAAAGACCATGTAGTTCATTGTTATGTAGTCTTCTCCATTCATCTGTCTGTTCATCTCTCTTTGGTCCAAAAATTTTCCTAAGTACTTTATTCTCAAATACTCGTAATCTCCTTTCCTCTCTTAAAGTAAGAGTCCATGTTTCGCACCCATATGGTAGAATAATAGTTTTATATATTTTCAGTTTAACGTTTTTTGAAAGGAGTTGGGACATCAAGAGTCTCTGCAATGCATAATAGGATGCATTTCCAGAATTGAGCCTATGTTTAATTTCTTTGTGCATTTCATTCCTATTTGTGATTATTGTTCCTAGGTATTTGAATTCAGCCACTTCCTCAAAATTTCCCTCATTCGTCATTAGCTGTTGAACTAGTGGTTACTATGGCTGTAAAATTCCTGACAAGGGAACTGTCAAAACCTACATTGAAATTTCTCCCAGAGAAATGTTGTGATGTACCGAGGCTATACCCAAAAAATTATCTGCTGCTTTTAACTGCAAAACACAGAAATTGAAGCTAGAATCCATCAATGTGCTAAGCAGACGGGCATCTCTGCGTGAGTAGTGTAGTGGTCTACGGTAGAATGCAGTGCAGGGCAGTTTTCACCATATCAGGAGTTGTATTATTTCCCTGTAGTTTAAATGAGAGATTTGACACTGGAGTTTAAAAACTGTGCTCCTTGAAACCCCTAACAATTTGCCAGTTTCAGTCACTGTAGTTCTAGCTAACGAGCATCGACAATTTGTTCGCTTTGAAAGTTACTCAGGTGGCCAGACATCATAAGCCCGGTTCCACACTACAACTAAAGAAGAAGAAATGCTTGTGAAGTTAAGTACTTACAGTACTAGATTCAGAGCAAACATCTGAAGAAGAAGAAAAAAAATTCTGACAGCACTTGTGCAGGTTAACGAAGTTTATGAAAATTATTGTAAATCAATGGTAAAGAGAAAAATGTTTGCCTGAACCGGGAATCGAACCCCGAATCTTTAGCTTTCCGTGCTAATGCTCTGACCACTGAGCTAATCCAGGCTTCATTCCTATCCAAGCAGAAATCCTTCCTTTACCTTACTCTACTGGTCCCACATTCAATTGCAATGAATCATCATTCACAAATATACAATGAATGGCTTCTACCTCAAGCATTAGCACGGAAAGCTAAAGGTTCGGGGTTCGATTCCCGGTTCAGGCAAAAATTTTTCTCTTTACATTGATTTACAATAATTTAATTGTGTTCATTAATTTACTTATTTCTATCATTAGTAATAGCTTTAGCTTCTCAATATTAATTTAATTATGAAAATTAATTTACCAGAAAATGTGTTTCCAGAATTCACTCTACATCTGTAAGCATCTGATCAGGGATGAATTGTTACAACTGACTGTCCAATACTGCCAAAGTGTCTATGGTTGTAGTGCATACAGCATGTAAAATGTTCCAGACTTACATTATACAGAACAGGATCCATGGATAATTCCAGATGAGATGACACAGATTCTTGCCAAACTGCTTCATGCTCTTGATCCCTTACTAAAACTTTTTGCTGCCTTGTTATATGAGGTGTCATATCCTGTAAAATAATTCATTAAATATTCTATTTTGTTTTGAATTATGTTGATCAATTAACCTAGTTTTAAATTTCTAATGACTGATAATTAAATCTGATCAGCTTATCTCTATTAGGTTTTTTAGCATTGCAATTTTTTTCTGATGGGAGGGAGCTGGCCTACCGCATCCACCCCCAACCTGGAGGACCAGGGATTTTTTTTTCAGGTGTCCATCCTTAGATCAGTTGCTTTCACTACAGGTAAGAGCCTGATCTGCCCTTTAGGAAAAATTTGACAGAAAAGATGAGAAGAAATGATCCCCTCGGCCTCGAATACTCTAATACCATCGGGTTCAGAAAACAACAAGTGTTCAGTCCAGAGAGACTGGATAGGAAAGATAGAAAAGAGATATGGTATGGAAGTGGAAGTAATACCATATCGGTCAATATCTCACCATGCTGACCAGTGCAATTGGTGAGTAGCCCATCCCGTCCGTTCACCACATAAGTTATAAGGTTACTAACAGCTGCACCACGTGAAGGTGGGATTGGACACTAGGAAGATGTGCAGGTCGGTTCCTCTAAGTCTTAGAATTTAAAGCAATTAGAGGCTCTCCTTCCTCTTAGAATATGTTTATACATGAAGGAGAAACATCTACAACCAGGAGATTGGATGGACCGACAAAATAGGCTATTAGCAATCGGACGATGTCAAAGACATTAATCAACCGATGATATATCCATCTACTGATAATTAAATCTGTCAAAATTATGAATAAAATAATATTGCGTACTCTAACTCACTGCGCTATCAAACCTGTACGTTCTTGGTCACACTGACATAAGCTCTCCATAGATCCTTATCCTGAGCTAATGTTTTCAATCATCTCCTGTATAATCTACTTCCCTCAAATTATGGTTAATGTTATTCTCCCACCTCATTCTTGGTATAGTAACTGGGCATTTTACCTCTGATTTTTCTATAAGAAACATCTATGCCCTTCCTCCATTCCCTATTCTTGCCACATGTCCTGCCCATTGCAGTTTTTGAGACTTAACTGTTATTGTATCTGGTTTCCTATAAAGATCAGTTTTAGCTAACTATTATGTAGTCTTCTCCCCAAAGTTATTATTATGGCTGAAGTAATTAAGAGTATATTACGATGCGAGGTTGGGAAGTGGTTTTTACAGAAGCGAGGAAATGTTTAAAAACCAAGCGATAATGAGGTTTTTAATTTCCAAGATTCTGTAAAACACTTCACAAACGTATGTGTACATTATTTTTTGTGCGATGGTGTTTTCAAAATAATAAATAATAGTAAAATAATAACATCTTTGTTGAAAATATTTGCGTTCATTATAAACAACTGACTAACGCTAACAGTGTGGGCAATGTTTATTAGTTGAGACTACAGCAGGCCGTTACACCAATCAGTCATAAAATGGTGGCAAGTATGCATTTATTATTTTATATTGTTTCAAATCAAGTTCAGTTCATTTAAAATGCAGTGATTTGTTTCATGTAATGTATATTAACACTACATTTTGGATATACTTTGTATATACATTGTACATGGTATACATAAAGGTCAGTGGTTTTACTTCCTGCACATGGTTTGTAATATGTAATATTACAATATAGTTATTTAGGTTGGCAACCCCTACAAGGTCTTTATAGGAAGCCAGATATAATAAGAACAGTTAAGTCTCGTAGGCTGCGACGGGCAGGTCATGTTGCATGTATGGGGAATGAAAGACTTGCATGGAAGCTTCTTGTAGGAAAGCCAGAGGGAAGGCACCCAGTTGGTAGACCAAGAATGAGGTGGGAGAATAACATTAGCTATGATTTGAGGAAAGTAGATTATACAGGGAATGATTGGAAAGCATTAGCTCAGGATAGGGATGTATGGAGAGCTTATGTCCATGCAGCCATGAACCTACGGGTTCAATAGTGCCAGTGAGTAAGTAAGTAACACCAAAATGTAGGAAGTTGAACTTTCAATCATGGTCACCATTGCTGTAAGTATGACAAAATGCACTATCGTGCAAAAATTAATATACATTTTCAATCTTACAATGAGAGTACAATCTGACATCATTCTATGGTACCAGTATATAGTACATCATCTCAATGTCTGAGACTCTGATGCATATAACAGGTGTTCATCTGTTTGTCAAAATATTACCAATGCCTGCATGTTATTTTCATAATATCAACAATTGAATATCTTCTATAAAAATATTTACCTCAAAAAAGTCTGGCTGCGGCTGTTCTTCTGACTCTGACTGATGCCTGACTGCACGTTGTCGATATAATTCAATTTGTTTTTCAACCGAATTTTCCGGGCTTTGCTCTGTCACAATTGAAACTGGACTATCATCCCACGAATTCCAATTTTGTATATCTTGACCCTAAATAAAAGAAAGAAAAAATCTTAAAATTTGAGTACGAACATATACATTATTCATTAAAAGAGTAATTTCCCAGAAAGCATCAAACTGTTTTTTTTTTGTCTATTTATTCTTTCAATTCAGTTCAGTGCAAGATTCTACTTTCAGAGGCATCTCATTAATTTGAACTTTCTACAAAATTCTAATAAATATATTAAAAAGTAAAGTATTCCCACTAGAGGCCTCAGGAGGCCCTTGGGGTAGTGGGAGGTTAAGGCTCCCACTATTTCTGGACAATCGGCACTTGATGTCAGCCAGGTTGTCAGCCCTGCATGACGGCCGCCTTTACCCCAGAACAAGCGTCTGGTACTCATTTCAGTTAGAGGACCCCAGGTCCATAGTGCAGTCAGAAGGTTTGGGTCAGTTTAAAAATCCTGACCCCACCGGGACTTGAACCCTCGACCTTCCGGCTTCTAGTGCAGTGCCTTAACCACTACGCTACGGCATGTCCCCAATAAATATAATAGTATCCACATTTACTCCCTATATTGACGACATAATAGGTTATCATCAATTGGATTTAGAAGAAATAGGTCTACAATAGATCAGACTCTACTTATCCTGCTTTTATATATTAATGAAAAAAAAAAAAAAAAGGCAACATTTGTCCTGAAATAAGATGCTGATATGCTTATAGCAGGGGATTTGAAAATTAAACAATAGCTGACTTGAAGTAGAGGTGTGAGACAAAGTTCTTAAGTTTTGGCAAAAAGTATGTTAGAGATTTTTGGGTATTTTTTATTTTAATTTTCAGGTATTTTACAGTATTTCTCCTGTCATTTTATAGGTAGTTTTTTAAACATTTTTTAGGACATCAAGATTTAGGCTCTTGTAATAACCATTCCAGTTTATGAATATCCGGACTGCATTTATAACAGTTTTCTATTGAACATGAATATAACTAGGCAAGCATTACCTGTAACCATAATAAAAAGAGCAACTAGTTTAATATGATAGTGAATTGTTTAATAAACTAATTGATAGAATTATTATTAGGAAATCTATATGCTTTCTAGGAAATCATTAATGAAATAAATAGGCAATTTTTAATAGAATCAATGCTTGGCCATCTATTCCTTTGAGATTATTGATCAATAAATCATTCAAAGTCTTTTTTTTTGTGAACTATAATTTTAGTGATTGTGAAAATATTTGGGCTATTTTAGTGTAAATGTCTTGGTACACATGTTACAATGAACCATAGGTTACTATTATTATTTTGATTACTAATTATAATGGTAATTTGTCTGTTTTTAGCTATTTTTTTTAAATTATGGTATCAAGGTACGGCGGTCCGTGGTACAATTGCCAATATCTATTCTTCTCGTTAGACATGAAAGTTAAAAATTACAAATTAAATTGCAAAAATGTATCGGTACATAATTATTAAAAATTAAATATTCCCTTAATATGGCCACCTTTAAAATAGTTTACATTTGATTCGTCCACCGCTGTGGTCTCGAGGTAGCGTGCTGCCTTGTCACACAGTGGGCCCGGGTTCGATCCCCGGTCGGGGTACATAATTATTAAAAATTAAATATTCCCTTAATATGGCCACCTTTAAAATAGTTTACATTTGATTCGTCCACCGCTGTGGTCTCGAGGTAGCGTGCTGCCTTGTCACACAGTGGGCCCGGGTTCGATCCCCGGTCGGGGCAGTTTTTCTGGGTGAGGTTTTTATCGGGGTTTTTCCTCACCTGTAAGACAAATGTCAGGAAAACTTTAAGGCCCAAACGATCCCCAAAATCATATGGCCATCACCTTTATCATCATCATCATCCTTATCATTATCATTATCCTTCACCGGTGTGGAAAGCAATGGGAAGCTACCACACCTACACAATTCCCTAGTAAAGCTGCAAGCATAGCATGAAAAATGCTATGATTGCAGTGAAGGACCTGCCTTCGGGCAGAATTACTATGGATGGACATTTGATTCTATGAAATCATCAAAAAATATTCTCTCACATTTTCATGTGTTTACAAGTTTCATTAATTTCTTCCTGAAAAATAAACAATGAATTTTACAGACATTCTGGCTCAACTTTAGATTACCTTACCCTTGATTTTCCATAGCTATTCTTGTAATACTGTTGCTCTATGTACTACTTCTGCCTTTACTAACATTTCATAATATTTTTAATATTTTGCAATGATACTTATAACATTTTCTTTTACAATTATTAAATATTTATCTATGTATGCAATGGTTTCTTCGAAGTTACGCAGAATCGTTTTACGCAAGTGTGAATGCTTAAAAATATATTTTAAAATATGGATGTTCACTCACTTCATTTTGTTAGGATTCGGTAGGAAAAGTTAATGTACATCAGATTAGTGTAAACTTCATTAAATAATATGCATGTTAATTATTTTGTTAGGTTAGGAAGCAATAAGTTTGCATATGTCCATTTCTAATAAACATTTGGAAATTTATTGCAAAGATTGGTCAATGATGTGGTTCCATCTAGCGACCGCTCTATAAACTTTCTGTAGAACTTCACAGATATGTGGTTTTATTTAGTGACAACTCTTTAAACTTTTGTGCATGTTATTTTGTAGGACTTAGAAAATGTATCGGGAAAGGTAAACTAAAGTTTTTCCAACATTGCAACTAGGCTACTACTAATGTATGCCATTAAAGCCAATCGTAATTATTGAAGAAAATATATGTAAAGGTTAAGTGATCCCACTACAGGCCTCAGGAGCCCCTTGAGGTAGTAGGAGGTTAAGGCTCCCACTTGTTCTGGACAATCGGCACTTGATGTCAGCCGAGTTGTCAGCCCTTCATGACAGCCGCCTTTACCCCCAGAACAAATGTCTGGTGCTCATTTCCATTAGAGGCTGAGTCGACCCCAGAACCACTGTGCCACCAGAAGGTTTAGGTCAGTTTAAAAATCCTGACCCCCACTGGGACTTGAACCCTCGACCTTCCGGCTGGTAGCATAGTGCCTTAACCATTATGCTATGGCATGGCCCAGAAAATGTATGTAGGCCTGTAAATTCTCAGAAAACACTCTGCTTGAAGATACTACATAATAACTTTAGAATAAGGGGCACAAATTATGTAATGATGTTTTATTATAAAACTATTTACAAAGACTATGGTTTGGCTAGAATGTGTTGTTTGGAGATTAAAAGTATAGATCTGGCTATTTTATGACAGGGTACCACCTGTGAATATTCGGAGAACAATTGACTGCTAGCGTCATGTTGGCCAATGTGATAAATAACACATGATCCTGCTAGAGCCAACTGCCAACATACTTTTCACATATAAGGGGATTCTATCCCAGGAGTCCACCTACATTAGTAGGCAAGTTAAGGTGAGAAAATGGACAAGTTAGTGTAGGCCTACAGCACTTCAGCATTCACTTGATTGTTAGCATATTTTTGTGATAAGTTGGCTACACTGTCTGAGCAATGACTAATACTTTAATAATATTTTATATTGCAAATATGGTGATTTTAGCTTACTTTGAGCTCAACTTCTCACTTCATTTTAAGGCATTTCTCACATTTTTTGGGAACTAGGCCTATATATTTCTCTCAGATGCTTATTCACATTACTTTAACAATAAATTGAGAGTTTTTTCCCTGTTTTTTTATTTGAATTTATGTAGGTGGTACAGTGGCATAGAATCTCCTATATTTTATTTAGAAAAACTATACATTTTAATATTTGTCTGAAAACTAATTTAAAATCTAACCGAAAGTCTACTTTATAATTTTTCTACACTCTGATCAGCTAAGTTTAAACTACACAGTCTTTGTAAATAATTAGGCCTACTTAACCTTATTTGTGAAATTTAGCTTGTTATGGAGGAAATGCATATCACATTCTAAAGAACAGTCTAAAGATTCTTTAATTATTTATGGTCAAATTATGTAACTCTCTACATTATAATCAAATTGACATTATTAAAGCTTTCCAATTATACCACTGCCTATATTATGTATTAATTAACAAACTGATCAATATATTAAAATATAATTAGCGTACTTAAACCATAAAAATTAACCCAACCAATCAAATATTATGCAGGCGGATAATTACATCAAAAACTAATTGCTATTGATCAAGATTTACTTACCACACCACAATCAGCTGTATCATTATTGGGCACTACACCTACTGCAATAAGAGGAACTGGATCAGCCGAAGCTCGTCTCCGACGTCGGAAACAACACAAACCACGCTTTATTATTCCAAGAATAATCATAAACAAAGCTCTAACTCGATTAACTACAAATAAAAATGCCATATCCTACCAGGTTATGGTACTGTATAGTTGATATACACGCCTACGTCACAAAAATAATATTCATGTCATAAATTCCACCTCGTACTTTTAAGTACTATCAGCTCCGTAAATAATCTAATATTTTGTTTTAAATTAATTGCCTAAAATATTGTCACAACATTTTCAAATCACTGAAATGCTCAGTGGTCACTGATTATAGATTCCTCATTGAAGTGTTCTTATTGGTCGGATAATACTAATTATGGCTTTTGATTTACCAATCCGCATTATCGAAGTGAAAAGTGTGATACGTAATCATCCTTTATCAATATTTAAATCTTTATACACCCGGTAGATTATTTTATGTCTTAGATTAGAAATATGTACAAATAAATAAATCCTTGACACAACAGTTTTGAAGCATCAAGACTGATTCAAATGGCTGTCACTAGTACACATAGAGAAGCTAGTACATGTCCATACAGTCTGCCATGTGGTTAGCATGACACAATCCATCAACCTGTTTCAGTATTTTCGTCAGATTTTATACCAACTATTTCAAATAGCTTTTCAGTTGTCCTGACAAAGCTTGAATGTTTTCCCTTAAATATTCTATACTTTAAATTTGCTATGGCTAGCTAGGAGTCTAAACCTGGGATGCTAATCTGACACATTACAATACACCAGAGGTTCTTAAATGAAGGTGGTGTTTCCGTCTAATTACTAATCACATCCAATGTTGCCCAACATAAACAATCAGAAAGTATCAGTGGCTTCAGCACCATATGGCAACTCGGATGAAAATATTATGCAAGATATTTCGGATTCCATCCATCCATAGTAATTCTGCCCAAGGGCAGGTCCTTCACTGCAATCATAGCATTTTCATGCTATGCTTGCAGCTTTACTAGGGAATTGTAGGTGTGGTAGCTTCCCGTTGCTTTCCACACCGGTGAAGGATGATGATGATGATAAGGATGAAGATGATGACCATTTGGGCCTTAAAGTTTTCCTGACATTCGTCTTACAGGTGAGGAAAACCCTGATAAAAACCTCACCCAGAAAAACTGCCCCGACCGGGGATCGAACCCGGGCCCGCTGCATGACAAGGCAGCACACTACCTCGAGACCACAGTGGATTAAGGACTTTAAATTTTTTAACATCTATATACATTTTTATTAAATTAATATTGAGAAGCTAAAGCTATTACTATGATAGAAATAAGTAAATTAATGAACACAAATTATTGTAAATCAATGGTAAAGAGAAAAATTTTTGCCTGAACCAGGAATCGAACCCTGAACCTTTAGCTTTCCGTGCTAATGCTCTGTCCACTGAGCTAATCCAGGCTTCATTCCCATCCAAGCAAAAATCCTTCCTTTACCTTACTCTACTGGTCCCACATTCAATTGCATTGAATCATCATTCACAAATACACAATGAATGGCTTCTACCTGAAGAAGACATAAAGGGACTCCTAATGCTACAGCCTTCATGTCTTGTTCAGATAGAAGCCATTCATTGTATATTTGTGAATGATGATTCATTGCAATTGAATGTATGACCAGTAGAGTAAGGTAAAGGAATCTTGGATGGGAATGAAGCCTGGATTAGCTCAGTGGACAGAGCATTAGCACGGAAAGCTAAAGGTTCAGGGTTCGATTCCTGGTTCAGGCAAAATTTTTTCTCTTTACCATTGATCTATATACATTTTTGTCCATTTGGTTACATATAGAAATAGATTTGTATAAACCAAGAGGAATGGGAAACACCAAAACTTGAATTGCATAAATACTGTATAAAGAACAACTTATCTTACAAACCTGCAATTCTTATTTGGTATAGCAGTACTTACATTTAAAATATCAGATTAAGAAGCAACCTGATACACATTGCTTTGCCCAATGTAATGGTAATTTGAAACCCCAGTGTTATAAGTCCTCGCAAAAACCTGTAGATTTCTCTTTTTATCATAAGTATCATTACCCTAGAAGATGTGTTGTCCATTTTTAGATTAAAAATTTTATATTCCAAAAGGAACAAATAGTTCAAAATCAAACATCTAAGGTAGGCCATCAAATCTTGATTTTTTTTGTGTTGCCCCTAGTGTTTTGAATATGTTGTAATACATACATGCAGAAGAAGGGAGCGACATTCAGGAAGAAAATCAACCCTTTGCATTAATACTAGATGCTTCATACTTTTAGTTCTCAAAACAAACATGGACATAAAAATTTCCAAACCGTGCCTAATAAAATCTTCAATAGGATGTTTTGCTTTTCCATATGGGTCATCTGACTTAGCCTCCAGACATCTCTTCTCTATTCTTCCAGCACTTTTCATTTATGATTGTTGTCCATTCTATTTCTCTTGCCTGTAGGTTTTCCCACATCTCATCAATCCACTTCAATTTTGGTCTTCCCAAAGGTACTTTCCTAGTCTTTATTTGTATTTCAAATGGTATTGTTAACCTCAGCATGGAGCAAGTCACAGTATGTTTGACATGAAAATGATATAAGGAAACTGAACTGAGAATTCAAGATCTCATACTAATCATTCATAGATTGTCAGAGAGTAATGGATGAAAGAGTATTCACATGTACATAAAATAAGTTATATGAGTATTGAGCTCAGTTGAAGTTAAAAATTCTGACAATATTATAATAATATTGATGGAATTTGTGGATATGAAAGGAAACTCCAACTTATTAAGAAAATTTAGTAAATAAAAAAAATACTGGTGGTTGAGTGATTCTGGGCTACTGCACAAGGCATCTTCAGTGGCGAGTACTTCTAGGTATTGTTTCCGGGTCGGAGGCTCGAATGTGAATGAGCGGTGTACTGGAAACCGTTATTTATACTAGTGGTAGACACAGGGTGGCTGCTGCTGATTGGCTCAGACGTTAGGTTGACGACTAGCCAATCAGCAGCAGCCACTCTGTGTCTACCACTAGTATAAATAACGGCTTCCAGCAGTCCACCGCTCATTCATAATCGAGCCTCTGACCAGGAAACAACACCTAGAAGTACTCGCCACTGAAGATGCCCTCTGCAGTTGAGGGAGAAACGTCTGGTAGGAACACCAGACGGCCACATAGCCCAGAATCACTCAACATTATGATTGCTGGCCGTGAAAGCCTGCATTCAACTATTAAAGTTAAATTTCTCAAGAGAATATAATTTTAAATTGAATTTTTAATAATTTAAGGCTAAAGTCATGGTTGTCCAACGTGTTGACATTGAGGTATTTGGGTAGCCTATATACATTATTACTAGAGACCGGATGTTAGGGAAAATGCCTAGTTATTTATTATAGATATTGTAAGAGTACTTCATATAGGTTCATACCGACGATCCTAGAGTTGTTTTTCATGAACTTCATTATGCCTATTTCAGCTTACAATGCCTATAAATACCTATTTGCCATTTTTTCTCGAAATTAACATAGTATTTCATTGAAATCAATTGAAATGGACAAACTTCATGACACATATTTTATAGAAATTTTCAAGTGTTCTTTTTATAAATTCTCTTAGAATATTTTAGGTTAAGGGTGGCAATAGGCCAATAACCTAGCAGGTAGATGGTTTTCCACTCAATGCACTCCCGTTAGGCGAATATTGCATTTTGCACCTCATGCACTCCCGTTAAGTGAAATAGCCCTAAGCTATGTCCCATTGTATTATGCTCTGGCTCTAATGCATGAGAAAATTCAGTAGTACAGTTTTGCTTCTTTTCAATACAAACATTTCTGAATGACAAAGAGGGTAGATGCCTCAACTTTTCTTTCTCTGTCTCACATCTGGTGCTGAAACCTTTAAGTGACTGGCAATATTATTTTTGATTTTGGTAACACTGAATTCAGTCTGTAGTCCTCATTCACAGACAGGTGCTTCAAAGACAAATTGGTGCAACAAACATAAGGCTGTAAAAATTTATGTTGTAGTCCATTTTTTGTAAGAGCCTTTATTGAATTTTTTAGTGCCTTTTTGCCTGCCTATTTTGGATTTTTTAAGTGCCTAAACATCCGGACTCTAATTATTACATATCCAGCTTACTGCCAGGTTAAGTGATGAAGCCCCTATTATTGTAGATCTGTGATGTATGAGGATGCTGGCTGACCAGGCCAGTCACACCATCACAGAGGCAGATACAGTTAAATTAAAAAACTGATTACATTAATATGGAGAAGTATTAGAACGAAGTTATAGCCAGGGGAAATCAGGAGAAAAGCCATGTTCTGGCTCTGATTCGTAAACCACAAACTCCAAATGGAGTGACCAAGATGCAAACTCAGGGCCACAGAACTGTCATATTATTACTCTACTTCTTCTTAGAATACTATTTTGTCCCTCACTGAGACATGGGTGCCCCCTATCAGGAGGTATCTTAACCTTAATCATGTTAAATTAGTTACACTTATTTTCCTACAGATGTCATTGTGTGGTATGTGATCAGCGTTCTGACTCAATGAAACATCTAGAAGGGAACTAGGTACTACTATCTATCTATAGTGTTCTGCCCAAGGGCAAGTCTTTCACTGCAATCATAGTATTTTCATGCTATGCTTTACTAGGGAATTATAGGTGTGGTAGCTTCCCACATAGGTGAATGATGAAGGCCAGATGATTTTCGGGGCCCATTGGGCCTTGAGTTTCCTAGCATTTGTCTTACAGGTGAGAAAAAAAACCCCAAAAGAAACCTCAACCAGGAAGCCTGTCCCGACTGGGAATCTTATTAACTTGGTTAAGAAAGTCCCACAAGGGACATACAGAGTGGTTCATTGTTTACTGTACCTTTAATAGTTTGAAAAAGGGGTGGAATGTTTTCAGTTACAACAGAAAGCTACGAGGGTGGATCAAATATAAACCGGAATTTGTATCTGGTAGCAAACTGCAAAGGTTGCGGTTTGGAGGGGAAGTTGGTAGGGTCTGGAATAGGGATCTTGATGTGTCGCACTCTGAAGGGCAGCCACTTGCTTCAGTACGCCATGAGCCAGCAAGAGGTACACATGTCTGTTGTGCAACACATTATTATTAAGTTTTTGGCGAAAGAAGGCACTAAACCTTCTGAAATTTTGAGAAGGCTCCATGCGCAGTTTGGGGAAACAACTCTTTCGAAGACGCAGGTGTATGATTGGCGCAAAAAAAAATTTAGCAGGCCGGGATTCAGTGGAAAATGAGCCCCACCAAAGACGGCAACGAACAAGCATCACTTCAGACAACATTCGTGCTATACGGGACCTTATCGAGGAGGATCGGCGCATAACAATTTCTGACATTGCTTCACACGTTGGAATAAGCTTCAGAAAGCAGCATATCGCAACAAGTGCCGCCGGAAAGCGATCTGAAATGTGATTTTGCTGCATGACAATGCAAGGCCACACACTGCTTGGTTGACACAAGAAAAACTGACGAAAATGTATTGGACACCTCTGGAACATCCTCCTTACAGTCCAGATTTGTCATCCTGCGACTACCATTTGTTTGGGCCACTGAAAGAAGACCTGGGAGGAAGGCGGTTTGGTGACAATGCAGCGGTAGAGGAGTTCGTGCGCAACTGGCTGTCTACACATCATCCCTCATTCTTCAAGGACGGCATCAAAAAGTTGCCAACTCGATGGCAAAAGTGTGTTGGAAATGCAGGAGACTATGTAGAAAAATGAGGTGGTGGTTTTGTATTTTTTTGTTAATTCAATAAAATTGTAAACAATTCCTGTTTATATTTGAATCACCCTCGTATCTTTCTAGTTAGTCTGCTGAATGCTTTGGTGTGAGTAAAAAAAAATGTAGAGAATAAGTTCCTAAAAGTATAGTAACAAATAACAAAAAAATATCAGTGTTTCTCAAAAACAAAACATAATGGATTTATTATTAATGTAACACTTCCAACTGAAGGATAAATGGATTATATCAAGAAAGAGATGTGTATATCTGTATTATAACCAGATTATTGTTTTTAAACTTTTAAAATCATGACAAAAGTATAAAGCGTGATTATTTATTTGGGTTAAATCACTCCATTAACGAACTTATTTACATCAACATTATCAATGCAAGTTTAGGCCATGTGTCCTGTCACGGTCTCAAAAAAGAATTTTCCATCCAGAGCTCTTTTGGGAATCGACCTTCCGAAAGGAGGACACAATAAGAGAAAGAGGATGATGAGCTCTTTCGGATGTCCCAACGATCTTTTGCCATGGGGAATGTAACGAAGCACAGCTTTTGGAATTCTGTGAGATGGCACTCATTTAAGATGGGCTTTCCAGTTGTTCTGGTAGTTTTGTGTATGATGGAGAGGATTATTCCATCCAGCACTTTTTGGACATCCCAGCGATCTTTTGCCTGAGGATAGTAACGAAACATAGATTTTGGAAATCTGAGTGATGGCATTTGTTCAAGATGACCTTTCCAGCTGTTTTTATTTATATCCAAACGTAAAATACCAGAATTTTTGTGTTTCATAAACATTATATAATATCTGGTAGACTTTGAAATTGTGAGTATTAAAACATGTTAAAGAGTTAATTACATTTCACCTTACCTATGTACAGATGGAGAGAATGAGGTATGCGAGAAAATGTAACCATCACAGTATCAAACATACCCACAAACACAGGAATAGTCATATGTCATGTATCAATGTGGATTATTTCAGGGCTGTTCTGCTGAGGATTGTCCATCAGACTGGGAAGTAGCATGCCAGGTGAGACTAAGGGCCGCATGCAAATACATAAGTCTCTACTCAAATTACTTCCAATCACTGGTGAGCTGACTTTCCGTGAGCAAGTACAAAGATCGAATTAGCTACCCACTAGCTGGTCATGCATGAAAGTCATCGTTTTCGTAATATTGGCAAAAAATTACCCAGAATCCTCAGCGATAAAACCACTTCCGTTATCTTCATCTGCTAGAGGAATGCATTTACGCTTGCATCCCGCAAATAATACTGTATACGACGACATCTGCATCGCGCAGTATTACGCCGATTCTCCTGTTCTTCCAGTTGAATTCTTTGGTAGACTCTTATCAAATTCCTCTTCTCTGCATGTACCGAAAACATGATCAAAGTCTTCAAGGTCTAACATCTTGGATAAAGCAGCAAGGTACACGGCAAGGTTTCAAACTACAGCGGTTACCATCAGGTTGCTCATGATTCGTTTCTCTGCTAAGTCACCTCGTCAGGTAGCTTAGGAATTTCAACAATTATTATCGCATGAACAGATTTTTGAGTTGCGTATTTGGATGCAACTTTCTCAGCAGAGTACAGGCACAGAACGACTTTTACGGTCTAATGTTTTCATAGATTCGAGCCTAAAAGATTTAGTTAGTACAATCTCTCATGATATAATATGCCATGTAAAATATTCCTGATGGTTGCTTTCTTCTGAGCTGCAGACTGCAAATTTTTCACATTCCCCACATTTTATCTGGTATATTTTTAATTTAGGATAAAATTAAGTAAATCTAAACACCAGAATGAAAGAGCACCTTAGAAGTGTAAAATATGGAGAAAAGGCAAAATTGCTAATAGCTGCTCATATGTAGACAGAAAATCATAAAATTGCTAAAACAACTGGTAAGACCAACAGAATTCATAGTTTGAGATAAAATCTACATAAGAAAAATAGAGACTGAATAATGAGTTATGAAGTTCCCAGGAAAAATAATTTGATTGTGAGGTTTGTCTGTGCAACACCAGAGATATAAGATATGCAAGCCTTCAAATTGCTATCTTAACAGCCAGTTTTTAATTTAAGATGAAAGAAAGAGAAAGAAAAGCCAGTTTTTATTTAAGAAAAAGAAACATTAATAAGAATCAAATAAATTGTGAATTCTTCTTACCTCACACATCTATGTTTTTAACACAGAACTGCAATATCGGAAAACATATCATTCCAATTTAGGTAAAATTTTTATCATATTTGAAGAGAAAAATGTTTGCCTAGACCGGGACTCGAACCTGGGACCCTTGGTTTTCCAGGCCAAGTGCTCTACCAACTGAGCTATCGAGTCCCGGTCTAGGCGAAAATTTTTCTCTTCAAATATAATTTATCCTTCAATGAGAAGTGTTAAATTAATAATAAAATCGTCAAAATTTTTATCACTCACCTCATTCTTATTTAACTATAAACTAGTTTCGGAACATAGTTTCTGTTCCATCTTCAGTATCATCATGACCATTGTTCTGTGTCATCTTGAAGAGCCATCCTTCACTCCTTCCATTGGCTGACTGAAAAACCTCGAAACCACGTCATTCTCCCCAGGAATTTCAAATTTCTTCTTTTTGCTCTTTTGATGTAGATCTTTTTCCAAACAGTAAGTTCTTTTGGTTTTTCTATTTGTTTTAATAACTAACTTCTTTCTCGATAAGATGTTTTTCAGACCATGCATGGGCAGCCACTGCAGATTTTTCTCTTCCCCTTTCTTGACATTCCTGAGATGTTCTTTCACTCTAGTTTTTAAATTTCTCTTAGTTTTTCCTATGTAGAATTTCTCACATTCTTCACATTTAATCTGATAAATCCCTGATTTGTTTTCTTCTTTTATTTTCTCATATCAGATTAAATGTGAAGAATGTGAGAAATTCTACATAGAGAAAACTAAGGGAAATTAGAAACTAGAGTGAAAGAACATCTCAAGAACGTCAAGAAAGGGGAAGTAGAAAAATCTGCAGTGGCTGCCCATGCATGGTCTGAAAAACATCTTATCGAGAAGGAAGCTAAGTTATTAAAACAAATAGAAAAATCAAAAGAACTTACTGTTTGGGAAAAGATCCATATTCAAAAGAGCGATAAAAAGAAATTATGAACTTTGGTTTCGAGGTTTTCCAGTCTGCCAATGGAAGGAGCAAAGGGCGGCTCTTCAAGACGACAGAACAACGGTCGTGATGATACCAAGGATGGAACAGAAACTATGTTCCAAAATTAAATATAGTTAAATAAGAATAATATTATGAGGTGAGTGATAAAATATTTTACCTAAATGAATATACCTGATAGTGTGAATTCCTAAAATAAGTAATATCATTAAATTAATATTAAGAAGCTAAAGCTGTTAATGATTGAAATAAGTAAATTAATGTACACAACTAAATTATTGTAATCAAATGGTAAAGAGAAAAATCTATGCCTGAACCGGGAATCGAACCCTGAACCTTCAGCTTTCCGTGCTGATGCTCTATCCATTGAGCTAATTCAGGCCTCCTTCCCATCCAAGCATAAATCCTTCCTTTACCTTACTCTCTTGGTCCCACATTCAAATGCAATGAATCATCATTAACTAATACACAATGAATGGCTTCTACCTGAAGAAGACATGAAGGGACTCCACATAGCTATAGCATTATTTATTAAATTAATATTGAGAAGCTAAAGCTGTTACTATTATTGAAATAAGTAAATTAATGTACACAACTAAATTATTGTAATCGAATGGTAAAGAGAAAAATCTAATGCCTGAACCGGGAATCGAACCCCGAACCTTCAGCTTTCCGTGCTGATGCTCTATCCATTGAGCTAATTCAGGCCTCTGGTTCGGGGTTCGATTCCCGGTTCAGGCATTAGATTTTTCTCTTTACCATTTGATTACAATAATTTAGTTGTGTACATTAATTTACTTATTTCAATCATAGTAACAGCTTTAGCTTCTTAATATTAATTTAATAAATAATGCTTTAGCTATGTGGAGTCCCTTCATGTCTTCTTCAGGTAGAAGCCATTCATTGTGTATTTGTGAATGATGATTCATTGCATTTGTATGTGGGACCAAGAGAGTAAGGTAAAGGAAGGATTTATGCTTGGATGGGAAGGAGGCCTGAATTAGCTCAGTGGATAGAGCATCAGCACTGAAAGCTGAAGGTTCGGGGTTCGATTCCCGGTTCAGGCATAGATTTTTCTCTTTACCATTTGATTAAAGTAATATCATTCCAATCTTCAGCTGTTTTCATGACTCATGAAAACATGAGTTGTAAAAAAGCTGAAGATTGGAATGATATGTTCCCCGATATTGCAATTCTATGTTAAAAAACAAAGATGTGTGAGGTAAGAAGAATTCACGATTCATTTGATTCTTATTAAGAAAACCTCATAATGTAAAAATTCCCAACTTTATTATATTATTTTGAGAAAAATCAGCCTGTAATCGGTGACGATGGGGCTCAGAAGCCTTGAAACACATGTTCGACAAAAACAACCATAAGAGGTAAGAATGTACTGACAAAATGCCTTAATTGTTTATTATATTAATTTAAGAAAAATTAATGCTCGAATCGGGACTTGAATCCTGGATGCCTAAATCAGAGATCCAGGGTTCAAGTCCTTTCCAGGATTGGAAAGTGTTAATTTATATAATGCAAAGACTGCAACGAGTTCACAATGCTTGTGCACGTTACATATGCAACCTCTGTAGATCAGATCACATAACTCCAGTATTTGAAATGTTGTCTTGGTTCCCCATCGAAGACAGGCGAAAGATACATTGCCTCTGCTTCTTATATAATACTTCGTGCACCTCATCACCCTTTTATATTTCTATTCGCTTCCATTCACTATCTAACTGTTCTTCTACATCAAACATCCCACAATTGAACTTTTGTAGGAATAAATCACTATGAGATTTAATTTAAGATAAAATCAAATGTTTCATACATCTCCTCATATTAATCTTCTAAGTAGATCGTGATTTCGGGTTCGCCATGAACCTGAAACTGCGATCTACTTAGAAGATTAATATGAGGAGAGGTATGAAACATTTGGTTTTATCTCACTATTCCTCATTTCAGCCAGCCGACACTGGAATTCCCTCCCCTCGTACATCAAGGTCTGCCCAACTCAAAAACAGTTCAAAAAAAGCTCACTGAATTTTTCCATAGACAATATATTATATTTGAAGAGAAAAATAAATGCTCAGACTGGGGTTTGAACCCAGGATCTTTAGCACTCTAGGTGAATGCTCTATCAACAGAGCTACCTGAGAAACTCCAATCTAAAAGCAAATTTTTCTCTTATATACATTGTTAATTCACATGCATCAAATGCTATGAAGCTATAATGCTATGATATATAATATATAACTGTATTTCATATATATATATACCTTTATTATTCTTTAATGTCTTACACTTTCTTTACCAAGCTAATTATTTAATCAAATTATAGCCTATTATATATAAATATATTTTTTTTTCAAAGTTAAAATTGGGAAACACATTATGAGGTTCTTAATTAATAAATTAATGAGTCATTTTAACATCTTACCTCATATGAAAATGAAATATGAGGTAAGATGTTAAAATGACTCATTAATTTATATATTTTTTTTTCCCTTGTCAACTCTACATTGTGTAGCCTATGCCTTCTATGCATTATTAATCAACATAGGTAATTCATAATTGTTGTTATATGTATAATTTAACCCTGGTGAAGTGGAAGAGAAGACCTTAAGGTCTTAACTCCATCAAGTAAAATAAAATAAAAACATAATTTTAGTCAAGGATGGAGAAAATTTACTTGGAACATGTCCAGATGAGAAAGCAAAATACAAGGTGAGGTGTAAATAACCAATGCAGTTTCTTCAACTATTTAACTCATGCCCCAAATGGCAGTCAATGAACAATCACATTTCAATGAATTTTGATTTACAATCAATCACAGTTGTTTTCACTTCAATTTTATCACTTTCATCGTATCAAGTGGCTCCCAGATTGTATATATAGTGCATGAACGTAACCAGATTCTGCTTGTGAGATATAATAAAACATTCGTAGCAATTGATTATACCACAAAAAAAAAAGAAACACTGTTTGCACTTTCTTAAACATATTTCCCAGGAATTAACGTTGCAGAAAAATATAATTGACATATTTACATCATAGGACATCAGAAACTAATTAATAACCTGTAATGATGTTTCATTTTTTCTCCACTAGGGTGCATTTTTACAATTTTGTGATTCTATTTGGCAATAAATATGATCTGGTTGCAGTGATGAACAAATGAAACATAATGTTTCTCATTTGTTTTCAAACATCGCCATTTACATTAAATATATAAATATTTTAAAATAACTATATTTAAATAATGATTTGTGAGTAAATAACTTAATTTTATTCATTAAATATCGTAACAAATGCCACTCATGATTTCCAAATTCTCTAGATAATTTATATAATAAATTTGGGAATTTTTAACATTATGAGGTTTAATTCATAAGAATTAAATGAATCGTGATTTCTTCTTACCTCAATAATTCTATGTTTTTTTAAACACAGCACTGTAGTATCAGCGACCATCGTCACCATCCTGAGCTGTTTTCACGACTCAATTTTTTTTCTTTTGCCGGTAATTATCCAAACTGCCATCTGGTGTTCTTTCGAAGGAATTATTTTCTAAACTGCCATCTGGTGTTCTTTTGAAGGAATCATTTTCTAAACTGCCATCTGTTGTATTTTTGAAGAACCGAGCTTCATAACAAAGTTCTTCAAAAATACAACAGTTGGCAGTTTAGAAAACGATTCCTTCAAAAGAACACCAGATGGCAGTTTAGAAAATAATTCCTTCAAAAGAACACCAGATGGCAGTTTGGATAATTACCGGTAAAAGAAAAAAATTGACAGTCGTGAAAAGAGCTGAGGATGGTGACAATGGTCGCTGATACTGCAGTGCTGTGTTTAAAAAACATAGAAGTATGAGGTAAGAAGAAATCACGATTCATTTAATTCTTATTCTCTAGATAAATTCACTCCTCACTTCGTGAGTTGTGAATTTATCAATAATTTGGAAATCACTCGTGGCATTACTTATGATAAAATAACAGTGTTAACTGCCACTAATTTTATGAGTAAAACTAAATCACGTGTTTTGTAATTAAAATGCAAGTTACAAAATGCAACTTCCTGATTATTATCTGTTTTTCAATTTATTACTGAACATAAACTTTTGTATGAGTCTGTATTATCTTACCTCAACATTAATTATTATTGCACCTTCACCTCATGATTATTCCAGACAATTAGGAATTTATGTAAAATTGTAGACTTTCATGGCAGGTGTCTTGATTCATGTATTTTATGTCTTTTGGGCTAAATGGCCGTTGTCTGGTTTTTATTAACACTCAATGTTTCGTCTACTACTGCGGTAGACATCCTCAGGAGATTCTGCGTGCTCTTTGACCTCCTAACTCTTCAAATGTCGGCTGCAGACTGGCTGTGGGTTGAAAATCGTGTCCTTATTTATAGTTGAGTATTGTGTGGTGATGTTTTCTACACGGTTTGTTACTTTGGAGCTATTTTTTTTATTGGTTGTCACCGGCATAAGTCATAGGTTTATTCTCGTGTTATATAATGCCGTAATCAAAATTTTATTTATCTTCATATATAACACGAGAATAAAACCTATGACTTACGCCAGTGACAACCAATAAAAAAATAGCTTCAAAGTAACGAACCATGTAGAAAACATCGCCACACAATACTCAACTATAAATAAGGACACGATTTCCAACGCACAGCCAGTCTGCAGCCGACATTTGAAGAGTTAAGAGGTCAAAGAGCACGCAGAATCTCCTGAGGGTGTCTACCGCAGTAGTAGACGAAACGTTGAGTGTTAATAAAACCAGACCACGGCCATTTAACCCAAAAGACATAAAATACATGAATTAGGAGTTTACTGTATTATTTTTTTTGTAGTAAAAAGTATGGAAGCAGGAATTCGCTGGATTGTGACCTCATACTATGCAAAATAATTTTATCAATAACAAATACAGCTCAGGGTTGATTCAAGTTAACATTTTACAGTACTCAAGCCACATTTATACATAATCCTCTTCATACATAGTCTTCATACATCTTTTCAGGTTTTACTATAAAAAATACACTAATTACAACCAGAGAAATGATTGTCAAAATATAATGCAATTTGTTTTCAATGAATAACTGTTGTATTTACAATATCATATTATTAATACATTGCAAAGGGAGTGTTTTCAATATTGCACTTTGATGACAAGTTGCAGGTATTGAAGTAGCAATAAAGATCAAACCATGTACACTTCACTTTTCCATTATTATATCTTCAAAAGACAAATGCATTTATATCAAAGAAAGAATGTTTCCTTTTTTAAGTTAAAAAAATAAATAGGTATTTTGGTTTATAATGTTGGTAACTGATAAAAATCAATGATTGAACTATAGGAAGAGAAATTCTGTGGATGGACTGGAATTATAATCTATAAAAATAAAACAACTTAAAATAAAGTAGTTCCACATTTTTCATTAATTCTATTAGAACTCTTTGATAAATGCTCAATTTGCTTCATGAGAAAATTACAAAATTCTTTGTTACAAATTGGTCTTCCAGCAATGTCATTGGAACTATGAAGCGCTACACGTAATTTCTATCTTTTGTTCTCTCCTCTTCGTCTCGTAGACGCCTGACTAGGAGTTTTGCTTCGTGATGTCAACCAAGGCAAGGAGAACTCACTGCAAATTGACACACAAATTAAAAATTAAACAAAATTAGAAAATTAACCTTACACAACATAATAATTATAATAGGAGGTGAGGTATATTGTTGTTTCACTTATTTATAGATGATTCACAATCATAGGTCTATTTATATATTAAATTTGGGAATTTTTAACATTATGAGGTTCAATTAATAATAATTAAATGAATCGTGATTTTTTCTTACCTCATACATCTATGTTTCTTTAAACACAGCACTGTAGTAACAGCTGACGATGACGACAAAGTGTCGCCGATACTGCAGTGCTGTGTTTAAAGAAACATAGATGTTTGAGGTAAGAAAAAATCACGATTCATTTAATTATTAATCATAGGTCACGTCACATTTAACTCAATGGCACTTTCAAACCCACAGGTTCATAGCTGCACAAAAATAAGCTCTCCACACATCCCTATCCTGAGCTAACATTTTTCAATCATTCCCTGTATAATCCACTTCTCTCAAATCATGGTTAATATTATTCTGCCACCTCTTTCTTGGCCTACTTTTTGGGCACTTTCCACATGACCCCCTTTCATTTCTCATTTGTGCCACATGTCCTTCCACATTGATGATCTCTCATTAAGTCATCAGTATAGGAAACAAGTCTGGATTCATATCTATTTATTAATCTGTCTCATGCTTTAGTGAGTAATATAATTTTCAACCTTGCCAGACATCAAACCAGGGCCTGCTAGTCAAGAAGCAAAGCATTCTACCACATTTTTCACAGTATGTGAAAGTATAAATTAATTAGTAATTTTTTAACATCTTACCTCATATTTTATGTTTCTTCAAACACGCGAACTAGTTTTCGAGAGAAGGATCTCTCTCATTTTCAACCGACATTATGACTACCGGATTTTCATTGGAATCTCCATCCATAATGTTGCCATCTGGTGTTGATTTGATGAACTTTGAGATGAGGTCATGTTCATCAGGAATCTCGAAATTCATGGATCTAAATTTGTTCTTCTGAATATATATCTGCTCCCAAATTGTCAATTCTAAAGGTTTTTCCAAATGTTTTAAAAGTAGGGCTTCTTTTTCAATTTTATGATTCTCCAATAAACTATGTGCTGCAATAGCTGATTTTTCAATTTCACCATTTTTAATATTTCTGAAGTGCTCCTTAGTGCGAGTGTCTAAATTCCTGTTTGTTTTTCCTATGTATACTTTATTGCAGTCCTTAAAATTAATTTGATAAATTCCAGATTTTTTTGCCATCTGGGGTGTTCAATTTCTTGTTAGTTATTAATAGATTACCAAGGGTAAATTTATTTATCGGTGCCAATGTAATATTGAATTTGGAAAAACCTTTAGAATTGACAATTTGGGAGAAGATATATATTCAGAAGAACAAATTTAGATACATGAATTTCGAGATTCCTGATGAACATGATCTCATCTCAAATTTCATCAAATCAACACCAGATGGCAACAAAAATCCGGTAGTCATAATGTCGGTTGAAAACAAGAGAGACCCTTCTCTCGAAAACTAGTTCCCGTGTTTAAAGAAACATAAAATGTGAGGTAAGATGTTAAAAAATGACTCATTAATTTATGAATTAAGAACTTCATAATGTTGTTGTTGTTTTCTAATGGCGAGATTTGATGCTTAAGTCATTTTCTCTCTGGCTTCCCAGTACAAGCGAACAAGGTCCTTAGAGTGTTGTGCAGTTGGATTTAAAGCTGGACAGACTAGAAGGTGGTGTTTGTCCATGATGAGGTCCGGGTCTTTGCATATGACACATCTGTCGGATTGGAAAACGTTTATTCTGTGGAGGTGGTGAGCCAGGCAGTCGTGTCCTGACATCAGTCTGAATTTTGCTACTGCTTCCTTGCGGCCTTTATATTTTATTTCTGTGTATAGCTCATCAATTTTTTCCCATGGTTTCCCTCTGGCTGTTGCAATGTTTTCTTTCATGAAACCTCATAATGTTATTTCCCATATTTAACTATGAATGTCAAAGTACATCCTAATTTTTAAGAAAAATATGTTTATATCTTAAATATTTAAATGAATATAAGAATCAGCCAAACAATTTCCAAATACTATTATTATTATTATTATTCAATGCACCAGGTTGTCATTTCGACATTTCTGGCATTCTCTCTTGGCATTGGCTTAATTGTAACCCACTTCTCAAGTTCAGGTGCCTAGAAGGCAGAATTACATCATCTCGATGATATGATGGGTGATAAATGATAATGAAGTACCAAGAGAGTTCTTAACCCTTTAGGTGCCATGAGCTGATTAGATCGGCTCTGATGCTTCTGTCCATTACCTGTCAGATAATATATTTAAACTACCTGCATAGCTGATCACGTCGGCGGATGCAATTTAAATCTCTGACACAAGGGATTTTACCAGTGGCATGCAGAGGGTTAACCTAAATTTAATCTAAAATCCAGACTATGGGCAACCCTAGAAATAATTCCCTTTGACGAAAAATTCCTATGGTTTGACTGGAAATCAAACCCAGGACCTCATGAATAGTAGTCAGAAACGCTGACCACTAGCCCACAAGGCTGGTCAATTTCCAAATATAAAAATTGGAAAACATGTGAAATATACTTTTGTAGAAAATATCCAAATTCCCGGGTATCTAATAAATCCAGGATTTACAATTTTTTGTACAAAACTCTACAGCCCATGGTTTGCCATGGAACAGGGCAACGTCTTCTGTCAAAGTGACTTTGACGAAGTTACCATCCAATCTTATTACATAAATAAAACCTGATATAATGTAGGCTACATTATAGACTTGAAAAACTCTATTCAATCATATCATGTTAATAAAACAAACATTTTGTTACCTAGCAGTAAATTTAGTAATAGGGAGACCAAATGCAGCAACAGGTATATTTTCTGTCACTTCCACATATTCTGCATCGTCAAGCTGTGGCCACAGAGAGATGAGAGGTTCCTCTGTGTCACTATGATTTCCAATGGTACCAGCATTACATCGTCGTGCAGATGCTCGTTCACGCTGTTTTAGTCGTTCTATCTGACGTTGCTCTCGTATGCGTTGTACATCCCACCTGAAATTAATACATTTCTTTCTTAAAAAGATACTGCAAACGTCAACTGCCACACATATATAATGCATAGCAACATCAGTCATTACATCGGCATTGTTAGAGGAAAATGAAAGTTCAAATATTGCATTTTAGAGATTATATGCAAATTTTGTTGTGGAAAAGGATACATATGATTCACTCATTAATTTCTCATAAAAGGAGAGAGGCATTTACAAAAAAAAAGATTGTGTTTTAAAGATTATGATGAACAATGGGAATATAATGGTATTGTACATCAACTATAAGCAGACTTCAAAAAAGCATATGATTCAATTAAGAAGGAGAAGTTATATAGTATTCTGCTGGAGTTCGGAATTCCTAAAAAGTTACTTAGACTTATACGAATGTGTCTAAATTGCACAAAGAGTATGGTGCGTGTAGGCAAACAGTTTTCAGACACTTTTGAAATCCAGAATGGGCTGGAGCAAGGAGATGCACTATCTCCTCTACTATTTAATTTTATACTAGAGTATGCCATTAAATCTTTAGAGAATGAGGAAGGCTTACAACTCAATGGTATTAATAAGCTGTTAGTTTATGCTGATGATGTAGTATTATTGGCTGATAGCGAGGAGATACTAAAGGACAACATGCACACACTATTGAGTAACACTAAGAAATTAGGACTGGAAGTAAATATAAAATAAAATTAAATATATGGTCACACGTAGAAATGCATTATATAATGGAAATGGACAGCTAATGACAAATGAGGGAAATTTTGAGGAAGTGGCTGAATTCAAATACCTAGGAACAATAATCACAAATAGGAATGAGATGCACAAAGAAATTAAACATAGGCTCAATTCTGGAAATGGGTGCTATTATGCATTGCAAAGACTCTTGATGTCAGAACTCCTTTCAAAAAATGTTAAACTGAAAATATATAAAACTATTATTCTACCAGTTATATTATATGGGTGCGAAACATGGACTCTTACTTTAAGGGAGGAAAGGAGATTACAAGTATTTGAGAATAAAGTACTTAGGAAGATTTTTGCACCAAAGAGAGATGAACAGACAGGTGAATGGAGAAGACTATATAACAGTGAACTACATGGTCTTTATAGGAAGCCAGATATAATAAGAACAGTTAAGCCTTGTAGACTGCGATGGGCAGGACATATTCCACGTATGGGGAATGAAAGACTTGAATGGAAGCTTCTTGTAGGAAAGCCAGAGGGAAAATGCCCAATTGGTAGACCAAGAATGAGGTGGGAGAATAACATTAACTATGATTTGAGGGAAGTAGATTATACAGAGAATGATTGGAAAGCATTAGCTCAGGATAGGGATGTATGGAGAGTTTACGTCCACACTGCCATGAACCTACGGGCTCAATAGTGCCAGTGAATGAGTAAGTAAGATTATGATGAACATAATATATTTGAAATGCAATTTTTTCAACTTATACCCCCTTACCCCTGACACTGTTGAAGTACATTTTATAGAAGAAAGAAAACAGCTCAGAAGAAAGCGACCAGCAGGAATGTCTTACGCAGCATATTGTGTCATGTGGGATTGTATTAACTAAACCTTACAGTCTCTCAGTGGGTGTGCTAGTTCCAAGTCTGATGGATAATCTTCAACAAGAATATGCTTCAAATAAACCACACTGATGTGTGTCATGAGTAGAGACCGGATGTTAGGGAAAATGCCCACAGTTATTTATTATAGATATTGTAAAAGTGACTTCATATAAGTTCATATCGACGACCCTACAGTTGTTTTCCATGAAGTTGATTTTGCCTACAAATGCCTATTTCAGCTTACAATGCCAATAAATGCCTATTTGCCATTTTTTCTTGAAATTAACTTAGTATTTCAATGAAATTAATTGAAATGGACAAAGTTCATGACACGTATCATTGCATTGAAACCTTTAAGTGACTGGCAATATAATTTTTGATATTGGTAACATTGAATTCAGTCTGTAGTCCTAGTTCACAGACAGGTGTTTCAAAGAAAAGTGGTGCGATAAGTGTATACGGCTTTTCATTTTTACACCTTTAGAACAGTTGTTTCACTATGCCATAAGAACGGATAACAGAAACAGTAAGACTTACTTACTTACTTACTCACTGGCACTATCGAACCCGTAGGTTCATGGGCACGTGGACATAAGCTCTCCATACATCCCTATCCTGAGCTAATGCTTTCCAATCATTCCCTTTATAATCTACTTCCCTCAAATCATAGTTAATGTTATTCTCCCACCTCATTCTTGGTCTACCAATTGGGCGTTTTCCCTCTGGCTTTTCTATAAGAAGCTTCCATGCAAGTCTTTCATTTCCCATACGTGCAAAATGTCCTGCCCAACGCAGTCTATGAGACTTAACTGTTCTTATTATATCTGGCTTCCTATAAAGACCATGTAGTTCATTGTTATGTAGTCTTCTCCATTCACCTGTCTGTTCATCTCTCTTTGGTCCAAAAATTTTCCTAAGTACTTTATTCTCAAATACTTGTAATCTCCTTTCCTCTCTTAAAGTAAGAGTCCATGTTTCACACCCATATAATATAACTGGTAGAATAATAGTTTTATATATTTTCAGTTTAACGTTTTTTGAAAGGAGTTGGGACATCAAAGAGTCTCTGCAATGAATAATAGCACGCATTTCCAGAATTGAGCCTATGTTTAATTTCTTTGTGCATCTCATTCCTATTTGTGATCATTGTTCCTAGGTATTTGAATTCTACCACTTCCTCAAAATTTCCCTCATTTGTCATTAGTTGTCCATTTCCATTATATAATGAATTTCTACAAACTGACAAATTTCATGAAAGAATTTGGTGCGGAAATGTTCTCAAGTGACGGTTCAATATTGTTTTGCAAAGTGTGTAAAATTTCCGTGAATTACGTGAAGAAGTGCCATGTTTCGCAGCAAGTACACACTGCAAATCATACATATTCTCTTTGTAAAAAGGCAAAACAAGTTCCAAAAATCATCTCTGATATCTTTGTATGCTATTGATAGCATATGCTTATATTCTTTACGTAAGGCTGTAAAAATGTATGTTGTAGTCTATTTAAAGAGCGTATTTTGAATTTTATAGGGCCTATATTAATTATTATTAGTACCTATTTTGAATTTTTTAAACGCCTAACATCCGGACTCTAGTCATGACTGTTCCTGTATTTGTGGGCATATTTGGTTCTGTGATGTTTGGATTTCCCCACACTTGCATTCACTTTATCTGCTGACTGTACACACATCATCTAATTTATACCGATGTCAGTAGTTACTATATATTAATTACTATGGTATCTAAACCATTCAATACCAGAATACTTATGGGCATTACAAAGTTAATGCTGATGTGTTTTTTTTAAATAACATATTACAATTATTTATGCCAACTGGAAGACTGCTGAATATACAGTAAAACCCCATGTAATCAAAACCCAGCTTAATAAAAATCCAGAAAAAAAAAGTTTAATATCCTCCACAAACAATATAAAAATGATAATTAGTTCAATTTCCATATACCGTGTGGTCCAAAAGTCAGTTGACAAATTGGAGAAGTTTGGTTGATGTTAAAATGTTAAAACTAGCCACACTGATTGAATTGTCATGTTTGTGAGTTTCATTTCAGAGCTAACACAGATGTTCAAAGTGATGTCCATCCACCTGGAGACATTGTCTCACTCGATCACGGAATTCAGCACTCACATTTAAAAGTGTATCTCTTATTATTATTATTATTATTCACTGTTATAATAATTATTTCCTTTTTATTTTATTATTTCATTGTTACCATTGTTTCCAGAACCAAAGAAATATACATAAAAGAGCACATTCTTGTTATTGAGAAAACTTCCATTTGTCAACCAATTTTTGGGCTACATGGTATATATTTGTATATTTGAAGAGAAAATTTTTTGCCTAGACCGAGACTCGAACCCGGGACCTTTGGCTTGCCCGGCAAGCCAAAGGTCCCGGGTTCAAGTCTCGGTCTAGGCGAAAATTTTTCTCTTCAAATATAATTTATCCTTCAGTGAGAAGTGTTAAATCAATAATAAAAACATCAATAGAAGCCCTACTGGCTTTATAAAGTAGTGTTAAATTCCCAATAAATGTCTTTTTAACTAAGAAGCCACCATTTGCAAAGATAGAAGCAAAGGTTTCAAAGCATTTGGCACGAGGGAATTACAATGTATATAAGAGAAAAATTTGCATCTAGATCATAACTCGCCTCGGTAGCTCAGTTGGTAGAGCATTTGGCCCGGCAAGCCGAAGGTCCCAGGTTCGAGTCTTGGTCTAGGCAAAAATTTTTCTCTTCAAATATAATTTATCCTTCAGTGAGAAGTGTTAAATCAATAATAAAAACATCAATATATTTGTATGTTATAGTTCCCATGAATTACCTGAAAATATTTTGAATAAACGGAGCTCTACTATCCTCAAAGAGATTGGTTTGTAACTAACAAGCATATTTACGTAAATTTTTCTCTACCCAGATAACTAACACATATAATGATAGAATAACTCAATAAAAAATGGCTTACAGCAAGTTCTAAAACTGTGAGTGTGTTCCAATGCTACTCACGACACTTCTTGTACTTCTAGTTATGGCATTTATTGGGATGTATTTGGAGGCACCGCATAGCATAATTGTGTTAACCAATATACTACAAACTGGAGAGTTCTAAGTTTGATTCCAGGTGGGGTCAGAATTATTAAACCTTCTGGCAACAATATAACCTTAGAATCAACTCAACCTCTAACAGAAATGAGTACCAGCTGCATGTTCTGGGAGTAAATGTGGGCATCAATCAGGATGAAATTTCATGCCAATTGTCTAGAAAAGTGGGAATCTTAACCTCCTACCATCCCAAGGCTTCTTAAGGATTGCAGTGGGATCACTTTACCTTTTTATGTGATCTATTTTCAATTTACACGTGATTTCAATTACTATATAGCAAACTCCCGATTATCCGTGTGCATATTATCCGGTTTGCAGATTATCCAGGCATGACTCTTTTTTTTTTATTTAACTTTTATAGGAATTAATCAGTATAAGGTTTAATTTATGGTGAAATTAAATGTTTCTTACCTCTCCTCATATAAATTTTCTAAGTAGATTGCAATTTCGAGACAACAAAGGTCTCATCTTCAACACTTTCTTGGTGACTGATGTTATAATAAAGGAGAAATGCGCACAAACCGTGCAGATATTACATGTGAAGTGCTTAATTGTCTTTGCTATAAGCACTGATTGATTTAAGTCGCTTTTTACAATTCAGAATATGGTACTTTTCACATTTTTGTGAACACAAAACACATATACACATGTCGTTAGGTTCATGAAATGTCTTGTTGCAGCATATCTTGTGATGGAAGCCATGGACTGCCAGTCTGGTAGTAACATGACACATTTCACAGTTCGATTCTGTCCATCGTCTGTCTTGCATCGCACAGGTCGCATAGAATAATGATGGTATGTCCTCCTTCTTCTTCTCTTGCAGGTCTTGCAAAAGTACATTGTAGGCCTTACTAGATGGCAGGAGTAGTGTTGTCTGCAGATCTTGTATTAAAAACGTCTCTCTGGTGAGTTCGTAAACCAGCCTCGATCTCGTACTCGGTGATACTCCTAAGAGTCTCTTGAGGTATCTTGACTTCACTTTCTCCATATCTTCCAGTTGCTTATATGTGAGGTATTCTCATATCAAGTCGAGTCCATACACAAGTACGGGTAGTACCAAGTCCATAGCGGTGCTGATTGACAGTAATCTGATGTTCCTAATTTCATTCATTGTCCTTATTGCTGCCACTGCTCTTGATCTGATATGTAGCCTGAAGCTCTTCCCTGTTGTTTGTATCATGGGGCCTAAATATTTAAAGTTGTTAACTCTGTTGAGGATTTTCCCATTACATTAAATTTTTTCCGCTTCGGTCAGTCTGCCGCCTCTCCTAAACACTATCATTTCTGTCTTCTCTTCATTTATCTTTATGTCATTTCTCTCTGCCCAGCCGCTTAGTATATCTATCACTGTGGTGACTGATGTTATGTCAATCGGAAGAAACTCTTCTTCTTCCCTCTGTTGGTGGACCGATGAACCTCTGGATCACCAACAGAGGAAAGAAGAAGAGTTTCTTCCGATCGACATAACATCAGTCACCAAGGAAGTGCTGAAGATGAGACCTTTGTGGTCTCGAAATCGTGATCTACTTAGAAAATTTATATAAGGAGAGGTAAGAAACATTTAATTTCACCATGACTCTTTTTACTATATTTTTTTAAAAATGAAGATAAATACTGTATTTTGTATTGTCAACAAATGGCCTAAATTCGTGAATGTACTATGATGATGATGTATTGTTATGAAAAAATGCTTTATTTTTAAACGTGCTACTGTGAACTGCACTTAGGAACTAGCACAATAGAGTAACCTTCACTCACAACCCCCTCCCCTGATGCATTTAACGGTACCAACCAACATTCTGAGAATACAATATAATTTTGGAAATTTCCATTGTGTGAGTCACTGAAAGTTTGTTGTTACAGATTGAAACCACAGATATGCTGTGGCAGTGGGTTTGTTGCTGGTTAGTATTGTGGTCATCGATGTTCACTAGTGTGATTATCGCTGATTATTTGTCACCGCTGGTTATAAGTGCAGATATCGGTGGTTACTAGTATAGTTGTCGCTGGTTACGATGGCCATTTTGAATAACTTATAACCAGATGGGTCATGACAGGAAATAGTCCCACTTTTTTTCATATTTACGAGTAAAATAAAATAATGATATTGTTGTCTTGAGAGAACCCTTGAGGATGCCGGACGCAGTCTCTGGAAAAACATCGGGGAACTACAAGCCTCACGACCACGGCCAACAGCCCGGAAATCTTCTACAAGATCATCATAGTAACTCCGGCCATGAAACCCTAATTCAAAATAATGATAATTACAAATCACACCTAAATACATTTAGGCTCGAAACTATGAACGCATTAGACCATAAAAGTCGTTCTCTGCCTGTACTCTGCTGAGAAAGTTGCATCCAAATACGTTTTTGCATACTCAAAAATCTGTTCATGCGATAATAATTGTTGAAATTCCTAAGCTACATGGCGAGGTGACTTAGCAGAGAAACGAATCGTGAGCAACTTGATGGGAACCAATGAAGTTTGAAACCTTGCCACGTACCTTGCTGCTTTAGCCAAGATGTCGGAACTTGAAGACTTTGATCATGTTTTCGGTATACGCAGAGAAAAGGAATTTGATAGAGTCTACAAAAGAATTCAACTGGAAGAACAGGAGAATCGGCGTAATATTGCGCGATGCAGACGTCGTCGTATGTGGTATTATTTGCGGGATGCAAGCATAAATGCATTCCTCTAGCAGACAAAAATAACGGAAGTGGTTTTATCGCTGAGAATTCTGGGTAACTTCTTGCCAATATTACAAAAACGACTTTCATGCATGACCAGTTAGTGGGTAGCTAATTCGATCTTTGTACTTGCTCACGGAAAGTCAGCTCACCAGTGATTGGAAGTAATTTGAGTATAGACTAATGTATTTGCATGCGGCCTTTAATATAATATTTTATGAACATTTGTTGCATTTAAGTACTGTTAAAGGGGGTAAATACATTTCTGATCACCTTCAACAGCACCGAATAACTTAATTGGATTATCCGTGTTTTTCAATTTTCCGAGCATATCTCGGTCCCAATTAACACGGAAATTCGGGAGTTTGCTGTACTAAGTTTTGAATATAGCTCTCACTAATACACTAACTACATTTTTTGTAAAAAAAATTTTGTTTTAATTAATAAGATTGCGCCATAACAAAAAGAAATATTTGATAATAAAATTTTTAAAAATCTAAACCCATTTTGTTGAATTACTTTCCGAAAACTTAAATTATGAATAATACCTCTTCCGCCGTCTTTCATCAATTTCCAGTCTTTGATGTCTCTTGTTAAACACCTCATCATCCAGATTCTCTGTACCTTCCATAGTGTAGCAACTTGTATATACCTTAAGTCTCCAACTCGGGACCTAAAATCAACAGGAAAACAATAAAACAAAACTAGTAATCTTTTCCAAAAATATAAATTAGATGCCAAAACTGAACAAACACCTCAAATGCCAAGCCCATTAGATTGCCAACTGTACAATGCAACCCTCTCAATAGACGAAATAATAAAGAAAAATTATACAAACCCATCAATAGCCAAACAAATGACCTTAGAAACTATTAGTACAAAGTTCCCAGAATCAGAATGGCTAAGAGTCTTCACAGATGGCTCCAACCCCAAGAGTAAAAATGCTGGCGCAGGAATCTACTCTCATCTGTTTAGTCAATATGTTGCAGTAGGCACAAACAATACAGCCTTCGATGGTGAAGTAAAAGCCATAGAAGTAGCACTCCAGAACCTCCTATTCCGAACAAAAATGTTTACAATAGCTGTTATTCTGGCAGACTCTAAGGCCACTATACAAGCAATAACGTCCAACCAAACACCAGAAAATTAAACCATCTTGGAATGTCATAACCATCTGAAATACCTCAACAACCAAAACAAATTAATAGCCTTCCAGTGGATACCCTCACACATCGGAATAGTCAGCAATGAAATAGCTGATGGACTTGCCAAAAAGGGTACCAAAATACAGATAACAACCCACCCCAAATCGAACCTCCACAGAAAGATCGAAGAAATTAAGAAAGCATTCCAAATGGAAAACATGAAAGAAAACATTGCAACAGCAAGAGGGAAACCATGGGAAAAAATTGATGAGCAAGGTCGCAAGGAAGCAGTAGCAAAATTCAGACTGATGTCAGGACACGACTGACTGGCTCACCACCTCCACAGAATACACGTTTTCCAATCCGACAGATGTGTCATATGCAAAGACCCGGACCTCATCATGGACAAACACCACCTTCTAGTCTGTCCAGCTTTAAATCCAACTGCACAACACTCTAAGGACCTTGTTCGCTTGTACTGGGAAGCCAGAGAGAAAATGACTTAAGCGCCAAATCTCGCCATTAGAAAACAACAACAATAAAACAAAGCTCTAAGTTTTTACCCCTACTCATTATACTTAAGAGTTAAATAATTCTAAAATTATTGCTTCTTAAAAATAAAATTCACATCTGTAGGGAAATAAGCATAACTAAATCAGATTGATATAATAAAGTTGGGAAATTTTACATTATGAGGTTTTCGTAATAAAAATCAAATAATTCGTGAATTCTTCTTACCTCATACACCTACGTAATTTAACACAGAACCGCTGTATCGGGAATCATCAATCCCACCCATCCTCAACTGTTGTCACAACTGTCAATTCTTCATTAATTTTGAGTTTCTGGATGATTACAAAGTTCTTCAGCACCAGATGGCAGTTTAGAAAATGGCCAGCATAATGAAGAATTGACAGTCATGACAACAGCTGAGGATAGGAATGACGATTCCTGATACCGCAGTTCTGTGTTAAATAACATACGAGGTAAGAAGAATTCACAATTCATTTGGATTTTTTATAAATCAGACTGGTCAAAAAAACCCAAGAGGGAAGGGCAGTGCCCAACTTAGGCTGTAAGAGCCTTGGAAAGGAAGAATAATAAATTCCAGGTTGACTTCCTTATTATCGCACCAAGATGGTAGGAACGAGTAATATTAAACCTTACAAACATTTAGAGAAATGGTGCGAGTTCCAAATAAACTAACTGTAGTGTGTGACTCCCATTCACCGAGAATAACAAGCACTGATGCTGGACCCACTTGCCACCAAGTACTGGAGAAAATGTCATGGACCACTTTTATATTTTCAGCAGGCGATGACACTTAAGAAGGTATGGAACCACTGTTCTAAGAAACCACTAGCACAATACTATTATCTGTCCAACATAAGAAGCGCACTTTGACATTTAACTTCCGAATGTATTACTCCACGCAGCATGTGTAAGAATGCAGGCGAACTCTGTCAACTGTTTGTTACAACCCGATAAGTTAATGCACAACAATCATTTTAATTCTTAATGTTGCAGGTTGTATTAACATTATGGAAGACATTACTAGAAACAAGTACAATACCAAACAGCCCCCCGATCAATTGCAGTTGCATCATTTTGTCTTGAAACTGGTCATGATTGCTTGGCAGCACATCTACATAAAATTAAGCTACTAGACTCTCCACACTGCATAGTATGCAAGGACACAAATATGATATTGAACAAGGATCACTTGATGTTCTGCGCTGATCTTCAGAAAATAGTTGGAACACCATTCCAAATTGCTGAATATTATTGGGAAGCCCACAAGCGGATGATGACAAATCAAGAGCTTCAGAACATTTGAATACTACTACATTTACAATGGTATGTCAAAAACTAATTAATTATAATTGTTAATATTAAACAAAATTATTCATATTTAAAGAGAAAAATTATACGCTCAGACCCGGACTTGAACCCGGGACCCTTGGTTTTCTAGTCCAAGTGCTCTACCATTTGAGCTACCTGAGCAAGTACCGATCTAAATGCAAATCCCTCTCTATATACGTTGAAATTCCCGCCCACCAAATGCTTTGAAGCCTTTGCTTCTATCTTTGCAAAATGGCAGCTCCTATATTAAGAAGACATATTTGGGAATTATACATTACATTATAAATGCCGGTCTGAGCGTATAATTTTTCTCTTTAAATATGATTTATCCATCATTGAGATGTATGAAATTAATAATAAAAACATCAAAATTATTCATATCAAACATTTAAATTAAAATGACTGTACTTGCAGAAATAAAATAAAAAGCCTATGAACCTTATAATGAACTGTTCACTTCACAAAATTGTACCGAAAGTACAATTTTGATACGTAACTTCTATGTACTGTTATCCTCCCTCTTCAGTGAGATTTATGAACTGTGCCAATTTCCTCCTTTTTTGTGTTTACTCCCACTCATCTTCCTACCCCTTCCCTCTGCACTGTCTGTAAGTGCGCAACTTCCCCTCTTCCTCGGAACACTCAAATATGTGAAGCAAGTTGTAAACAGGGTCATTCATTCATATTCAGTTTGTTTGTCATCATCTGGTTGACGTCAGTCAGCTCGAGGAGAGCTGTATTGTTTTGTTTTTGGTCCGGTAAGCCAGGGTAGGGTATCCGGGGGTATGGACCCTAACCCTTGGCTGGACTAAATGGTATGCATGAGAGCTTGTGTGAGTAAATATTGTAATTTTTCTTATTATTTCTGTATTATCCACAAAACTGGATTCAAGTAATGATCAGGTTAATTGATTTGTATTTATATTATTTATGTATTCATGTTTTCTTTAAAGTTTTGTAATGGTCAAGAGTTATTTCTGTTTAAGCATTTTTATATTTCAACACCAGACTAATAATTGGAATATTAAATTCTATTTTTAGAAAACAAGAATGTTTAATTACTGTGCTTGTTAGCTATGCTATTGCTGCCTTATATTTTTCCTATATACAAGCTTTCTCAAGGTTATATCTACATCAGTTAGGAAAAACCGGGTAAGTCTTCAAAGCGATTTTTACAGGAGAGCAAAAACTAGTTCAATGACTTATATCAAAGAGTGCATACATCGAAAATTCAATGCTTAATAACACCGTCACTATTCGCTTGACGACTTACCCGTTTTTACCGAACGTGCATCGGACCAAAAGCTATCAGGAAATGTTAATAACTCATTTTCGACCAAAAGTTGACTTACCCGGTTTTTCCTAACTGATGTAGATATTAGCTGCCCTCTTCCTTCTAGCTTTCATGATTGTAAATATTATACTAAGTTAAATACGAGTAATATAAATTACTACAGTGTGTTTAAGAATTCTTGTTAATAATTAATGTTATTAAATCTATACAGGAAAGATGAATCAATCTTTGCCTCTGATGGGCCTGGGCTAAGGAAAATAGATAGCACTTACATTTATGAACTGGACGCTACAATTAGGATAGCTAAATACATTAGTAGATTCTCTCTCTCTAGGCCAGTAAAGATCCAAATATGGTAACGGACTCTTCTGGGTTCAGGGACCAGAGGGTTCGGTGACCGTTCAAAATTGTCCACCACTCTTAAAACAGGTTTAGGCCTTTTCCTCTTTTTGTTGGACGTTTTGATATTACCAGTTTCTTTTAATTCCCTGTGAACATGTACAACACTACTCTCCGACACACCAGTATATTCTGCAGTTAATTTAACTACATCATTCACTACAGTGCTAGGATTGTGGTCCATAAACTTACAAAATACATTCAACACCATTCTTCACCACTCTTTAACAATTTCCCTTTGTGCTTCTAATAATTTTGATCACACGTTTTATCACCGAGTTAATATGAACTACCTGACAGCTGCCATATTTGTAACTGACATTCAACTTCCTCTCAAGAATCGTTAAGTTTCAAACAAATGTGAATTTTTTAATTAGTTCTAATTATATTATTTTTAGTCTGATCATCTTACCTCAATATTAAAGTTGATTTGTTCTTGAACATGTTTCAAAACAATTCTGTTTTATTGTCAGCTTTTCGAGACTGGTTTTATTTATGTTGCACAACCTGGATGTCGATGTCAACTCCATCCTGTGGTTGGCCAAAGAACCTCCAAACAAGGTCACGCTCCATCAGTATATCAAAATTCATAACTCTGTTTTTGTTCTTCTGAATATAATTTTTTTCTCAAATAGTCAGCTCTTTTGTATTTTCTAACTGTTTTAATAATTTAGTGTCTGAATTTATATTATGTTTTTCAGACCAAACATGAGCAGCAACTGCAGATTTTTCTATTTCCCCATTTTTAATATTTCTTATGTGTTCTTTGGTTCTAATTTTTAGGTTTTCTTTTTGTTTTTCCTATATATATCTTTTCACAACCCATGCATTCAATTTGATATATTCCTGACTTTTTATTTTTATCAGTTTTTTCATTTTTGTTGGTTTTTATTAGTTTATTTAAACTGTAGTTATCAATTAAATAAAAATAAAACATAGTTTTATTTGATTTTCATATTTATTATATAATTCAGTGACAGCTGTTTCGGTACACTGTACCTTCTTCAGACATGTTAACAAATTATGAATTGTGTTCCAACTGATCTAAGCAACAATACAACAATATTTATTTAAATTTTTAAACTGTAGTTATTTTACGGTGCTAATTTAATATTAAACTTCTCAAATATCTTTTGGAATTTACTATGTACCCAAGGGTGAAATGTGAATTTCTTATATTTTTTCATAGATGGTTCTTCTTTTTCAAGAGTACTTCTGTTTTAGTTAGTCTCCGACCTTTGAAGAAATATGTACGTATATACTGTATTCTGATCAACTACAGTTAACATAAATACCTTTAAATACATAATTATATTAATTGAGTACATGATCTATTTTTTCGCTTCTGCTGAACTGTGCTTTGGTCATGAACGAATCGCAGTAACTGCAGCAGTTATGTGCTTCGTGGATTACCCACCCATTTATTTTCCTGAAGTGTCTTTCTTAGGCTGGACAGAATTTAGTGGATAAAATCAGCCAGAGCAAGAATAGACCCTGGCATCCATGTCCCCACAGAACTTCATGACTTATTAATGAACTACCAATATCTTATAATAAAAATAATAAACTTTTTACTAACCTCAACATGACCATTTATTTTGGGCTCTTCTACTCCCCATGGAACATCAGATTCTCCAACAGGTGTATAATATAGAGTATTAGTAGTTAACACAGCATCTTTCTTTGCAGGTGCACCTAAGTAAATTAATAAGATACAAAATGTGAAGTTAAATACAGTGTTAATTCAACTAAAGAGAAACATTTCTGCCTAAACCAGTATTTGAATTGAAGATTTCCACCTTTATGCTCTGATTCACTAAACCATTGTGCTATTTAGGCAGTCAGGAAGAGACACAAATCTTTCTCAAATCCCAGGTTAGACACATATATTTTTATGAATGAATGAGTCACTTCTATCTTACCTCATACTTTGTTTTTTTTTTAAACATGGGAACTGCAGTTTTCAAGAGGAGTCCCTCTTATCTTCAGTATGACATAAGATTCATTCATTAAATTAAGAACTTTATATTTTTTTTTCTCCAATGCCCCAGGTTGTCGTTTTGACATTTCTGGTGTTCTCTCCCACTTCTGAGCTTGGGGCACCTGGAAGGTAGGGTTACACTGCCCCGATGATATGAGAGTTCATGATGAATGTAATGATGCACCAGGAGAGGCTTTAAAGTAAACTTAATCTAATTAGGCTTGCTGCAGACTGACTGTGGTCCCCTGCCTCCACTCTTATATAAGGCGCGAGGAAATTTCCAGAAACAGCTTCTAGGCAGTTCGAAGCCTTTCTCAAAGGAGGAAGGAGGCACCAGTAGAACCATCTGGCAACACACTCCAGACAATTCTACTGGCCGTGTGGGTAATCTAACTCGCCATGGACAACTTGCCTGTGCAATTCAAAGTCACTATGTGCGACACGTAACAATATTATTTCCCATATTTAACTATGAAGAAATATTTCTCTTCAATTGTATTAACTATTGCATACGAACATCAAGTTTGAGTACATTAACTTCAATATTATGTTTATAATTAGATTATATGGCACTGAATAAATTCCCACTATAATGTATTCTCAGTAGAACCAAACTTGTCATAAAGTGAACAGAAGTTCACTGGTAAGGATACATGGGAGTTTCAAATAAAGAAAGATTTGCATTTCATAAACATATTATGGGAAATAAAATTATGAGGCTTTCAAGTAAGTAAATAAAATGTCATAATTACCTCATATGAGGTAAGAAAATTACGACTCATTTTATTTATTAAAGATTTGTCTCTCTTCCTGGATTGCCTAAGTAACACAATGGTTTATATTTGAAGAGAAAAATTTTCGCCTAGACCGGGACCCTTGGCTTTCCGGGCCAAGTGCTCTACCAACTGAGCTACCGAGGCAAGTTACAATCTAGACGCAAATTTTTCTCTTATGTACGTTGTAATTCCCTCGCACCAAATGGCCAGAGTCCCAGTCTAGGTGAAAATTTTTCTCTTCAAATATAATTTATCCTTCAATGAGAAGTGTTAAATTAATAATAAAATCGTCAATAGAAGCCCTACTGGCTTTAAAAAGTGGTGTTAAATTCCCAATAAATGTCTTCTTAACTAAGAAGCCGCCATTTGCAAAGATAGAAGCTATGGTTTCAAGCATTTGGCACGAGGGAATTACAACGTACATAAGAGAAAAATTTGCGTCTAGATCGTAACTCGCCTCGGTAGCTCAGTTGGTAGAGCACTTGGCCCGGAAAGCCAAGGGTCCCGGGTTCGAGTCCCAGTCTAGGCGAAAATGTTTCTCTTCAAATATAATTTATCCTTCAGTGAGAAGTGTTAAATTAATAATAAAATCGTCAACACAATGGTTTACTGCACCAGCACATAAAGCCGGAGATCTTGGGTTCAAATCTTGGTTTAAGCAGATTTTTTTTTACTTTAGTTGTATTAACTATTGGATGTAAACACCACACCTGAGTACATTAATTTCAATATTATATTCTTAAATGCAATGTATCATCAATAAATTCAAAATATCAATACGAAATTATTTTACAACTCACCTTGTAAAATAAGACTCTCACCTGAAAATGTTTCACTCCCATTTTATTTTCACCTAAATTCTAAGTAAATAAGTTGAGTCTGTTATCATCTTACCTCATATTTTAGGAAGCATTTCCAGACTCTGTCTGAAGAAGCTAAAGATAGAACAGAAATGTTTTGAAATGCGTCCTAAAATATGATAACAGATTCAACTTACCATATTTTACAGACTATTAAGACGCACTTTTTTCTTCGGAAAATTTCCTTCAAAATTCAGGTGTCTTATACTCGAAATTAATATAACAATGTCCAATGTTTGATTTAAAATTCCCTTACTTACTCACCGGCACTATCAAACCTGTAGGTTCATGGCCACGTGGACATAAGCTCTCCATACATCCATATCCTGAGCTAATGCTTTCCAAACATTCCCTGTATAATCTACTTCCCTCAAATCATAGTTAATGTTATTCTCCCACCTCATTCTTGGTCTACCAATTAGGCATTTTCCCTCTGGCTTTCCTACAAGAAGCTTCCATGCAAGTCTTTCATTCCCCATACATGCAACATGTCCTGCCCATCGCAGTCTACAAGGCTTAACTGTTCTTATTATATCTGGCTTCCTATAAAGACCATGTAGTTCATTGTTATGTAGTCTTCTCCATTCACCTGTCTGTTCATCTCTCTTTGGTGCAAAAATCTTCCTAAGTACTTTATTCTCAAATACCTGTAATCTCCTTTCCTCCCTTAAAGTAAGAGTCCATGTTTCGCACCCATATAATATAACTGGTAGAATAATAGTTTTATATATTTTCAGTTCAACATTTTTTGAAAGGAGTTGGGACATCAAGAGTCTCTGCAATGCATAATAGCACGCATTTCCAGAATTGAGCCTATGTTTAATTTCTTTGTGCATCTCATTCCTATTTGTGATTATTGTTCCTAGGTATTTGAATTCAGCCACTTCCTCAAAATCTCCTTCATTTGTCATTAGCTGTCCATTTCCATAATATAATGTATTTCTATGTGTGACCATATATTCCCGCCAGTCTTAAAAATGTCATATATTCGATGCTGCGGGAAACCTATCTCTATCTGGCAACATTGGATTCAACTGGCAATAGCAGTGCACCGATGCGATGAACATGAGTTGCAAGGGTTCACAAGCTGGCTAACACTGTCTCCATCACAAACCCAGAACACTGTCTAGTTATGATGCCAGTGAATTTGAACAAATGGGTAATGGATGAAACCCAACATGAATTCATGCCGAAGGGTGCTTTAAAAAGACAATACAATCAAACAAGTGTGTCAGTGGATAAAAAAGTTGTCTAGAGTGAGAGAAGACATTATTATTAAATCATACAAGAAATGTGGCGTAAGTAACACTCTCGATGGCAGTGAATACCATCTTATATATGAAGAGGATAATAATGAAGAGGAAGAAGAAAGTTCGGATGATGATTTTTAGGGATTTTAAAGATAAAAATGGTTACGGCTTTATAAGGTTCTCGCAAGACCAGTATTAAGATATGGTAGTGAAGCATGGACAATACGAAGAAGAGATGAAAGCCAAATAACAGCAAATGAGATTCAATTTATGCGCTGTACAGCAGGCTACACAAAGTAGGACCATAAAAGAAATGAGGAAATTATGGAAGAGTTGGATGTAGAACCTATTCTTCACCATATACAAAACTACCAGAACAAGTGGAAAGCCCATCTTCAACGAATGCCGTCTCATAGAATTCCAAAAGCCATACTTCGCTACTGCCCCCAAGGCAAAAGATCGCTGGGCTGTCCAAAAAAGCACTGGAAAAATTTCTCTTTGAGACCATAAGAGGCCACACGGCCTAATACTTGCATGGATGATGATGAAAATGGTTTTTATAAACTAAGATTTTTTTTTAGTCTGGCTTTGCAATCTAATAATAAAAATGATAAAAATGTTATTTTTTTTTAAAAATTGCTTAAAAATTAAGGTCCGTCTTGTAGTCCATAAAATACGGTATTTATTAAGAAGAACCTCATAATGTTACTTCCTATTGTAATTTCACAATAAATTTCAGGTGTTGGCGTAATGTGACTGATTGTTTTTAGACATCATCCCTCATATGAGATGACTCAAATCCCCTTATTTAATTGGCAGTACTTGTTGTGTTTGCTAGCCAATGGGAGTTCGTCGGTTTTACTTCCATTCTGAAGAAAACCATACTCAGGATTTTTTAACACCTGAAAACAAAAATCTATCAACTCTAACCGGTTTGAACCTGTGAACCTTGGAACCAGGGGTGAGCATGGTTCCTAATGTTTTGAAAATTGGCTTCAGCTTTAATTGAATTTTTATTAAATCCACCCCTTAACCTCTCATTGGATTCCAATGCAGCACGCTGATTGAGATCCTGGTATAGGATATGAAAAATGTGGTTAAAAATATGGTTTGTTACAATGAAATGATACATATAAAAAAACTGAAACCAGCAACATTATATGCAAAAGAAACCAAGAAAGTTTCTGCAAAAATTAAATTATAGCGCAATGTAAATCTAAAATTTAAACCTTTGGTCCTAAGTTTTTTGTGGATTCTTTTATGTTCCCCAGATGTCTCCTTGATTATAGAGTTCCGTCCATCATGGGAGATCACATCACTATTAACAGATGAAGTCCAAGATGCAAGTCGTTTCCGACGACTCACAGTTCCACTTAAAACAGTATCAGATTCCCTCCTCCTCCTCCTTTTAGAAACATCCCAGGAGGAGCGAGGTGTAGCATTGTTTTGTGCATCTGTCTCGATAACAACATCGCTGTTATTCACTACAGTTTCGACACTGTTTATACTACTGTCAATAGCATCTAATGGTATAGTGATTGTTTCTGAGTCACACTCTATGACAGATGTGCCTAGCGGACCAACGAGCACAGGAGTTGAAGTTGTTAAAGTTTGTGGTGGCACATTCGGAGGACTTGTACATGTCGCTGAAGATGGCACAAATAATTCAGATACTTCACGATGCTTCTGCAATGTAACTCTCCTATCCATCCGCTCCAATCTCTGCCGAAGCTGAAAAACAAATTATACCAAACTGAAACATTTATTACCTTTTAATAAGTAGGCCTAAAGTGAATAAGTATAATAGATAGAGCTTGGTCTGAAAAGCAGTTAACCGATACAGAAGCTAGCCTAATCAAACACACAGATAAGCAAAAAGAACTCACAGTCTGGGAAAAAATCCACATCCAAAAAAATAAGAAAGATAAACTCATGAATTTTGAAACTCCCGCAAATTTTGACCTGATCCAGAGGTTCATCGGTCCACCGATAGAAGTAAGAAGAAAACTGCCAAGAAACGACATAAAACCGGTTGTCCAGAGGCTACTGAAGATGGAGATAAGCTCCAAAACTGCAGTATAGAAGAAAAAGGATATGAGGTGAGGTAATAAAAACATTAATTTAATTCTTAGATAGAACATTATTTAGCAACACCCTTTCTTCATAATAGGTAATTTCAGTTTCAAATAAAGATTAAATGAAAGGTTCTCAAATTTTGCTCAGAGCCATCTTATTTCAGACTTTTATATGCCATAAATGTTTCCAGTCCTAGACAGAGTTTTATTTAAGAAAGAAAAAATAACACTCGAATCAGGACTTGAACCCTGGATCTCGGATTCTGCACATCAGTATACCAATTAACACTATTCAAGACACAATAAGAATGTCAACATTTCCTTCCACTTACTCAATTCTCATTCATCCGAAGTTTCGGTTCGAGCATTGATTTTACTTTCTTAAATAAACAAATAAGACAAAATGCTTAACAATATCAAAAGAACCAGTAAGATGCAAATTAGAAGTGGAAAGAAAAATTATAGAACAAGTGTCAGAATTTAATTACTTAGGTGTAGCCGAGCGGTTAAGGTAGGAAGCCTTGGCGCAGAGCTACGGGACTTGCGCTGATTCGAGTCTCCATGGAGGAAGAAATTTTTTCATGGTATTTCGGCCAGTATGGGACCGGTGCCCACCCAGCATCGTGAGGCAATTGGGTAGCTACAATAAGTAGTGGCTCCAGGTTGAGGAACCAGCTATAACGGCTGGGGGACTCTACATGCTAACCACATGTCACCCCTACACTGGCTGTTGATCATCTACCTCTGTGATTGACACATGTGGATGTGAAGGGCCAGCAGCCGGCTGGTAAAAGGGCAACCGCTTAAAAGTGGAAAGACCCTCAATCGGAATCGGAAGGTGTATTAATAACAAACACTAAACATTTAATAAAAGAAGTAAAGAAACAAGCTGATAAAGCAGCACAAATATCAGGGTATATGAATGATTTAATTTGGCGCAACAAACATGTCAATAGAAAACAAAACCCGCATATACAAAATGATAGTTCGAGCAGTTATCGTATATGCAGCAGAAACTAGGGCTGATACAACAAAAACTAAACAAATAATAAGCACATGTAAAATGAAAATCTTAAGAACTATTCAGGGAAAAACATTATTTGATAAAATACACAACACAGAAATTAGGGACAAATGCCATATTCAAGACATAACCAAATTTATTATAGATAGACGAAAATATTGGAAGGGTCATATAGAAAGAATGGAAGAAAACAGACTTGCAAAAAGAGCTAAAGAAGATATACCAATGGACGGGAGAAGAACAAGAGGAAGACCAGCCAAGAGATGGATAGACAGTGAACGCACATCCAATACGTCTTCCTCCAAAGAGTGATTTTGGAAATAAACAGGATCAAAATCCTACAAATTAAGTTTAAGAAGAAGAAGAAATAAACCTCTCTCAAGGATTGGTAAGTGTTAATCAATAAAAAATACTTCTGGATAGATGTCAGCTGGCATGTTAGTAGGGACAGCTATCAGTCTTTGGATGAACAAGAAATGTACAAGTGGAAAGAATGGTTGATGTTATCATGACTTATACGGTGTAATTTGTATCATACAGAATCAGACGTCCAGGGTTCAAGTCCTGGTTTGAGCATATTTAAAAAAAAAATAAAACACTATCCATAAATGTATGTCAATAACACAGGACTCCAATTTATTTCTCTTCCATAGGAACTTTTTAATCTCCATGATAAACAGGTCTGAAAGACTCTTGGGTTACCCGACATCCACTGACCTCACATCCATGAATATTAATCATAGAGGTAGAACAAACATCCAACCAGTAAACAGATAACATGTTATCAGTCTGTTGAGACTACCCATCATTACAGCTGGTGTTCTTAACATGGAGTTGCTACTTATAGCTATCCAAATTCCTAATGATGCTGGGTGGGTACTGATCCCATATATTAGCCAAAATTCCATGAAAGAACTTCTTCCAAGGGGTATTCAGCCTCTGTACATCCCACAGTTCTGCATCAAGACTCCAATCTAAATGCACCAGAAAAACTATTGAACCTGCAAATCTTGTATTCAAGAAGAGCCCAATTACCATTAGCTGTCCCATTTATTTGTTGACAATTTTTGGAATTAATTTTAGGTTCATGCCTTAAATTCAAAATATGATTTTAAAAGTGCCCATTAGTCAAAAATTAATTAATTGACACCACCGAACCGGGGGGTTCATGCCCCTTTGGGATCGATCTTAAATGTAGTACATGGTCATCTTTGAATAAAATATGTTATGAAGTATATGTAAAATAGCACATGGGGCTTTCAGATGGGAAAGTTGATTAGTATTTTATTTAATGATGCACTTTAACAATTTAGGTCATCAGCATCGCAATTAAAACTGGGTGTGAAAGGGCTGATTAATTTTGTTCTTCTTCTTCTCGTAAGCCCATGTTTTCTTTTACAGAGATTTAGGCGCTCTCCCCTACAGGGAAGAATTTGAACCATACTAATTTAGTTACACTTGTTATAGTATAGATGTCATTTGAGTGGTCCGTGGTCAGCGTTTTGCCTCATACTGACATCTAAGAAATCAAGGTAGTACTAAGACGGGAAAATTCGGTAAATTTTGCATTAGAGGCCTTTTCATTCAGGCTTAAGGATCTTTTACGAGCCTAAAAATCTTCAGACTCGGGACGCATGGCTTAAAGTCCCTCCCAGAGGACTTGCTCCTTGGATTTTACCATCCTAAATAAATCCATGGACCCCGGCCGGGTGGGGGCACGCCGTAGCGTAGTGGTTAAGGCACTGAGCTACAAGCCGGAGGTTCGAGGGGTCAAGTCCCGTTGGGGGTCAGGATTTTTAAACTGACCCAAAACCTCTGGCGGCAATATGGCCCTGGGTCGACTCAGCCTCTAACGGAAATGAGTACCAGACGCTGTTCTGGGGGTAAAGGCGGCCGTCACGCAGGGCTGACAACCCGGCTGACATAAAGTGCCGATTGTCTAGAAAAAGTGGGAGCCTTAACCTCCTATTACCCCAAGGGCCTCCGGGCCTGTTGTGGGATCACTTTACTTTTTACCCCGGCCGGGTTTGAACCCATGACCCTCAGGACCAGAGGTAAGGAGCATAACTACTAGTCCACTGCGGCCGATTAATTTTGTTCTAAGGTCTTCAATTCAAGCTTAAGGTTCTTTTATAGTATGTACCATAATCTTAAATATGAGAACAACAACTTTCCTTCCTTTCCAAAGGAAGCCATACTCAGAATTTTTACACCTTTGAAAATCCATAAAACTAACACATCTTCACACTTGAACCTCAAAACCAGAGGTAGCATGGTAATGATTAGTGCACCAGGACTGTATCCGTTAATCAAATCGATAGTCCTGTACAAACCAGGCATTAGAGAAAAGCAGACATTTTTCAACTACAATGAGATCGATCCTGTGACAAAGTTGGCCATATCATAGTGAATAATGGCATAGCCCATTGTTGGGCCATAGCCTCTCCTTTGTCAGGAGTTAATACACTACAGCCACTGTATTTCCAGCTCTGAAGTTGTTATACGAGGAGAAGGGAGAAACTCACCCTCTACTGCCAATAAGGAGGTAGTTGAGTAGGAGTGGATGTCTGCCACAACCAATCACTCCTCTTGTCGCAACTATAGCGCGCTAGTAAGGTTTGAAATTGCTGATATGTCAGCTGTATGTCTGCTAACGGCATACATAAAGCACCCCCCCCCAACTGAATATCCATATCGGCAACACTGTTGTGAAAAGTCAGGGTCAGAGAATCAGGTAAATTTAAGTGCTGTTTTCCCATAGTTCAATAAACTGAGAAATCAAGGGTAAGTAGAACTGCAGTTGGGCCATTTTTTTTTTTTGTTTTGTTTGCTATTTCTGATACTTTCTTTGGACCAAAAACCACATACACATATTCCTCAAGTACAATTACATTACAAAATAGTAAACCATCTTTTTTAAATTGCAATAAGCTACAATTGCAAGAAATTTTATGTATTTGGATAAGGTGTATAAACCGTCGCACATTAATTCTTCTAAGTTCTATAGAATCGCAGTGCGCATGCACGAGTTGCAGTAATGGTTAATGTAACTTCCGGTAGATGGCTCTGAAGTCGGCATTCCCAAATGCTAAAAAAAATGGACATAAACTAACTTCCCATTTTCTAACCTAACAAAACAGTTTACATGCATATTATTTATTTCCAAATGCAAACAAAAATGGACATAAACTAACTTCCTATTTCCTAACCTAACAAAACAATTTATGTGCATATTATTTAACAAACTATAAATTAATTTTACGTACACTAACACTAAATATGGTTTCGAATTATTTTCAAATGTTGGTAACTGCGATGTGAGTCACCTAACGGATGTTACATGAAGCATTTCCGCGCCTGTAGAACTCGAACAATATTTGCATAATTTAGAAATATTTAAGAATCGTAAGGAATGTTTATAAAATGGTTCTAAAATGTTTAAAATAGTACCAAACGTTATTATAAATGGTTGAAAAATGTTTAGTGCATCAGTGGCATAAGAATATTACATGGAAAATTGTGTGCGACAGTTTATACACCACAGCCATGAATTTTTCCCATCCATAAAATTTTAGCCATTTTGGGCAGGATTACACCTGCAATCATTTGTAAGTCACCAGTACCCAAGGTAAACTCAAAATTAAGCCCGTGAAATTTAAAAATGTGCAGACCTCAAATTCCTATTTTGTTACTATTTATGGTAAATAGCATAACCAGTCAGTTGATATGTATGGAATGGCACAACTTCTGTTGTAGTGGTAGAACAAGGAAATCAAAAAGTTTCGTGAAATTTTCTTATATTTTTAATTATTGCATATGTTGACCTATATGTGTAACCTGTAACTTATAGCATAAAAAAACAAGAATCAAACCATGTAGGCATATCGAGGAGCAACAGTCCTATTAGTGATGTATCCGAACAACACATGAAAATATATTCTTTATTTTTCAGCTATATAATAAATTTAATATAACGATGTCCTAATTTATAAATTAATATCCCCATAATAATCATCATTTTTACTTTATTACATACCATTATTTAAATTCGTTTTGAAGAGACATAAAAGTTACAGCATATTTTATAACCTACAAAATTACACCATTTTAATATAAGTATATAAAAGTAATTGATATCACCAAATTATTTAAAAATGTCTTTAAAAAATCGTTAACTAGAATATATCTATTCAAATATAACGAATAAAGGTTTTTTGCGACTGACACTACTTGTCAACAAAGACGAAAAACTCAAATACCAGTTAACCCTGAATATATTTACTTCGTAAGAATTCAGTATAAATAAATCAATCCAAATAAAGTTTTGAATCACAAAAACAAATACTTACAGTTTCATTTTCTTGCCTCAAAGCTGACAGTTGTTTTTCTTTTGTCACTAATTGTTCTGATTGTTGTTGAATTAAATCAAGATGTAACAAGAGTAATTCTTTCAAATGTTTAACTTCAGCACTATCTTTTTGAACTGTTGTCCCATCTGTCAAACTTGCATACATGTGATCGAATTCACAGGAATATGCGAGTATTCCTCCTTTAGTGTCTTGTGAATTAAATGGATCAACTTGTACTGGCTTGGCACACGATATGTGATCATGAATTGCTGCTACCATGTTTATGGACGCGTCTGTCGGAAATTCTGCAACACCGCCTCTGTTTTCACCATTTAAAACAGGTGAAGTGTTTGACATGTTTCTTATTGTGAAGTCCAATAATTCTGTATTTTTCTCCAACAGTAATGTAAAATCTGTAGCGTACAAAACATGAAATTTCACTTAAAAAGATCATCGATTCACCAAAAATTATTGTACACACCACACCATAACATTTATTAGTTCTTCGAAAACTTCCCAGAAAGCAGCACTGCAGCAAACATCACCATCGAGCAACAAATTAATTCAAAGCAGATACATGCAAAGGTGATGTGAAACACCTCTGCTCCAAACCGTTTTATGGAAATTAAAATTTAATCCGGATATTTATTTCACTTAAAGAATCCAGAAGATATCCATAATGTCTGTAATTGAAGTTCTTTAATCAGCATTTCCCACAGAGCATATACCATAGAGATTTAAAGCAGCATATAAAGGGCGGGTTAGCTGTGTCATGGGCTTTATGATCATAGGCACCTGCAGAGTTTTCATTTATTTATTTATTTACAAGCTAATACCCGGCGTGCGCTGCTACGCCTAAATAAATTAAAACGAATGTGCTTTATGTTTAGTTGAATAAGTAAAGGGAAAAGTAATTATAAATTTATATTTTTTAGATACCCCGTACTGATTACCCGGGAATCTACACATCCCGATCTTTTTGGCATAAATAAGCTGAAAGACGAAAATTAATGTACTTCTTATGATTAGTTGAATAAGTAGAATGAAAAATAATTATAATGTATATCGCAATTATTTTAAGATTCCTCGGTGTTGCCCGGGAATCTACTTGGCATAAATGAGCTAAAAGACAAAATTCGTTATTGTGAGTTATCCGTAAAAGAATACCCGCCATGTGCTGCTATGCTTGCACAGGAATCTACGTACTTGCCTCAATCTTCTTGGCATAAATTAAAGACAAAAAGTGATTATTGTGAGTTATCCGTAAGAGATAAACATATGCTGTCGCGGGCTTTTTGTAGAGATTTTGTGATATTCAATTCTGTATACATTAATTTTGTATTTGTTATGGTTTAGGCAGCGTAAGCCATTTAAGCGTCCAAAGGGCTGCTTTTTTTTTCACGCTTTCCACTATAAAGGGTTCGAGTCTCGGTCTAGGCGAGAATTTTTCTCTTCAAATATAGTTTAACCTTTAGTGAGAAGTGTTACATTAATAATAGAAGCATCAGTAGAAGCCCTACTGGTTTTATTAAGTAGTGTTAAATTCCCAATTAAAATGTCTTCTTAACTAAGAGACCGCCATATTGCAAAGATAGAAGCAACTGTTTCTATGCATTTGGCGCGAGGGAATTACAATGTATGAAGAGAGAAATTTGCGTCTGGATCATAACTTGCCTCGGTAGCTCAGTTGCGCCCGGATTCGAGTCTCGGTTTAGGCGAGAATTTTTCTCTTCTAATATAATTTATCCTTCAGTGAGAAGTGTTAAAATTATTAATAGAAGCATCAATAGAAAGAAGACCTACTGGCTTTATAAAGTGTGTTAAATTCCCAATTAATCTTCTTAACTAAGAGGCCGCCATATGCAAAGAGAGAAGCAACGGTTTCAAAGCATTTGGCGCGAGTGAATTACAACGTATAAAGAGAGAAATTTGCGTCTGGATCGTAACTCGCATCGGTAGCTCAGTTGGTAGAGCATTTGGCATGGAAAACCAAAGGCCCCGGGTTCGAGTCTCGGTCTAGGCGAGAATTTTTCTCTTCAAATATAGTTTATCATTCAGTGAGAAGTGTTAAATTAATAATAGAAGCATCAATAGAAGCCCTGCTGCCTTTATAAAATAGTGTTAAATTCCCAATTAATGTCTTCTTAACTAAGAGGTCGCCATATGCAAAGAGAGAAGCAACGGTTTCAAAGCATTTGACGCGAGTGAATTACAATGTATAAAGAGAGAAATTTGCGCCTGGATCGTAACTCGCATCGGTAGCTCAGTTGGTAGAGCATTTGGCATGGAAAACCAAAGGCCCCGGGTTCGAGTCTCGGTCTAGGCGAGAATTTTTCTCTTCAAATATAGTTTATCCTTCAGTGAGAAGAGTTAAATTAATAATAGAAGCCCTACTGGCTTTATAAAGTAGCGTTAAATTCCCAATTATGTCTTCTTAACAAAGAGGCCGCCATATGCAAAGAGAGAAACAACGGTTTCAAAGCATTTGGCGCGAGGGAATTACAACGTATAAAAAGAGAAATTTGCGTCTGGATCGCAAGTCACCTCGGTAGGTCAGTTGGTAGAGCATTTGGCCCGGAAAACCAAAGGTCCCGGGTTCGAGTCTCGGTCTAGGCGAGAATTTTTCTCTTCAAATATTTCTTATAGACTACTTAGAAAACAAGTGCACTACTTTATAAAGCCGGTATGGCTTCTATTGATGCTGTTATTATTAATTTAACATTTCTCACTGAAGGATAAATTATAGACCGAGACTGGAACCCGGGACTTTGGCTTTCCGGGCCAATGCTCTACCAACTGAGTTACCGAGGCGAGTTGCGATCTAGACGCAATTTTTTCTTTTATATACGTTGTAATTCCCTCGCGCCAAATGCTATGAAACCTTTGCAAATGGCGGCCTCTTTATTAAGAAGACTTTTGCAAAGATAGAAGCAAAGGTTTCATAGCATTTAGCGCGAGGGAATTACAACGTATATGAGAAAAATTTGCGTCTAGATCGCATCTCGCCTCGGTAGCTCAGTTGGTAGAACATTGGCCCGGAAAGCCAAAGATCCCGGGTTCGAGTCTCGGTCTAGGCAAACATTTTTCTCTTCAAATATAATTTATCCCTTCAGTGAGAGGTGTTAAATTAATAATAAAAACATCAATAGAAGTCCTACTGACTTTATAAAGTAGTGTTTAAATTCCCAATAAAAAGTCTTCGTAATAAAGAAGCTGCCATTTGCAAAGATCGAAGCAAAGGTTTCATAGCATTTGGCGAGAGGAAATTCCAACGTATATAAGAGAAAAATTTGCATCTAGATTGCAACTCGCCTCGGTAGCTTAGTTGGTAGAGCATTGGCCCGGAAAGCTAAAGGTCCCAGGTTCGAGTCTCAGTCTAGGTGACAATTTTTCTCTTCAAATATAATTTATCCTTCAGTGAGAAGTGTTAAATCAATAATAAAAACATCAATAGAAACTTTATAAAGTAGTGTTTAAATTCCCAATAAAAAGTCTTCTTAAAAAAGAATCCGCCATTTGCAAAGATAGAAGCAAAGGTTTCATAGCATTTGGCACGAGGGAATTACAACATATATAAGAGAAAAATTTGCATCTAGATCACAACTCGCCTCGGTAGCTCAGTTTGTAGATCATTGGCCCAGAAAGCCAAAGGTATCGGGTTCGAGTCTCGGTCTAGGTAAAAATTTTTCTCTTCAAATATGATTATTGATACTACTGTTCTCTCAAAAATAACTGAACGTAAACCTATACTCATGAAAGTAATTTGGGTTTGTGGAATAGGATACAGACTATGCTAACAAATATATCTGTATCTGAATTCAACTCTTGGGACTAGTCAATTTCAAGCTTTTTTTTTCTCCCTATCATGAAGGCAAATATTAAGTTGAATTTTCATTGTCATGATCCTTTTTGTTAAAAACTTCATTTTCATCAAATGCATATATGGTTTAGGGAAATTTATTCCAAAATCAACTATTATATCTAGTGGAATTAAACGTTTCTTACCTCTCCTCATATAAATCTTCTAAGCAGATAGCAATTTCGAGACCATAACTGGTCTCATGTTCAGTACTTTTTTGGCGACTGATGTTATGTCAATTGGAAGAATCTCTTCTTCTTCCCTCTGTTGGTGGACCGATGAACCTCTGGATCAGGTCAAAATTTGCGTGAATTTCAAAGTTCATAAGTTTTCCTTTGTTTTTCTCAATGTGGATCTTTTTCAAAACCGTGAGTTCCTTTTGTTCGTCTATTTGCTTAATTAGACTGGCTTTTGATTCAATTAAATGTTTTTCAGACCAAACATGAGCAGCTACTGCTGACTTTTCCACTTCTCCATTTTTGATATTTCTAAGATGTTTTTTCACCCTTGTTTTCAAATTTCTTTTCGTTTTTCCAATATAAATTTTGTCACAATCGCTGCATTTGATCTAATAAATTCCTGATTTGTTTTCATTTTCAAATCAGGAATTTATCAGTTCAAATGCAGGGATTGTGACAAAATTTATATGGAAAAACGAAAAGGAAATTGAAAACAAGGGTGAAAGAACATCTTACAAACATCAAAAATGGAGAAGTGGAAAAGTCAGCAGTAGCTGCTCATGCTTGGTCCGAAAAACATTTAATTGAATCAAAAGCCAGTCTAATTAAACAAATAGACAAACAAAAGGAACTCGCGGTTTGGGAAAAGATCCACATTCAGAAAAACAAAGGAAAACTTATGAACTTTGAAATTCCTGTAAATTTTGACCTGATCCAGAGGTTCATCGGTCCACCAACAGAGGGAAGAAGAATAGTTTCTTCCGATTGACATAACATTAGTCGCCAAAGAAGTACTGAAGATGAGACCGTTATGGTCTCGAAATCGCAATCTACTTAGAAGCTTTATATGAGGAGAGGTAAGAAACATTTAATTTCACCATAAATTAAACCTCATAGTGATTAATTCCTATAAAAATTAAGTATTATATCTAGTGTTTATGGAGCTGGCTTACTTTTAGTGATTCTTCCTTTCTGTTAAAAGATGAAAATTGAACACTATATGTAAACTCCAGCAGAAAGAGCAGCCTCCTAGACCATTCAGTGGTTCATTGGAAATCCTACTGCTGAACATTTATGAGTCAGATATAATTTACGACAAAACTGACTGTGCAGAGAACACACTGCAGAAAACAACATAAATAAGGCAAGCAATCAATGAGAAATCCATTTTCAGCCAACTCTTGAGAATACTGGATGCAGTCTCTGGTGAAACATCAGGGAGCCTCATGACTAACATCAACAAGCCTGGCAAATTTCTACTGATGATGCTAATTCAGGCCATGAAAGACTAAATAAATATGTTTGAAAAATTATTTGTACTATTCTAGTACCCATTGTCACAAGCAACATAAATTTTTAATAAATGTAGAAAAATCAATTTTTCTAGTACATGACATTTTAAAAGCTAACCAGCCAGAATTCAACCTAACCAATCATTTTTTAATCAATTGAGTTGGTGTTTACTTGATGAAAATCCACATTTATTAATTAAATAAAAATAAAACTTAGTTTTATTTGATTTTCATATTTATTAAGATATATTCAGTGACAGCTGTTTTGGTACTCTGTACCTTCTTCAGACATGTTAACAAATTATGAATTCTGTTATTATATAAATTATTGTTGTATTGTTGCTTAGATCAGTTTACAAATAGTATTGGAATTATTTATAATATTTATTGTTAGCTTGATTTTGTTAATTTGTGTTTTAGTTGGAGTGGCTTTCTTGAGATATGTACTATCATAACACAATTCATAATTTAACATGTCTGAGGAAGGTACAGTGTACCGAAAAGCTGTCACTGAATATATCTTAATAAATATGAAAATCAAATAAAACTAAGTTTTATTTTTATTTAATTAACAATAATTTTTCTCTTCAAATATAATTTATCCTTCAATGAGAAGTGTTAAATCAATAATAAAATTGTCAATAATATTTTTATTATTAATTTCATAAATCTCAATGATGGGTAAATTATATTTGAAGAGAAAAGTTATATGCTCAGACTTGGGCTCGAACCCAGGACCTTTCAAACTCTAGTATATTCACTAGACAAAAACTAACAAATATTTAAGTTCAGCATGATTTGAATTATATTTTTAAATTTAAGACTAATAATCAATAATTAAAATTAACCGAAATATGACCTAAATGAATAGTATTGGATAAAATTTTTAAAATTTAATCAGTTATCAATGTTTTACTCTGTAAAGGTTCTTCTGACATTTAATAATCCCAAAGCATCCATCTTGAACATTTTTCAGTAACAGTAGACAGAAGGGCATACATAAAAACAATCCTAGAATATTTCATGCAATTTAACTAAAAAACAGCTGGAGGTAGCATTATTACCTAACATACTGCAGCATCATTAAATATTAATAAAGACAGTAAAATTATTTAATTCTTATATAACTTATATTTTGTTTTTCTGTCTCTGTAAGAACTTTCAACTCCATTATGATATTTTATTCTTTGTAAAATTGAAAACAACTAATTTTTTAAAAAAACTATGGAAAATTTGAGGAAAAGAATACTGAATGTAAGAGTAATTTCTTATCTTACCTCACCTTCTTGTATCTTATAAGCCCATGTTTCCCTTAACAGAGATTTAGGCGCTCTCACCCTACAGGGAAGAATTTGAACCATACAAATTTAGCTACACTTTTTTTGTATAGATGTCATTTGAGTGGTCCATGGTCAGTATTCTGCCTCATACTGACATCTAGGAAACCAAGGTAGTACTAGGACGGGAAAATTCGGTAAATTTTGCTTAGAGGCCTTTTCATTCAGGCTTAAGGATTTTTTACGAGCCTGAAAATCTTCAGACTCAGGACTCATGGCTTAAAGTCCCTCCCGGAGGACTTGCTCCTTGGATTTTTCCATCCTAAAAAATCCATCGACCCCAGTCAGGTTTGAACCTGCAACCCTTGGAACCAGAGGCAAGGAGCATAACCACTAGTCCACCCGGTCGATATCTTACCTCATTGTTTTCTTAAACATGGGAACTGCAAGTTTTCAAGAGGAACATCCCTCCCATTTTCAACCAACATTATGACTTTTGTGAAAAAAAAAACTGAATATAATTAATATAAATCTACACATATCGAACACAAGCCAAAAGAAACATTGTCTTAAAGGGTATTTCGTGAAGCATAGGATGGTATAAGGAAATGTGTAATACCAAGAAGATGTGATTTGCAAGATGGTGGAAGAAGGTGTTGGCATATCATATAGAAATTCTCACATCTTAGAGGAATAAAAATTACAATTAATTCAAGAAAATTCCAATTTAATTTCCATTTTTAACTTACTTTTTTATAATATGATAATATGTGCATAATTTTCTATGTAATTTTGTTCAGGGAATGAGGAAGATATTGGTCTCTGGAATTTAATGTGTTTTGTCTCAAATATAGGATAGAGGTTCAAGCAGAAAATATATTATTTGTATTAATAATTAATGTTTATACTGAACATATCATTTTATTATCAGCATTTTGCTGATAAATCAAATGTTAAAAGTCCTGCTAGGCTTGAGATGGTAGAAGGTATGTCACACAATGTAGTGGGCAACAATTGCTACATTTACCACTTTAACAGCAGTCTGCACTTACATTTATAGACAGAAATATCAACACTACACTTTGACTATGGTATTTACTCAATTATAACACTTCTATATTTTTTTTTCCTCTCCCAAAGATAAACCCATCTTATGGGAAGTGGGCAATACTCAATTAAGAAAATGCTTTAGAGTGAAATATATAAGAATATCCTGGTAATTGAATTCTCTCACATCAGACTTTTTGGTAACGAGAACGAGATTTTCTTGGAGAAAAAAAATGAAGAAACTATAACAAATGTTAAATGTTGCTTACAGTAATAAAAGGAATTAAAATAAAAATTGACCAAACTCACAGAAATGAAATATAAAACTAGAAGTGGATAAATGTAGATACAATTAAAAAAAACTTCCTATTGTAATTTTTATTTTAAAAAAAATTTAAATAATAAAAAAACTGTTTATTTCATACTCTAAAGATGTCTTTGCAAAGTTTAGAATCCTGACTGACCATGATTGTTTGACTTGTCATCTTAAAAGAATAAACATAATAGATTTGGACATCTGCTTACTGTACATCCAGTAGATGATGTCATGAATGGAGATGATCCAATGCAGTACTCCATCGAAGACAAACAACAACTGAAGAACATATCAAGTTTGCTGGAAAGCTAGAAGAAAACTCAATGGCGTGAAAACCAAATTCTTGGCCATAGGAAACAAACAAACAACATTAAAGGAGGTAAATTTACATTATATATATATATATATATATATATATATATATATAAATACACCCATAAGGGTAGCCACCCTACAAAAAGGGTTACCTAAAGATATAGCATACTAAAAAAATTAAATAAACAAATTAAAAATATAGTGATGTCAAAGGCTAAATTTATATATTCAGTACATAAGTTTGGTCTGCCGCCATCTTACCTCATATTTGGTCGTTTCTTGTAAGACTTGTTTAAAAAATCTTTGCTCCATCTTGAGTTGGTGAGACCATATGGGAAAAAATCTACAGAGAAGAACAAAGAGAGAATTATGAAATTCCCACGGAGAGAAATTTAATATGCGAGACACAAAAAGAGGGAGCAGGAGTTGACATTCAGGGTCGGCAACTTAAAGATCATTGTCTGTACCAACTGAAGATGGAGCAAAGCTGCTTTGAAACATGTCTTACAAGAACAACCAAATATGAGGTAAGATGATAGCAAACCAAACTTATGATGAAAGTTAAAAATTAAATTGTGCTTGTTGGTAGGTGTCGTCGTCCTCAACTTTGTTAAAATATTGTATATAAAATTAACTGGAGCACTTTCGGAAGTCATCTTCCATCTTCTGCAGGTTGAGCTTCCGCTACTCGTTGTTGTTGTGTATGGTAATGTATACTCCAACTGTTTGTAGCAGCAACCGACTTGTGTTTGACGATCTCATATAATGGGTTTGACTGGGGTGCATTCTCATTAAGAAGTGAGGTGTTGTTTGTTTCCTTTATAATTTCGAGGTCTTCAGCTAGGATAAATATTTTTGAAGACCTTGAAATTATAAAGAAAACAAACAACACCTCACTTCTTAATGAGAATGCACCCCAGTCAAACTCATTATACAAGATCGTCAAAAACAAGTCAGTTGCTGCTACAAACAGTTGGAGTATACATCACTGTACACAACAACGAGTAGTGGAAGCTCAACCTGTAGAAGATGGAAGATAGCTTCTGAAAGCACTCCAGTTAATTTTATGTACAATATTTCAACAAAGTTGAGGACGACGGCACCTACCAACATGTACAATTTAATTTTTAACTTTCATCATATGACTTCACCTCAACAGAATTTGATATGAATTTTACTTGTATTGATTAAACCAAACTTATTTATTAAGTAGAACCTCACAATGCTACTTCCAAATGTATTTTCATAATTATGTATTCGGATTGATATCTAAACAGAAAATGTTTTACATCATAAATTAATTATGGGAAATAACATTATGAGGTTTTTAAGTTAATAACTAGCAAATAGTAAGTCGTGAAATCTCACCTCATAATCCATGATCTTCAAACACTAATTTTTTTACTAAATTTTCATTGGGAGTGAAAAAAAAATAACATATTTGAAAATGAGGAGGGATAAGGAACACAGATAAGTGGCATCACATGTAACTGTAATGTTGCGAGAAGTCGACCCAGTAATTTGATTCATTTACACAAATGTGTTATAATTGAGCAAGTATAGCCTTATTTTCCACGAGATTCATTAGCAGTGCTGCCTGTCAATCGAGAATAAATGCTTCCTTTAGCAAGTCCTCTCATTGGTCCTTTTTTTAGTTCGCTGTTTGGACCTTTTGCTTTATAAGTATGTTCCTGAAGCAGTGATTTGTCAGGTCCTTTAGCTAGCGTAGATCTCTTGTAGCTAGTTAAAAGATCAACATTTGGTCCATTCCAGGTAACATAATCAACTCTGAAACAAATATACAAATCATAAAATACCAAACAAACCTGAGTTTTGGTTCTATAATAATAAATCTATGTATATACTGTTACATGTCGTGTAAGCGGCGTTTGAATTGCGCGGGTGAGTTGCCCCTAGCGAGTTAGTGACCCACAGAGCTGCTTAAATGGTCTGGAATGTGTTGCCAGATCTTTCCACCTGCATCTCCTTCTCCTTGGAGAAAGATCGGAAGACAGAGGTTTCTGGGCTTCGAAGTTGCTCGAAGCAATTACTAGAGCTTTCCTCCCCCGCCTATATAAAAGAGCGGATGAGAAGGCCGGCGAGTCAGTTGTTGCATTATTCTTGTGTTGGATGGCGAGAGGTGAATTGTGAGTCTGACTGTGAGGAAGGATTGTGTTATAAGTTATTGTCAAATAAACCTTCAAAAGAAGAATAGTTGTTAAATCAAACTGTGTTTGGTAGATTTAGTGATAATTGTGGAGAAGGAAATAAAGTGAAAAGAAAAATTTTATAAAACAATTGTGTATTCATTTAAGTCTAAATAAGTAAAAGGAAAACCCCATACTATCAGCTACAATATTTACTTGTCCTGTGCCATAGTTGAATGGTCTTAGGCATCATGCCTTGACATAGAGCTAAGGAATATGTGTTGGTTCAAGTCCCTAAGTTAAACTCCATGGCCCAGCAGGCCTAGAGAGCCCTTGGCCTATCACCTGGCTGCTGGCTTCACAACCACATGTGTTAATCACAGAGGTGGATGAACATCTAGCCAGTATAAGGGTGACATGACATCATGTCGATTCCCCCAGTCATTATAGCTTGTTTTCTCAATCAGGAGCTGCTACTTAGTGTAGCTGCCCAAATTCATGTTGCCGGGTGTGCACTGATCCCAAACTGCCCAAAATACCATAAGAAAATTTCTTCCCCCATGGAGACTTGAACCAATGCAAGCCCCATAGCTCTGCGCTATGGCAACATGCTTTAAAACATGAATCGAACCCCGAACCTTCAGCTTTCCGTGCTGATGCTCTATCCATTGAGCTAATTCAAGCTTCCTTCATTGGATAGAGCATCAGCACGGAAAGCTGAAGGTTCGGGGCTCGATTCCCGGTTCAGGCATACATTTTTCTCTTTACCATTTGATTACATAATTTAGTTGTGTACATTAATTTACTTATTTCAATCATAGTAACAGCTTTAGCTTCTTAATATTAATTTAATAAATAATGCTTTAGCTATGTGGAGTCCCTTCATGTCTTCTTAAAGTAGAAGCCATTCATTGTGTATTTGTGAATGATGATTCATTGCATTTGAATGTGGGACCAAGAGAGTAAGGTAAAGGAAGGATTTATGCTTGGATGGGAAGGAAGCCTGAATTAGCTCATTGGATAAAGCATCAGCATGGAAAGCTGAAGGTTCGGGGTTCGATTCCCGGTTCAGGCATACATTTTTCTCTTTACCATTTGATTACAATAATTTAGTTGTGTACATTAATTTACTTATTTCAATCATAGTAACAGCTTTAGCTTCTTAATATTAATTTAATGCTTTAAAACATTCGGCTAAGATGCAGGACTCAAGTCCCTAGGGAGAAAACAAATTTCCTCAAGGATTTTTGGTCAGTATGGGACTGGTGTCCCCCAGCATTGTAAGAAATTTGAATAGCTACAATAAGTAGCAGCTTATTAGAAAATCAGCTGTAACAGATGGGGTACTTGACATTTTGACCACATGTTACTTCTAACTGGCTGGATGATCATTTGCTTCTATAAATGGCACATGTCTTCTAGGCCTATTGCATCACGGAATGTATATCTCAAAAAAGATATTAATAATAATTAATTCAAGTTTCACTTACATTGTAAACCAATGTTTAAAAATCTTAGTATTATGACAGTGATAAATTGTTACATTTATTAACAACTTTTGTTTAAGAGAAATTTGAATTTACACAAGGAGTCTGGATCATCATCAATACTTTACATTAAATATGCAAAATCCAGAAATATCACAGTGTAGATTGGTATAACTTCAACATTTCTTTAATATACTGAATTTTTAATTCAGTATTAATTGCTGTAAGACATTTATATTTATCTTCATGATATTTTCAAATATTAGAAAATAAACCAATAGAACAAGTGGTAAGATATAACTTCCTAGGTTGCAAAATATCATACACAGAGGAAACAGATATAAATAACAAACTAAATAAGTTTAATTATATAACAGGAACACTAAAAAAAACTTTGAAAAATAAAGCCAGGAAAGACTCTATAATGAAATTATACAAGACAATGGCAGTGCCTATTATTACTTATAGATCCGAAACATGGACAGTGACAACACAACAATCTGCCAGAATACAAGCTGCTGAAATGAGATTCCTCAGATCAATAGCAGGATATGAAAGAACAGACAAAAAAAAACACAGAAATAAGACAACAACTAAAAGTAGAGGAATTAAACACAACAATAGAGAAATACAGAACAAACTGGAAAGAACACTTGGCAAGGATGACTGAGAATAGAATACCAAAAGCAGCATACAGCTATTCACCACAAGGAAAAAGAAGTTTGGGAAGACCAAAAAAAAAGATGGAAAGAGCAGCAATTTGGAGCCGGAACAGGCTAGTAAATAAGCCTAAACTGTGAAGAAGAAGAAGAAATTTTCAAAAGAAAAGTAAAAAAAGTTAAGATTAAACCCTACATACAGTGAAATAAAGGTAAAATGATTCAACTACATGGCTTGGGAGACCCTGGTGGTACTAGATTAAGGCTCCCAACTTTCTAGGCAATTAGCATGAGATGTCAGCCTATTTCATGGCTGCCTTTACCCCCAAAACAAGCATCTGGCACTCCTTTCTGTTAAGAGAATAAATTAATTAAGTTATGTAGATAGGAAATAACACTATGAGGTTCTTTAATGTTGTTTATTTTTTATCATTTCATATGAAGTATGAGGTGAGTGAAATGATAAAAAATAAACAACAAGAATAAATTAACCCTAGAAAATAGAGTTAGATATCCACTAAGAATCAAATGAATCGTGAATTCTTCTTACCTCATACTTCTATGTTTTTTTTTTCAACACAGCACCGCAGTATCGGCGACCATCATCACCATCATCAGCTGTTTTCACGAATGCCAATTTTTTCTTTTGCCAGTAATTATCCAAACTGCCATCTGATGTTCTTTTGAAGGAATCATTTTCTAAACTGCCATCTGTTGTATTTTTGAAGAACTTTGTAATCAAGCTTGGTTTGTCTGGAATCTCAAAGTTCATGGTTCTAGTATGGTTTTTTTGAATATATATCTTTTCCCAAACCATACTAGAACCATGAACTTCGAGATTCCAGACAAACCAAGCTTGATTACAAAGTTCTTCAAAAATACAACAGATGGCAGTTTAGAAAATAATTCCTTCAAAAGAACATCAGATGGCAGTTTGGATAATTAACGGCAAAAGAAAAAATTGACAGTCATGAAAACAGCTGATGATGGTGACGATGGTCGCCGATACTGTGGTACTGTGTTAAAAAAAACATAGAAGTATGAGGTAAGAAGAATTCACGATTCATTTGATTCTTATCAATAAATCCTCATTATGTTAAAAATTCCCAAATTTATTATATTAGATATCCACTACTTACCTCATATTTGTAACTTTTTGAAGGCTCTGGGTTTTGATGCTAAGTTAGAAAGAACTGACAATGATTCCTAAGGCATCGAAACACAGGGTCTTCAAAAAAGCTAGAAATATGAGGTGAATAGTGCATATCTAACTCATATTATCTAAAATAAACCTCATAGTGTCGCATGCAAATACATTAGTCTCTGGTGAGCTGAATTTTCCTTGAGCATGTGCAAAGTTCGAATTAGCGAGTTGCTGACTGGTCATGCATGAAAGTAGTTTTTTTTGTAATATTGGCAAGAAATTACCCAGAATTTTCAGCGACAAAACCACTTGTTATTTTCGTTTGCTAACGGAACGCATTTACGCTTGCATCCCGCAAATAAAACCGTATATGACGACGTCTGCATATTGCGATATTATGCCAATTCTCCTGTTCTTCCAGTTGAATAATTTGGTAGACTCTATCAAATTCCTCTTCTCCGCGTATACCGAAAACATGATCAAAGTCTTCAAGGTCTGACATCTTGGATAAAGCAGCAAGTTAAAGAGCAAGGTTTCAAAGTACATCGGTTCCCATCGTGTTGCTCACAATTTGCACCAAGACCAGCTATAAATATTGTTAATCCAGAAATAATTAAAAGAAAGTATTTAATTCTTCTCCAAAAGAGATTCGTTCTCTGCAAAGTCACCTCGCCAGGTAGCTTAGGAATTTCGACAATTATTATCACATGAACAGACTTTTGAGTACGCAAAAACATCTTTGGATGCAACATTCTCAGCAGAGAAAAACTTTTATGGTCTAATGCGTTCATAGATACGACCCATAGTGTTACTTCCTTGAAATATTAAATAACCCTAGAAGGTTTAGGGTAGTTTGAAAATGATGACTCTTCCGAGACTTGAACCCCAGATCTTACGGTTTGTAGTATATTGCCTTAATCCAACTGTGCTACAACATGATGATCCTCCTATGTAGAGTACAATATTTTAATACTACCTACAACTGCGGTAATGCCTAATGGTGAATGGTTATGAACAGTGGAATGTTGGAGAGAGCAGTGCTGTTTTTTATCTGCTCATAAAATCAGCCAGTCAGTATCTGCTTGCGAGAGGTGTGTGAGTACAGTAGGTCTAGGTTCTTCTAAACTGTTCCTAAATATGTTCGGAATTACTTATTTTACGAATTCACACTATGAGGTATATTCATTTGTAGAATTTTTTTATATCACTCACCTCATATTGTTCTTCTTTTGACTATAAACTAGTTTTGGAACATAGTTTCTGTTCCATCATCAGTATCGTCTTCAGGCGACAGAACAATGGTCGTGACGATACTGAGGATGGAACAGAAACTATGTTCCAAAACTAGTTTATAGTCAAAAGAAGAACAATATAAGGTGAGTGATATAAAAAAAAATTCTACCTAAATGTTCGGAATTATTCACCATTCAGTATTACCCCGGTTTATAATAGTATCTCAATGTTACTTACAAGAGCAATTCATCATTTGGGCCTTTGTAAAGATCTCTGTTAGGACCACAAACTTTCATCAGATATGGTGATTTATATTCTTTATCTTCAGTGGTACTAGTGCCACGGGAAATCCTGAAAATGTAAAAGAATTTATAATTAAAACAATATTTTTCAATATTAGACCAATGTATTCAAATTAATGAACAATGGAAAATCCTGAAAACGTAAAAAGAAATTGTAATTAAAAATATTTTTCAGTATGGACCAAATTATTCAAATTAATGGACAATTGGTTGTTTTTTTTAAGCATATAAATGCATTTTTGTTATGAATACATAGATTAAGAAATGGATATTTTGATTATTTCATATAAAAACAGCTGTTGAAATAGGAAGCATTTAGACATATTATATTGCATGATAGAAAGGGTGGGTCTTATTGTGGATAGAGTATAACAAGAATTTAACATTAAAAAATGTGTGATCTATCACTGTGTAATAAAATAACACATTTAATTTTTGGGCATATTCTTAATTTTTAAGTCATACATGGAAGTATATTATTCACAATTTTTATATATTAGAAATTCATCTTTAATTAATTACATATTATACATTCTGTCGTTATTACTCCAAAACCTCATAACTCCACCAGCAGCTAAATTTGAAATTTTGTGACTTGTGAATCCGAATACTCTATTTTCAACTATGTACGAAATCTGTATTGTACATTGTTAATTAAGATTTCATACATAGCTGAGGATCAAGTATTTTGAATTCACAAGATTTAAAATTTCAAATTTAGTTGCTGGAGAATTACGAGGTTTTGGAGTAACAATGATATGATGAAAAAAACTTCAAAGAATATAAAAAAATATGTCTACACATAACAATTTCTTTAAAAAATATTTATAAATGATTTAAAAAGTGAAAAACTTCTTACTTTGGAACATCTTTTTTTCCTTTGGATCTTCGATTCTGGCTTCGATCTTTCTCTGTAACTTTACTGGTTGATGGTTTGTGTACTGGTGAAACTCCTTGAGTTATCTCTGGCTGAACCACTAATTTAATTGATTGAATCTCTTCTGGTTGACTACTGCAATATAATACATTAAACATCCAAATATAAAGTTATGTTGGTAGGAAATAACACTATGAGGTTTATTTTAATTTTGTTTAGTTGTTTCTTGACTCACCTCATACTTCTTAACTCCCTCGCAGACTCGAGTTTCTTCACTGCATTTGTGATATTCTAAATGCTGTATTACGTTCACAACTGATGTCCAACGGTCTCCTCTCCTGCAGACTGACCTCCGCGCCATCTGATGGCTGACCAACGAACTTCCAAATCAATCCCCTCTCCTTATCACCGGGTATTTCAAAATTCATAGTTGTGTTTTTATTCTTGCATATGTAATTTTTTTTCCAAATTGTGAGTTCCTTTGGTTTTTCCAATTGCTTAAGTAATTTTGTTTTTGTTTCTATTCCATGTTTTTCTGACCAGGCATGTGCAGCTATTGTAGATTTTTCTGTTTCTCCATTTTTAACATTTCTGAGGTGTTCCTTTAATCTAAATACAAGATTAAAGGAACACCTCAGAAATGTTAAAAATGAAGAAACAGAAAAATCTGCAATAGCTGCACATGCCTGGTCAGAAAAACATTGGGTAGAAACCAAAACAATTGGAAAAACTGAAGGAACTCACAATTTGGGAAAAAATTTACATATGCAAGAATAAAAACACAACTATGAATTTTGAAATACCCGGTGATAAGGAGAGGGGATTGATTTGGAAGTTCGTCGGTCAGCCATCAGATAGCACGGAGGTCAGTCTGCAGGAGAAGAGGCCGTTGGACATCAGTTGTGAACGTAATAAAGCATTGAGAATGTCACAAATGCAGTGAAGAAACTCGAGTCTGTGTGGGAGTTAAGAAGTATGAGGTGAGTCAAGAAACAACTAAACAAAATCCAAATATAAAATTAAATTCTGAATATTGTCGGTTCTAGTGGACCAATGATTACCATACTCTCCTCTGGTTCAAGATTTGTGGGTTCAAACCTGGCCAAGGTCAATAGATTTTTCATGAAGTATAAATCCTGAGCATGTGTTCCTTCAGAAGGGAACTAAAGCCATGGGTCCCATGTCATATATTTTAGGTACATAAAAGAACTTCAAGTCTGAGAAAAGAAAAGAAAATTTGTCAACTGTTTCATGCCCAGATTTGAATTGTGATGCTAATGACCTGAACTGTTAAAAAACAGTGTTAAATAAAAATAACAGCTAATATCAAATTCTAAATATCATTATTATAAAGCCATAGTGGACTCTATAATGAACCATTATTTCTTTAAGGACTTTGGAGAAAAAAAAAACAGGGTAACATTGATTTTGCTATCAAACCATTAAATGACATTAGAATAAAAATTTAGTACACCGAAATTGCCTTAAAAAATTTATCAGCAATGTTAAAGATTATTCACAACTGAAACCTTCTTTGTTATTTTTATATAAATTTGAGGTTAATTAAACAAAATTACATACAGTGATCATTCCTATGACATGTCATATTTTACCAAAGCCTATATTCTAAGCTTCAAGTAAGTAAAAACATTTATATATGCCTTATTATTAAGAGTAAGTGGTTTTTATTGGGTCTTAAAAGTCATATTTCTCAGTTTTTTCAGATCTTTGGTCATACTTCAGCTTATTTCTATGATAAAGTCATATTTTGGTATTTTTAATAGCCTAGTCATCAGGCGATTGGAAATAACCAACATTGTGACTGTATAAAAATTGTCAGTTTCACAGTACACTTTTTTGAAGGTTTCTGTTAACAGGTAGCAATTGTTTGCACTGGACAATAGAAGAAGATTTCCTTTTTCTTATGGTACAATTGAAAATGTATATGAATAAACAATCAATATAGTATGGGTAAAAAAATTAATTCAATTATAATGTCACATTTTTGTATTTACTTATTTTAGGAATTCTCACTATGAGGTATATTCATTAAGGTAGAATTTTTATCACTCACCTCATATTGTTCTTCTTATTTGACTATAAACTAGTTTCAGAACATAGTTTCTGTTCCATCCTCAGTATTGTCACGACCGTTGTTCTGTCGTCTTGAAGAGCTGTCCTTCGCTCCTTCCATTGGCTGACTGAAAAACCTCGAAACCAGGTCATTCTCACCGGAAATTTCAAAGTTCATCAATTTATTCTTTTCACTCTTTTGTTATTAAAACAAATAGAAAAACCAAAAGAACTTACTGTTTGGGAAAAGATCTACATTCAAAAGAGCAAAAAGAAGAAATTGATGAATTTTGAAATTCCCGGTGAGAATGACCTGGTTTCAAGGTTTTTCAGTCAGCCAATGGAAGGAGTGAAGGATGGCTCTTCATGACGACAGAACAACGGTCATGACGATACTGAGGATGGAACAGAAACTATGTTCCGAAACTAGTTTATAGTCAAATAAGAAGAACAATATGAGGTGAGTGATAAAAATTCTACCTTAATCATATTTTTGTCTTTTTTAGGTCATATTTAAACTTTTTTTAGGTCATAAATGCATGCATATTTTCCATTTTTTAGGTCACAGAAATCCGCCCCTTAGTGATCATAGTCCTGAATGTAGTAAATAATATTTTTACCTAACAATAATTAACTAACTATAACTCACTGGCACTATTAAACTTGGTGATTCATGGCTGTGCGGACATAAGTTCTCCTGATCTAATGCTTTCCAGTCATCTTCTGCACAAATCATAGTTGAAGTTATTCTTCCATTTCATTCTTGGCCTACCTACTAGGTGCTTTCCCTCTAGTTTTCCTACAAGGAGTTTCCAAGCCCCACTTTCATTCCCCATTTGTGTCACATGTCCTGTTCGTTGCAATCTATGAGACAACTGTTTTTATTACATCTAGTTTCCTATAAAGATCATGTAGCTCACTGTTATGTAGTCTTCTCCATTCACTTATCTGTAAATATCTTTTCGGTCCAAAAACTTTCTTGAGAACTTCATTCTAAAATACTTATTAATCTTTTCTCCTTCCTTAAAGTAAGAATCCAGGTTTCGCATCCATATAATATAACTTGAAGAATATCAACTACAGTTCTGGATGATAATGGTGGAGAAGTCCTCCAAAACATGCCCCAGGTGAGAGAGAAAAATATGAGGTGAGGTGTTGATTAACAAATCAATATTTTGATCCAAACAATAGCTGATCCTAATTTTTTTTCAGATAATTAACATTCCACTGGATTTAAACAATGAACATGAATTTAGTCATAAATTTATATTTACAAACATTAATAAAACTATATTAACCATTTTTTGTTATGTTCCATGTCCCAGGCATTTGTTACCACATTCTGCATACTGATAAAACTATGGATTTCTTTACTTACTTCTTTTACTATTATCATATATACATTTCTAGTTACAGTGACTAATAATACCTTATCTTATCTAAAACACTTGCATAATATTTATCATGCAGATGATAATCAATTTATTTTACATTAAAATATCATCCAAAATGTTATTATAGAAACATTAAAATTTATATTTGAAGAGAAAAATTTTCGCCTAGACCGGGACTCGAACCCGGGACCCTTGGCTTTCCGGGCCAAGTGCTCTACCAACTGAGCTACCGAGGCGAGTTACGATCTAGACGCAAATTTTTCTCTTATGTACGTTGTAATTCCCTCGCACCAAATAAATGTCTTCTTAACTAAGAAGCCGCCATTTGCAAAGATAGAAGCTATGGTTTCAAGCATTTGGCGCGAGGGAATTACAACGTACATAAGAGAAAAATTTGCGTCTAGATCGTAACTCGCCTCGGTAGCTCAGTTGGTAGAGCACTTGGCCCGGAAAGCCAAGGGTCCCGGGTTCGAGTCCCGGTCTAGGCAAAAAATTTTCTCTTCAAATATAATTTATCCTTCAATGAGAAGTGTTAAATTAATAATAAAATCGTCATTAAAATTTATATCTGATACTGAACTATATAGGAATTAAACACTAAGAAAGTAGTAGCAGTCTAATGCCCATTAGCTTGGATGTGTTCCATTTGCTTTCTTGCTTCCCAATAGAGTCCTGCCAGAGTTCATGTAGGTGACACCTTCAGAGCCTCACAGCTCGCAAGATGATCTTTGTTCATGGTAGTGTTATTGTCTTGGCACAGGATACAATTTGGAGAGTTGAAGATTCCAATTTTATGGAGGTGTGCTGCCAGGTAGTCATGGCCTGTTAACAGTCTGAATGTTGCTACTGCTTCATGTCTTGGTTGTTCAGGTATTGTTTTTATTCTGCGAGATAGCTGACCATGGTTTCTCATTACTTTGTGATTTGAAGTGCTCCATCAGTTCTTTCTGGAAGTTTCTTTTAATTAGAATTTTTGCAGAATGGTAGGGCAGGGATTGATGTGTTTTCTGTAAAATTTTGGTGCCCTTTTTGCTAAAAGATCCGCCATTTCATTTCCATGTACCCCACAATGAGAGGGGATCCATTCGAGCTGGATAATTTTATTTTGTTTGGTCAATAATCTTATGATCTTTTTTATTTACAACACTTTTCTGGAGATTGGAGAGTTATATGTTGTTATAGCTTGTATAGCTGATGTTGAATCACTTAGTACAACTGCTCTCTGAAATGTATTTATTCTGTAGAGGAGTTGTGTTAGTGCTAACTCTATTGCCTGAATTTCTCCATCGAAGTGTGTGTAATTTTTCCCTACTGCAACATAGACACTACTAAGAAATACACACTAAATAAAAAAATAATCACAAGACGGAGTGTGAGGAGAGATAATAAAATTAAAAAATATTAATATCTGATATTATTTGTTTAAAGTATTAGCAGAGAGAATACAATTTATTTAAAAAATGGTCCTGGTATGAAGATTTGAGTTCATTACTTGTGTTTTGCTATAATTTTCAAAATTTATTGACTGAAATATTAGTAAATTAATGAGTCATTTTTTAACATCTTACCTCATATTTTATGTTTCTCCAAACACGGGAACTAGTTTTTGAGAGAAGGATCTCTCTCATTTTCAATCAAAATTATGATTACCAGATTTTCTTTGGAATCGTTGGAATCTCCATCAATAACGTTGCAATCTGGTGTTGATTTGATGAACTTTGAGATGACGTCATATTCATCAGGAATCTCGAAATTCATGGATCTAAATTTGTTCTTCTGAATATATATCTTCTCCCAAATTATCAATTCTAAAGGTTTTTCCAAATATTTTAAAAGTAGAGCTTCTTTTTGAATTTTATGATTCTCCAATAAACTATGTGCTGCAATAGCTGATTTTTCAATTTCACCATTTTTAATATTTCTGAAGTGTTCCTTAGTGCGAGTGTCCAATTTTTTTTTTTTGTTTTTCCTATGTATACTTTATTGCAGTCCTTAAATTAATTTGATAAATTCCAGATTTTTTGCTATCTGGGGTGTTCAATTTCTTATTAGTTATTAATAGATGGCAACGTTATTGATGGAGATTCCAATGATTCCAAAGAAAATCCAGTAGTCATAATGTCGGTTGAAAATGAGAGAGATCCTTCTCTTGAAAACTAGTTCCCGTGTTTGAAGAAACATAAAATATGAGGTAAGATGTTAAAAAATCACTCATTAATTTACTAATTAAGAACCTCATAATGTTATTAATAATGAGTGGAGAACACATTTTTAAGGTGATGTCCTTAGAGAAATCAACAACCAGAGAATTTCATCAGTGGAAGCTATGACTGAAGTGGGACAAGATATGTCTGAAACCGCTGGTATCAAAGAAATTTGAAATTATATGAGGTGAGTCGTTAAAAATATGTTCTCCACTCACTATTAACATTATAGTCTGTTTGCTCAATTAAGAGAATCTTCCTGTGCAAATATTTGAAGGGATTAGGGACGGGGCGTGAATTCTCTGTCTACTTAAAGGCCAGCATCAGGTATAGGAAGGGTCAGAAATTTTATCTTTCTTTCTTTCTTTCGAAGTTATTGTACACTTTTGTATTGAATTTAGTGATGAGTTTACGTATGAATTGTGCTACGTGAAGTATTTTTTTCAACGATGAATGTTAACATATTTTAGAAACTTCGGCTAGTTGCTCCCACTCTCCGATTGGCCGTGCAGCAACCGTTTGAATATATATGCGGGAAGATTCTCTTAATTGAGCAAACGGACTATAACTTTGTTAACAATAATGTATAACTCGTATTAAAAATACAAAAATATAGAAAGTGATGAGGAAATTCTTCCTCTGTATGTTAATATACTTACGATTCCTTGGTCGATGTTGATTCAGACGACTTAGATTTTTCTTCCTCCTGTATCATTATATTTAATATCTGATTTGCTCGATCTTCATCAAAATCTACACTATCTAGAGCTATGCTCACCACACGTTCAGGGATGTCAGGATAATTTTCTTGTAATCTGCTCTTCACTAGATACAAGGAAAATATATCAGTTAAAATTATTACACTAAACCTTATATTACACATAGTCAATAAAATCCCAAATCACCAAATTAAAAAGTTAAAAGAGTCAACACATTTCAATAGCGATGCTATCATTATCAAGACTTAATGTTGCATGCAAATACATTAGTCTCTGGTGAGTTGAGTTTTCCGTGAGAACGTGCAAAGTTCAAATTAGCGAGTCGCCGACTGGTCATGCATGAAAGTAGTTTTTTCGTAATATTGGCAAGAAATGACCCAGAATTCTCAGTGATAAAACCACTTCCATTATTTTCGTCTGCTAGAGGAACGCATTTATGTTTGCGTCCTGCAAACAATACTGTATACGACAACGTCTGCATCGCGTGATATTACGCCGATTCTCCTGTTCTTCCAGTTGAATTCTTTGGTATCAAATTCCTCTTCTCCGCGTATACCGAAAACATGATCGAAGTCTTCAAGGTCCGACATCTTGGAAAAGCAGTAAGGTTTCAAACTACATTGGTTCCCATTGGGTTGCTCACGATTCATTCTCTGCAAAGTCACCTTGCCAGGTAGCTTAGGAATTTCGACAATTATTATCACATATACAGATTTTTGAGTATGCAAAAACGTCTTTGGATGCAACTTTCTCAGCAGAGAGCGACTTTTACGGTCTAATACGTTCATAGATATGACCCTTAATGTTGACTCAATGTATTTCTTAAATTAAACACTTAATTTTTTTTTTGAAGAAGAAGATTTCTGGGCTGTTGACCATGGTCTTAGGCTTTAAGTTCCCTGACGTTTTTCCAGAGATTGCATTTGGCATCCTCAAGACAACCCTTGAGAATGCAGGACACAGTCTATGGCAAAATGTCAGGGAACTTCAATCCCAGAAATCTTCTTCCAGATCTTTATACTAACTCCGGCCGTGAAAGCCTAAGTCAATATACTTACTTTTTTGTTTTTCTTCTAGACTCTTCATTCGAGGTGGTGGGGTTGGTATTACTGTTTGAGATTCTGGCGTAGCCTTTTGTTTCTCATCTTCCTTTTTCTTAAGTGTTAGTTTTGGTGGTGGAGTATCACGTTTCTCAAAACCCATAACAATCAACTTCTCCGTAGCCTTTTGTACATTATTATCAGAATTTGACAATATATCTAACAGCAATGTTTCTTCAGCTTTTGGAAATACACTCTTTAGATATCTGTATAAACAAAATTTAAAATTACAATACAGCTGAAAATGTTACTATTTTTTTAAAAAAAGCTATGGTATTTATAAAAATATAAAACTAGAGTATCTTCAACTTCCAGTAGGTTCATGACAAAAATTAACCATGCTAGGATACCAGAAAATAAATATTACAATATAGATACTATAATAAAACATTCTACTTAACAAATAACATCAATAGCAATACAAACACATTAAATATCTTTAAATATCAATGAACTATAACTGAAAATAATCACTAAATTCTAGATGCCACCAGAAAAAATTCAGGATGAATGGAAAACCATTCACTTCAAGCAATCTTTCAAATAAGATTACAGTTATTTTAAGAGTCATAGATACATGAAACTAATAACTTACTGAAATTGAAACAAAAGAACACCATGTACAACAAAAATAAAAATAATATGACGCGTAGAATCCCTATTATTTCCCTCTTCAATTACACATACATATATCTCTGACTTTAAACAAATATAAAGATCTTTGATAAAACAAAGTATGATGCAAGTTCAAATCTCAGTTCAAACATTACTTTTTCTTTCTTAAATTAGATTCTATAAAGTATGATGCATTTAGCATCTATGATTATATATTGCAAACTATAAAGTTTATTTAAATTTTTTTAAATATTTTTCTTGTACCAGATTTCCTTGACATTACAATACCAATCAAAATATAAATGAATGAACACATCACAATTCAAATAAAAATAAGGATAAACATACTTGAATTTCAATAAAAGAAACAATTTTTTTCTATTATATTGCTTAGGCTTTCACGGCCAGAGTTACTGTGATGATCTTGTAGAAGATTTCTGGGTTGTTGGCCATGGTCTTGAGGCTTGTAGTTCCCCAACGTTTCGCCAGAGACTGCATCCGGCATCCTCAAGGGTTGTCTTGAGACGGGCAATTTTGTTGACTACCTGCCCTATTTATACATTTATCTGCGACGTGTCCTCTGCGCAGTCCGTTACTTCATAAATTGTATCTGCCTTCTGGTTGGTTAGCATTAGGGTCTTCCATTGCACCAATGAGGTTGCTGTCTGATGTTCCAGTAGATTGTTCCTGTAGGGGTTTACATCTGGCTTTTTTTTTAAGACTGGTATCCATGCTTTGATGACTTTTAACGATTCTTCCTTTCTATTGTAACTATTCAAACATCAAAATAGTTACAATAGAAAGGAAGAATCGTTAAAAGTCATCAAAGCATGGATACCAGTCTTAAAAAAAAAGCCAGATGTAAACCCCTACAGGAACAATCTACTGGAACATCAGACAGCAACCTCATTGGTGCAATGGAAGACCCTAATGCTAACCAACCAGAAGGCAGATACAATTTACGAAGTAACGGACCGTGCAGAGACCGTGGATAAATGTATAAATAGGGCAGGTAGTCGACAAAATTGCCAGTCTCAAGACAATCCTTGAGGATGTCGGACACAGTCTCTGGCAACATCGGGAAACTACAAGCCTCAAGACCACGGCCAACAGCCCAGAAATCTTCTACAAGATCATCATAATTTTTTCTATGTTTTTATTTAAATTAATGTTTTCCAATTCTGGATAGAATCTAATTTAAGATAGAAACAATCTTTATTTTATTACAAGTGAAAAGGATTTGAATGTTTTATTTGAATTATCTTTTGCTTTTTTATGCTTGTAACATTTCTTAGAAAACAATGAATTGATTCACTATTTTAGAATTATATTGGATATATTTTAGTTCAAGTGTACAGAAAAAATGCGATTTGATCAAATCAACATTTTCAACAAGGGAGATACATATTAATAAGTTTCTATCTTCTGTTATAATAATAATAATAATAATAATAATAATAATAATAATAATAAGTTTCCTTTATAAATGGTACCAAGTATGACAAAGCATAATACAAAAGTTAAAGAATAGATTGTGAAAAATCATTAGTTTAGAATAAATTGAAAGTAAATGGGGCACTTATAAATGAGAGGTTAACTGATTATTCAGTAAGCCTTTTTATACAAATGAATGAAGTAAGAACTTGTAATTTTAATATTCAATTTTAATTACTTTATTATTCTATATGAGATCTAATCTGTTTAAAACTATTGATTTTTTATTAATATCAACATATGTCAGTATTTTTATACTTGATATACATAGTTGGAGATCCCCAGAAGGGGAATTGTACCATCAAATCTTGAATGCCTTTTCTGTTGGGAGTCACTAGTGTTTGCTTACTTACTTACTCACTGGCACTATCGAACCCATAGGTTCATGGCCGCACGGACATAAGCTCTCCATACATCCCTATCCTGAGCTAATGCTTTCCAATCATTCCCTGTATAATCTACTTCCCTCAAATCATAGTTAATGTTGTTCTCCCACCTCATTCTTGGTCTACCAACTGGGCATTTTCCTTCTGGCTTTCCTACAAGAAGTTTCCATGCACGTCTTTCATTCCCCATACGCGCAACATGTCCTGCCCATTGCAGTCTACGGGGCCTAACTGTTCTTATTATATCTGGCTTCCTATAAAGACCATGTAGTTCATTGTTATGTAGTCTTCTCCATTCACCTGTCTGTTCATCTCTCTTTGGTCCAAAAATTTTCCTAAGAATTTTATTCTCAAATACTCGTAATCTACTTTCCTCCCTTAAAGTAAGAGTCCATGTTTCGCACCCATATAATATAACTGGTGTTTGTTATGCAGCAATATATAAATGTAGATAAAAGTAGTAGTAATAATAATGGTTCATTTTACCTGATGAATTAAGATCGTAAGGTCTTCTCTTCCACTTCACCAGGATTAAATTACACATATATTAACAATTATGAATTATCTATAGTTAAATTAATAATACATAATAGATCTACACAATGTACAGATGATAAGGAAAGTACAAAATATATAATAATAATAATAATAATAATAATAATAATAATAATAATAATAACCTATAACTTGATTAAACTATTGGCTTGATAATGAAAATGCAAAATATATAATAAACATAAATCTAGAACTTGGTTATATATTATATTGTCTAAGGAGATATTCAGTGATTTTATTAATATTCAGTGAGCTTGTTTTTGAGTAATGTACATATCAAACTTGGAAAAATTCTGGATGAGTTGATGTAAGTGGATATGTAATGTACACCCTTAGACAAAAAAAAAGAGTCATCTCTTGATTTCATCAACCGATCAGGGAACTTCATGAGCACTCGCAGAAGCCTTATTCACATTAACACATTTTCAGTAATTGGACTGTATTGTTTGCTAGTTAACGCAGTGTACACTCAAGTAACATAAAAGAGAGAGCTTGCCCTTGTGTGTTTCCGTGGTCGAGAGGTTTAACACACAATATCTGCATTCGTAACCTCACGGGTTCGATTCCCGTTCTACTTTTTTTTTTTTACTGAATGTTAGGATAGCATTTTGCCTGTAATATAGTTTCATATTTAATTTTATATTTGAGTTTTATGGCTTTAATGCACACAAACCACATAAATGAAAACCTTCTAATAATTAAATGAAGAAAGAAAATAATATCTTCTAAAATGAAAACTTTAACAAAATTAATATCGGTTGTATGAACCCTCAGCATCTATTACCGCCCTCAATCTGCAGGGCATTGATGCAATCAAATTTCTACAGTCACATGGACTTTCAGCTAGAGCATCCCAGACGTCCTGAATTTGTGCCCATAAGCCGTCTTTCGTGCATCTGTAGGACAAACTTGTTAGAGGCTTTTGTTTTTGCACAGAATGTGTGCACATCAGTCTATTAAAATCAATACATTGACATCACCTAGAACAAACCCTGAATGTGGTAAAATAATTGTTACAATAACGACATTGACATTGATTTAGTTCAATTGTCAAAATAAAATGTATTTAATTCATGATACATTTTAATACAAATATCACGAAAAAAACTACATAATTGAGTATGCGAACCTGCGACCTTCATTAACAGAAACAGGGACTTCATGCTTTACCGCTGTCCTAACAGGGCACATAGGAGTATCTTCACTCAGTTCATGCCACATAACGCAGTTATGACTAGTTTACTAGTGTGAACCCAGCACTGTGTAGAGTAGGACTTAGAAGAAATATGCGTTCAATAGATGACTCATTTTTGTTTGTCTAAGGGTGTACATACCAAACATGGAAAAATTCTGCATAAGTTGATGTAAGTGGTTTTACTGTGTCTGCCATAGGTAATGTGGTATTAATGTTTAAAACCCTGAGGAGACACATGAATAACACTAGGCCTACATCTTGCACTATAATCCATTTTTTTGTACATAAGGAAACATCCTACCAGAATATTAAGCTGCAAATATACATATCAGAACCTCATAGTGTTATTTCCTATCTACATAACTTAATACATATCAGATTTTATTCTTTGCCAGTGTCTTTGATTGCATGCACAGTGCAATGAGTTTATGCAAATAAATGACTTTGTCTTAGCTGAGAAGAGCAAGCAGTATGTCTCAACTGTTGTCTCTCACTCATGAAACTCTATGGTCATAAAGTGAAGAGAATGTGGGGAGAGTAGACTAGGAATTCGGAAGAGAAGATGTCATACAGTCATAGATTTCTGTGAGATTGGTGATTTGTCATATATTACCCATGTGCAAAAGAGCAGACTTGCTACTACAATTCAGAAATTGCACATTGGCACACAACAAAAATCTCTACTGAACATATCATAAGAGGGCAGGAGACAGGTATTTGTGCTGAAATGCAAACTATTGGGGTGTTAAACACAGCATTCTACCAACATAAGTAAAGGAAAAAATTTCTGTCTGAGACAGGATTTGAACCCAAGACTTCTAGCTTTATGCACCAGTGCTCTACTATTGAACTATTTAGGCAACTCCAGGACTAAGCACAAATTTCTCTATTTTTAATCCCTGCTTTCCTGGAGTAGTGAAACTACTCGCTAGGTCAGAAAAATATCAAATTAAAAGAAAAGCTAAATTACCGATAATAAAAAACCTGAAGAGCTCATAGTCTGGGGGAAAAAAAAATCTATATAAAAAAACGAGAAGAAGAAATTAATGAATTTTGAAATTCCTGGGGAATGTGATTTGATTGGCAGGTTCATCAGCCTACCAACAGAGAGAGTGAGAAGTGGTATTTAAATATAACAGAACAACTGTGAAATCACTGAAGATGGAATCAACAAAGTTCCGAAATTGGTCTAGTTAGAAGACAAAATATGAGGTAAGGTGATAAATTGTGAAACTATATTTGCATTATAACATGGATGCTTCTAAATCAAGAATCCTTTATGATGGGATTTATATTGTTATAAGCTAATTATTTATTCATGGGAATGCAAAGATTAAAGACAGAGAAATTTATGCCTGCTCCTGGAGTTTTCTAAGTAGCTCAATAATAGAGTGCCAGCATGTAAAAATGGGTTCAAATTCCAGCCCAGCAAGAAATTTTTCTCTTTAGTTATGTTAACTATTGCTTGTAGATGGCTTCTCTGTGTATATTAATTTCCATATCACATTCATAAAGCATTCTACCGTTATGAATGAGAGGCAATGTGCTGCTTTTGGCTGCTTACTGCACCTAAAAGTGATCTGACAACAATCTGAGACAAGTATTGGTCCATAAATTACCTGTTAATGGGACAATCCTTAAAATCTACTTTAATATAAATCTTCATTAAACATACCTTACAAAGAGGAATGCTTGACATTTATTTGTGGGATCTTTATATTTGTACAAAAATACAATGTGTTGAAGATATTGTTGTCCAGCACGTCAAGGAAAAAAAAAAAGATATATATATTTGTTTATTTATTTATTGTAGTTAAGTTAAAGGGTTAGGATGAAAACGTGGAGATCTGAGGTTCATATCTTTCATGAGGAATAAATTTCTTTCTTAAAATAATTAAAGGTATGTATTTACTTGTTAACTTAAATAAGTTATTAGAGACTTACTATATGACATAAACTAGGTCATAATCTTCAAGTAGAAAACTACATGAATACCCAACTCCAAAATCTTGCTAGAATAAACAAAATTAAAATAAAATAATATAAATGTCACATTACATTAAATAAAATATAAACAAGCACTAATTAACTACTTTATGTTGGGGATTTATCAAGCTCTAAATGCAAGTTGCAGCTTTCAAAATAATTCTTTTATATAAAAGTAACATGGATCCTGCAAAATGTTCATTATAGCTACAGCATTCTCAGCTATGCAGTTAAACAAAGATTTTATAAAATTTTAGAAAGTCTATCCAATACTTTTAACACTTTTTTTTTCCCCCATCATATATACTCCCCCTACAATAAGCATACCTCCCAAAAAATAATTTCTCTATGATGTCCATATAGAGATTATACTGCATTCAATGACTATAAATTGTTTCATGCTAAAAGGGCCTTAGTCCGTTTTATAATGAATTAAAATTTTTGTGTTAGCATGTTCTACACTTCAAAACACATTTTTTCCCTCAATATTGCACATTATTTTCTCTTATAATAGTGAAATAGGGGGGGATTTAAAAGGGTATTATGCAAGATATATATGATACCTTTGGTCTCACACAAGTTTTTTCCCTTTAGTTAATGCTGCCATATAAAGTCTGCAATTAAAAAAAAAGTTTGAAATTCTCAAGGTATTTAATATGATATCACCGATGACAGTGAGTTGGAGTTATTTCCAAAGTGAGAAGAAAAAAAAACGCCAAAGGTATAATAAATTATTTTTTTATACCTAGAAATGTATGAGGTTATTGCAAAAACATGAATATAGAAGTGCAGAACAGACTAAAGAACATTTAAATTTTGTGAAAATAAAATGGACTGAGACAGGACCTTTTTTGCATAAAACAATTCAAATGGTATTAGATAAAGGCTTGTAGAGTAATATTTATTAACATTAAGAGTAATTCTCGACGTAGATAAATTTTAATTATTTTAAATTAGCACTTGCAAGAGATGAATCTAAGAGACTGAGGATCAAATCAATAGATTCGCATTACATTTCAGGGACTAACATTTTGCAGGGCTAAATCAAGATAACAATATGAATGTAACAATATCTGGGTGCCACATACACATTTAAAAACATTAACATAAACTCAAAAACTTGTGAACATGTTACCATTTTGATAATTATTTTATAATTGAATATTCCATGTATGTATCCAAGATGAAAGATGCGTAACAGTTGCTGAAGTTAAATCTTGAGACGACTGAACGGATGTCTTTTATACCACAGTTAAAATGAATCCCTAAGCAAGAGAGCTCAAAACATCCAAAACTGGGCTACAATATGTAAACAGAATATCACATTGTTGAACACACAAAATTTACTTTTGATATTTTTATTATACATTTAACATTACTCTCTGAAGGGCAAATTATATTTGAAGAGAAAAATATATGCTTAGACTGGGGTTTGAACCCAGGCCCTTTAGCTTTATACACTAACGCTCTTGCTACTGAGTTATCCTAGGCCTCCAATCCAAAGAAGCTCTACTGGTTAATATTATTCGTTTTAAACATCTTAATGATGGACAAATTATATTTCAAAAGAAAAATATATGCCTAGACTGGGGTTTGAATCCAGGACCTTTGACTCTCTATGTCAATGCTCTTCCATCTGAGCTACCTAGGTCTCCAATCTAAACGCGTATTTTTCTCTTATACATAGTTAATTCCCTAACCCCAAATGCTATGATTTTTGCAAATGTCATTTGCAAAAATCGTAGCAATGGCTTGTAGCATTTGGGGTTAGGGAATTAACTGTGTATAAGAGAAAAATATGCATTTAGATTGGAGGCCTAGGTTGCTCAGATGGAAGAGCATTGACATAGAGAGTCAAAGGTCCTGGGTTCAAACCCCAGTCTAGGCGTATATTTTTCTTTTCAAATATAAGCTCTACTGGCTTTATAAAGTAATGTTAAAATTCCCATTAAAAGTCTTCTTAAATAAGAAGCTGCCATTTGCGTGTCGAACAACAGTTCACAGCCTTTGGCACTCTCGGGAATTGACAATGTATAAGAGAAAAATTTGCATTTAAATTGGAGGCCTAGGATAGCTCAGTGACAAGAGAATTAGAATATAAAGCTAAAGGTCCAGTCTAGGCGTATATCTTTCTCTTCAAATATAAAATTTTATTTTACTTTCCAAAGGGAAGACAAGTGAGTTGAGCACACAGAAGATGGAGGGAGACTATAACAGGCAACTAAGGCTATTATCTGAAAGTTGATTTTTCTAGGTTGTTTAAATTGAAAAGTAATAGAAATATATATCTGTATTTGTTACTTAAAAGATCTATCCATAGTAATTCTGCCCGAAGGCAGGTCCTTCACTGCAATCAGCATTTCCATGCTATTCTTGCAGCTTTACAAGGGAATTGTAGGTGTGGTAGCTTCCCATTGTTTTCGACACCGGTGAAGGATGATGATGATGATGATGGCCATATGATTTCGGGGACCGTTTGGGCCTTAAATTTTTCCTGACATTTGTCTTACAGGTGAGGAAAAGCCCCGATAAAAACCTCACCCAGAAAAGTGCCCCGACCGGGGGATCAAAACCCGGATCTGCTGCATGACAAGGCAGCATGCTACCTCAAGACCACAGCGGAAAAATTAAGTCCTAAACTGTATTTTTATGAAAAATGGAATTTTATTTGTCAAACATGCTTGGAATGATAACTCATTTTAGCCCATTTTGCAGTTAAGTTTTTTTTTGTTCAATGCCACCACATTGTCATTTCAACATTCTGGTAATCTCTCCTGAGGTTGGGGCACCTGGAAGGCGGAGTTACACTGCTCCGATGATATATGATAGGTGATGATGGTGGTAATGAGGAAAGAAAGACATGGGAAGAGTTGGAGGTTTTAGTGTGAAATAGAATATTCTGGAGTTGCTTTTGAGGTCCAAGATCTGGATAAGGAAAACAGGAGATATTATTATCATTATAAATAAATGAAAGAAAATTCATTCATCTTTTATGAGGGTCACAAAGTGTATAACTTGCAATGATAATGATTAAATAATAAATTTTCTTAATGTACAATATGCATAAAAGCTAGAAGCTTGCAAGCTACTACTGTATATCAGCAGATAATTTTAAGATTTGAAATTCAAACTTTGCAAAGTGCACCATTAAATAACATGTTTACAAGCTTTCAAGTAGATGTTATTTTTAACTGTGATTGTGACCACACATACAACATACAGAACCCATGCAGTACTAATGGAACATGAAGCAAGCCTGGAACAAATACAGACTACAATAAATTACTCAAACATTTGATAAATGTAAACCTCAGCTTCATCTTGGGGGACGAATGGGGTCGACGATACACATCTCCAATTCGTGGCGAACCAATATAGCTTCCACTGGCACCTGAACCTGGTCGAGGGATGGGGGATCCGGTGCGAGAACTATCGTAAATTCCAAGAGGAGGAGTCATCTGCAAAGCAGGGGCATGAAAGTGCCTGCCTTGAAGAGGTGGTGTAGCATATGGGCCAGGAGTGCTGATTGGATGTTTTTCCACCTGAAGTGCACTCATGACTACTGCTTCACGATTATGATATCTGAAATATGGGCCCCAATGTCTTATTTATACCAGTTACACTTCACCTGGTTTCTAGGCCTTCTCTTCTGCTCTATGTCACAAATAATATAAACAGCAATTTTCCTACTAGGGATGGGTTCATGTTATTCAGTTGCTTAGTATTCTTATATTGTACACCATGTTTCTAAAGAAAATCACACTTTGATAAATGTATAATTCAAACACTATCATAATTAAGTTGTTATTCAGTACTCAGCTATTCTATGCGACCAGCGAATATTTGATCAGAGAACAAGTGACTTTTTGCATTGTGTTGGTCAATGTGATAACACATGTTCTTGCCGATTGCCAACATGGGATTCTATCCCAAGAGTCCACCTACATTAGTGGGCAAGTTAAGGTGAGAAAATGGGCAACTTAGTACACAAGACTAGTTTAGCATTCAGTTGTTTGTTGGTGGGTTTTTGTGATAAGTTGGCTACACTGTCTGAGCAATGAATATATTTTTTACATTGCAAATATGCTGATTTTAGGTTACTATTAGTTTATTCTAAGGCATTTTTCAATTTTTTTTTGAAAAAAAATCAACATACATATTTCTCTCACAGGTAATTTTTCACATACTGCAACAATAAATTTATGGTTTTCCATTTCTTTATTTTATTTTATGTTGCTAGCATAAAATTCCCAGTATTCATATATCATAAACCATGTCTCTAATAGAAGTCAGATTTTGACAAATTTATAATTCAAACAGGGTTGCAAGGGATAGTGATGTGCATTTCATCACCTCTCCTATCCAAATCTCATCCTCAAGCTGCTCGTGGTGTAATCTGCTATTACAAATGAGGCTCTGAGGACCGAGTACTGGTGGTATAACCACATCACCTTAATGTAGAGGAAATGCTACATTAGTGGGAACCCCACAATAATACCCCTCTGGACCAGCAACCCATTGGGTGAAAAAAATTACATTTGCTTTCAAGTCTCAAACCAAGCCTCAAATGAATCAGACATAACTCCTCTTTGAGACCATAACAGGCCATGCAGCCTAGTACTTGCATGGATGATGATGATGATAATTCAAACATTATCATACCTAAGCTGATGTTTGATGGCTCATATGATGCACTGGACATGATTTTTTTTTTGTTTAGATAGAAGTTTTCTCTATTGAACACATGTTGCTTTCTATGTTCTGCAATTCAATAGAAATCATTGTGCTGTACAAATGCAACATTAATTTTGTATTACGCATGAAAAGCAAACTCCCTCCAGGAAGTCAATAGAGAAATGGCATCACTAATTTGTCACAAACTGGCTGTGGTGGGCTAGTGGTTATGCTTCTTGCCTCTGGTCCCAAGGGTCGCAGATTCAAACCCACCCGGGTCTGATTTTTTTTTATAGGATGGAAAAATCCAAGGAACAAGCCCTCCAGGAGGGACTTTGAGCTGTTTTGTATCCTTTATTTTTTAAATTTTATTCTTTGCATTGATAGTTCACCATGATATGGTTAAGGAATTCTGATGAAAATAAGTTCAATGTTTACCTAACCTATTGACTACAATACATGTGGCAGAAACTTATTACAGACCCATAATATGAGCATCTTCGATCCACTGTCATACATATGAGCCATTTTGTCATGTTATGGGGCTATATGTCCAGTTTGTATCTAATCTACTCACTGAAACCACAATAGACAAATTTCGGTATATAGATATCCTGAAGAAGAATGTAAAGAAGAATCCAATAAAACAATCTAGGGTAAAATTATTATTTTCAGCAAGATAATTGCTTTAACCATACAAATTTAGAATCCAAGATGTGGCTGTTCTTTAACATGCCGAAAAGACTGGAGACCCCACCACAGTCTCCATTTTTAAATATAATTGAGAATTTGTTGTGGGAATTGGAAAAAGAAGTGCAGAAGCTGAAGGTAAGTTGTACAAAGATTTGAAGAATATTCTGTTGGATGAACGATACAAAATCTCCCTTCAATAATCTGGCAGTTTGTACAATCCAAGCCCAGGAGGTTAACTGTGATTATAAAAGCAAAAGAAAATATTTCTGGTTACTGAATACTGCAAATTGTTCAAACTGGCAACAACTGCATTGCATTGTATGTTCAATTTTGAGGACTTCTAAACTGTATAGTTTCCCAACTAGATTTAAATGAATCACCTCTTTTAAATTTATAATAAGATATTGCTTATATTAAATTAATGTTGGGAAGTAAACATTATGAGGTATAATCATTAAAATTCATTGGAGAACATTTTGTTTAAACAACTCACCTCATAGGATTCATGCTTCCATGATACCGTGATTTCAAACACAGTCGTGTTCATCCTCAGCCATAACTCCGACTGACAAAATTCTTCGGCCGTCAACTGTTCTATTGTCGCCATCGTCAGTGACGGCCGAAGAATTTTGTCAGTCGGAGTTATGGCTGAGGATGAACACGACTGTGTTTGAAACCACGGTATCATGGAAGCATGAATCCTATGAAGTGAGTTGTTTAAACAAAATGTTCTCCGATGAATTTTAAGTGATTTGCTTGTTAAAATTTGTTGTTTACATTCAGTTGCATAGTTACAGTTGTTATGTACTGGAGTTTATATATAATAACAAAATTAATTTGTAATCATGATAAAATTCGTCTGAAGAAGGTACAAAGTACTGAAACAGCTGTTACGAATTTGTATTTTAATAAATATGAAAATCTTATAAAACTTTAAGTTTTATTTTTATTTAATTAACATGTATAGTTTCTGTTTCTTAATATTTTCATCTATTATTGTATTTTATATCAAACAAACATCATTTTCATTAGATTTATGTTCAGAGAATAGCAGTTTATTTTTACATGAAGTTGTTATTTTTAAATAATCAGTTTCTGAATATATTTTGGTAATAAACATTGTGTATGCTAAGTTGTGAGTATGGTTGTATATTAATTATATTATTTTTGGTCTGGACATCTTACCTCAATATTAATGTTGATTTGTTCTTGGACATGTTTCAAAACAATTCTCTGTTTTATCTTCAGCTTTCCCAGACTGGTTTTATTTTATGTTGCATTATGTTGCACCACCTGGATGTCGATGTCAGCTCCATCCTGTGGTTGGCCAAAGAACCTCCAAACAAGGTCACCCTCCATCGGAATATCAAAATTCATAACTCTGTTTCTGTTCTTCTGAATATAAATTTTTTCCCAAATAGTCAGCTCGTTTGTATTTTCTAACTGTTTTAATAATTTAGTGTCTGAATTAATATTATGTTTTTCAGACCAAACATGACCAGCAACTGCAGATTTTTCAATTTCTCCATTTTTAATATTTCTTATGGTTGTATATGTTTTTAATCATTTACTAGCAAACATTTAAATATTATATGGGAAGACACATAAATAATTTACAATTTGTATGAATAATTTTTAAATATAAAAATGGCAATGTTTAACTTATTACTGTATCATAATTTGTTATATTTAGTTCACTCTATATACTTAACAAAAATAAATACATATATAAACATCAAACCATTTAAAATGCATTAAAAATTTATCATGATCTTTTCAAAATTTAAAAATATGAAACAAAAATTACATTTAGAACTTATTATGAACATATTAATAGAAAAGCATAGCACTGTATAATTCATTAGGAAAACCCTCATTATTTTTTCAAATAAAAAATATTAAAAATTAATTCAATGCCATGACATTTTTATTAAAAATATTATTCTACTTTGAATAAACGCCTTTTTAATTATTTTCAATATAATACAAACCGGCATCTCCTTGGCACAAGCAGTTAGACACTCGACTCTAACTGCTGGATCTCGAGATTGAGTCATGGTCACTCCAAGTGGGTTTTACGGTAGACAAAACAGAGCTTCGGCAGGTTTTCTCACAGTTTCTTCCGTTTTCCCCTGCCACAAATTTCATTCCACCTTTCTCCATACTCATCTCATCCATTTTGTTCTTCCACCCCTGTTACGGTGCATCAGGCATGGTCAGCTGGCACCCTTGTCATTCAAGATCTCTAAAATACATGGGCTTAATCTTATCTCACCCCTTGATCTGCCCTTGAGTTGGACAGGAGTTGAGGATATTTTATTTTCATATATAATAAAAACTGTCTTTTTATACTCAACAATATCTGATCATCTTAACTTTTGTCTTGCAATGTTTCTTCTTCCTTTGGATTTGCCTTTTCTTCTAGATGCTCACTGCTTAATAAAAAACTACCAATTCCATTTTGTAAGTACAATAATTAAAAATTTTGAATTCTTTAATTTTTTTAAATTTAAAATGTGTATTTTTTAAAAGTTATTTAATAATTTAACTTAATCTTGTATTATCTATTTTATTTTATTTTTTTATTGAATCTCCAATAATATGAACCCTATTTCACTATCCGGTATTTTAGGGTTTTAGTTACAATACAATTAATTATTTACAATAATTTTGAGTATGGTTAATTTCTAGCGTTACATAATAACATAATATGAAGAAATAAATTATTAATTAACAAATCCAGAAAAAATTAATGCAAAGTCTCTTAAAAAATATGATGGATAAAGTCACACAGCTTTCTATAGCAACACTTCTTACATAAAATATTTGACAAAGGCAGTTGAAATGTATTATGGCAATAACTTAATTAATTAAATAAAAATAAAACGTAGTTTTATTTGATTTTCATATTTATTATATAATTCTACTACATTTTATTTTTATTTAATTAATAGATATGGATTTTCATCAAGTAAACACCAACTCAATTGATGATTAAATAACTTAATTTTTTAATACATTCATGTCTTTTGGAATCAAATACGGACACTCAAATAACAGGTGTGAGATAGTTTGGCTGGAGTTTTTGCAAATACAGGTATCTGTACCTATTTTAAATCGTTCCAAATATTGTCCAAATTTACCATGTCCAGTCATAAATTGTGTTAATACAAAATTTGTATTATCTATTCCTTGAAAAACAATTCCAACATTAAATGCATTGACCATTTTAAACTCAATTTTTATTTTTTATTCAAAATTACATTTTAGTTAAAACAGATCAGGAAAAGTTAAACTTTGAATTATATTTAAATGTGGCACTGGACTTGAAAGGGTTCATTTAAAATATATATCATCACTGGACAGAGAAAAGTTTTCAATCAACATCTACAACTTTTACAGAAAAAAAAAGAGAAGAAGAAATTACACATGAATTGATGGAATAGAATTTTATTTCCTACCACTAGATGCTGACACAGTAGAAAGGAGTTAAGATTCATTGCAGATTATGCACCAATTTCTTTCACATTGAATACAATTTAGTGCTCTTAGATTGTTTTCTAGGTTTTCACTGCCCAGCAACGATACAGTATATATATTACTATTTTTAGCAATGGATAATTTCTACTAATCAGGATTTTAAAGTCATTCAAATGAATGGCATCCTCATTATCTTCATTAATGTCTTGAACATTTATTTTACTTTCTATTTAATTTTATGCATACATTAAATGTATGCCACTGTTGACATTGCTAACTTAATTTTTAATTATTGTTGGACAATGTGCACTTAAATAAGTCACAACTATATGATATTCAATACAGAGATAAAGTAATCCTGCTACGTCAGAAGGCCTGGGTTCGTAAGGTGTTAAATTTCCCACCTTGCAGACAATTGGCATGAAATGTCAGCTGGGTTTTCAACCCTATGTGATAGCCCCACAACTTTCATCCTATACTCATTTCCATTAAAGGCTGAGTCAACTGTAGGGTCTGGTGCTGCCAGAAAATTTAGACCAGTTCAAAAATTCTAATCTCTTTGAGAATTGAATCTGTAACTTCTGGCTTGTATTATATTATCTTTGCTATGGAATGTGCCCATGGCATTTAATGAAACACCAGTGGATTTAATTAGTGCACAGAATAACAAACCAAATATGTCTTTTCTGAATTATACAAGATTAGATTTTTTTCCCATTTGCAATGAGAATTTGTCTCAATTCTCAACCTGGAAGGATACCAGCAAAGTTTTCAAAATACGTGAATCATTCAATAAATGATGCAACACATTTCTCCTCAATGATTTCTTGACAACTTGGAATAATAAGAATTTTTTCTAATGTAAAAGTTAAAATGAACCTGCTGCAGGCCTTAGGGTAATAGGTCAAGGCACCCATCTTTCTGGACAATTGGCATGAGATGTCGACCCTGCATGATGATGGCCCCAGAACAAGCACCAGGTACTCATTTCCATTAGAAGCTGAATTGAACTCAGGACCATGATATTGCCCGAAGGTTCAGGCCAGTTTAAAAATCCTGACCACACCATAGCTCAAACCCCTGACTTACCAAGTTGTAGCATACTGCCGTCACCAACTACACTACAGCATGGCCCCTTTTGTCCTAATAATAATTAGCTATATTAACAGTTATCCAATTAACGATACTTGGAAGTGTGCGAGAACTGGTTCCCACCATTCAATCTCACATTTGTTGCTGAAAATATCTTCCACAGTTTTCTGAAGATATCTACCACAGCAGTAAATAACTCATTGAGTGTTACTGAAACTAGATCAACAGTTATTTACTTTGGAAGATGTCAACAGCGTGTCTGCATGTATTAAATTAGAGATCCTTTCCCTCTCCATTCTTCCTACATGTCCAAACTATTTTATTATTTTTTTCCACAACTGTAGTTATATGTTCTTTTACTTCCATTATTTTTCTAATCTCTGTATTCTATATTCTGTTGTTGTTTTCAAATGCTGGGCCTTGGCAACGAAGCCATTAGCATTCTTGCTCTCCAATATTTCTCTATGGTGGATCCAACAGATAGTACTTCACAGGTTTGTAGATGTTCTTCGTTCATTTCTTCATCTTTGTTGCATAGAGGACAATTTGGATTCGTGTAGATTCCTATTTTATATAAATGTTTGGCCAAATAGTCATGTTCTGTAAGCAGTCTAAATTTTGCTACTGTAGTTTTACGTGGAATTTCTGGAATAATATCTGGCTTCTTTATTAAAATATTCCATTTTTTGTCTTTGGCTTTATTACATAGGTCTTGGTTTTGTTTGATTTTATATTTGTTATTAATTATTCTTTTCATGGATGCGAAAGGTAAGCTCTTAGTAGTATTCTATAATCTTATTATTCTCATTTTTCGAATGATTTTCTTAAAAATCTATTTCAATAGTAATAGTTCTCCAATGGCCCTGTTTACAGATTTTTCATCTTTACTTTTGCAAACCGATAAAAAGCAGCTAGATTTTCTTTCTCTTTATTTGCAGAATCCAACTCTGACAATTCAGTATAAAAAAAAATTAAATTTATGTTCTGTTGCTGTTATAAATAGTACATGATGAAGATTTCAGTTTTCTAAATTTGTTGAGTGTTCATCTAGGAGGTCATGTCCAATGTATGCTCTGAATAATGGTGGCTTCTTTACACTGTTATATTTGACTATTTAACTCATGCCCCAAATGGGAGTCAATGACTAATCACGTTTCAATGAATTTTGTTTCACAACCAATCACAGTTGTGTTTCACCTCAATATTTATCTACTTCTGTTTATCATATTGAAGAAAGCTCCTCCCTTTTAATATTCTGAACAGGTCAGAGCATTATTTTGCAGTGACTGACTGTTGAACAAATACGTTGAATATAGCAAATAATGAACAGATTCTTTCGAACTACACATTTGATAATTGTGTGTTCAATAATTGTGTTTTTAAATAATGATTATTTAAAAAAATAATTAATAACCTATAATGTTCGTTATAATATAAAGTTTGATGCGTTTAATTTTTTCTCCACTAGGGTGCATTCTTACAATACTGTGATCCTATTTGGCAATAAATAATATGATCTAGTTGCAGTGGATGAAAAAAAACAGCATAACCAAACATTTCTCATTTGTTTTCAAACATCGCCGTTTACATTAAATATATAAATATTTTAAAATAACTATATTTAAGTAATGATTTGTGAGTAAACAGTTTAATTTTATTCATTAAATAGTCCTAACAAATGTCACTCTTGATTTCCAAATCCTCTAGATAAATTGGAAATCACTTTGTAGCATTCCTTATGATAATTGGATACTTTTTTTTTTTGCAAATTCTGAGGGAATATAACTGGGGAAGTTGTACCTAAGGAAATATAATTTTTTTAAGGTTTAATGATCATACCTGCATGTGTGTCTTAGGGTCGCATGTTTGGACGCATTAGACAGTAAAATGCCTTCTCTGCTGAGCAAGTTGTATGCTAATACGATTTTGCTTACTCAGAAATCTGTTCATGCGATAATAATAGGTTAAATTTGTAAGCTACCTGCGGAGGTAGCTTAAATGAGCAACTCAAATTAAAATCCCGAAGGGAACCGATGGTAATCGATGTACTTTGCTGCTTTATCCAACATTTATCCAAGATGTCGGACCTTGAAGACTTCGATCATGTTTTCGGTATACACGGAGAAGAGGAATTTGATAGAGTCTACCAAAAAATTCAACTGGAAGAACAGGAGAATCGGCGTAATATTGCGTGTCGCAGACGTGTTTGTATACGGTATTATTTGCGGGATGCAAGCATAAATGCATTCCTCTATAGCAGACGAAAATAACGGAAGTGGTTTTATCGCTGAGAATTCTGGGTAATTCGTTGCCAATATTACGAAAACGTCGACTCTCGTGCATGACCGATAAGTCGGCCGTTAATTCGTTCTCAGCAATTGCTCACGGTGAATCATCTCACTAGTGATTGGAAGTAATTTGAGTAGAGAGTAATGTTCTAACATACAACCCTTAATGGTAAAGAGGCCACAATTTTTTTTTTTGCAACAAGGCACTACATGTAACATTTGAATAAGAAAAATGAGATTAAGTGCATTATTCATCAAATTGAGCCACATTAGGAGTGGGGAGTTACACTGAAAGCTGAAATGTTAGTGGAAAAATTTTCAATGCTTTAGCCTAGCAGCCACAGTTTTTTTCTTGCAACAAAACTTAGTATAAACAATTTAATTACCAAAGAAATAAAACTTTTCTTAACCAGCAAAATCAGAACATAAATTCAACTTGTTGACGAAGTTGTTTAGTTTATACAGCATGATGTTTTTGCCTTGTAACTGATATTCATTATATTCTTTACTTCTTACATGTATATAGTGATTTTATTCAGTTGTAACTTGCTATTTAAGTCTTTTTCTTTACATTGCCTGGCATGAATGTTGGTGACTTGGTTTGCAGTTTAATAGTTCTCAATTATTATTATTATGTTTTTGTTCATTGTCCAAGTTTCTCCGCAATTTAATACTATGCCATTAAAGAGTGAATGTAATATCATCCTTCTTTCCATGTGTTATCTTCATTTTTTCTTCTTTAACCATCGATTATGCCTCTAAGCAACATGGTTTACTGTATGTTGCCTGTCTTGTAGTCCTTTTCTTGTGAGGTCGAGTCCTATATTACTGTCTAGCTTTTCTATTACTATTATTTTTATTCTCAATATAAAGTATTTTTTATGGATGTGTGCTTTCATTCAACCCTATGCCCACCCCAACCTGGAGGGCTAGGATATCTCTTTTTCATTTGGGTCATCACTAGAGACCGGATGTTAGGGAAAATGTCTACAGTTATTTATTATAGATATTGTAAAAGTGACTTCATATACGTTCATACCGACAACCCTAGAGTTGTTTTCCATGAAGTTAATTTTGCCTATAAATGTCTATTTTAGCTTACAATGCCTATAAATGCCTATTTGCCACTTTTTTCTCAAAATTAACTTAGTATTTCAATGAAATTTATTGAAATGGACAAACTTCATGACACACATCATTGCATAAAAACATTTAAGTGACTGGCAATATTATTTTTGATGTTGGTGACACTGATACAGTCTATAGTTCTCGTTCACAGACAGGTGTTTCAAAGACAAAGTGGAGCAACAAGTGTATGTGGTTTTTTTTTTTAACCTTTAGAATAGTTGTTTACTATGCCATAAGAATGGCCAACAGTAAACAGTAAGACAAACTGACCAATTTCGTGAAAGAATTTGGCACAGAAATGTTCTCAAGTGACGATTCAATATTGTTTTACAAAGTGGTGTAAAATTTCAGTAAATTGCATGAAGAAGTGCAATGTTTCACAGCACATACACACTGCAAAACATACGTATGCTCTTTGTAAAGAGGCAAAACAAGTTCCAAAATCATCTCTGATATCTTCATATGCTATTGATAGCATATGTTTGCATTCATTACTTATGGCTGTAAAAATTTATGTTGTAGTCTATTTTTTAAGTGCCTAAAATCCAGACTCTAGTCATCACATTTGACGTATCCGGCATGGAAACTCCTATCATTAGCTATGCTACCACAGCCCTAACTTTTAGGATCTTTTGACCATACAAGCCCCACAATAGGGCAAAGTAGAGTTATGTTCTCATTCATTTCACTAAGAATATCGCAGCAAAGGTATTGAGGAAATGTATCATATTTAAGTTTATATATTAAATTTGGGAATTTTTAACATTATGAGGTTCAAATTCATAAGAATTAAATTAATCGTGATTATTTCATACCTCATACTTCAATATTTCTTTAAATACATCACTGCAGTATCGGCAATTTCCTATCACCATCATCAGCTGATTTTCACGATTGTCAATTTTTACTTTTGTTGATAATTATCCAAACTGCCATCTGATGTTCTTTTAAAGAATTATTTTCTAAACTGCCATCTGGTGTTCATTTTAATTAATCATTTTCTAAACCGCCATCTGTTGTATTTTTGAAGAACTTAACAAATTCAGCCTGGGTAATCTTCTGTTAACTAATAATAAATTTAGCACCCCAGACAACAAAAAATCTGGAATTTATCAAATTGATTGCAAAGATTGCAACAGGATATATATAGGAAAAACAAAAAGGAATTTGGAAACTCGTAAAAAAGAACACTTCAGAAATATAAAGAATGGAGAAATTGAAAAACCAGCTATAGCAGCACATAGTTTATTAGAGCATCATAGGATTGAAAAAGAAGCAAAACTTTTGAAACATCTATCAAAACCTTTAGATTTAACAGTTTGGAAAAAATATATATTAAAGAAAACCATTCTAGAACTATGAACTTCGAAATTCCAGATGAACCTAGCTTGATTACAAAGTTCTTCAAAAATACAACAGATGGCGGTTTAGAAAATGATTAATTAAAATGAACACCAGATGGCAGTTTAGAAAATAATTCTTTAAAAGAACATCAGATGGCTGTTTGGATAATTATCAACAAAAGTAAAAATTGACAATCGTGAAAACAGCTGATGATGGTGATAAGAAATTGCCAATACTGCAGTGCTGTATTTAAAGAAATATAGAAGTATGAGGTATGAAATAATCACAATTAATTTAATTCTTATCATATTTAAGGTTGGAAAAAAGTATAATAATGAAGTATTTGTGTTGTTTATTTTTTATTATTTCACTCACCTCATACTTCATAAATCATAGCAGACCCTGGGTTTCTTCACGTAATTTGTGACATTGTCAATGCTGCGTCACGTTCACAACTGACAGTGACGCAGCATTGACAATGTCACAAATTACGTGAAGAAACCCTGTGTCTGCTATGATTTATGAAGTATGAGGTGAGTGAAATAATAAAAAATAAACAATATTAAAAACCTCATAGTGTTATTTCCTATCTACATAACTTAAGTATTTGTGTGTTGACAAATATGGTGAGTCTGATTCGTCTTACCTCACAAAACATTGTGTTCTTTTGGACATATTTCAATATGTCTGTGTATCATAATAAGCTTGTTCACACTGTTGAATTTTATGTTGTTGCCCTGGATATCAACTCCCACTCCATCTTTTGGTAGACCAAAGAACTTGAAAATCAAATCATTCTCCCCAGGAATTTCAAAATTCATGATTCTATCTCTATTCTTCTTGATAGAAGAACCCCAGGAAAAGGATTTGATTTGCAAGTTCTTTGGTCCACCAAAAGATGGAGTAGGAGTCGACATCCAGGACCAACAACAAAAAATTCAACAGTCTGGACAAGCTGATGATGATACACAGACATATTAAAACATTATATCTGAAGAGAAATATATATATATATATATATATATTTTTATTTAGTTGTTTCTTGACTCACCTCATACTTCTTAACTCCCTTGCATATCTAGATTTAAACACTGTATTTGTGACATTCTCAATGCTGTTCACGTTCACAACTCAACGTGAACAGCATTGAGAATGTCACAAATACAGTGACGAAATCTAGATATGCATGGGAGTTAAGAAGTATGAGGTGAGTCAAGAAACAACTAAACAAAATTAAAATAAACCTCATAGTGTTATTTCCTACCTACATAACTTGAGAAAAATATATGCCAAGACCATGATTTGAACCCAGGATCTTTGCCTTTCTATATGCCAATGCTCTAACGACTGAGCTACCTAGGCCTCTAATCTAAATTTTTCTCTTATACATTGTTAATTCCTGAGTGCCAAATGTTACAAACCGTTGCTCAATCACGCAAATGGCGGCTCCTTTTTTTAAAAAGACTTTTTATTGTAAATTTAAACATTACTTTATAAAGCCAGTAGGGCTTCTTTCGATATTTGTATTATTAACTTAATACTTCTCACTGAAGAACAAGTTATATTTGAAGAGAAAAATATACGCCTAGACCAGGGTTTGAAACCAGGACCATTGGCTCTCTTATGCCAAAGCTCTACCAACTGAGCTACCTGAAACATGTGCAAAAGAACACAATGAGGTAAGATCAATCAGATTACCTTATTTATAAAGAACAACCTCATAATGTTACTTCCTATTATAATTTATTAATTTGTGTGTTGCATTATTTATCGAACACTTTAATAAATACCAGTGAAGTTTTTAAAAACATTCTTTCTCCAATTGCATTCACATGCCTGTGAAAGTCAAAATTGATATAAAAGCAGTGAAAAAGAAACAAACATTGTGAAAAAAGAACACATGTGTAGCCTGAAAACGGTGATATATTGCATGCTTAGTTATGAGAGCAAGACTTACTTCATCAACAAAGCCCTGATGTGTGTTTCTGTAACTGTGGGGAACACGGCGCTGATCTTAGCAACTGACTGCTCTGTGTCAGTTGTGAGTGTTGTTTCTGTATGAGCTGATGATGCATAAGGATTCACGTGAGACCCTTGTTTCGGTGCCAGTGCTCTACTAGCCATAATACCTGGTCTCACATTTGTCAACTCCTATAAAAAATATTTCAAATTTAGCAGCCGTATACATGAGTGCCCAGAGGGTGCACTTATATCCTCTTTGAAAATGCATATTTTTTTTTTGTACTGTTATGAGCAAGAACTTTACAGAGATAGGATTTACTTTTATATATTAAATTTGGGAATTTTTAACATTATGAGGTTCAATTCATAGGAATTAAAAAAATTGTGATTACTTCTTACCTCATACTTCTATGTTCCTTTAAACACAGCACTGCATATTGGCGACTCCTTGTCACCATCGTCAGCTGTTCGATAGTAGCTGTACTCACGGGTTCACTAAATCTCTAACAGTTCTCCCTCCCCCACATGTCAACTGATCGGTTTGTGAGGATTTTGCAGGATTTTAAATACATTGGTGATTTATTTTTTCATTTTATAATGGTTTTAATTTATATAAATTTCAATCTAATTTTTTTGTATCTGTAAAAAATTGACAATCGTGAAAACAGCTGACGATGGTGACAAGGAGTTGCCGATACTGCAGTGCTGTGTTTAACGAGAAATAATCACGATTTATTTAATTCTTATAGGATTTACTGTCTTGTCAAATTAAAAAAATATATATACCGTATATCTCGGCAGATAAGGCGACCTTCAGATATGACGAGGTATAGATTTTTGTCAAAGTTTTATAGTTTTAGCATATATCTGTCCTATAAGACGATCCCCAAACTATCAATGGCCTATGAATTTAGTTTAGATCATTACTAGCTTACTGTGTAGTGTATACAAAACTACCGTATTCGTAATTTTTCAAATTAAATTTTATGTTATATATTGTTAATATTTTAACTCCTCATAAATACATTTTATTTTCATTCAACCGGCAACACTGCTACACTTTCGACAAGTTGTATTAGCATGAGAGATGAGACCTGTCGCATGGAAGGCGGCAGAGGGGAAAGGAGATTGTTATGATAAGGAAGGAAGACTTTGCCGCGTGAGAAATGTCTAGTTACGCTACTATCAAATCCAAAGATATAAATTATCTGCATACTTAAATGTTACACAGTGCCCTTTGCATCACGCACAGTAATAATAATACTGTATGAATAATTAAAAGAAACAACGCAATATAAGCAATAATGTCCATGTTTATTTACTACACAAAACAAACTGCAAAAGAATTGAATAACCGGATGTATTCCGGACTGGTTCGATAGTAGCTGTACTCACGGGTTCACTAAATCTCTAACAGTTCCCCTCCCCACATGTCAACTGATCGGTTTGTGAGGATTTTAAATACATTGGTGAGTTATTTTTCCATTTTATAATGGTTTTAATTTATATAAATTTCAATCTAATTTTTTTGTATCTGTCCTATAAGACGACTCTGGATTTTGGGGGCTTTTTTTATGGATTATGCCGAGATATACGATGTATGTATATATATATATATATATATAAGTAAAAAAAATACTTCATATATTAATGTTGAGAATTTTTAATTATATGAGGTTTATAATTAATAAAAATCAATATTTAGACGTGAATATTCTTACCTTATATATCTATGTTCTTCAACATAGAACTGCGGTTTTGGGAGCCATCACTCCCCTCATCAGTTACTGTCACAACTGTCGATTCTTCATCATGCTGGTCATCTTCTAAACTGCCATCTAGTGTTGATTTGATGAACTTTGTAATCAGATTTTGTTGGTTTGGAAACTCAAAATTCATGGACCTAACATGTTTTTTTAATGTATATCTTTTCCCTTTAGAATTAACAGTTTGAGAAAATATATACATAAAAAAATAACCATGTTAGATCCATGAATTTTGAGTTTCCAAAGAATCAAAATCTGATTACAAAGTTCATCAAACCAACATTAGATGGCAGTTTAGAAAATGACCGGCATATGAAGAATCAAGTCGTGACAGCAGCTGATGAGGGAAGCGATGGCTCCTGAAACTGCAGTTCTGTGTTGAAGAACATCTGAGGTAATAGAATTGAAAATCTCAAAAAATTCTACAAAAAGTCGGCGACAGCATATGTCTATCTTTTACAGACAACTCATAGTAACCATTTTTTTCTTTCAAAATTAGATTAAGAGTAAGGATTTAATTACAAAGACTTTTCCAATAAAATATTAATATTTCTTTATGTATATTTTAATAAATTGCTATACATAACCTGTTTAAATTATTTCATCCATGCGAACAATGTTGTAAGTCCCACAAGATTGGTATAAAAAATGTCTTAACTGAGAGAGAAGTTGTCAAAATATCAGACCTTAATGAAATATTTTATACTAAACACCTACTATAATTTTCATTGTAAACATCAGTTTCACGATCACTTGAATCACTTGTTATCAGATAATAAGGCCAAAATTCACTGTTTAAATCCTCAATCCATTATAAAAATACTCTTTATACTGTAGAGTATTGTAATGTCAGGTAATAACATGTGATTTACTCTGAAATATGAAAACTGCAGATATTTATAAATATTAGGCTTGGAACACTAGCTATCAAATCATAATATAGGTGAGTTTTTTTTTACAATTTATCACTATCTCTTAAAAGTCATTAACAGTAATTGAGATTAAAATATACAGTATTTAATTATTTTAATGTTTAATTATAAATAATCTTACTGAAATATGTAATATATTTGTTACAATATCATATGTGAAATACAGTATTAACAATTAAGCTTCCATCTTTAAAATCCACAGACTAAAGTTAGGCTAAATAGCTATACAAATACTATAAGACAAAATACTATAAATATAAATTACTGGGGATCAATTAAATTTTATAATTGAATAATAATTATTCAATAATCTTGACTTCAAACGTAATTTATTTAAAAAGTGTTGTCAATATTTAAAAAAATATTTTTTAATGCTCCATCACTTTTAATATACTGCATACACAGTAAATGGGGAACAGTCTTGTCTTATGTTCCAATAAATACTTATTGGCTTTACAGTCCTTTGAGTTTGAGTTTAGCCATAGCCTCTCCTTTATTAAGAGTCTACAGACCAAACTAATTTAGTTACTCTTATTTCCCTACAGATATCATGAATGGCATGCGGTCAGCATCCGACCCAATGAGACATCCAGGTATTACTTGGATGATGAAGGTTGGTAAATTTTGCTTAGAGGTATCTTTTTTCAGACTTAAGGTTCTTTTACGAGCCTGAAAATCTTCAGACTCAGGACCTATGGCTTAAAGTCCCTCCCAGAGGACTTGTTCCTTGAATTCTTCAATCCTAAGAAATCCATCAACCCTGGCCAATATGAACTCGCGACTCTGGGGCTAGAGCCAAGGAACATAATGACCAGCAACTAGTTGGTGGCCAACTGTTCCAATAAATAAGAAAAAAATTAAGGAAAGAAAGGACTAAAAAAATTAAGATGATCAGAGGCTAAAGCATGTTAAGAAGTATACAGAAAAGAAGGAATTAAGCAAAATTTCAGGTATGGATTACTCAAATGTAGAATTGAAAAAATGTTATATCAACATGGATCTGAAAATGCTTGGTTTCTGTAATATTAAGGGTTACAAGTGCATTCCATGCAAGTAACGATCCAGGGGAAAAAAAAACCTGGAAAATAAAAAATTATAAAATGTTTTAACTTTATGTCATAGTGTCACTAAGATAGTGCAGTTTCAAATGCCATCACTCTACTGGGAAATATCGTTCCAAATTGAGAGACATTTGAAACAGAAAGTAGTTGGAAAAAATTTCAAGTCTCAAACTTTCAAATTATTTCCCTACAAAAATAGAAAATATAACATATCAGGTTTTCCTCCTTAATCATTTTATAGCAAATATAACAGATAAAACTTCAGATATGAACTCTTCATATACAGTAATGTAAAAAAATGCTTGTTTTCTGAAAATATGGCATTTATACAGAGTGAATTTTAATTACACTGACAAACTGCAGGAACTGATTCCTGACTGGAAATGGAGGAAAAAAATGTCCTATGAATAAGTGTCCATAAAGGCATCGTTGCCACGGTAGACGGCACTGACGAATGGCATTATTTCCTCGGCCCTGTTGCATGGCTCTAGATCACTGGACTTAAAACCCCTGGATTTTTACCTCTAGGGGCATCTGAAAAGCATTGTGTATGCTGAACCAGCTCCTGATGTGCTTACCCTTGAAGAGCATGTCCATGTTGCGTGTAACGCTATTCGGAGAGAGGCCGGAACATGCGAAAGAGTGAGGCAATCCATGATACGACGTGTGAACGTGTCCACTGCATCCCATGGAGGTCACTTTGAACATCTGTTGTGACATGGATGTACTGTGTGTCGGGATCATTTGTTGTCGTTGCACACACATCGTTCATTTACGGACACATGTTTATAGGACCTTTTTTCCTATATTTTCAGTCAGGATTCAGTCCCTGAAGTTTGTCGGTCTAATTACCGTTCACCCTGTATGTTGTAATGAAAATCACATTATGAAGAAAAGTGGTTAAGTAAGAAAATGAATGCAACCTTTGGTAACAAAGTTTGGAACATTCATCCTCTGCAATGCTAAAGTTTAAAAAAAAAAGATTAATTATCGAGTAGACCATACATGAAGTAAGTAAACATCATTTTTTAGGCACATGATTTAAATTTTTTGCCATCTCTCCAAATGAGGCATCCTTATCTGAAGTTCCACTTACTACTTTATTTAACTTTCACAGGGAAAGAACACTATGAGGTTTAATTTAAGAATTAAATTAATGTTTTTATTACCTCACCTCATATCCCTTTTCTTCTATACTGCAGTTTCGGAGCTTATCTCCATCGTCAGTAGCCTCTGGTCGACCGGTGTTATGTTGTTTCTTGGCAGTTTTCTTCTTACTTCTATCAGTGGACCGATGAACCTCTGGATCAGGTTAAAATTTGTGGGAGTTTTGAAATTCATGAGTTTATCTTTCTTGTTTTTTTGGATGTGGATTTTTTCCCAGACTGTGAGTTGCTTTAGTTTATCTGTGTGTTTGATTAGGCTAGCTTCTGTATCAATTAAATGTTTTTCAGACCAAGCATGGGCTGCTTCAGCTGACTTGTCCACTATACCCTTTTTTACATTTCTAAGGTGTTCCTTCAATCTGGTTTTTAAATTTCTTTTTGTTTTCCCTATATAGATTTTGTCGCAATCCTGACATTTGATCTGATATATTCCTGATTTATATTCGTCTCCAATTTTTTCATTTTTGTTGGTTTTAATTATCAAATTAAAAATAATATATCAGAATATAAATCAGGAATATATCAGATCAAATGTCAGGATTGCGACAAAATCTATATAGGAAAAACAAAAAGAAATTTAAAAACCAGATTGAAGGAACACCTTAGAAATGTAAAAAAGGGTGAAGTGGACAAGTCAGCTGTAGCAGCCCATGCTTGATCTGAAAAACATTTAATTGATACAGAAGCTAGTCTAATCAAACACATAGATAAACTAAAGGAACTCACAGTCTGGGAAAAAATCCACATCCAAAAAAAACAAGAAAGATAAACTCATGAATTTCAAAACTCCCACAAATTTTGACCTGATCCAGAGGTTCATCAGTCCACCAATAGAAGTAAGAAGAAAATCGCCAAGAAACAACATAACACCGGTCGACCAGAGCCTACTGACGATGGAGATAAGCTCCGAAACTGCAGTATAGAAGAAAAAGGATATGAGGTAAGGTAAATATAAACATTAATTTAATTCTTCCACTCACTACATTTAATTGATAATAATTTTATAAAGGTGTAAGCATAAAGCATCTCTACATTTAATCATCTTCATTGAAAAAAAGTAACTACGAAATGACAGGAATTACTGTGGTCATGCAGAGAATGAAGCAGGAGTTTACCTGAGCACGACCTGACAGATCATATGGACCTGGAGTTTGGAAAGCTGGTTGTGGAGGAAACTGGGAAGAATTTGAAGGATACACGTGATACCCTCTGGAATCTGAAGACCCATGCTGTCAAGTAATGTAAGAAATCACAAAGCGTTAGTCAACAGTACACAGCAAGCGGGTTAAACACAACAACTTTATTTTAATAAAAGATGATGGATGTTAAAGATGAAATTGTCACAATTCTGCATCATCAATAATTAGAAAAATATTTTTAACTGGATAATTATTTTATTTAACAATGTTCTGAAATATCTACAGTCATTAGCATCTATTAGTTGTAAATATTAACAAAATATTGTTCTATTAATGTATATACAAAATATATAATAAAAATATAATGCCCAGAATCTTGGAAGAACTCAATTTTCCTTCTTCCTTCAAAGTACAATTTTGGTAAAAGTTTGATGCAAAATCTTTTGAAGTGCACAGAATTTTGAGACATGATCACCATTCACGATTATACTCTCCTCTGTACATACCACATAATCTGTAGTTCTGTATATACCTACGAGGTTTTTGTGAGAATTTGAGCGTGGGTGAAAAACCTAAAATATACATATGAAAGAGCAAGGATAAATGAAATTTAAGGAATTTAACAACACGCCAACATTTTGCTCCTCATGTTTATTAAGGTAATTGTCATATCAATACTGTTTTCATGTTCCAGAATCATTACATCATACCTTTTTATTTTTTTTTCACTCTTTTTTTTTTACTCTCTTCCTCACTCACTAACTCTCTCTCATTCTAAGGCCCTCAAAGTAGTCTCCTGCAATGTTCACAAGCTGCCAACAATGTGGGCAGTGCCATATACCATCTGCTTCACCATTTTCTTCACCATGTGTGAATCTGATTATCTGTTGTTGAACAGCATTTGTAATGTCCATTCGTGTCCCAAACCATAAAAAAAGAGTGAAAAAATAAGAAGGTGTGATGTAATGATTCTGGAACATGAAAACTGTATTGATATGACAATTACCTTAAAAAAACATGAGGAGCAAAATGTTGGCATGTTGTTAAATCCCTTAAATTTCATTTATATCTTGTTCTTTCATATGTATATTTTAGATTTTTCACCCATGCTCAAATACTCACAAAAAAAGTAGTTACCATGACTTATGCCCCAACCCTCGTATTTTCCAGCGTATAAGATGCATATTTTTACCTTACAAATTTGTCTTAAAATTGTGACATATCTTATATAACAATGAAAAATATTGTTGTCCTTTTTTCAAAGTTATATACACTCTATTTTAACTTTTAAGATCTATGTAATCAGTTAATGGTACAATAAAATAGAAATATGATCTTTCACATGACTTTTAGCATATAATTAGGTAACATTCACATATTTTAAGTTACAATTGCAGATTGTAAAATATGTGAAAGAACATGGGAATAGAGAAGCTGAAAGACTTTTGGACCTTTGCCTATGGAAAAAAAAAATGATTAGAACTTGGCATGGTCAGGAAATACTGTACAATTTGCATAAAGAAAATTACGTGGAACTTGGGAAAAGTGCGAAGTGGCCAGAACATGAGACAAAAGTTTTGAAATGGTGTAAAAAAATCGTTAAAATGAGATTGTCATTCCAACAAAAATTATTTGTACACAAGCAATCAAAGTAGCCTTTAAGTATAATATCGAAGATTTTAAAGATCATGGTGTTCCTGTTTCATGAAATGGAAGTTTAGGTTTTTTCCTAGAAAATTGTATTAAATATTTTGGGTGTGTCTTATTCTCCAGAAAATATGGTAGATATTTTATTTAAATGAACAGCCATGCAATCATGACCAGTTTTTAGGCAGAACAAAGCCACCTCTTCAGGTTTTGGTGAATCTGGGACAGGAGTTTAAATTATAGTTGATCACGATTAATTCATGTTGTCAATAATCCATTTTTCTTTCATTTCCGATTTTATTAGCCTATTTATTACAATTTTTGTTAAGTACAAAATTAAATTTCCTTGTGGTTATGGCAGTATTGTAGTACCTTCTTTGATTACCTGCTATTTCTTTGCCATATATACCATAGTGGACAGAAATCCACTGTAAAATTATACTTACATTGCAAAATATATTGCAGTATATTTAAGGGCTTGACTAGTTTTTCGAGTTATCAGTATTAAAATAGATGCAAACAGAACTCATCTTTGAAGACAAATGAGTTAATTTATGTATGGTTAATGCATTTGTTATCTATGCAGCAGTCCAAGCATTCTTACTTATAAGGGAACTGTCAATCACTGCATGCCAACACCTACCTGAAATTTCTCCTAGAGAAGCATTATGATGTACCAAGGCCATGTCCAAAATATTATCTGCCATTTTTAACTGCAATGCACAGAAATCAAAGCCAGAATTCAGCAATGTCAACCCACTGTATGGAGTAACTATGACTCTCTTAAGGGACCCTAGACCCTTAGGACCCAACTGCAGGTTCCCTTCTGCAGGCCTAATCGGAAGATTAGGCTGATATTGGGACGTCAGCTGGCTCCGGGCAATAGACCAGCCAGGGTTGATAATGAGGAGGGTGGCCGCTGAAGCCTTTTGGGAAAGTGGAGGCGCTCTGCTTTGACTAAAGCTGGCATCTTGGGAGCAGAGAGTGAGCTTCACTCACCTCTGCTTGGCTGGAGGAGGATTGGTTCCTACACCTCTCTCAGCCTTGCATGGCAAGTGCCTAGGTCCACTCGGGTGATGGTGAGGTGGGCTATGACTGCACTCACTTACAATTACTGTGAACATCTATAGTGCAAGGCATTGATACATGACTGACTATTCCTGACTGCAGATATAGACTCTTCTGAGTCAGTCTGGAAACAAACTGGTGGTGTTATGCCAGGACGAGGGTCCTTGTGGTCGACTTCGTGTCCGCCGAGGATGAAGGACTGTGTAGCTTTGCCTGAGTGGACTGTTAATTTATCAGGCCTTGTTACTATGACTCTTCCACAGGGGGGACAGCTGTGGAAGACATATAACCCCAAATCTGGCACACAATTAGCATTGCTTTGCTCTGATGTGGATGGCAGATCAGAGCCTTGAAATGAAGGGGGCTTTGCTCCATTATCGGCAGATGGGTAACGCTTTGCGAGCCCTTGTCTGCGCTACCTATGATTGGTAGATATTTTGTCAGCAAGGGCGGCGGGCCTGCATTAGCAGGGTGGACACCTTCATGCGGTTTTCCCTGGGTTCTCTTGTACTTTAATAGTCGGAGGCCGAGCCAAGATCCATCCCCTTTGGGGGAGGGGGTCCCGCTTGCCTGATTCTCCAAGCTCCTGATAATTAACACAAACAAGAGGCTTTTTCCAAATTAGGAACCGATTCTTGGTGTGGCTGTGCCATCGCTAGGGCTCATTAATCTAGGGAGTCTGGATAATTGCACGACCCTAGTGTCCGTTGCTCTCCACTGCCTTTCAGTTGCCTTTGGGTAACAAAGGTTCCAACGCCTTGGTCAAAGGTTGTAATTGGTTCCGTTTCGGAACTAGAATCTAGCCAAATGCCTTGTCATCTAATTAGTGACGCACATGAATGGATTAATGAGATTCCCTCTGTCCCTATCTACTCTGCATGAGTAAGAGCCAAGTGAAGTGACGTGGGATGTGGTGCAGACGGACAGTTTAAAAATGTAAGATTTGGGCTAGATTTTAGTGTCTTGCAATTAAAAACAGCAGATCATTTTTTGGACACGGCTTTTCTACATCACAATGCTTCTCTAGAAGATATTTTAAGGTAGGTTTCGGCATGCAATTGTTGACAGTTCCCTTCTTAGTCCAGTCCTCTTATATCTTAGTCGGAGTAGAGATTTTACACAGCCTTCCATTCGTTTCTATTTAAGGAATTCTCTTGGCCTTTTCCCATGTCACTTTCAGGTTCTTTAGAAGTTTCTGTATGGCATCCCACATGGTCTTCCTCATAGGTCTACTTTTACTTAGTCCACTTTTTCAGGTATAAACATTATGCTTGGTGTAAACCTATGGCATTGCACTGGTTCAATTCCACATGGGAAAGAAATTTTCTCGTGGAATTTTGGGCAATGTCTGGGGAATGATCCTATCCACATTGTATAGAATTTAACAGCTAAAAGTAGTAACTCTAGGATGAGAAAATTAGCTATAACAGTTAGGGGAAACCAATACGCTAACCATGTGTCATTCTTACACTGGCTGGAAGTATGTCCAACATGGTGATGGACACATGTGGATGTGAAGCTAGCAGCAAGGAGTAGGATACGGTACTTTTAGGCCTATTGTACCATGCAGTTCAGTTCAGTTTATGCACTTGATTTGATGAACCTAAAATAAGTTTTTGAAATTTAATCCACTTGGAATAGGCTCCTCCTTAACAGAGTTCCTCAAAATATTTTACTAACCACTGATGATGGTTTCTCTAGAAGTTGATAGAACATCAACTCTATTGGACAACTTCATTAAGTTGATTTTGCCAACAATAAATATCACATTTTATTTCCAGTTGACATATAATTGAAAACATGCATATGCACACTGATTCAAAGAAGATTTTATAACATTCAAAGTAAATTGTAATGTGCTAAAAAGAATTAAACAAATTAATTTATATCATAGCCTATCCCATTTCAGTAGTTTATGGCAGCACTGTCCAACTGGCAGTCTGTCACATTATTTTTGCAGCTGACAATAAACATATATTTTTAATAAATAAGTTGGATCTATATTCAACTTACTTCATATTTAGTTTAAATATGAATGCAGACCCAACTTACTTATTAAGTAGAACCTCACAATGTTACTTCCTACTGTATTTTCATAACATATAGTTTTGTTATATTACTTTTGACTTCATTTTAATTGTTTTCTGTGTATAAACTAAATCACTGGCACTATCAAATCCAGAGTTCATGGCCACAAGGACATAAGCTCTCCATATACTATCCTGAGCTAAAGTTTATCATTTCCCACATAATTTACCTCCCTTAAATTATGTTTAATGTTATTCTCTCATTTCTTTCTTTGTCTACTTATTGGGCATTTCCCTCTGGTTTTCCTACAAGAAGTTTCTATGCCTCTCTTTTATTCCCCAGTTTCTCCCATCTCTTTCTTCATTTATGTATTGGGCACTTTCTCTCTGGTTTTCCTACAATAAGTTTCTATGCCTCTCTTTTATTCCCCAGTTTCTCCCATCTCTTTCTTCATTTACGAATTGGGCACTTTCCCTCTGGTTTTCCTACAAGAAGTTTCTATGCCTCTTGTTCATTCCCCAGTTTCTCCCATCTCTTTTTTCATTCACGTATTGGGCACTTCCCCTCTGGTTTTCTTACAAGAAGATTCTATGCCTCTCTTTCATTATCCAGTTGTGCCACGTGATATTTTCTTTGTATAAATCATTTTTGATGTGGCATTGATTGACTACCCGAAGCCTACAGACTAAAGAAGATGGACAGTGCTGCTTTAATGGTCTTATAAAATGGACAAGTGGAAACATTACAGTACCATGTGCAAGTATTGTAATATTCACAAAACAAGCATAACATTCTTAAACATACAAATAACAATGGGTAATTTGTATTTTACAAGTAAACAAGCAAGAGTGTTCAATGGATATTATATGAACATAAATAATTAAATAACAAGTTCATATTATCAATACTTATTACATTATAAGACTGACTGAAAAATGAAATATTTCACATTTAAAAAAAAAAGGCATTTAATGAGTACTTTCCTAGAAAATGCAGCCCTGGATGTGATATTCTACCTCCATTAAAAATGGTCATTTCTACTTAAGTAATGACACATTTTGGATTTCATTTTGACAGTTGGCATTAGTGGTTGAATCATTCTTCATTTATTTCCATCGTTATATGTAACATTGCAATCCTATACATAAGTGTAAATTTGAACAATGATTAATATTTTATTAGCACATATTTTGGATACATACTTTTATTCCCATAATGAGATAATCATAATAATTCCAGGATAATTCTGGGTGTATTTTAGAGGTGTCATTATTAAGATTCCATATATACCAAACAAGTGAGTCAATTTTGTTGAATTGTTTCTTGACTCACCTCATACTTCTTAACTCCCTTGCAGATCTAGATTTCATCACTGTATTTGTGACATTCTCAATGCTGTTTACATTCACAACTGACGTCCAATGTCTCCTCTCCTGCAGACAGACCTCCACGCCATCTGATGGCCGACCAACGAACTTCCAAATCAATTCCCTCTCCTTATCACCGGGTACTTCAAAATTCATAGTTATTCTTGCATATGTAATTTTTTTCCCAAATTGTGAGTTCCTTCGGTTTTTCCAATTGTTTAAGTAATTTTGTTTTGGTTTCTATTCTATGTTTTTCTGATCAGGCATGTGCAGCTATTGCAGATTTTTTTGTTTCTCCATTTTTAACATTTCTGAGATGTAAACACCTCAGAAAAACATAGAATAGAAACCAAAACAAAATTACAAAAACATAGAACAGAAACCAAAACAAAATTACTTAAACAATTTGAAAAACCGAAGGAACTCACAATTTGGGAAAAAATTTACATATGCAAGAATAAAAACACAACTATGAATTTTGAAATACCCGGTGATAAGGAGAGGGGATTGATTTGGAAGTTCGTCGGTCAGTCATCAGATGGCGTGGAGGTCAGTCTGCAGGAGAGGAGACCATTGGACGTCAGTTGTGACGTGAACAGCATTGAGAATGTCACAAATACAGTGACGAAATCTAGATATGCAAGGGAGTTAAGAAGTATGAGGTGAGTCAAGAAACAACACAACAAAATTAAAATAAACCTCATAGTGTTATTTCCTACCTACATAACTTAGGTGAGTCAATATTGGAAAAAGTTTGTACATAATTTTAATGGCTTATTTTCTTATAATCAAAATTTTGTACATTTCTACATTAGTGAAAGCTTCGTTTTTTAATTTGTAAAACTGATTTTTCATATTGTATTCACTTATTACTTTCACTCAGACTCGCGAAAAAACTGAATAGCTACTTGATATACAGGGTGGACCGCTCGAATGGACCTAATTTCAATTGCTTGTTACTGGCAAACGGTTGAAGACAGAAACTTAAAACAACGTTCATATTACAGAAAAACTCACCAAGTTTTGATATCCAGATCCCACATCTCTATATGAGCCCCAGCAGTCACTGTGACGATATCAAAGCGATGAACAATTTCTTGCCAAGTACGTTGGAGTATGTCTTCTGGAATGTTCTCAATAGCCTCTATGATGCGCTCACGAAGATCACGAAGGTCTTTGACTGGGGTGGTGTAAACTTTATCTTTGACATAGCCCCAGAGAAAGAAATCCAGTGGTGTTAAATCGGGAGATCTCGGGGGCCACGCGATTGGTCCTCCCCTACCAATCCAACGGCCAGGGAAAATGTTGTCCAAAGTCGTACGAACTTCATTGGACCAGTGGGGAGGAGCACCATCTTGCTGGAAAACGATGTTAGGCTGCAGTTGTTCAATTTGTGGAAAGAAGAACTGCTCCAGCATGTCAAGATATGTGGTACCACGAACAGTTTTCTCGGCGAAGAAAACGGTCCAATGACCTTATTATGTGACAAACTGCACCAAACATTCATCTTCGGACTATCACGAACATGCTCTTGAATAGCGTGAGGATTCTCCGATCCCCAGATCCGCACATTATGCCGGTTTACCTTGCCTGACAAATGGAAAGTGGCTTCGTCCGAGAAGAAAATCTTGGTCATGAAGTCAGGATCAGCGCCGAGACGGTCCAGCATCGTATTGGCGAATTCACTCGTTTCGGCATGTCATTCGGCTCCAGACGTTGCACTAACTGCACTTTATATGCGTGCAGTTTGAGGCGTTTGTGGACAATCCGTTGTAATGTCGATTTTGGTATTTGAAGTTCCCGCGAAGCTCTTCTTAATGACTTCCGGGGGCTTCGCTCAAATGCGGCTTGAACATTTGCTACCATTTCATCGGATGCTCTGCGACCACCACCATGCTTCTTCAACACAGATCCTGTAGCTAATAATGTATCACGCCACTTCTTTATGCTTCTAGCAGTTGGAGCATCACGGTTAAACACACGCCGGAACTCCCTTTGAACTCTAATGATTGATTTAAACTCCGCATACCACAAAACAGCTTGCGCTTTCATCTGCGGAGTCGCCATTTTCACAAACAATTAAATCTAAGAACGAGAAACGTATCTTTGTGCCATCTACCGACAGGATTCAAAACTTGGTGAGTTTTTCTGTACTATGAACGTTGTTTTAAGTTTCTATCTTCAACCGTTTGCCAGTAACAAGCAATTGAAATTAGGTCCATTCGAGCGGTCCACCCTGTACAGTAAGAAAACTGAAACTAAGAATCAAGGGAAATTATGCACTATGCATGTTAGAATGGATCACAGGTTACAAACTACATGGCCACTATATATTTACTAAAGCTTTCACGGCCAGACTTGGTATCACCATCTGGAGATATCTTCCAGGCTTGTTGGTCTTGGTCATGAGGCATAAAAAACCCGACGTTACGTCAGAGACTGCATTCAGCATCCTCAAGGGTTGGCTTCAGACTGGCTGCTATCTTTTCAAGATCTATTTTGTTTATATCATGACCTTTAGGTTATTTTTAAGTCAAATTCCAATTCATTTTCCCCTATCTTTCATCCTTTTTTTCTCACCAAGAACATGATAAGCCAAATTCTGTTAAAAAATTTCATTTATTATAATGGTAGCAAATAAATGTATTGAAATATCCATAAAATAATTTGTCCTTGTGCCAATAAGGAGTTAAAACATACAGGCATACAATGTATTATGATGAAAGTTAAAAATTAAATTGTCCCTGTTGGTAGGTGCCATCATCCTCAACTTTGTTAAAATATTGTATATAAAATTAACTGTGCTTTAGCCTGACTGGCTATAGAATCGATACTAGTAAAATTCATATCAAATTCCGTTGAGGTGAAGTCATATGATGAAAGTTAAAAATTAAATTATACCTGTTGGCAGGTGCAGTTAATTTGATATACAATATTTTAACAAAGTTGAGGACGATGGCATCTACCAACAGATACAATTTAATTTTTAACTTTCATCATATGATTTCACCTCAAAGGAATTTGATATGAATTTTACTAATATTGATACAATGTATTAACAACAATACTACCCAATTAGTATTTATAATTTTTTGAAACATTAAAATCCTTGTATCTCAGAAAGAACAATATGTGACTTACCATGTTATTGCCATAAGCCCTTCATATATATATTTTTAAATTTATAAATGAGTTGGACAACATTTTTTTTATATCTTCTTCTTCTTCTTCTTCTTCCTTCCAAGTATTAGGCCAAGACCTGTTACGATCCTATAGAAAATTTTCCCTCCAGCATCCTTCCAGGAAATTCTCGTATAAAACTTGAAAGCATAATAATAGTCCCTTCGATTGATTGCTGGCCAAAGGAAGGCAAGACCAGTGATGGGGCTGCCATCTTATAGCCTCTGGTCAGGCTTTTCTGGAGAAGAAAAGAAAATAAAGGAAAGAAGAAATGGAAGACTCCCTAGCCCTCGGATGGCCTAATAGCGTCGGGGTCGTAAAAAGGAAGAGTTAACCAAGAGAGGTTAGATAGTAAAGTTAAAAGAGTCTGCTGTAAGTGCAAGAAAGGAAGAAATACCAAATTGGTTAAAGATAAAAGTAAGGAGCAAAACACAAGTAAGTGGAAGCAATGTTTGCTCCGCTTGGGCACCTTGTGGTCGCCATCCACATATCCCCTAGATGGGGACCACCCCTGAGGGGTTTTTTTATATCTCACCTCATAAAGTTCCGTACTTTCACGATACTGGTTTCAAAGGCCATTTTGCCTTCATCTTCAGTCAAACTCCAACTTGGAGCTTATATATTCATATCTATAACACACATTCTAAAAAGTAATTTCTGGTGTTTTTAATTATGGTAGTTTATCATTTCCCTAACAATCCCCAAATCAGGGGCTGTATGATAGTCAATAACAGCAACCACTTCAATTGGCCATGTGGTCAGTCTGGATATGGATGAATGAAGAAAAATTTCCACCCCTAGAGCCCTATGGCATTCAGTCTATATTCAAATGTCCTGAATCTTCACCAGTACTGAAACTAAATGAAAAGTTACACAACAAAACTTCCTTGAAATGTCCACCTACCTGCAGAGGGATAGATTCCTGAACAGGGTTTGCAGCAGTATGCTGTATAGGGGGTTGTTGTAACTGACGATATCGAACCCTCGGATCTTCCCATGTTGTGGTTTTACTGAAGTAATTTATGAAGTAGCTATAAAACAAATAAATCCCATAACAATATACCAGTAAGTATTACTTTTTATTCATCCTGTGTACCTCATTCAGTTTTAACACTTTGAGTCCCGCAGTGGTACTAATACCATGGCATTTAAATGATACTGAAGCCAGAGAAAATTAAATCCCTCTGCATGCCTGTGCTGGCAGATTTACAGGGGTGTTTTCGGAACCAGAAAAGCACCCCTGTAAATCTGCCGGCACAGGCATGCCAAGGGATTTAATTTTTTCCGGCTTCAGTGTCATTTAAATGTCATGGTACTAGTACCACTGCAGGACTCAAAGTGTTAAGTATTTAGATACCTTAATTACTTCCAAAAAGATTGTGAGCAAGTAAAATCTAAAATTATTCTAGACCAGTGACACTTATTCAGATATGCTAGCAAAGTGTTACTTCATCTGTATTCACGTAGACTTTCACAGCTGGAGTTGCTATGATGATCTTGATGATTTTTATACTATTTTTAAAATAGTATTTTCAATTACTGATTTGTCTTATTTCGTATTTTGTTCAATCTTATCTTGCGCGTATCTACCACTGGCTTGATTTGCCAAACTCAAAGTCCTAGTGAAGTGGGAGTACAGTGGAGGAAATTGGTATAAAGCCACTAACTTTTAGTAGTAAAACAACCTGAAATATTTATGCAAATACCGTATGTGTGTCATAGATTACATATAATTATCTTGGACATAATTTCATACAGGTCTCCACATTTTATATTTATTATATATGTAAATAATACGTAAAATCTAAAAAAACGCTCTCCTAGGGGTGGAAATCGGTATAAAGGCAGGTCAACTTCTGGCTCTTACAGAGACATAAATGTAAACAAAACACTGCAATTACATGGAGACGACGTGTCTGTGAGCATCGTTCATCAGTTACAAGTCAGCAGTACGTACAATGCCACATGGAAAGCCTCTATCAAATGAAGAGAAATCAAGAGATGGGCCTTTCCAATAGACAAATACCTACGAAATTGGGGCTTCAAGATGTGTCATTGATAATTTTGATATTTTTACTGAATTTATTATTCCCATGGTTTTATTAAAATTAATAATTTTATGGTTGGTATCTAATGTCGAGCACTTGATAATGAAATCATTCGCTCTCTTGCACTCCAATATTTAGCAGAAAAGCTGGTCTCTTCTACAAAACCTGGACAATTTTATTTGCTATGTCTACTTCATCCAAATATGTTAATGTGTATCCCAGGTAGGTAAATGAATTTACTTTTTCCAGCATTTTTTAATATACACAAATTTTGCTACGTACAGAGTATTTTCCTTGAAAACCCATTACTTTAATTTTCTCTGTATTGATTTTCATGCTATATTTTATGGCTATTTTGTTAAAATTATATACTGAATACTGTAATTCGTCCTCTGTGGGTGCCATTAATGCTACATCTTCTGCAAAAATTAACATATCTAATTTCACATTTCTATTCAATCGTATATGTCCATTTGAGCTAATTCAAAGACATTTATGAAAGAAATTACTGTAAAGTATATCCCTAGGTTCTTAGAAAATGATCTTTTACTGAAATAATTGTGAAATAATTATAAATAAAGTCTATTAATTAATATAATTATACATAAATTTAAAACCAGAGGGTTGAAGAAAACGAGGAAGACTGAAACTATGATAGAAGGATGAGGTGTATGGTGATGCTAGAAAGTTGGGATTGAGAAATTGGTGGAGAGAGACACAGGACCGAGCTAATTGGAGGAGGCTCCTTGAGGAGGCCAGGACTCAGGAATGAGTTGTTGTGCCAATTATGACGATAATGATACATAAATTTATGGAGAAACTGCAGTTTAAATCTCGCCATAATTTTTCTAACTCCTGCAGAATAGTAGTGTGCATTCACAAGGGTTATGAACTTGTTCCATAGATGGCAGGACATTCAGTACAGTTGGTATTAACAACCGTTGTGATAAATTCTCAAACATGCTTTTAAACATTGATGTACAGTAACACATAATTTGTATTTTTTTAATAAAATAAATTTGGGAATTTTAACATTATAAGGTTTTCTCAATAAGAATCAAATGAGTCGTGAAAACAGCTGAGGATGGAAAAGATGTTTTGGCTCAACTGCACTTCTACAAGCACTTGATTTTTCAGTTATATTGTTGTAAACTATAGCTCTTCTTCTGTATTTACTAACATTATTTAGTATTTTAAACTTTTTCAAACAATTTTTATAACATTATTAGACAATTTTGAAGTATTTATTTAAATATGCAAATCACAATATTATGACACTATTAGACAACATTGTGATTCTAACTGCTATTTTCTCCACAAAGTATATTACTTAGTCTATGATTGTTCTATTGGTGTTTTGGGTTATCGCTGGTTGGATCAGTGTTAGGGAGTAATAAGTAAGTGTACACCCATTTTTAGTAAAAGTAAAGTAAAGTACTCCCACTACAGGCTTCAGGAGGCCCTTGGGGTAGTAGGAGGTTAAGGCTCCCAATTTTTTCTTGACAATCGGCACTTGATGTCAGCCAGGTTGTCAGCCTTGCGTGACGGCCGTCTTTACCCCCAGAACAAGCGTCTGGTACTCATTTCCAATTAGAGGCTGAGTCGACCCCAGGGCCATAGTGCCACCAGAAGGTTTGGGTCAGTTTAAAAATCCTGACCCCACCGGGACTTGAACCCTCGACTTTCTGGCTTGTAGCGCTGTGCCTTAACCACTACACTACGGCGTGCCCTATTTTTTTTAAAATAAACATTTGATAATTTTAATATTTATGAAAACAAGTGTAACTAAATTAGTATGGTTCAAATTCTTCTCTGTAGGGGGAGAGCGCCTAAATCTCGGTAAAGGGAAAACATAGGCTTACAAAATACAATTAATATATTTTTTAACATAGATTTGAGCCCGTGAGGGGTTGCTGATCCCCCATCGGGCGCCTCACCAGGTGGTGGATAGGGGAATGCCTCCTAAATATAGGTGGTACCGGGGAAATGAAATACCCGGGGTGAACCAAAATCAGCATAGCATCTGTTCCAGATTGGACGGCTATAATGGGCAGGTAGAGCTCAGAGCCAAAGAGAAGGCAATCTACCTAAGGGAAGGCACCCTAAAAACAAAGCTGAAGCAAGTTGGGAGGCTGTAAGGTGGCAATCCCACCACCCAACTATATCTGCACAGCCCTTGTAAGGCGGCCAGATGAATTTTCTATTACTAAAAAGCGAAGGAGAAAGCCGGACGGAAACACTGATGATGGACCAGGCAAGAAAGGGAAGTAAATAAATTTCGAAGTAAATAAATTTCGAAGTAAATAAATTTCAGGCTATTTGTGGGAACCTTAGGTTGGAAAACAAGGAAAGATACGAAACTTAAATTATATAAAACAATGGCTCTTCCTTTGTTGTTGTATGGAAGTGAAAATTGGATAATGAAATCAAGGGATAAAAGCAGGATACAGACTGCGGAAATGCTGTTTTTACATAATGTGAAAGGATGCACAAGAGCGGATAGAATAAGGAATGAAACTATACGAGAAGAATTAAATATATATAAAATTGAAGATAAAATCAGCGAAAATAATAAGAAATGGACAGAACACTTAATGAGAATGAACAACGAAAGAATACCAAAAAGAACCTTCCTGTATAATCCCAGAGGAACAAGAGATGTTGGTCGACCACGTTGAAGATGGACTCCACTTTTAACTTTGCCGGAACAGGCTGCATAGCCTAAACCTTGTAGTAGAAGAAGAAGAACATAGATTTGGGGATTTATTGCAAGTATTGGTCATTTAAATTTCATAGCGATGGATAGTAATCGAGGATGTGGTTCGATTGTGGGTTATCGCTGGCTCTATAAACTCTGGCACATGCACACTATTGTTCTACAGGACTTTGAAAATATTTCACGCAAGTTTAAGTGCAGTATTGTTTATTTTTTATCATTTCACTCACCTCATGAGGTGAGTGAAATGATAAAAAATAAACAATATTAAAGAACCTCATAGTGTTATTTCCTATCTACATAACTTAATTTAAGTGCAGTGTTTCCGAAAATTACCTTAAGAATCACAAGAAAATGTTAAAATTGTAGGAAATATTAGTAGAAATGGAAAAAGTAAATAGTGCCAACTGTGTCATATGAATACTGCATGATGTACCACAGTGAGACCTAATCTATAATTGAGCCAAATTTCTTAATGACAAAACACATTAATGCATGCAAAAGAGATTGTATGAAAACTGTACAGGAGTCACAAAAAGATTTGACAGCAACTCCTACGGAGATGACAAGCTGAATAAGTATCACTTTTAGATTTTTAAATAAAGGTTAGGCATTATATTAAGTTTCAATTTTTACTTGTATCTATGAAAAATTATCACTTTAAGATTTTTTAAATAAAGATTAGGGATTTTATTATGTTTAAATTTGAATATGCAACACGAAATAAGAGTAATTATTTACTTGTCAACTAGCGATTTTATTCAATCTGAATCGTTCAAAAGATATCTTAAATGCTAACCAAAATTCAGTATTACGTTTACTTGTTACTGCTACTTACTATCTGCCAGTTCTGTGATCATATTTACGATCCCAACCAGGAGGTAGAGGACCAGAATCTTGATTTTCCGCCATTTAGAATAATATTAACAGACATGCATAGCTTAAAATTCTGCCATATATTACAATAACGTTTGGTTCAAAAAAACTTAATGACGTTTAATTATAATTACATTTTTGAATAAATAAAAAAGTAAAAGCTTTACTGTCAAAATATCAAAACAAAACTTCGCCAATTTTTAGTGTCACCAGAGATAATTCATCAGTTCGTCAATATTATTTAGTGCTGCCAACTTAATAAAAATCTCTTAATTTCTAAAAAAAATCCCTCCTATAACCTTCTAGGGCATAGAGAACCCACTAAAGGGCTAGGCAAGTGGCGTCTAGGAAGTAGTAGCTAACTAACTCACCGGCACTATCGAACCCGTAGGTTCCCGCGCGTACATAAAACTCTCTATACATCCCTATCCTGAGCTAAAGTTTTCCCAATCATTCCCTGTATAATCTACTTCCCTCAAATCGTGGTTAATGTTATTATCCCACCTCATTCTTGGTCTACCAAGTGGGCGTTTTCTCTCTAGTTTTCCTACAAGCTTCCATGCACCTCTTTCATTCCTCATTCGTGCCACATGCCCTGCCTACCGTAGTTTTATTATATCTGGCATCTTATAAAGACTCTCTACTCTTCTCCATTCACCTGTCTGTTCATCTCTCTTTGGTCCAAAACTTTTCCTAAGAAAGTAGTGATCCTTGGTAGTAGTCATAGAGAAAGGTAATAGTAATTGATAGTAGTCTTCTTGTACTAGTCTTATAATATAGACATTCTCCTACCACTATATGATCAGCATCACCCAAAGTGCTGCATCTGGAACTAGGTACAGTTCCTTGGCAGTTGCTACTGTTGTTATCGTTGAGAGGGTTTGCTGATTTAATCCTTTGCCATTTGGCAGCGATTGTGTTCTGCTTGGATAGATTGGATGAAGATGAGGTTAAGTCATCCTAGAACAGGGCATCGTAAACTACACTGATGGCGAGCAGAGAGTCGGAAGGCCATTTAGTACAGAATCAGCCATATTGCTCCAAGTTTGAACAAATTGCTCATCTTATATAAGCTAGAGTCGTCATGGGGTGTGAAGTCGAGTTAGGACCTTTAACTTTATATGCTAATACCCTATTGTCTGAGCTATCCTAAGCACTCCAATCTAAATGCAATTTTTTCTCTTATAGATTTTTAATTTCCAAGAGCGCCAAATGCTACGAACCATTGCTCGATCATGCAAACAACAGCTTATTTAAGAAGACTTTTATTGGTAATTACTTTATAAAGCCAGCAGAGCTTCTTTTGATGTTTTTATTATCAATTTAACACTTCTCGCTGAAGGACAAATTACATTTGAAGAGAAAAATAAACACTTAGACTGGACCTTAGGATAGCTCAGACAGTAGAACATTAGCGTATAGAGCTAAAGGCTCTGGGTTCAAAACCAAGTCTAAGCATATATATTTCTCTTCAAATAACTAACTCACTGGCACTATCAAACCTATAGGTTCATGGCCACGCAGACATAAGCTCTCCATATATCCCTATGCTGAGCCAATGTTTTCCATTAATCCACTGTATAATCTACTTCCCTCAAATCATAGTTAATGTTATTCTCCCACCTCATTCTTGGTCTACCAACTGGGTGTTTTCCTTCTGGTTTTCCTACAAGAAGCTTCCATGTCCGTCTTTCATTCCCCATTCGTGCCACGTGTCCTGCCCATCACAGTCTACGAGACTTAACTGTTTTCATTACATCTGGCTTCCTATATATAAAGGTACGTACACATATGCGCGCCGCGAACACGAAGCGCGCGCGCGGCGCGTGTTATGTTCGTCGAAATGATTAATTTCAACGAACCTCCTGCGATCCATAGGAAACCCACAAACCTTCAGTAGACATTTTGCAGAGCAGGTGTAACCAACCATGTCTATTCCCTTTCCGTTCTCCCGCTTGTCCTGCATTCTTTCCCAAAAATAGGGACTTTTTTTTAAAATGCCGCGGGACGCGGGACAAATTGTTAAAAATCGGGACTGTCCCGCCAAAATCGGGACGTCTGGTCACGCTTATTACTTATTACATCTTATAACTTTATTTATACTTTTTCAAATATTATAGCATTAAAGGAATTTAAAAAAATATATGATTTGTATATATATGTTTAAAATTATTAAGAATCTATCTCACCATAACATGGCCTTAATTTTTAATAAAGATGTACATGATTATTATACTAGAGGTTGTACTTTATTGCACAAAGATACTAGTTTCTCAAAAAAAAAAAAAAAGGTATAAAAGGGATTCGTTATGCATTAATCAACCATTACAATAACTTACCTATTGAATATCAACATTTCACGAATGTTAAACATTTTTCTAATTGTATTAAAAAATATTTTTTCTCATTGCTTTCTTAGTTAATTTTGTTAATTTTATTATTATTAATATTATCCTGTTTAAATATTGTATTTATATGTGTATATATATTGTGCATCTATAGTAGTTTGTATTACTTAAACTTATGCCTGAATTTGTTTTCTTGTTTTTATTGTTAATTGTTTTATGGCCATTATTTTTTGTATATTGCCCCTTAACATGAGCAATCTTGCTCTTTGGAGTCTTTGAAGAAATAAATAAATAATTAGTAATAAATGTGTTTATATATTGTATTGTTTTGTGATACTTCATACATAATATTATGAAATGAACGTCTTAAATAAATAATGTTTTCTAAATAATTCTAATTTATTCATACAATTACAGTACACATGAAAAAAAAACACATAACATTGAAAAAAAAACAGGCATCTCCTTTCAATGATTTTTTAAAATGATCCTTATGTTGAGGATCCCACAATAATTGCTTGCTTCTATAAATATCAATAAGTTTTAACATGTTTTCCTCTGACCACTCCATACTCAAATAATAGGTGCGCACCGAAAACAACGAACCTCTCAGGTACCCGTCCAAATCTAAACAGCAAACCATCAAAGTGTTCGTGGAAAAAACCGACAATGAGTGGATCGTGGTGTGAGACGCGCGCGCCGTGCCACTCGCACGCACCTTAAAACCCCGTCCAAATCTGAAAAACATGGGGCGCGCGTGCCGCGCAAGTGTGTACGTACCTTAATGTATTTTTATGTGTGACCATGTATTCAGTTTTATTGATATTTACTTTCAGTCCCAATTTCTTAGTGTTACTCAGTAGTGTGTGCATGTTCTTTAGTATCTCCTCGCTATCGGCTTTTCTCTTGAAATACAACAAAGATTTGTCTGTCCAATTTGCAACCCTCATGCTCTATAATTTGCGAGTCAATTTCACAGCTCTCTTTATATTGGAATTAAAAATTTGTTTAAATTAAGAATATAACATTTTTATAATTTTAATATGGAAAGAATAAATTATTTGAAAACTGGTGGATGTGCAAACCTGCTATCACTCCACAAGAACTTCCCTTACCGATTGATATAAAGATAAAAATTTTACTGGAGTATGATGTAAAGGTATAAAGTTCCGATTGAGGGTCTTTCCACTTTTCAGCGGTTGCCCTTTTACCAGCCGGCTGCTGGCCCTTCACATCCACATGTGTCAATCACAGAGGTAGATGATCAACAGCCAGTGTAGGGGTGACATGTGGTCAGCATGTCGAGTCCCCCAGCCATTATAGCTGGTTCCTCAACCTGAAGCCGCTACTTATTGTAGCTACCCAATTGCCTCACGATGCTGGGTGGGCACCGGTCCTATACTGGCCGAAATACCATGAGAAAATTTCTTCCCCCATGGAGACTCGAACTAGCACAAGTCCCGTAGCTCTGCGCCAAGGCTTCCTACCTTAACTGCTTGGCTACGGCGCGGGACAGGTATAAAGTATATATCAAAATATTAGCATTAAAGAAAGGTGTTATACAAACAGTTAAATGGTGGAACAAAGCTGAAGATTCATTCCTACAAACATATATCCTTCTTTTCTGTGCAGTCTATCTTGTATAGATACAGGAATAAGGACATGTGGAAGGTAAACTGGATGCGTGGTAAACCTGAAATAAAATAAAAACAATTATTTTTTCACAGTTCTCTTAAAAGCTAGTTCCCATGTTTAAGGAAACATAAAATATGAGGTAAGATGTAAAAAAACCACTCATTAATTTATTAACAATTATTTTGTTTATTATTATTTATCATGAAATCATACATTAACATAATAAAAAAAAGTAAAAGATCCCACTACAGGTCATAGGAGACCCTTCGGTAGTAGGAGGTTAAGGCTCCCACTTTTCCTAGAAAATCGGCACTTGATGTCAGCCAGGTTGTTAGCCCTGCATGACGGCCGCCTTTACCCCCAGATCAAGCATATTTTACTCATTTCCTTTAGAGGCTGGGTCGACCCCAGGGTCATGGTGCCACCAGATGGTTTAGGTCAGTTTAAAAATCCTGACCCTACCGGGACTTGAACCCTCGAACTTCCGGTTTGTAGTGCACTATGCTACGGCGTACCCATTAACATAGTAGGAGAAAGAATAATTTAAATTATCACAAAATAGTTTTCATATCTAGAACAAATATAACTAAAACAAAGTGTAGAAAACCTGTGAACTGTAAGTGGAAATGAATTTTACTTTTTTTTTTATTTTCTGTAAATTTGTGCAACAAGATACCACAAGGCCACGCACACTATCAAAGAAGAGCATAAGTTATAAAGTATACAAGGAAATTAAATATGTTTAGTATATCCAACAGAAGGGCTAACATAATTGCCATTTGTAGAAGAATCTGTGCTTACATTATAGATCCTATCATCATCCACTTTTAAAGAAATTTAATATAGTATTTTATGGACTATTAAGATGCACTTTTTTCTTCGAAAAATTGCCTCCAAAATTCAGGTGCATCTTATACTCAAAATTAGTATAAAAATTTCCAGTATTTGATTTAAAATTCCTGCCAGTCTTGAAAATGGCCATATATTTGATGCTGCACGAAACTTATCTGTATCTCGCAACATTGGATTCAACTAGCAGACAGTGTACTGATCAACGAACATGAGTTGCAGGGATTCATAATCTTGCTAACACTGTCTCCCTCCTGCTCCACCATCACAAACCCAGAATACTGTCTAGCCTATGATGCATCATTGCAGTTACGATACTAGTGAACTTGAACAAATGGATGATGGATGAAACCCAACATGAATTCATGCCCAAGGGAACTTTAAAACGACATACAATCAAATAAGTGTGTCTGTGGTTAAAAAAGTCATGGTTTAGAGTGAGAGAAGACATTATTGTTAAATATTTGAAGAAGTGCAGCGTAAGTAACGCTCTCGATGGCAGTGAAGACCATCTTATATATGAAGAGAACAATGATGACGAAGAAGAAGAAGATAGATCACATAATGATTTTTACGGATTTTAAAGATCAGAACGGTTTTATACACTAAGAGTTTTTTAGTCTGGCTTTGCAATCTAACAATAAAAATGGTAAAAATTTTATTTAAAAAAAAGCTTAAAAATTAAGGTGTGTCTTATAGTCTGTAAAATACTGTATGTTACAAGTCCTAAATGTTGATAAGAAAAATAAATTTATTTAAAAGCCATGTATACTCTTCCTAAATATAAGAAAGTCTATTATGCAGGAACGGCGTAAGCTAAGCAAATTCTTTAGTAAGTTGAAGTTATGATCAGATTTTGCTGGTTCATGGAATATACCTTTCTTTTGTTTACCCTTAATTAAATTGAAGAAACTCAATGCCTTATTTCAGCTTATTTAAATGTGTCAGACTGCAGTGAAAACAAACCATGCTTAATTATATTATTTTTAGTCTGATCATGTTACCTCAATATTAATGTTGATTTGTTCTTGGACATGTTTCAAATCAATTATGTTTTATTGGCAGCTTGTCCAGACAATAAAACAGAATTGTTTTGAAACATGTCCAAGAACAAATCAACATTAATATTGAGGTAAGATGATCAGACTAAAAATAATATAATTAAAATAACCTCAAAATATCACTTCCTAAAATTAAATATTAAACCATACTTAACCTCAAGTTATACCTACTGCATATTGTATATTTGACACAAATTAAATTTTTTCATTGTTATATTTAAAATATTAAATAAATTAATCCAATGTATCTTATAGGAATATCGGCCGCAGTGGACTGGTGGTTATGCTCCTTGCCTCTGGTCCTGGGTTCAAACCCAGCTGGGGTCGATGGATTTTTTTAGGATGGAAAAATCCAAGGAGCAAGTCCTCCGGGAGGAACTTTAAGCTGTGGATCCTGAGTCTGAAGATTTTCAGGCTCGTAAAAGACCCTTAAGCCTGAATGAAAAGGCCTCTAAGCAAAATTTACCGTATTTTCCCGTTCTAGTACTACCTTGGTTTCCTAGATGTCAGTATGAGGCAGAACACTGACCACGGACCATTCAAATGACATCTATACAAAAACAAGTGTAACTAAATTAGTATGGTTCAAATTCTTCCGTATAGGGGGAGAGTGCCTAAATCTCTGTTAAGGGATACATGGGCTTACAAGAAGATCTTATAGGAATTACAGAGCTAATTACCACTGTGGTCTCAAAGAAATGTGCTATTCTTTCATGCAACAGGCCCGAGTTCAAGTCTCGGTCAGGACATGTTTCCTGGGTGAGGTTTTTCCTCACTTGTCGTCCGTGCCGTGGTGTAGTCGGTAGAGTCCCTACCTTCCACTCCGGCGACCCGGGTTCGATTCCCGGCGGGATAGGGGAATTTTAATCTCCACCTTGGGTCTGGATGTGTGTCTTGTCCATGTGTCTACATGTGAGAATAGCAGAAAGTTAACAAAAAGGAAAACAGTGTTTAACAAAAAGGTAAAACAAGAAGGGGGAAAAAAAAAGTAAGACAAATGTCAGTATACTTTGACCCCAAATATCATATGGCCATCATAATCATCATAATTCATATTTGCTTGGATTAAGGACTCTCCTGAGAAACCACTATCATCATCATCATCATCACCCATCATATCATTATGGCAGCATGACCTCTCCTTCCAGGTGCCCCAACCTCAGAAATGGGTTACAATTATGCCAATGCCAGAACACAAGAAATGTCGAAATAACAAACTGGTGGCAGTGGCATTGAACAGAAAAAAGGTACATTATAAAAAAGCAAATATGGTGGTCACTAGAGTATTGTGGATTGGGGGGGGGGGCACTAGAGTGTTGTGGATTGGGGGGGGGGCACTAGTGTTATGGATTGGGGGGGGGGTTGGAATCAGCGTATCTTCTTACTTAATCATCCTGGCCAGGTCCAAAGTAGCCACTACTTAAAAGGTACAGACTTTGTTCATATTAAGGGTTAATTGGGTCCCGTGCTGTAGTCGAGTGGTTAAGGCAAGATGACTTGGCATAGAGCTACAGGACCTGCGCTGGTTCGAGTCCCCATGGGGGAAGAAATTTTCTCATGAAATTTCATCCAGTATGGGACTGGTTCCACCCAGCATCATGAGGCATTTGAGTAGCTACAATGAGTAGCGACTCCAGGTTGAGAAGAACAGCTATAACAGCTGGGGGACCCGACATGCTGACCACATGTCACTCCTACACTGGCTTATGATCGTCTACCTCTGTGATTAACACATGTGGACGTGAGGCCAGCAGTCGGCTGGTAGGCCATGGGCCTTCCAGACCTGTTTTGCTTGGTGTAAAAGGGTTAATTGGGGTGATTTGTAGGGATGCACAAAAATAATGGAAACACCATATTTTCTAGTAAATTTATTTTCATGATTTTTTTTTAACTTCCACAGGGAAAAAACACTATGAGGTTTAATTTAAGAATCCACATCCCAAAAAACAAGAAAGATAAACTCATGACTTTTGAAAATCTCGCAAATTTTGACCTGATCCAGAGGTTCATCGGTTCACCGATAGAAGGAAGAAGAAAACCGCCAAGAAAAGACATAACACCGGTTGACCAGAGGCTACTGAAGATGGAGATAAGCTCCGAAACTGCAGTCTAGAAGAAAAAGGAAATGAGGTGAGGTAATAAAAACATTAATTTAATTATTTTCATGAGATTGGTTAATCTGCAGAAATGCATTATTTTCTTTCACACATTTAATATGAACCTAGTACTGCATAAGCTTTCTTCTCCTATACCAGGCTTATGATGTCAGATTTGAACGTCTTTCAAAGAGGACAAATTGTTGGTGCAAGTTTTAGCTGGAGCTACACTACCATTTGTTAGGGTTTTCAAGGAGCACAGTTTTTAAGGTCATGTCCGCATACTTGTTTAAAGGTAAAACATCTGTAAAAAGAACAGTAGTTAAAAACAAAAAATGAATATAGGATAAAGAGTTCTAAAGGGGATTGTCATGAAAATACTCCAGATAAAGTGACTGCAAAATTAAATATATTTAAGGGAACAAGTTTCTACCAGGCGAGTGAGTAGAGAGCTGCAAAAATTACATACTTACAGCAGAGCAGCAATTAATAAACCTTCTAAGTTATAAAGAAAATATGGTACACAAGAAAATAAATAAATTTAAAAGACAAAAATGAATTAATGGAAGCACACTTATAAAAGCAACAGAAAAAAAAATTCAAGAAATTCACTTACCATCCATTGAAGAAACACCATAAATTTCAAAAAATTTTCAAAAGCACCAAAGAATGAATACAGCCTTAATATGATAATTAAAACCAATAAAAATGAAAGAATTGAAAATGAAAACAAATCAGGAATTTATCAGATCAAATGCAGGGATTGTGACAAAATTTATATTGGAAAAACGAAAAGAAATTTGAAAACAAGGGTGAAAGAACATCTTAGAAACATCAAAAATGGAGAAGTGGAAAAGTCAACAGTAGCTGCTCATGTTTGGTCCAAAAAACATTTAATTGAATCAAAAGCCAGTCTAATTAAACAAATAGACAAACAAAAGGAACTCACGGTTTGGGAAAAGATCCACATTCAGAAAAAGAAAGGAAAACTTATGAACTTTGAAATTCCTGCAAATTTTGACCTGATCCAGAGGTTCATTGGTCCACCAACAGAGGGATGAAGAAGAGTTTCTTCCAATTGACATAACATCAGTCACCAAAGAAGTACTGAAGATGAGACCGTTATGGTCTCGATACTTAGAACATTTATATTTGAGGTAAGAAACATTTAATTTCACCATAAATTAAACCTCATAGTGATTAATTCCTATAAAAGTTGAATTAATAAAACATTGATTACAAACATTGCTACAAGATATCTAGAGTACGGAGCGTTGTATCTGATCTCTGGCATTCAATTGCTAGTGTGACTATGGCACGTTCATTCAAGTTTGCAGGTCATGGCTTTGAAGGATGACTCATCAGTTGTTATCACTGTGTCTCTGTAAGCATTCACATGTTTAAATCAATGGTAAAGAGAAAAATGTTTGCCTGAACCGGGAATCAAACCCCGAACCTTTAGCTTTCCGTGCTAATGCTCTGACCACTGAGCTCGGAAAGCTATAGGTTCGGGGTTCGATTCCCGGTTCAGGCAAACATTTTTCTCTTTACCATTGATTTACAACAATTTAATTGCGTTCCTTAATTTACTTATTTCTATCATAGTAATAGCTTTAGCTTCTCAATATTAATTTAATAAACAATGCTATAGCTGTGGGGAGTCCCTTCGTGTCTTCTTCAGGTAGAAGCCATTCATTGTATATTTGTGAATGATGATTCATTGCAATTGAATGTGGGACCAGTAGAGTAAGGTAAAGGAAGGATTTCTGCTTGAATGGGAATGAAGCCTGGATTAGCTCAGTGGTCAGAGCATTAGCACGAAAAGCTAAAGGTTTGGAGTTCGATTCCCGGTTCAGGCAAACATTTTTTTCTTTTCTATAGGATCGTAACAGGCCTCGGCCTAATACTTGGAAGGAAGAAGAAGAAGAAGACCATTGATTTACAATAATTTAATTGTGTTCATTAATTTACTTATTTCTATCATAATAATAGCTTTAGCTTCTCAATATTAATTTAATTCACATGTGTGTTTTTGCTAAGATTTCAAAGCTAACTAGGCCTTTCTGAGAAGCGTAAATTATACTCTTTATTATGCTACAATAGAAATGTCCAAGAACAGAAATTTTGTGGTATTGAAGAAGAGGATCAATTCAGTATTAAATAAAAAGGGAAAATCCTATATGGGATTAATTCCAAAGAAAAACAACTCACAACAAGCATGACTGTGGAAGAGATGAAAGTTAAGGCACTGGTAGTAACTCATCAGAGCAGAGTTCACAAGTTGCTGCCTCATTACATTGCAGAATGTAGCACACATAACAGAAAATTATTTGGCAGGAGAAAATTTGTGGTTACTTTGAACAAAGCATACAACAAACCTGTGTGATTTACTACTGCCCAAGGGGTGAAAAGTTTCCAAAAATAGTATCCCTAATGTAAGTACAGATTTTTCAAAGGTTTCATGATCACTGCAGGATACTCTAAAAAAAGTTAATTCATCATATCAACAAAATAATGTTTTGACCCCAATTTACGGCACTGAAATCCCAGGTCTGTATGGTGCAGATGCAAATATGGTGTCAGTACATCAAGATAACACTTCTAGTCATAAAAATTAATTAAATGAGTCATATCTCATGTTCTTGAATCATAATGGTGACTGAAGATGGGAGGGATCCATCATGAAAACTGCAGTTTTCATGCTTGAAGAATACGAAATATAAGGTGAGGTAAAACTCATTTAATTAACTTTTATTAATTGAAAATCTCATAATGTTAAGATTAGAGATCGAATTAAAATGTTTCTTTTAAGTTAAGATCCAAATAAAATTACCAAAGATCAAAAATCCCTCTATACATTCAATAAGTTACAAGAATCAATCCCACGAAGTATTACCACATTAATGAAGATTTGAAAATTTCTTTCAATTATAATTTTCTCTATTTCATGTAACTGAGAAATGCAAAACTGGTGTCTACAAAAAAATAAGTTATGTTACAGTAAAAAAAAAAACATGATAATATGTCCTAAAGTTCAATGTTCAGAAGTAAAAAAAAATCCCCAGTCGGATCTACAAGTGGGGCTAACTTTAAGCAAATCTTCTTGAAGCAATCACATTTTAATTTTTATTTATATGCAACATTATCTATAGGAAAATATAATAATAATAATAGCTTTATTTTAATAATAATAATAATAGCTTTATTTTACCTGGCAGAGTTAAGGCCTTAAGGCCTTGTCTACCACTCAACCAGGTTTAAAAAAAATACAAACAAAAAAAAAGTCTTAAATCTAAATTACAATATATATATATATATATATATATATATATAAACGATTACAAGTTATGAATACAATACAATTAATTTATATTAATTTATAATGTATTTTGATTTACTCTAAATTTAACGAATTAAATATATAATATGTACAATATATATAAAAAACGAGGAAAAGATTAATGACATAGTATAAAATTATATAAATAGAGAAAAATTAATTATTAGACAACAGGTAACTGTATAAGCGTGACTTAAAGGTTCCAAGTGTGCGGCAACCCCTGATATCTTGAGGAAGGAGATTCCAGGAGCGGGCAGAGGCTACTGTGAAGGAAGTAGAATAGGAGGAAGTGCTATGAAGAGGAATTGTTAGCAGACTGCTATCTTGTGATCTAGTGTCAATATTGTGGTAAGAGGATAACTTCTCAAATCTGGACGCCAGGTAAGTAGGGATGTAGGAATTCAGAAGCTTGAAAAGTAGTGAAAGAGAGTGCAATTTACGTCTGTCAGTAAGACGGAGCCAAGAGAGGTTATTAAAGTGTTCGGAAATATGGTCATAACGGCGGATATTGAAAATGAATCGAACGCAAGCATTATGAACACGCTGCAGTCTCTGCGACAAGTCATAGTTTAGATCATTATATATAATGTCACAATAATCGAAGTGTGGTAACACAAGATTCTGCACAAGGATTTGTTTTAACGAAACTGGGAGAAAATTCTTTAAACGTCTAAGATAATGTAAGATGGAGAAAGTCTTTTTACATATGTGTTTCACTTGTGTTTGCCAGGTTAAATTTGCGTCTAGATGTAGTCCAAGATCTATTACTGAAGAAGAATAAGGGATAATTATATTATTTATAGTAATGTTTGGAAGTGTAGATATGTCAAAGGTTGTAAGCAGTCTTTGTTGTCCCATTAGAATTACTTGTGACTTGTTAGGATTTAGATTTAGACCGATACTTGAAGACCAGTTAAAGATGGATATGAGATCGTCATTCATTTTTGTCAAGCTGTTATAGAGAGAATGAGGAGGTGAATGTAGGTAAATTTGGAGATCATCAGCATAGAGGTGATAACGGCAGTGCTTTAGTACAGTTGGCAAGTCATTTATGTAGATTGAGAAAAGAAGAGGTCCGAGAACACTGCCCTGGCGGACTCCAGCCGGCACGTTGCGCCAAGACAAAGATCTAGAGTTTAATGAAACGTATTGTTGACGATCGTGCAGGTATGAGTCGAACCAGGATACAGCGCTGTCAGACAAGTGTAGGTGCTTGAGCTTTATCATAAGTAAGTCGTGGTCTACTGTGTCAAAAGCTTTGCTGAAGTCAAGTAAGGTTAAAGGAGTCAATTGACGTCTGTCCACGGCTTCACGAATATCTTCAGTAATTTTTAGCAAAGCTGCGGTTGTGCTATGACCAGATCTAAAGCCGGATTGATAAGGATCAAGGAGGTGATTTTCTTGGAGATATTCAGTCATTTGCTTATGTACAATATGTTCCAGGGCTTTAGATAATGTCGGAAGGATGCTAATCGGTCGGTAGTCATTACAGTTAGTTGGTGTACTTATTTTTGGTATAGGCCGAACTCTAGACTGTTTCCATACAGTAGGGAAGATAGAAGTTATAAGGGAAGCATTAAAAATATGAGTCACTGTGGGGTAGTATAATGTCAATGATTTATTTAGCATTAAAATGCTGATGTTATCTGTTCCTTGTGCATTGGATTTAATCCGCTTGAGTGCTTTTTTAACGTCTATAGGCGAAATGTCGTTAAAGTAAAATTTATCTCTTCCTATATGGGGGGATGGGGATAAGTCTTTAAGAATGTCTATTTTAGTCTTGTTGTCTGGAGGTGTCATGGGTATTGAGGTAAAATGTTCATTTAAGTCATCTACAGAAATGTCTATAGAGTCAGTTGAGGGATTCAACTGTCTAAGTCCCATTGCACGGAGATTTCGCCAAGTGTCCCGTGCACTTATTTCAGGTCCGATTATACTGTGGGCGTGTTCGTAGTTTGGCATTGCGTATAGTTTGTGTAGTTGTGTTTCTAAGTTGTTTGTACAGTTGCCAGTTCTCGTCATTTTTATGTCGTCTGTATGTTCGGTATGCTTTGTCTCGTTTTGACATAAGTTTACGTATTGAGTCATTCATCCAGGGAGCAGGGGCGCGGGAAAATCGTCGGGTTTTTACTGGTGCATGTCTGTCATATAGTTGTAGTATCAGTGTATTAAATGTGTCTACTTTTTCATCAACTGATCTAAGATTCCATATTGTTTACCAAGGTAGTTCTAAAGCGTCTGATTTTAGTTTAGTATCGTCTATGTTTTGTAAATTTCTGTACGTAATCAATTTAGAGCGTCTTTTAGGACATTGGAGTGAGTATTCTACGAATACAATGTCATGAGCAGATATGCCGGGAGCAGGAATTTGTCCATATGACAGTACTTTCTGTGGAAATATATTCCTTACATTTTAAATATTAGAAAATTAAAATCTGGGTCAGATTTAAACATATAACATCAGAACCGTTTAGCAAATGATTTATCAATCAACTTCCTAGATGAGCACAAAATTTATAAATTCCTCATCAAACACAAAATAAATTCTATATTATTTAAACTTAGAATATATTACAGCTATAGTGAATAACAGTATTAAAACTATAATGTTTTTTGGTTACCATAATGGGATCAGATAAATGAATATTATAATAGTATTTCCTCTGTATTTCTACTATTCATCATCCCTTCTCTCCCAGTCCAATTAGTTTCATGTTCTTCTTTTGAAAGTTTGTCCTGGTCTGCTATCAGTATATCGTGTTTTCGTTGGCACAAATCTAGTTGTGAAAGCTCTGGTCTGAAATTTCCCTCTGAGGAACCAAGTCAACCATCTCATTTCTATCGATGTACCTCCACTGTGATCTCTTCCTCTTCTGCTTACGTCCGTCCTGTGTCTTATATACTATTGTATATTTCTCTGTTGGGAGGGGCCAGCTGTGCCATTCCCATATCTATCGAATGTCCTCCACTTCTTTCTCTTTCTTCAGAGCTCCATTGTTCTCATTTACCCTGTTTGCCCTTCCGCTTCCACCTCCTGTACTCTTCCTCCTCCTCTTCCCTCGCTGCCACCAATTCTACGTGATTCATCTGCAAAATCATTTTAACGTCTTTGTAATAGGTGTAACGATATCCAACTCAGGAAAACAGATCCAAGCATATATCCATAATCTACAGCGAATGGAATTGTGATATCGATCCATCAGAATTTAAAGAGAGGCAGTGTTTCTTAGAGCAAGTCTGTGCTTCAATCATAGAATAATGCAGATCTATTAAAACGGTTTCTCCTACATGTGTAAAAATGTGCATTTGTAACTCTGAAACAAAAACATATTAAATAAACTGAATTAAAATTATTGGTTAATTGGATTGCCAGTCATTGAATCAAAAACAAAATGCCTTATCTATAGTACAAATGATACACATACCAAATTATTGACAAAAAAAACTATACATCTGAATTTGTCAAGGCCTTTAAATATTGATAACATATGAAAATAATATAAATATGGAAATGCAGATTTATTTTACACCTTGGAATAGGTGTTATGTTTTACAGAATATATTGAAAAGTAAAATATTTCATTAAAAGCAATACTTATGAAATTTGAATTAGATCAGTAGTTATATACGGCAGTGAAACTTGGACTCTTCATAAAAAAAGATTAATTATAAATAAGTTTAAGGCAAAAAGAGATCTGTGAAAGATGGGGCAAATATGGAGGATCAGATCAAATAAAGAGTTGGCACATTTATATCAGGACTTGAATTTGGTTACAATTGTCAATATTGGTGATTAAGAAGATTAGGGCATGTTTCTAGAACGCCAGATAATAAAGTTAAAAAAAAAATCTAAACGAAAACCTGGAGAAAGAAAAAAATAATACCTTGGACAAAGTGGTTGGATAACATAAAAGAGGATTTGAGAAAAATTATCATCATAGATGAGCCCTAGCTGCTGACAAGATCTTCCTCCATTCATCCCTGTCCAATGTCTTCTTTCTCCATCCTCTTATGCCAAGTAAAATTTCAAAATAAATAAAAAATGAAATATTTTAAGTAAAATTTTAACATACTTAAATTATTAATCAATTCTGAATTCACAATATTTCAACAATTCTTATTTATGAAATATAGATAAGGTTAGCCCTATCTATATTAAACTAAACTTAAAAATCAATTAATAATTAAAAAATTGATCCCCAATTCTATCTAATCATCTCAACTTTGGTCTGCCTATTCTTCTACTTCAGGTTTCAGTAATGATGATTGTCCTCTGCCATCCTGATAATACGGACAACCTATATAACCAGCTGTCTTTATAAACTCAATGTCAGAGACTCTGAATAAGGAATACAATTTATTATTGTACCTTATTTGCCATCTTCCATTTTGATTCACTGATCCAAATATCCTCCTAAGAATTCTCCTCTCCTGACAAATGTGCTGATGATAGAACACAAGCATTCTGAAACATGTTCTCAAGAATTCTACCAATTATGAAGTGAAGTGTTTATACTGATTCTAAAATTTATTAAAATCAATTAGTTTTTAACCAAATATGATGTTAATATGTTTATGAGAACAGCATCTGTTAGTGAAGAAAAATCTATTTTTTATCTTCCTATATTATACTTACTTACTTACTTACTCACTGCCACTATCAAACCCATAGGTTCATGGCCGCATGGACATAAGCTCTCCATACATTCCTATCCAGAGCTAATGCTTTCCAATCATTCCCTGTATAATCTACTTCCCTCAAATCATAGTTAATGTTATTCTCCCACCTCATTCTTATTCTATCAACTGGGCGTTTTCCCTCTGGTTTTCCTACAAGAAGCTTCCATGCAAGTCTTTCATTCACCGTACGTGCAACATGTCCTGCCCATCGCAGTCTGCGAGACTTAACTGTTCTTATTATATCTGGCTTCCTATAAAGACCATGTAGTTCATTGTTATGTAGTCTTCTCCATTCACCCGTCTGTTCATCTCTCTTTGGTCCAAAAATTTTCCTAAGTACTTTATTCTCAAATACTTGCAATCTCCTTTCCTCCCTTAAAGTAAGAGTCCATGTTTCGCACCCATATAATATAACTGGTAGAATAATAGTTTTATATATTTTCAGTTTAACATTTTTTGAAAGGAGTTGGGACATCAAGAGTCTCAGCAATGCATAATAGCACGCATTTCCAGAATTAATGCCTATGTTTAATTTCTTTGTGCATCTCATTCCTATTTGTGATTATTGTTCCTAGGTATTTGAATTCAGCCAATTCCTCAAAATTTCCCTCATTTGTCATTAGCTGTCCATTTCCATTATATAATGTATTTCTACGTGTGACCATATATTTAGTTTTATTGATATTTACTTCCAGTCCTAATTTCTTAGTGTTACTCAATAGTGTGTGCGTGTTGTTGTTTAGTACCTCCTCGCTATCGGCCAACAATACTACATCATCAGCATAAACTAACAGCTTATTAATACCATTGAGTTGTAAGCCTTCCTCATTCTCTAATGATTTAATGGCATGCTCTAGTACAAAATTAAATAGTAGAGGAGATAGTGCATCTCCTTCCTTCAACCCATTCTGGATTTCAAAAGTGTCCGAAAACTGTTTGCCTACACGCACCCTACTCTTTGTGCCATTTAGACACATTCGTATAAGTCTAACTTTTTAGGAATTCCAAACTCCAGCAGGATACTATATAACTTCTCCCTCTTAATTGAATCATATGCGTTTTTGAAGTCTACATATAGTTGATGTACAGTACCATTATATTCCCATTTCTTTTCTAAAATCTGTCTTATACTAAAAATCTGATCTGTTGTAGACCTGTTTCTTCTAAATGCACATTGATGATCTCCTAGAATCTTCCTTTTATTATTATTATTATTATCATTATTATCGTCATTATTGTCGTCATCGTCATCATCATCATCATCATTAGTCATAATTGTATTCAAATTCGTTAACAATTTAAAAATTACAGTTTCCAAATTTCATTTGAGAAGAATGGTGATTTAAAGGATGAGGACAAAAATCTGATAAACATGAAATGGAAGGAAATGTATGAGATGGAGAAGGTTAGCCAAGAACTGTACTTCGCATGGAATAAGTAAACAACAAAACTATTAATGAAGTGAGCCTGTAGCATCTTACCTCATAATAGCCGAGTTATTTTAGGACATGTTTCAAAACAATTCTGCTTTATCTTCAGCTTGTCCAGACTGTTGATTTTTAAGTTGTTGGCTCTGGATGTTGACTCCTCCTCCATATTTTGGTGGTCCAAAGAACTTGCATATAAAATCTACCTCCCAAGAATTTCAAAATTCATGATTCTATTATATTTTGAGTTGTTTTTTGACTGACCTCATAATTCTTGATTTTTTATGCAGACTAGTTTTGTCACTATCTATGCGACATTTTCGATGTTGCATAGATAGCAATGAAACTAGTCTGCTTAAAAATCAAGAATTATGAGGTGAGTCAAAAAATAACTAAAAAAACTCAAAATATCATTAAACTAAACTTGATAGTGTTATGGTAATTGTTCCCGATGGTTTCCGATACTGCGGTGCTGTGTTTAAAGAAATATATATATATATTAAAACAAATGTCACTGGAAATAATAAATCAAAGATACCCTGCTCCTGAATGGATACATATTTTTACAGATGGCTCCAGCCTACCAAATGACAGTGGCACTGGTGCTGGTGCAGTATGCCCACTTTTTCCTTTTATAGTAAACTAAACACAAATTCAACAAACTTTGATGGTGAAATTCTTGCAATTTTCTTAAGTTTACAAAATCTTTTATATCACATCCAAAAATTTACAAAAGTTGTAATTCTCTGTGACTCCAAAGCAGCCATTCTTGCTATAACACGAGACACAACACCCAAAAGCATCAAAATTATCGAATGTCACAAAAGACAAAACAGTTATCCCGTCTACATAAAAAAGTTGTACTTCAATGGATTCCGGCCCATTGTGGAGTGACAGGCAATGAAATAGCCGATTTCCTAGCCAAGAAGGGTAACAAAATTGTTTCAAACCTAACTTCTACTCCAGTTTCCTTTCACTCTATCAAAAGAATTATCTCAAATAAATATATCAATAAACTTAGAGAAGAATACACCACCAAAACATCTGGAAAGGAATGGGGAAAATCTATAAGCTTATGACATTACTACATTACAAAGAAAATCTGCAGTAGCAATATTCAGACTGCTAACGGGACATGACTGCCTGAATAAACACCTACACAGACTCGGCATAACAGATTCACCTAAATGCCCTTTTTGCAATTTAAATGAAGATGTGGAAAGAAACCATCTCCTCTGTTGTCCAGCTTTTGTAGAAGAGACCAGCCTTTCTGCTAAATATTGGAATGCAAGAGAGCGAATGATTTCATTATCAAGTGCTCGACATTAGATACAAACCAACCAACCATATATGAGGTAAGAAGAATTCACGCAGTCCTTTTGTTACAAACTTGGTATGGAGGCCTTGATAGGTTCCTTCATGGACAATATCTTGTAATCATTGAATTATTGTTAATAATATAATATTGTTATTTCTACAAATATCAATTCTTGGTTATATAGATGGGATCATTTAATAAGGCCTGTTATTATAATTAAAGCTCCAATAGCTCCTATTAAAGGTCACGGTCTTTTATCAACTAAATGGAATGGTGATTCATTCTTATTAACCTCATAATGGTGAAAATTCACCATAAATTAAACCTCATAGTGATTAATTCCTATAAAAGTTAAATAACCTCATAATGTTTACTTCCCAACATTAATTTAAATATAGTAGAGTTAGAATTTATCCAAGACTAGTTTCAATATTTCTTCAACTCTAACTGAAGAAACAAAAGAAATATATTATAACAAAAGAAAGGAAGCAAAGAAAATTGTTAGGAAATCCCACCAAGAAGTTGGGAACGATATGTATAACATAATCTACATGGACGACAATGGACTGCTTATAGAACAATTAAATATTTAAATAAATCAGAAAAAGAAGCTGCATATATACCTACATCAATACCAGAAGAACATTGGATAGAATATTTCAGAGACCTGTGGTACAACGAGAATGAAAACGAAGAAGAACCAAAATGTGAGAATTTGAAAGTAGATAAAATACAAATGGAAGAACTGGACGAATCGCTCAAATTAACAAATAACAGAAAAGCTAGCGGACCAGATGACATCAATTCAGAACTAATTAAATATGCAGATATATCCTTTAAATTAAGATTCTTGAATTTTCTTAATGTGTGTTGGGAGAATCATAATATACCAGTAACATGGAGGCAAGGTATAGTAAAACCAATTTACAAGAAAGGACAAAGAAACCAACCATCTTATTACAGAGGCATTACCCTCCTAAATAGTGGATATAAAATTTATGCTAGAATAATAGCAAAACAAATACAACAAATTACTGAAGTAACACTAGCAGAAGAACAAAACGGGTTCCGAAAAGGAAGATCTTGTACAGATGGAATATTTGCCCTGAATCAGATAATAAACAAAAGACAAGAAAAAACCTAGAAACACATGTTATTTATAGACTTAGATAAAGCATTTGATCGAGTAAACAGGGAAATATTGTGGAATATCCTAAAAGAAAAAGGCCTCCCTATTCAGATTATAGAAACTGTTAAGAGCTTGTACTATGGAACAAATATTTGTATTGACCCTCAGTTGACTAAAAATAAGACATTTTTTCAAATAAACCAAGGAGTACGACAAGGGTGTTCACTCTCACCTATATTATTTAATATTTATATGGACGATATCCTAAAAGAATGGAAGAAGGTTTTAACTAATGAAGGAATATTAATTGATAATAAAGATAAAATAAATGTATTAAATTTGGGAATTTTTAACATTATGAGGTTCAATTAATAATAATTAAATGAATTGTGATTACTTCTTACCTCATACTTCATGTTTTTTTAAACATAGCACTGCAGTATCGGCGACACATTGTCGTAATCATCAGCTGTTTTCACGACTGTCAATTTTTTTCCTTTTGTCGGTAATTATCTGGACTGCCATCTGGTGTTGTTTTGAACGAATTACTCTTCAAACTGCCATCTGGTGTTATTTTGAATGAATCATTTTCTAAACTGCCATCTGTTGTATTTTTAAAGAACTTTGTAATCAAGCTCGGTTCGTCCGGAATCTCAAAGTTCATAGTTCTAGTAGGGTTTTTTTTTAATATATATTTTTTCCCAAACTGTTAAATCCAAAGGTTTAGATAGATGTTTTAAAAGTTTTGCTTCGTTTTCAATCCTATGATGCTCTAATAAACTATGTGCTGCTATAGCTGATTTTTCAATTTCTCCAATAGCAGCACATAGTTTATTAGAGCATCATAGGATTGAAAAAGAAGCAAAACTTTTAAAACATCTATCTAAACCTTTGGATTTAACAGTTTGGGAAAAAATATATATTAAAAAAAAACCCTACTAGAACTATGAACTTTGAGATTCCGGACGAACCGAGCTTGATTACAAAGTTCTTCAAAAATACAACAGATGGCAGTTTAGAAAATGATTCATTCAAAATAACACCAGATGGCAGTTTGAAGAGTATTTCCTTCAAAAGAACACCAGATGGCAGTCTAGATAATTACCGGCAAAAGGAAAAAAATTGACAGTCGTGAAACAGCTGATGATGACGACAATGTGTTGCCGATACTGCAGTGCTGTGTTTAAAAAAACATAGAAGTATGAGGTAAGAAGAAATCACGATTCATTTAATTATTATAAAATAAATGCTTTATTATTCACTGACGATGTTGTACTTTTAGCAGAATCTGAAAATGAGCTCTAAATGTTAGCATATAAATTTAAACTAATAGCCAATAGATATAATTGTAAAATATCAATAAATAAGTCAAAAGTAATGACATTTATTGGTAAATATGGAATTAGATCAAAAATTGTACTGGATAACAAAATAATAGAACAAGTATCACATTTCCAATATTTAGGATGTGATATAACTTATAGAGAAAATAAAGATATAGAAAATAAAGTAAATAAATTTCAGGCTATTTGTGGAACCATAAAAAGAACCTTAGGTCGGAAAACAAGGAAAGATACAAAACTTAAATTATATAAAACAATGGCTGTTCCTTTGTTGTTGTATGGAAGTGAAAATTGGATAATGAAATCAAGGGATAAAAGCAGGATACAGACTGCGGAAATGCTGTTTTTTACGTAATGTGAAAGAATGCACAAGAGCGGATAGAATAAGGAATGAAACTATACGAGAAGAATTAAATATATATAAAATTGAAGATAAAATCAGCGAAAATAATAAGAAATGGACAGAACACTTAATGAGAATGAACAACGAAAGAATACCAAAAAGAACCTTCCTGTATAATCCCAGAGGAACAAGAGATGTTGGCCGACCACATAGAAGATAGACTCCACTTTTAACTTCGTCGGAACAGGCTGCATAGCCTAAACCTTGTAGTAGATGAAGAAGAAGAAGAAGATCTGTAGCCTATAGGAAATCTACAATTATGAGGTGAGGTGTTAAATTCTAATTATATTATTTTTAGTCTGGACATCTTACCTCAATATTAATTAATAATATTGAGGTAAATTGTCCAGACTAAAAATAATATAATTAAAATAACCTCAAAATATAACTTCCTGAAATTAAATGTTAAATTCTAACTTTATTATTAAATAATTAATATATTCCTTTATTATTAATAAATGAGTTGGAGAAAATGTTTTAACATCTCACCTCACAAAGTTGCGTGTCTTCACGATACCGGTTTCAGAATTATAGTATTACTTCCATCTTCAGTCAAATTCCAACTCAAAATGAAGATGGAAGTAATACTATACTTCTGAAATTGGTATCGTGAAGACACGCAACTTTGTGAGGTGAGATGTTAAAACATTTTATCCAACTCATTTATTAATATAAATACTTCATAGTGTTTCCTCCCACTGCAAAGTTAATTAATATATTCCTGTTCATTAATAAATTATAATAGGAAGTGATATTATGAGGTTCTATTTGAGGCGCGACGTTCACTCAGCCTCCTCCCTAAATAAGCAACCCATCATTAATAGTTGGGTGAGGGGAAATAAATTTATAAATAACTAATTGAATAAATCATTGCTTATATTTTAAACAAATCAGAAAAATACATAGAATATAATTATAATTTTTTTTTTTTTTAAATTGGATAATTCCTTGAAATGAATATGAAATAGGAACGATCAGTTATGACTGATATAAGGAAAGGCTGATTGATGTCTGTAACGCACCCTATTGTATGTTGATGTGCTCGAGACATTTGTTTAACAAGATAAAGATCAAAAGAATAATTTTCAGTACAGAGGATTAGACGTCTGTTAGAACTGACAACGTACACTTGACAGCTAAATTCAATAGAAAAAAATATATTGCTGAAATTTTGGGAAACCGAGTAAACAGGTATTTTGACATAAGATGATTCAAACCAATTAAAGGCGAACGAAGCCACCAGAACATTCTATAAAATACTAGAAGCTTTTTACAAAATTAGTCAGGATTCCCAGGCTGCTTGTGTAAACTTATGTCCCAATTTTAGCCAACCTCAAAAGTAGGAGTGTCCTCTAACATTTGTTGACGTCACAACGAACCAAAGGGTCCAGAACCCTACCACCCAAAATTATAGACAAATGCACCAATTGGTTTAATGTATTTTATCTTAAGGTGGGCGTTATCATATGGTCGCAAATTATATTGAGTGGGAGTAAGTGTCAACCTCATAACAAAATTTACAGACAAAAATGCACTTCTAACTTCTCTTCTCTTGGTGCCGCTGGCACGAGTAAAACTTCTCTTCTCGTGGTGCCACTTGCACGAGTAAAACTTAACATATTCATCGTGCTAATGCAATCGCATATATTCGTAGTCTATTGACCATCGGAAATATAAAATAGGCGCGGTGTAATTAAGAATTCAACCGTCTACTCAACATAAAGTGTAATCATATGATAGCGCTAATCGTACATACTTTGATTTGTTCTATTGTGTGTGCTACATGAAATAAATTTTGTTATTGCATCTCCAACTTGTCGTCTTTTATCAACGCGATAGAATCGTGTCGGCACAATCCTTGCGTATTCCGGGACCAAGAGCATCTCATCCTACCGCAACCCACTGAGCTACCCGAAGTCCTCGATTAGAAGAGGAATCCTTTCTCAAATTCCTAACGCACAACATCCCATCTACCATATATTAATTCTGTTCCATATTTAATAATTAATCCAAGTCTTTAACATCTTACCTCATAAAATTGTTGTGATCTAGAGAACATGTTTTAATATGCAATGCATATCATCATCAGCTCTTGCAGACTTTTGAACTTCCAATTGTTGGTCCTTGACGTCGACTCTCCACTTTTTTGTTGTCCAAAAAAACATCATAATCATATCTTTTTCCCCGGTAATTTCAAAATTCATAACCCTATCTCTGTACTTTTGGATGTAGATCTTCTCCCAATTGGTCAGTTCTTTTGTGTTTTCTGTTTCAATAACTTTGCATTGACTTCAATTTTATGTTTTTCTGACCAAACATGAGCAGCAACTGCAGATTTTCAACTTTTCCATTTTTCAGATTTCTCAGGAGATATTTTCTTCTAATGTTAAAATGTATCTTTGTTTTTCTATGTATATCTTATCATAATCACCACATTTTATCTGGTATATTCCTGATTTTTCCCCATCATCTATCTTTAAAAAAAAAAAATCTGGAATATATCAGATAAAAGGCTTTATTTCCTTCCATGAAAGTCATATCAGCCATCAACCTAGGCCAGCTTTAGACCTCCAAAGATCAGAACCAGAGCTGAGCATGATAACCACTTGTCCTCTAGGACTGACATTTGATACTGTTAACTTACATATCCCCATCTCTACATTTGTCATGATGTAGTTAAGTTAGATGAATAATGATGTTTTTATTATTGATTTAACATTTCTCAATGAAAGATAAATTATATTTGAAGAGAAAAATTTTCGCCTAGACCGGGACTCGAACCCGGGACCCTTGGCTTTCCGGGCCAAGTGCTCTACCAACTGAGCTACCGAGGCGAGTTACGATCTAGACGCAAATTTTTCTCTTTTATACATTGTAATTCCCTATCGCCAAATGCTTTTGAAACCATTGCTTCTATCTTTGCAAATGGGTTCGAGTCCCGCTCTAGGCGGAAATTTTTCTCTTCAAATATAATTTATCTTTCATTGAGAAATGTTAAATCAATAATAAAAACATCATTAGAAGCCTTACTAGCTTTATAAAGTAATGTTAAATTCCCAATAAATGTCTTCTTAACTAAGAAGCTGCCATTTGCAAAGATAGAAGCAATGGTTTCAAAAGCATTTGGCGATAGGGAATTAGAACGTATATAAGAGAAAAAATTGCATCTAGATCGTAACTCGCCTCGGTAGCTCAGTTGGTAGAGCACTTGGCCCGGAAAGCCAAGGGTCCCGGGTTCGAGTCCCGGTCTAGGCGAAAATTTTTCTCTTCAAATATAGATGAATAATGCTTCACTGTATTAAATATTTTATCATACTATAGGTCCAAAGTTCACTGGCATCAATTCATTTTTTCAGAGCATAAAATCGTAAAGTGCGTGAGATCTTAGTAAATGATGAAAGTTAAAAATTAAATTGTACCTGTTGGTAGGTGCCGTCATCCTCAACTTTGTTAAAATATTGTATATAAAATTAACTAGCGCGCTTTCGGAAGTTAATCTTCCATCTTCTGCAGGTTGAGCTTCCGCTACTCGTTGTTGTTGTGTACGGTGATGTATACGCCAACTGTTTGTAGCAGCAAGTGACTTCTTTTTAACGATCTCGTATAATGGGTTTAACTGGGGTGCGTTCTCATTAAGAAGTGAGGTGTTGTTTATTTCCTTTATAATTTCAAGGTCTTCAAATATAATTATCCTAGCTGGAATGTTTTCTCGGTGGATTATCGTGAGAGTATTTTCAGTTGTGTTCATTTGATTATCTGCGTTGATGAGATGTTTAGCATAGCTTGATTTATCACCCACGTGTATGAAATCTTTTAGGTGTTCTTTATATCTTGTATTGAAATTTCTGCTTGTCCTGCCAATATAAAATTTATTACAATCTTTACATGTTAGTTTGTAGTGACCCTTGTTGTTGAATTTGTTGTGTTCTTCTATGCCATTGTTTATTTTGTTTCCTCTTTTATAAGCTATGTTAATGTTTTTATTTATCTTTTTCAAAGTTCTGGCTAGTTTTGTGGTTTCATTTCCTGTGTATGTTAATGTTACCCATGTTTTGTTATTATTAGATTCTCTTTCAAGTTTTGTTATATTATATTTGAAGAAAAAATGTTTGCCTAGACCGAGACTCGAACCCGGGACCCTTGTTATATTGTTTGCGTCATTTTTTCTTTTTTGTTTTTTTATAAGTTTATCAATGATTTGTTTGTTGAATCCATTGCTTTTCGTCATATTTTTAAGATATTGTAGTTCTTTGTTATAATTTGTTTCGTTCAAGGGTAGTTTTAACATTCTGTTGATTAAACTATTAAAGGTGCTCAACAGAATTTGATATGAATTTTACTAGTATTTATCTTAGTAAATGATTGACAGTGCGTGGGCAATCAGGCATATGAAGAGTTTCACCTTACTGTTAACCAGTAACAATTTGTGTTTGTTATAGATCCACAGTCGAGTGTTGACACAGTTCTTGCAGTGCATTATATGAAACAGATTCTTACATTGATGTTTTTATTATTCATTTCATACATCTCAATCATGGATAAATCTTATTTGAAGAGAAAAATTATACGCTCAGACTTGGACTCAAACTCAGGTCTTTTGGCTTTCTAGGCCAAGTGCTCTACCAACTGAGCTATCTGCGCGAGTTCCAATCTAAACACAACTTTTTCTCTTATAAGCTGTTAATTCCCATGCACCAAATGCTATGAAACCAAGAGCTTATAAGAGAAAAATTTGTGTTTAGATTGGAACTCGCCAAGATAGCTCAGTCGGTAGAGCACTTGACATAGAAAGCCAAAGGTCCTGGGTTTGAGTCCCAGTCTGAGCATATAATTTTTTTTCTTCAAATATGATAAATCCATGCATGTTAATCATTGTAATTCATATCAAGTTACCAGGATCTAAAAAACCTTAGGTTTGGCATATATAAAATCAAGATATCACCAATAGTGAAAAAAAAATAAAATAAAATAAAAAAAATAAACAATATTAAAAAAACCTCATAGTGTTACTTCCTATCTACATAACTTAAAAAAGGAAACTATTTGGATATAGCACTAATAGTATTACGCTGGGATTTAAGCCCAGCCGTAACGTAGCGTAAAAAGAATCTTTATGTTTTAAGAGATCTTTGGCCCGAGCGGTTGGCCTTGGTTTTGGTGTTACATCCTCATATGGAAAACACAGTAAACAATAAAATAACATTATCTATTTAAATAAAACAAAACATAAAGAAATATTAGATCAAAAACATATAAAACAACTTATTAAAGCCAGCTAAAATTGCCATATTGAAAAGCGCCAAAAAGACTAAAAACTTGATAAAACTCAGAGAGAGAAAACAATCAACTTTGGTCATTATTCTAAGTTATTTGACCCTTAGGTCTTCTTAATTTCATGCATTCTCAACAATCAATAAAATTAGTCTAAGTTCTCTGGACCATTTGGTCCTTTAATTAAATTTATGTTTGAAAATGACCATTTAAAAAAACACGAACTTTTTAGAGAGATAATAGTACATAAAAAATACATCTTACCCATGTAGAGCTTTTTATATCATCCTCTCTACCTTTCACCATTCCCAAAAACTAATGGAAACCCTATTTTCTTACCCAATCTTTTGTAATATTCCTAGTTCTATCAGGGCCATATTATATAAGATGTTTTTAACTACTTATCCTAATGTGTTTGGGTTATATAAGTTTTCGTAAGTGTCCCATTAGGTTGAAACTAACAAAGTTGTTTTTGATATTATGTAAGATTTCGTAAGTGTGTCCTCATAGATTGAAAAATATATTGATGTGAAATCATTTTATTATAATTTTTACCCTAGTTTTTTATTTATAAAACACTTGTGTGTATTTTGATTGAGACTTCAATCCGCATTTTAAGGGTGATTATTTATTCCCTATCTTTTGGTATAATAAAGAAGTATCTTGTGTATATGCTTCATCTGTTTTTATAGATTTTTATTATTATGGTAGTTAGGCCCTAGTGTAGGTATAACAAATAGAGACCATCTTCTTCTTCATCCTTTCATGTGATATACCTAGTAGTCTGTTATGGTCTCAATCCAAAGTTTCAAGGGTATGCCCAATGATCTCTTGCCTGGTGGATGGTAATTTAAGATTTGACGTGGTATTCTTGTTCTGCTCATTCGTCTTACGTGAGATTTCCAGTTGTTTCTGTATTTTTGTATATATTCCATGACTGATTCTGTTTGTAATTCTTTGAGAATCTCAGAATTCCAATTAGAGACCAAGCAAGTGAAAGGACATTTAGGAATGCTGTGATCTTTGCATCAGCGGGAGTAAACGTCAATCATAAAGTAAGAACTCATATACTGTAATCCCTTTGTTTTGTTAGGTAATTTGATTGTTTCAGAAATTTTTATGGCAAATCACACTCAAAATTTAAATAATAAATACCTTCAAGTACTCAGACTGGGGATTTTCCTGAATAACTTGAAGCCAATACTTTCTCAATGCTGTTGACAAATCATTCTTAATAAAAAAGTAGTATGAACCCAATTGACAGAGTGTTTGTGCTGGTCTTGGCACCTCATTGTACTGAACCAACATGGATTCAAGTAGAGGAACAGGGTCATATGACACATCCTGAAAAAAAAATGAAAAACATGTGAAAAAAACATAGCAATGATATATAAGTGTAATAAACAGATCTTTGGACTTTCTGACAACTACAAATGAAGTCTATAAGAAGGGTAGAATGTTGCAACTCATATAAGGAGTGACAGCAATTATAATGGGGGAACTAGCAGGTTGGTTGAATTTGTAATTCAGTCACGGTAACATTTCTCTAATAAAATACGGATTATCATTAACAATTATAACACAAACACTCATTTAAATATATGTAGGAAATAACACTATGGATTAGAAACACTCATTACTTAATTGAATACTTACAATAAAGATGAAAACCGAACACAATGAACAATTTAATCAAATTTACAGTGGGAAGAAACACTATGAGGTATTTACATTAATAAATGAGTTGGAGAAAATGCTTTAATATCTCACTTCATAAAGTTGCGTGTCTTCACGATACTGTTTTCAAAAGTATAGTTTTACTTCCATTTTCAGTCAAACCCCAACTGTCGAAATTTCGCGTGGAGTTTGACTGAAGATGGAAATAAAACTATATTAAGTTATGTTGATAGGAAATAACACTATGAGGTTTTTTTTAATATTGTTTATTTTTTCTTTCACTCACCTCATCCTTCATAACTTCTCTCAGACCCGGGTTTCATCACATCATTTGTGACATTCTCAATACTGTGTCATGTTCACAACCGTTGGACATCAGTTGTGAATGTGACACAGCATTGAGAATGTCACAAATGATGTGACAAAACCTGGGTGTGAGAGAAGTTATGAAGTATGAGGTGAGTGAAAGAAAAAATAAACAATAATAAAACTATACTTTTGAAACCGGTATTGCGAAGACATGCAACTTTATGAGGTGAGACGTTAAATCATTTTCTCCAACTCATTCAACAATAAACAATATCTGAACTAAAACCACATGGACATATTTTGTGTACCTAGTATTAAAGTGTGAGGAAATTGAATTTACATGCCTAAACAGTCAATGACCACTTAAATGCAAATCCCATCTAAGAAGTAAAGCCGGATATGTAGATCTAAATTAAATAATTATTTTAATATTAGTTAAAATTTCTAAAGAATCTAGAAAGATTCCTTTTTCTTTTTTCTCCAAATGCCCCAGGTTTGTCTTTCGACATTCCTGGTTTTTCTCCTGGCATGGTGTAATTGTAACCCACTTCTGAGGTTGGGGCGCCTGGAAGGCGGGGTTACGTTGCCCTGATGATATGATGGGTGATGATGATGATAGTGGTGCGCCAGGAGAGTCCCTAATCCTAAACTTAACCTAAGATGAATATGAATTATGATGATTGCGATGGTCATATGATTTCGGGGACCGTTTGGGCCTTAAAGTTTTCCTGACATTTGTCTTACAGGTGAGGAAAAACCCTGATAAAAACCTCACCCAGAAAAACTGTCCCGACCGGGGATTGAACCCGGGCCCACTGCATGACAAGGCAGCACGCTACCCCGAGACCACAGCGGTGGACAGAAAGATTTCTTATATATATTAAAAAAATATATATTATAATTAAGATACATCTTCTTCTTCACTTCCTGGTTTAGGCAAGAGTTGCCACATTGTAGAGATAATTGCTTTCTGTACATTATTGTGTATTTATTAAATATAGGAAAAGTCTGGAAGACAGTATTTTGAATTTGTAACTACAACACTTCAAGCGATGTCCTCAACAACTGATCCTGCACAACAAGCCATCAGGAAAAAATGGAAGTGGGGCGGCCACATCGCAAGAATACAGGACGACAGGTGGACAATAAAAACAACCACGTGGGACCCATACACAGGCAAGAGACAGCACGGAAGACCAAGACGACAATGGGCTGACATCTTCAAAGAACGAGCAGGGGCACAATGGTCCAGAGTCGCCAGATGCAGGAAAAGCTGGAGAACGATGGAGAGCCAACTGTGCATTAACTAATCACAGAACAGACAGTGTATACAAATCAAGTGCTACATCCAAGTCAACTTCTCACCACGGAGTAGCTCACCGGGTAACACTCACAATAGAGCTTAACCCCTGTACAGGGAGGCCTTTGCCCTTTATTTATTTATTTATGTATAACTGTATTCAATGAATGAGTCATTTCTTATCTTACCTCATAGTATATGTTTTCTTAAACACAGGAACTGCAGTTATCAAGAGGAACATCCCTCCAATTTTCAACCGATATGACTATCAGATTTTCATTGAAATCTCCATCTACAATGTTTTTATTATTCATCTCATATATCTTAATGATGAATAAATCAAATTTGCATTTAGATTGGAACTTGCTCGGGTAGCTCACTCGATTAGAGCATTCGCCCAGAGTGCAAAAAGTTCAAGTCCCAGTCTGAGCATATAATTTTTCTCTTCAAATTTGATTTCTCCATTTATAACTTTGCCATCTGGTGTCCTGTTCATCGGGAATTTCGAAATTCATGGATCTAAATGTGTTCATCTGAATATGTATTTTCTACCAAACTAAAGATTTTCTAAATGTTTTAGAAGTTTGGCCTCTTTTTCAATTTTATGACTCTCCAACAAACTATGTGCTGCAATAGCTGATTTTTCAATTTCACCATGTTTAATATTTCTAAACTGTTCCTTTGTGCAAGTGTCCAAATTCCTTCTTGTTTTTCTTATGTATATTTTATTGCAGTCTTTACAATAATTTAATAAATTCTAGATTTTTTACTATCTGGGGTGTTTAATTTCTTATTTCTTATAGATTATCAAGGCTAAATATTTATCGGTGCCAATGTAATATTGAATTTCTTGAATTTTTTAAAAAAATTATGTATTTCAGGACGATAAGTAATTTTCTTGAATTGTAACTGTATATTTAATTTATATTTGTTTAACCTGATTGGTTGATAAGATATTTCAAATTGTCCTATCAAATTTGATGTACTGTATATTTAAGTTCTTAACTAATAAGAATTAAGAAACAAGTCAAATGACTATTAGAAATTTAGATTTTGACAATCTTCAAAATGGAGACTCTTTTATCACAGAAATCAGAAGTATCTCAGGATGATGATAATAATGCTCATTGATTAGCGCTCCCTATATGAGGTAGAGGTCTCGTGCAATAGCTGAGTGGTTAAGGCAGGATAAGTTGGCACAGAGCTACAGGACTTGTGCTGGTACGAGTCTCCATGGGGGGAAGAAATTTTCTCATGGAATTTCTGCCATGAGGAATTTGGGTAGCTACAATAAGTAGCAGCTCCAGATTCAGAAAACTAGTTATAACAGCTGCGGGATCCAATATGCTGACCACAAGTCTCCTCTACATTGGCTGGATGATCGTCTACCTATGTAATTAACACATGTGGATGTGAAGTCAGCAGCCAGTAAGTAGGTCAAGGGTTCTATAGGCCTGTCATGCCATGGAGTTTTTTTATAAGCGGTAGAGGCCATGATAATTCAGAATGAAAATAAAATTAGGGAGAGATCAATATATTAAAATATATTTTTAATTACATTATAAAAAGATATAAATAACATGTATTATTAGTGCAGGACATTAGTGAAAAGAGTGCTGCCGTAAATACAAGTTTCATTAGTGAATTATATTTGAAGAGAAAAATTTTCGCCTAGACCGAGACTCGAACCCGGGACCCTTGGCTTTCCGGGCCAAGTGCTCTACCAACTGAGCTACCGAGGCGAGTTGCAATCTAGATGCAAATTTTTCTCTTATATACATTGTAATTCCCTTGCGCCAAATGCTTGGAACCATAGCTTCTATCTTTGCAAATGGCGGCTTCTTAGTTAAGAAGACATTTATTGGGAATTTAACACTACTTTATAAAGCCAGTAGGGCTTCTATTGAAGTTAATGGAAGCGATTAAACTGTTCATTAAATATGAAGAAATTATTTTACTTCGTCCTGAATGGAATGTCATAATTTCACAACCTACTCAATATTCCTTGAGGTAGATTCCTTGTTTTACCTGAACAAACCCGGGAAAAGCTGAACATCAGTCATAACGTGGTGCTCAACTAGTAACACCCTCACAATCAGCTTTAGGTGCAATTTTTTTCTCTGTAGTGACATTAACTGCAACAAATAGATGCCTTCATAGTTAAATATGGGAAATACATAACAAATTTCAAAAATATTTCATTGATACCGATAAATAAATTTAGCCTTGGTAATATATTAATAACCAATAAAAAAATTGAACACCTCAGATAGTAAAAAAATCTGGAATTTATCAAATTAGTTGTTGAGACTACAATAAAGTATACATAAGAAAAACAAAAAGGAATTTAGACCCTCGCACAAAGGAACACTTTAGAAATATTAAAAATGGTGAGATTGAAAATATTGCAGCACATAGTTTGTTGGAGATCATAAAATTGAAAAAGAGACTGAACTTCTAAAATAACTGGAAAAACCTTTATAATTTACAGTTTGGGAGAAGATATACATTCAGAAGAACAAATTTAAATCCATGAATTTCAAAATTCCTGATCTCAAAGTTCATCAAATCAACAGCAGATGGTAACATTATAGATGGAGATTCCAAACAAAATCCGGTAGTCATAATGTCGGTTGAAAATGGGAGGGATGTTTCCTCTTGAAAAACTGCAGTTCCCATGTTTAAGAAAACAGAAACTATGAGGTAAGATATAAAAAATGACTCATTCTTCATAAATATATGGCTTGTCTGGAAAGCATTAATTTTCATATTAATACATTCCATTACATTGTTTGCTGATGAAGCAAGAATGGAAAACAAAAGACTGAGAGGATGACCAAGAGGAATATAATACTGTGAGATAGTAAACGAGGGGAAAGAATGGATTTAAAGTCAATTAAGAGGTTAGTCCAAGACTGGCAAAAGTTTAAAAAATGGGAGATGGCTCAAACTGAGTATTAGACGGCAAGAAGGATATTTAGTTTTATGAGAAATAATTTTAATTTAAAAATTTTCTTTAATACAAGGGTTGGGGCATAAGTCATGTCAACAATTTTTTTTGTGAGAATTTGAGAAGGGTGAAAAATCTGAAATATACATACAAAAGGAAAAGCAAAAAACTAAATTTAAGGAATTTAAGAACATGCCAACATTTTGCTCCTCATGTTTATTGAGGTAATTGTCATATAAATACAGTTTTCATGTTCCAGAATCATTACATCACACCTTTTTATTTTTTTCACTCTCTTTTTTTTACCCTCTTTCTCACATACTAAGGGTCGAATCTATGAACGCATACTGTAAAAGGCATCCTCTGCTGAGAAAGTTGTATCCTAATACAATTTTGCTTACTTAGAAATCTGTTCATGCGATAATAATTGTTGAAATTCGTAAGCTACCTACGAGGTAACTTAAGAGAGAAACGAATCGTGAGAATCCCGAAGGGAACCGATTGTAACCGATGTAGTTTGAAACCTTGTTGCTTTATCCAAGATGTCGGACCTTGATCATGTTTTCGGTATATGCGGAGAAGAGGAATTTGATAGAGTCTACCAAAGAATTCAACTGGAAGAACAGGAGAATCGGCGTAATATTGCGCGATGCAGTTGTAGATGTATACGGTATTATTTGCGGGATGCAAGCGTAAATGCGTTCCTCTAGCAGATGAAAATAACGGAAATGGTTTTATCGCTGAGAATTCTGGGTAATTTCTTGCCAGTATTACAAAAACGACGAGTTTCATGCATGACCAGTTAGTGGGTAGTTAATTTGATCTTTGCACTTGCTCACGGTGAGTCAGCTCACCAGTGATTGGAAGTAATTTGAGTAGAGACTAATGTATTTGCATGCAGCCCTAAATCTCTCTCTCTCATTCTACAGGTCTTCAAAGTAGTCTCCTGCAACGTTCACAACACGCTGCCAACGATGTGAAAGGCACCAAATACCATCTACTTCACCATTTTCTTCACCTTGTGTGAATCTGGTCATCAATTGTTGAACAGCATTTGTAATTTTTTAAAATTTTTTTATTTTAAAATCATTAGGAAATAACATTATGAAGTTTAATTTAATAATTGAGTTTATATTTTTTAAATATGAGGTAAGAATTATATTATTTTTGGTCTGGACATCTTACCTCAATTTTAATGTTGATTTGTTCTTGGACATGTTTCAAAACAATTCTGTTTTATCTTCAGCTTTCGGAAAGCTGAAGATAAAACAGAATTGTTTTGAAACATGTCCAAGAACAAATCAACATTAATATTGAGGTAAGATGTCCAGACCAAAAATAATATAATTAAAATAACCTCAAAATATAACTTCCTAAAATTAAATATGAGGTAAGAATGTTTAAAAAAATACAAACTCAATTATTAGCATTTGTAATGTCCATTCATGTCCCAAACCGTAAAAAAAGAGAGTGAAAAAAATAAAAAAGGTGTGATGTAATGATTCTGGAACATGAAAAAACTATTGATATGACAATTACCTTAATAAACATGAGGAGCAAAATGTTGGCGTGTTGTTAAATTCCTTAAATTTCATTTATCCCTTGTTCTTTCATATGTATATTTTAGATTTTTCACCCACGCTCAAATTCTAACAAAAAAAGATAGTTGCCATGACTATTGCATCAACCCTCGTATTGTTGTTATTAATTAATTTTTAAGTTTAATTTAATGTAAATAGGGATGAGTTTATTTATGAATTTGTGTATCCATTATATAGAGGCATGCATTATGTGAATAAAAATAGTTCCTCTACTCATGTCAGGTTGATATTAGACAAAACCCCTTTTGTTGAAAGTCTATGATATACAAAGTTATGACTAGGCCTGCTGCATCATCACAGCGGCAGATGAAATGAAACAAAACAGATGATAGGAGTATGGAGAAGTGGTGGAAGGAAGTTTTTGTCAGGAGGAAATGCAAGAAACCCTGAAGAAAATCTGCTCCGGTTTTGATTTATCCACCACAAATCCCACGTGACCATGACACAAACTCAGGAATCAGAGGTGGAAATCTGAAACTGCAGTATCGTGAAAAGCACGTAATTTATGAGATAAGTTTTTTTAAAAAATTTCTACAATAAATTTAAATGATTATTACCTCATAATGTTTACATCCCAACATTAATTTTAACATAATTAATATACATTACCTGAAAGTACTCAATCCTCATAAGTTCCATATAAGCACCATAAGAGCCCAATTCACCAGCTTTCTTAAAATGTCTCTTTGCATTCTCATAATCTGCTTCACGATTATAAATAGATCCTCTTATATGATACACCATGGGACTATCTGGTGCCATATGCATAGCCTTCTCACAACATTCTTTTGCAAGTTTGAGATCTCTGTAGGGATATCGCAGCTTGTGAAAGCCTTCGGCACAGCGCATGTTCACATGCGAACAATTTCCTTGGAATTCCAACGCTTCTCTGAAATATATACATTACACATTATTGGCGAATTCCATGGTAAGTGACATAACATTTGCAACAAAGTTATAAGTCTGGGTAAATTTAATTTTTTTGAAGTCTCAAAATAATTGAATTTTTTTTATTAAAACCAGGTAGAGATGGTATAATAAACAAGTTGAGTCTATTTGAAGAGAAAAATTATACGCTCAGATCGGGACTTGAACCCGGGACCCTTGGTTCTCTAGACCAAGTGCTCTACCAACTGAGCTACCTGAGCAAGTACCGATCTAAACGCAAATCTTTCTCTATATACATTGTAATTCCCATCCACCAAATGCTGTGAAGCCATGCTTCTATCTTGCAAATGGCGGCTCCTTTATTAAGAAGATATATTTGGGAATTATACATTACAGCCAGTACGGCCTTTTCCAAGTTTTTATTATTGATTTCGTACATCTCAATGATGGATAAATCATATTTGAAGAGAAAAATTATACGCTCAGATCGGGACTTGAACCCGGGACCCTTGGTTCTCTAGACCAAGTGCTCTACCAATTGAGCTACCTGAGCAAGTACCGATCTAAACGCAAATCTTTCTCTATATACATTGTAATTCCCATCCACCACTTGGTCTAGAGAACCAAGGGTCCCGGGTTCAAGTCCCGATCTGAGCGTATAATTTTTCTCTTCAAATATGATTTATCCATCATTGAGATGTACGAAATCAATAATAAAAACTTGGAAAAGGCCGTACTGGCTGTAATGTATAATTCCCAAATATATCTTCTTAATAAAGGAGCCGCCATTTGCAAGATAGAAGCATGGCTTCACAGCATTTGGTGGATGGGAATTACAATGTATATAGAGAAAGATTTGCGTTTAGATCGGTACTTGCTCAGGTAGCTCAGTTGGTAGAGCACTTGGTCTAGAGAACCAAGGGTCCCGGGTTCAAGTCCCGATCTGAGCGTATAATTTTTCTCTTCAAATATGATTTATCCATCATTGAGATGTACGAAATCAATAATAAAAAGTTGAGTCTAATTAAAATTACAGTGAGAGGAAACACTATAAGGTATTTACATTAATGAATGAGTTGGAGAAAATGCTTTAACATCTCACCTCATAAAGTTGCATGTCTTCAATGATATCAGTTTCAAAAGTATAGTATTACTTCCATCTTCAGTAAAACTCCAACTGTCGAAATTTTGCCGTTAACATCATCTTCTGAACTGCCATCTGGTGTCGATTTTATGAACTTGGAGATCAAATTATTCTCGTCAGGAGTATCAAAATTCATTGCTTTATATTTATTCTTCTGAATGTATATCTTTTCCCAAACTGTCAATTCCAAAGGTTTCTCCTAATGTTTGAAAAGTTTAGTTTCTCTTCCAATTTTGTGATTCTCTAGCAAACTATCAGCTGCAATTGCTTCTTTTAGTAACTCATATAAAAGAACACTTTAGATATATTAAAAATGGCGAAATTGAAAAATCAGCCTGTCTCAAGACAACCCTTGAGGATGCCGGACACAGTGTCTGGCAAAATGTCTAGACCACGGCCAACAGCCTGGAAATCTTCTTCAAGATCTTCATAATATAGCAATGAATTTTTATATAACAATTAAATGAATCATGATTTCTTCTTACCTCATACTTCTATGTTTTTTTAAACACAGCACTGCAGTATTGCGGACCCATTGTCACCATCGTCAGCTGTTTTCACGACTGTCAATATTTTCTTTTTTGCCAATAATTATCCAAACTGGCACCTGGTGTTCTTTTGAAGGAATTACTCTCCAAACTGCCATCTGGTGTTCTTTTGAATTAATCATTTTCTAAACTGCCATCTGTTGTATTTTGAAGAACTTTGTAATCAAGCTCGGTTCGTCCGGGATCTCGAAGTTCATGGTTCTAGTATGGTTTTTTGAATACATATTTTTTCCCAAACTGTTAAATCCAAGGTTTAGATAGATGTTTCAAAAGTTTTGCTTCTTTTTCAATCCTATGATGCTCTAATAAACTATGTGCTGCTATAGCTGATTTTTCAATTTCTCCATTCTTTATGTTTGTGAAGTGTTCTTTTTTACGAGTTTTCAAGTTCCTTTTTGTTTTTCCTATATATATCCTGTTGCAATCTTTGCGGTCAATTTGATAAATTCCAGATTTTTTTGTTGTCTGGGGTGTTACATTTATTATTAGTTAACAGAAGATTACCCAAGCTGAATTTGTTAATTGGAGCCAATGTTATGTTAAATTTTCTGAAAATTTTTTGAAACTTATTATGAACTTCAGGATGGTAGGTAAATTTCTTGAATTTTACATCTTTCTTGGAATCATGTTGTAAGGTGGTGTATTCCTGTAACCTTTTCTGTTGTTGGAATTTTTTAAATTTATTCTTTATTATATCTTCATCAAAACCATTTATTTTAGCAACATGTACAATATGATTATATTCCTTGTCAAAATCTTCTACACTTACCGCATGCAAATACATTAGTCTCTACTCAAATTACTGCCAATCACTGGTGAGCTGACTCACCGTGAGCAATTGCTGAGATCGAATTAACGGCCGACTTACTGGTCATGCATGAAAGTTGATGTTTTCGTAATATTCGCAACGAATTACCCAGAATTCTCAGCGATAAAACCACTTCCGTTATTTTTGTCTGCTATAGAGGAACGCATTTACGCTTGCGTCCCGCAAATAATACCGTATACGACGTCTGCATCGCGCAATATTACGCCGATTCTCCTGTTCATCCAGTTGAATTCTTTGGTAGACTCTATCAAATTCCTCTTCTCCGCGTATACTGAAAACATGATCGAAGTCTTCAAGGTTCGACATCTTGGATAAAGCTGCAAAGGTTTCAAACTACATCGGTTACCAACGGTTCCCTTCGGGATTTTCACGATAAGTTTCTATCTTGAGCTATGATCTTAAGGTACCTCATCAGGTAGCTTACAATTATTATAGCATGAATAGATTTCTGAGTAAGCAAAATGTATTTGGATAAAACTTTCTCAGCAGAGAACGCCTTTTACTGTCTAATGCGTTCAAACATTCGACATGTCTTTATAGGACGCCAGATATAATGAGAACAGTTAAGTCTCATAGACTGCGATGGGCAGGACATGTGGCATAAATGGGGAATGAAAGACGTGCATGGAAGCTTCTTGTAGGAAAACCAGAGGGAAAACACCCAGTTGGTAGACCAAGAATGAGGTGGAAGAATAACATTAACTATGATTTGAGGGAACTAGATTATACAGGGGATGATTGGAAAACATTGGCTCAGGATAGGGGATATATGGAGAGCTTATGTCCGCGAGGCCATGAACCTATGGGTTCGATAGTGCCAGTGAGTAAGTTAGTTAATAATAATAATCAGGGAAGGAGAATAAAACAACAATCTCCATGAAGAATTCAGTTATATTTGAAAATATCAAATACTGACTATTATCATATAGTGCAAGGACTTACAAATCCATAGTTTAGATTTTGTCATTAAAAACAGCATCTAAAGATTAAGAAGATAAAGGTAACTGATGTAACAAGCAAAGGTAACTATTATAACCCTTCTGCATAAATATGATTTTTATTTAAAATAAATGTTAATTTTATTTCAACAATGAAAATTTTTAAAAAATAATACTATACTGTATTGCTTATACCACAATGTTATTTGGATCCAGACACTTGAACCTTTTTAATAAGTTCTGTATGTAAACTAATAAAAGAGATGATCAGTTTTCTTTAAATTACACATATGTATGAGGGTCATACTGAAAGTCGCGAGCAACCCATTGTTAAAATTCAAATTTCAACAATGTAACAAAAACAACTGCAGGATCGTAATCTACAGACTTTATACCACAACATTGCCGTTTTGTGGCATCAGAGCTTCTATCATGTGACCACACGCAGTGTTTCCAAAATGGCAGACATCAATGTTTCGTTTCGACAGTGCAATGTCATTGAATTCCTTGTGAAAGAGGCACAATCTGCTGTTGATATTCACCAAAGACTTCAATGTGCTTACGGAGATGCCTGCATGGGTGCCAGCAGTGTTAGGAGATGGGTGAAACATTTTAAAGATGGGAACACGAGTATCAAAGATGAGCCTCGTAGCGGTCGCACACGCTCTGCCTCCACGGATTGCAACAAGGAAAGAGTTGCTGCGCTCATTAGAGACGACAGGCGTATCACAGTGAATGAAATCACTACAAAACTTGCAGTAGGACACAGTGCAGTGCAAGAAATGATTCACAGCTTAGGTTACCGAAAAGTTAGTGCCCGTTGGGTTCCACGTTTATTGAGTGAAGACCACAAACTTCAGAGTAGAACCATCACCCATAACCTTCTTCAGAGATTTCGAAATGAAGGTGATGATTTTTTGACGAGTATTGTGACAGGTGATGAAAGCTGGTTTCATCGCTACGAGCCTGAAACAAAACACCAGAGTATGGAATGGCACCACTTGAATTCGCCATCAAAGAAAAAAGCGAAGACAGTGCAATCTGTTGGGAAAGTTATGGGCTCCATCTTCTGGGATGTGCAAGGTTGCATTCTGGTTGAATTTCTTGAACCTGGACAAACCATAAATGCTGCCCGCTATATCCAGACACTTGTAAAGCACCATCGTGCATTGCACGACAAACGCCCTGGAAGAAAGATCATTCTGCAACACGTGTCCTCACACTGCTCGTGCCACTGTGGAGAAGATCAGGACATTTGGATGGGAAACTCTTCCACATCCTCCCTATAGTCCCAATTTGGCACCCTCCGACTACCATCTTTTCTGTTCTGTGAAGGAGCAGATGAGAGGCCAACGCTACGAGACGCTGGAGGATATTCAGAAAGCAGTGTGTCAGTGTCTTCGAGCAGCTGGAACAGACTTCTATCATAAGGGAATTTTCAAGCTTGTAGAACGCTGGACAACATGTGTGCAAAGAAATGGAGGCTATGTTGAAAAGTAGCACAAAGGTCTGTAGATTAACATGGTGTACTTGGTTTGTCTAAAATAAATATTAGGAATGTTTAAAAAAATGTTGCTCATGACTTTCAGTATGACCCTCGTAGATAGCTTTCTGAGATAACACCAGGTGGCAGTATAATATATTTTTTTACCCAGATTTGCAAACACCAAAAATGAGAGGTGTCAAATATCCCACTAAGAGAAGCAGGTGATTAATAAAATGTAATGTTATGTTGAATTAATTTAGAGTATTTCTTTGCAAGAAGGTCAGTAATTTTGTTGACAGCAATTTCAAGTGTGCTGGTGCCCATTGCATTTTTTTTTCATCATTTGACACATTCTTTAATTTTGATGAACATTTTTATTTTTATTTCAATTTTAATTTAACTTCTTGCATAAATTCTGCTTTAACCAGCACAAATATGCAATAAATAAATAAATAAATAAATAAATATATATATATATACACCGGTTGTTTCTTTAGTTTTGGCAACTATTTATTTTCTGGATACATAGCATACATACATGGTTTTAAGTTTTACAGGCCTTAAATGTAGTCACCAGCATTGCATAATATGTGTTCCAAGCGATGTGGTAGGCATCAAATGCCGTCAGCACTGCCTAATCTCTGGATGGTTCATAGAGACTGATTAACTGCACTCAGAATGTCGTGCACTGTTCTGAATCTCTTCCCACATAGTGGTTCCTTGAGCTTAGGAATGAGGTTGAAGTCACAGGGACTTATATCTGGAGAGTACGGAGGGTGGTAGAGCACCTCTCAACGCCAGCGATTGAAAAATATCAGACACCGGTCTTGCTACATGCGCCCTTGCATTGTCATGCAGAATGATGATTGAAATATTCATGAAGTGTCTTTGGGTTCTTCTTAATGGTACTCACAGATTGTTTCACAAAAACTTACAATAGTACTCTGAATTGACGGTCTGCCTTGGGGAAATTACATGTTTTAAGATAATACCATCCCAATCGTAGGCTAGGATTAGCATAGTTTTCACATTCGTAGCGGTCTGCTGAACTGTTTCTTTTTTTTCTCGCGATAACTGTATGACGCCATTTGGATAAGAAGGACTCTCCTTCTCTCTCATAGCGCTCCAAGTGTGTATGAGCAGCTTCATATTCCAGAAATTTCTGCATCTCCGATAACTCATGTGGGACCCATCGTGAAGCAATTTTTTGCATCCTAAGATGGATCTTAAGGATTCGATGCAGAGTCAAAAGTGCCAATCCAGTATCTGCGGCTAACTCTCGAATATGCAGTTCTGATCTGCTTCCACTAATGCGAACACTGTCTGCACGTCATTCTCACTACCCGGTGGATGACCAAATCTAGGCATATGTGACGCATTTTTTGCATCCTCCTTTAAAGGCTTGTGACCACCTTGCCACTGTTCGGTACGGCAATGCATCTGCACCACAAGTCTCTCGCAATCCTTGATGACGCTGTAGGGCATTTCTGCCTCTAACGCATTCTATCTTCATCCAAATTCTCTGCTCCTGATTTGAAAACATTGTACTATGTTATACTGCAATGCCTAGATCTAAACTGATAACTTTCGGCCCATTGTTACGTGAGGGAGTCCATATGCTCGGATGGAGGGGAGGCATTGAAACTACACGTGTAATAAACAGAATTGTCAACCCTAATTTTATTTGGATTCCACACTATTGTTGCCAAAACTAAAGAAACAACCCATGTATATATTTTTGTTTTTCTTTAATTTGTAACGAAGTTGTACTGACAAGAAAAAACAAATCCTTTTTCTGTCTCATAGATGGCAGAAAGTCTTTCTTGCTGTGTTTTCATATTTATGATAACAGTGTTCCTTGGGTGTATTTTATGTTAACTTGTAGAGGAAATGTTTCATTCACATTAGCAATTGTTAGATTTAATTTTGAAGAACACTTTTTGAGTAGTTATTCTTCAACACTAAACGTGAATGCATACAATGTCAAAAATGTGATCTGTGGTTCCATGAAAAATGTCAAGGGTTGACTGTTTATAAATGGGATTTCAAATGCATTGGCTGTAACATGGAGAGTGATTAAAAAGTTTGTCATGAATTTACTCTAATACTATCACAAAATTATCAGAGTTCTTCAAACTTCCAGAAAAAATAGATATATAATTTATGTCACATTGGCAATAAAATATTAATAAAATATATATTTGACAACTCAGCATATATATTTCATTCATATATCCTTATTTTAATATTCTCTAACCAGAAATTTTCGTATTAAGGTATAATAGCCTCAAACCATAAAATTAGCCGAGTTTGCTATATATTACTATGATACATACATGTAACATACAATTTATAGGGTGTAACATAAACCTATCTACCTCCAAGCAGTGCACGCAGGAAACATTTTTTTGGCAAAATGGTCTATAACAAGCCCACTGGCAGCTTGTGGATTGAGAATGTGGGAGGAAGAGTTATCAATGACCTAGGTTTACTATCATCATCATCATCATCATCCTTGCAAGTATTATGCCATGTGGCCTGTTACGGTCTCAAAGAGGAATTTTCCATCCAGCGCTTTTTTGGATGTCCCAGCGATCTTTTGCCTTGGAAGCAGTAACGAAGCATGGCTTTTGGAATTCTATGAGATGACATTCATTGAAGATGGGCTTTCCAGCTGTTCTGATAGTGGTTTACTAACATATGTTAACCAAATATTGGAGATTACATACCATATATCAGCCTACATAAATTCAAATAAAAAAAAGTAAAGAAGTACTAAAATATTGTAACAGTATGTGAATACTTAACTCAGCTCTATGTATGTATGTATGTATATATATATATTCTTGGACCAACGGATCTGTGCCCCTGTAAGAAATGCAAACTAAACACTAATTCCGTTTCTGCCTCGGTAAATCATTTGCCTCCCTGAATTCTTGTCTGTCTCTATTTTCTATCTCTCTTTTTCTCCCCTCCCATTACTCACAGTTATGAGCTTTCTTGTGGGATATTTTTTGCACTCACAGTCCAGTGTTGTCAACCCAGAATCAGTATGTTATGTTATATAGTATGTAAATTTACAATTTATATAGTATGTAAATTGTAAATTATTATCATTAGTATAATTGTAGGCTTTTACGGCCGGCGTCTTGATCCATATTTGGTTCATCTTCCAGGCTTATAGGCCGTGGTCTGGTTGTCTTCATACTCGACGTTTCGTCTACTGCTGTGGTAGACCTCATCAGGAGATACTGCGTGCTCTCTGTGAACTCCTCAACAGTCGGCTGCAGACTCATCCCTTGACCCAGCATTATGCAAGATATGAGTAGAAAGTTTTTTTTTCTTACATCTCTGGATATAATTTAAGTTAATCTGCATTTCTGTATCACTGACAATTTATATTTTGTATATTTGCACTGGTTAAATGGAAGGACCCATAGCCCTAATTGTGTCAGAATAAATAAATGTTTATTTTCGATCTTATATATTAAATTTATCACTTCTCGACCAAAAGACATCAGATTCAAATACCAATTCAGGCATATATTTTTCTCTTCAAATAAAAGTATTTATTAATATTATTACTGGTATTAAAAATTAACTAAATACTTACTGGTAGAGTTCATAAGAGCGTAAATTCATTTGGTCAATCTTACATTTTAGAGCATCATTTCCTTCAAAATTGAAAGTCAAAGAATATACTTTGGAAACTGCTTCACGGTAACACTGTGCCAGGAATATGATGTATGAAGGATTCCTGGCCATTTTAACAGCTTCTTCCAGTGCTTTCAATTCCTCATGAGCTGGGATTTCATTAAACTTATCCATTCGACGTATACGTCCAAGACATTTTCCTAATAAAAAATGCCATTCAGCTTGTTCTTTGTCCAGTTCCAAAGCTTTCTCTACATACTGAATGGACATCTGTAGGAGAATATACAAAATAAAATTACCAACCATAAAGCTGCAAAGAATAACAAGCTAAGCCATCTCATTAACAGTAAGCAATACAATTGACTTTCTAGGAATTAACACTATGAGGTATTATTTGAAGAAGTAATTCTCTTCATACCCGATGTTGTAGTAACATTTTGAAGAAGGATTTGTGTCCCAAAAATAATTACTGGTTCAGGTTGGGTTTGGTTTTTGGTAGGGCCGGATTCTCTTCTTAGGGTCGGAAGTTGGTACACTGGATAGGAAAACACTTTAAAATCACTAAAAAATGTTTCTTGTAGAAATAACTGCAAATTTATTCACTTCTTAATTTCCCAGCAGATTAAGTAAATGCAGGTGGTATTATTCTTCACCATCAATTAAAAGTAAAATCTTTTCTCAAATCAATTATTCTTCTTTTATTAAATATTACATTTTATCAGGAGAGCTCTATTGCTTCTCTCTTTATTTGAAAGTTGTATGCAGAATGACCAGTGTAATTCTTTTATAATTTTAAAGAACATTATTACATCACTTGAAGGTAATTTTAAATTATATTGGTTAATAGTTCTTTAGATATAAGGTTTAAATTGATTTGTTAAGTAAGAAAGTTAATTGTTTTAACATCCAATCAGAGTTTAGTTTACTTTCATTTAAGAATATGAAGTTAAGCAGGTGTTCATATTACAGTTATAATAGAAGGATTTATAATTTTGACAACAATGACTTAAAACATATTTTAAAAGCATTCTTTACAAAAATAGTTATGTAGTACAATTTCATTAATTGTTACCGAGACATTTTTATTCAACAATTACCAACAATGAATTATTTAGATGTTTTTATTTATTTAAGTTATATTTAAATATTAAAAGAATTTTAAAATAAAAAATTATTAACTTTAACTTTCATATTTATTATGATATTAAAGTCCTGCTATATATTTATTCAAGTAAAATTTTATCCTCACCTCATATTCTTCTTACATTGGTTTCGGGACCTTATTTGTTTCCATCCTCAGTACTTTACGACCATTCTTACATCGTCTTGAAGAGCCGCCCAAGACTACGTAACAATGGTCATGAAAGTACTTGGGATGGAACGGAATAAGGTCCCAAAACGAGTCTAAGACGAAAAGTGTGAGGATATAAAATTTTACTTTTTCATGAGGCATTTGGGTAGCTACAACAAGTAGCGACTCCAGGTTGAGAAGACCAGCTATAACGGCTGGGGGACTCGACATACTGACCACATGTCACCCCTAAATTGGCTAGATGGTCGTCTACCTTTGTGATTAACACATGTGGATGTGCCAGCAGCCGGATGATAGGCCAAGAGCCTTCTAGGCCTGTTGCGCTTGGAGTTTTTTCGTGTTGGAAAAGGTTAAGACATGCTGATCTAGGAGATTAGGATGATTGGTCATGTAGCTGAAATGGGAGACAGTAGAAAGAAATGCTTTTAAAATTTGTATTGCAAAACCCTTGAGAAAAATATCTTTAGGAAGTACTAAGCATTAGGTGAAAGGATAATTTGGGGATAGGGTGTCCATAATACTTTCAATGTAAAAGGGGACATGTACAAAAAATAAAAGGTAAAACCTGGGACATTTTTAAAAATGGTAGGACATTAACAAAACATTTTTTTCTCTTTTTTACCACGACACTGTTGCCAATACAAATTTATAAGAATCAATCAATCACAATTCAAAAACCACTAAAGTCATTGTTTATTAACGTTATAATATATTTATTTATCAATTGAGTTGGTGTTTACTTGATGAAAATCCATATTTACTAATTAAATAAAAATAAAACTTAGTTTATTTGATTTTCATATTTATTAAGATATAATTCAGTTACAGCTGTTTAGGTACACTGTACCTTCTTCAGACATGTTAACAAATTATGAATTGTGTCATTATGAAGGTGCAGTGTACCAAAACAGCTGTAACTGAATTATATATTAATAAATATGAAAATCAAATAAAAGTGTAAGATTTATTTTTATTTAATTAATATTTATTTGTCGCTACAAGGGTATAAAAATCCACTAACTAAATCTTTCATCCAAGTTAAAATTGTATTTCTCCACTGCCAAAGTATCAGAATCAGCAGGAAATCTCTGACATTGGCTGCACTGACCATGGATTGACAATTTGAAAAGTGTACTACTTATCAATGTATGAGAATAAAAAACAAAAATTATAGACCAAACAGTACATCATGGTCATAAAACTGGCACTCTCTAACGTTCATATTTATAATTACATAGTAATGCACAAAACGAAAATCACCATTCACAAAGCATCATCAGTTGACAGTTGAGTGTCTCCCCAAAAAAAACTTTCGGGACATGGGACATTTGAAAAAAAAAAAAGGACTGTCCCAGGAAAAACAGGACGAATGGACACCCTATTTTGGGATGATTCTTTGGGAACTGGATATTGGAATACAAACTGGATTAAATTGGCTGAAGATAGGAACCAGTGGAGGCCCTCAGTGAATGTAGAATTGAATATATGAGTAAACCCATGGAGTTAGTTACTTAGTCCAACGTATAGCAGGATTTTAATATCATAATAAATATGAAAGTTTAAGTTAATAATTTTATACTTTAAAATTCTTTTAATATTTATAGACAACTTAAATAAAGAAACACATCTAAATAATTCATTGTTGAATAAAAATGTCTTAGTAACAATTAAAGAAATTGTATTACATAACAGTCTTTCTAAATAATGCATTTAAAATTGTTTTAAGTCATTGTTGTCAGAATTATAAAGCTTTCTGTTATAACTGTAATAAAAACACCTGCTTAACTTAATATTTTTAAATGAAAGTAAACTAAACTCTGAATGGATGTTAAAACAATTAACTTTTTTTGATTTAACAAATCAAATTTAAACATTATATTAACCAATAGAATTTAAAATATAACATCATGTGATGTAATAATGTTCTTTAAAAATATAAATGAATTACACTATTCAGTCTTCATATAACTTTCCACAAGGATAGAAGCAAATAGAACTCTACTGATAAAATGTGATATTTAATACAAGAAGAATAGTTGACTCAAGAAAAGAAAATAATTTAATTTTAATTGACGGTGAAGAATAATACCACCTATATTTACTTGGTCTGCTGGGAAATTAAATAGTAAATAAATTTACAATTATTTCTACAAGAAACAGTTTTCAGTGATTATAAAGTGTTTTCCTATCCAGTGTACCAACTTCCGACCTTGAGAAGAGATTCAAGCCCTACCGAAAATCAAACCCAACCCGAACCAGTAATTCGTTTTGGGACACAAATCCTTTTTCGAAATGTTACAACATCGGGCATGAAGAGAGATAGCTGCTTCAAAACATCACCACAACATGGGAAAAGAATTACTTCTTCAAATGTACTTGTCAAATATCAAAATAATTCAAATAATCATACAATACTATACAATAATAATAATAATGTCCACTTTTTTTCTTTTATCGTAAACTAAACACAAATTCAACAAACTTTGATGGCGAAATTCTAGCAATTTACAAAATCTTTTATATCACGTCCAAAAAATTTACAAAAGTTGTAATTCTATGTGACTCCAAAGCAGCCATTCTTGCTATAACACGAGACACAACACCCAAAAGCATCAAAATTATCGAATGTCACAAAATGATAAAACATTTATCCCGTCTACATAAAAAAGTTGTACTTCAATGGATTCCGGTCCATTGTGGAGTGACAGGCAATGAAATAGCCGATTTTCTAGCCAAGAAGGGTAGCAAAATTGTTTCAAACCCAACTTCTGCTCCAGTTTCCTTTCACTCTATCAAAAGAATTATCTCAAATAAATACATCAATAAACTTAGAGAAGAATACACCACCAAAACATCTGGAAAGGAATGGGAAAATCTACAAGCTTATGACATTACTACATTACAAAGAAAATCTGCAGTAGCAACATTCAGACTGCTAACGGGACATGACTGCTTGAATAAACACCTACACAGAATTGGCATAACAGATTCACCTAAATGCCCTTTTTGCAATTTAAATGAAGATATGGAAAGAAACCATCTCCTCCATTGTCCAGCTTTTGTAGAAGAGACCAGCCTTTCTGCTAAATATTGGAGTGCAAGAGAGCGAATGATTTCATTATCAAGTGCTCGACATTAGATACCAACCAACCAACAATACTATACCGGTACCTTGGTTCCTTCATATCCATATTCCATAGCAACTGCTGCTTTAATCCCCCAGAGAGCAGCTTTACAAGGGTTATCCATATCTTCTTCTTTACAAATACCTTTCAAAATTTTCTCCACTTCTTCCAGATTGCCCTTTTCCAAATATAAATAACATTTACAGCTAAGTATTAAATGGAGCAGTGCATTTTTTGTTGCTTGGAAAAATGATTCAAAATAGCCTTTTGAATCTGAACTGTTTATATGTGCTTCACACTTAAGTAATTCATTGAAAGCTGAATCAATATCTTTAATGCGATAATATTCATGACAAAGTACAAGAGTTAATATAAAGTGACACCATTGAAATGATGTTTCTTCTTCAATTTCCTTTACTTTTTGAGTAGTTCTAGCAATAAACTCTTCAGATTTGCCACATTTCCATTTCCAAGAGAAAGGACATTGCAATGTCTGCAAATGTTCCCTTATTTTACTTTCTCTATCACTTTGTTCAGTTTTATCAATTTCTTCTGCTCCTATTTCAGTTCCTTTACTTGATTCATTTGAATGGTTATCATTAATCTCAATATTCTTTTCAGTTTTTTCTTCAGAGGATTTTTCATGTAGTGTTGCTTTCTGAGTGTCATCTTCACAATTTTTCTCTGCTGTCAAATGTTCATCAACATTTTTATCAACAAGAACAATATTTCCCAAACTTGCAACAACTTCATCTACCTCATCATCCAACATTTTACTCTTGTCTTCATTTTGAGGTGAATCCATTTCTAACAGACTGAAAAAAAATAAAACATTCATATTGGTATAAAACTAATTATTCTTAAATTTACAAAACCTTGGACAACAGTAAAGTTATTGAAGATAATAGTGGTGATACAGGTGGTGCAAAGAAAGTTGTGGAAATAAATGGAATCTCAAATTGTAGCTATGAAATAAAAGAATCCACTTTTATAAGAATCATGATGTGTTCTGTTGAGGTATTATTCAAAATTAAAATATAAAATTATGGAATATTCACCTGAAAGGTCCATCTCCTCAACTTAAGTTGATTTTAAAAAATCCAGCCATTAAAAAATGGATACTTGGTGGTATTGAAAGAGGATTATGAAAGTGTTTTATATTGTTATTGTATTTTATTGTAGTTAATTTCAGAGGTATGGATAAGCTAGTTGGAATAATAAAATATTTCATTTTACCAGGATCTAAACTTACTTGTGATGATCGGAAGTCTTACTGAAATTTGATACAAGGTTATTTGCAAGAGTTCATTCTCTTGAAAAAATTGGGAGTTTGAATGGTGTAACAGTCATCACACCGACGTACAGAGTCAGTAATCCAGGGTTCGACTCCTGTTTCAAACACAATTTTCCTTTCTAAAATAAAACTATATCTAATTCTGGAAAGTGTTAATTTAAAATATAACATTAAAATCATTCTGTTGAGTTTGTAAAGAGTATTGATTCATCTATTCATACTCTGAAAGTTGGGAGAATATGGGAATCTGTTAAAATATGATAAAAAGGGAAGGTCATCTTGGAAAAAAAAGACAAGATGTAGTTATTTCAGTACTTTTTTATAAATGAGTTGGAGAAAATGTTTTTATATCTCACATTATAAAGTTTCGTGTTTACACGATTCTAGTTTAAAATGTCATTTTATCTTCATCTTCAGTCAAACTCCAAGAGTTGAACATTTTAGAAATAATAAAAATATTGAAATTGAAAAATTGGCATTTGCAGCTCATAGTCTGCTAGAGAAACACAAAATTGAAAAAAAAAAAAAAACTTTTAAAATATTTTGAGAAGCCATTGGAGTTAAGAGTTTGGGAAAAGATATATATTCAGAAGACAAAATATAGAATCATGAATTTTTAAGTTTCCGGCAAGCAAAATTTAATTTCCAAGTTCATAAAATCAGCACCAGATGGCAGTTTGGAAGATGGCGTTAACAGCAAAATTTCAACAGTCTGAGTTTGATTGAAGATGAAGGTAAAATGGCCTTTGAAACCAGTATCGTGAAGTCACGGAAATTTATGAGACAAGATATAAATATATTTTCTCCAACTCATTTATAAATTAAAAAAATACCTCATAATGTTACTTCCCACTTTAATTTTGATTAAATTTCAGTATTTATATTTTCATAACTTAACATTGTTAGGAAAGAAATCGCCATGTGAAATCTTACCATCTTTATTAAAAGTAAAAGTACTTAGTTTTTGTGATCTTTTGATTAGTTTGCAAACAAAAAATCCGTTTTATTTCACATGGGTTTTTGGTTTTCAATGATGTCATCGGTGATGTAACTTCTCAATCATTGCTCACAAATTACCAAATTTTCAAGTAAATTAATATTATTATATACCTCCAATTGCTTGACCAGGTTATTACATTCTCAAAGCCTGGGAATGCATTGGTATTTCAAGAGTTTCAAAAACACATCATGATGTAGAATGACACAAAATTTAATGTTGCAGTATATATGTTGCAACATATGAATAATAACCTGAGAGAAATATATATGTCGATTTAAAAAAAAAGCCTTAAAAACAAAATGAGAAGTTGAGCTCAAAGTAATCTAAAATCACCATATTTACAATGTAAATTAGGTGTCCACCGCTGTGGTCTCGGGGTAGCGTGCTGCCTTGTCGCGCAGCGGGCCCGGGTTCGATCCCCAGTCGGGACAGTTTTTCTGGGTGAGGTTTTTATCGGGGTTTTCCTCACCTGTAAGACAAATGTCAGGAAAACTTTAAGGCCCAAACGGTCCCCGAAATCATACGGCCATCGGATTAATCATAATCATTAATATTCATCTTAGGTTAAGCTTAGGATTAGGGACTCTCCTTGCGCACCATTATCATCATCACCCATATCATCGGGGCAACGTAACCCCGCCTCCCCAACCTCAGAAGTGGGTTACAAGTACGCCATGCCAGGAGAGAAACAGGAATGTCAAAAGACAAACCTGAGGCATATGAAAAAAAAAATGTAAATTAGTCATTGCTAAGACAGTGTAGCCAACTTATCACAGAAACCTGCAACAAACAAGTGAATGCTAAACTACTCTGGTGTACTAACTAGCCCATTTTCTCATCCTAACTTGCCCGAACTAACACTAACTTGCCCACTAATTTAGGTGGATTCTTGGGATAGAATCCCCATATTTGTCAGCAAACATGTTGGCAATTGGCTCTAGTAGAAATGCATATTATCATGTTGTCCAACATGATGCTAGTAGACATTTTGGAAAAACTGCACTTAAACTAGCGTGAAATATTTTCAGTCTTATAGAACAACAGTGTGCATACGCCAGAGTTTATAGAGCCAGCGATAACCCACAATCGAACCACATATCGATTATCATCCTCGATTACTACCCGTAGCTATGAAATTTAAATGACCAATATTTGCAATAAATCCCCAAATCTATGTTAAAAAAATATATTAATAATATTAAAATTACCAAACGTTTATTAAAAATGGGTGTACACTTACTTATCTCTCCCTAACGCTGATCCAACCAGCGATAACCCAGAACAGCGATAGAAAAATCATAGACTAAGGGTCGAATGTTTGAACGCATTAGACAGTAAAAGGGGTCCTCTGCTGAGAAAGTTTTATCCAAATACATTTTGCTTACTCAGAAATCTATTCATGCGATAATAATTGTAAGCTACCTGACGAGGTACCTTAAGATCATAGCTCAAGATAGAAACTTATCGTGAAAATCCCGAAGGGAACCGATGGTAACCGATGTAGTTTGAAACCTTTGCAGCTTTATCCAAGATGTCGGACCTTGAAGACTTCGATCATGTTTTCGGTATACGCGGAGAAGAGGAATTTGATAGAGTCTACCAAAGAATTCAACTGGAAGAACAGGAGAATCGGCGTAATATTGCACGATGCAGACGTCGTTGTATACGGTATTATTTGCAGGACGCAAGCATAAACGCGTTTCTCTACAGCAGACGAAAATAACGGAAGTGGTTTTATCGCTGAGAATTCTGGGTAATTCGTTGCCAATCTTACGAAAACGTCAACTTCCATGCATGACTGGTAAGTCGGCTGTTAATTCGATCTCAGCAATTGCTCACGGTGAGTCAGCTCACCAGTGATTGGAAGTAATTTGAGTAGAGACTAATGTATTTGCATACGACCCTAAGTAATATACTCTGTGGAGAAAATACCAGTTAGTATCACAATATTACCTAACAGTCTCATAATATTGTGATTTTTATATTTCAATAAATACTTCAAAATTATCTAATACTATTATAAAAATTAATCAATTGAGTTGGTGTTTACTTGATGAAAATCCATATTTATTAATTAAATAAAAATAAAACGTAGTTTTATTTGATTTTCATATTTATTATATAATTCAGTGACAGCTGTACCTTCTTCAGACATGTTATTGTTAATTTGTTAACATGTCTGAAGAAGGTACAGTGTACCGAAACAGCTGTCACTGAATTATATAATAAATATGAAAATCAAATAAAACTATGTTTTATTTTTATTTAATTGATAATTATAAAAATTGTTTGAAAATGTTTAAAATATTAAATAATGTTAGTAAATACAGAAGAAGAGCTATAGTTTACAACAATATAACTGAAAAATCAAGCGCTAGTAGAAGTGCAGTTCAGCCTACATTTTTTTATCCGACTGAATATTCACAGTGGTATCCTGGCATAAAATAGCTCCAAACTTTATATCATGTTGGTTAATGTAATTGATATTTTTCAATCAGAAAAGTATAAAAGTCTATATCTACATGTTCGCAATCTTGCAGTGTAAACTCATTTTGTTCTAGGAATACTAATACATGCAATATTACAATTAAATTAATTGAAGGCATGCCGGAAAAAAACTTTAGTTTGATTTCCACCATAAATTTATAAGTCCTTCAGAAACACATGTGTATGCGCAAATGTTTAATGTTTATAGAGTTGATGCTAGGTGGAACCACATATCTATGAAATCCTACAAAAAAATGTATAGAGTTGTCGCTAGATGGCATCACGTAGCTGTGAAATCAATATGACCAACCTTGGCAATAAATTCTCAAACATTTATTAGAAATGGATGTACACTAACTTCCCTAACCTAACAAAATAAATTACACGCAAATGTCATAGCCGTATGGTTAAGGCAAGGAGCTTTGGGACTTGCGCTGGTTCGAGTTCCCAAGGGGAAGACATTTTGGCCAGTATGGGATTGGTGCCCACCGGAAAAACAGCACTTTAGGTTATCTGATATATTTTCAGAGACCAATAGAACAACAGTGCACATGCACCAGAGTTAATAGAGCCTGCAATAACCCATGATCGACCACAAGTCGATTAATGTTCTGAAATTTAAATGACCAATCTTTGCAATAAATCCCCAAATTTATGTTAAACAAATATATTAATTATATTAAAATTACCAAACGTTTTTTAAAAATGGATGTACACTTACTTATCACTCCCTAATGCCAATCCAACCAGAGATCGAAAAATCATAGATGAAGTAATATAATAAAAAATTAGCAGTCAGCATCACAATATTGTCTAACAATGTCATAATGTTGTGATTTGCATATTTAAATAAATACTTAAAAATTATCAAATAATGTTATAAAAATTGTTTAAAATATTAAAAGATGTCAGTAAATACAGAAGAATAGCAATAATTTACAACAATAAACTGAAAAATCTAGGGTAACCATAACTGCTGTTCAGCCGTGCCCACCCAGTATCGTGAGGCATTTTGGGTAGCTACAATAAGTTGCGACTCCAGGTTGCCAGCTATAATGGCTGGGGGATCTGACATGCTGACATGTCACCCCTACACTGGCTTATGATCGTCTACCTCTGTGATTAACACATGTGGATGTGAGACCAGCAGCCGGATGATAGGCCAAGGGCCTTCTAGGCTTATCACGCTTGGAGTTTTTTATTTTATTTAATGAAGTGTACACTAACACTAACCACACAAAATTAGGTTAATTTCATGAAAGTGGAATTAATTGCAAATATTGGTACACTAATTTCACTGATATCTTGTGGAAACCGCATTCAGCATTTGCGCATCTTGCTCATGGACTCTGTAGAACTTTGAAGAAAGCATTGCGTATGTAGATAAATATTTAATAATTGTAAAAAAATGTTATAAGTATTGTAAAATGTTTAAAATATTATGAAATTATAGTAAAGACAGAAGAAGTACATAGAGCAGAAGAATTACAAGAATATAGTACAGAAAATCAAGTGGAAATTAATCTAAAGTTGTGCCAGCATGCCGTAACATAATTGATTAATGCATCACACTAAAAAAAAAGAAGTGTGCAGATTAGAGGCAAACATGATGCCAGCAGTTACTTGTTCTCCGATCGAATACTCAAAGTAGGCATGATGGTGGCAGAGTGGGCTAGAATAGCCGAATTTTTAAACTGGCCTAAACCCTCTGGCAGCATCATGACCCTGACGTCGATTCAACCACTAACTTAAATGAGCACCAAACTTTCTTGAGAGTAAAAACGGCCGTCAAGCTGGGTTGACATATCGTGCCGATTCTACAAACGTGCGCCTTTAACCTGATACCACCACAATTGCATGTAAAGGGATCACTTTACTTTTAATTATATTTCGGTATCATTGCGTCATACAAAAGAAACTATATTTATTAGGTGTAACTGCGTCATACAAATTGGTGCAATGTATCGTGCTTTACCTTCCACTTGAATTCGCACTTCGCCTATGACTAATATAGTTACTTTATTCTCTGCTATTATCGAAGTATGGGCTTAATAAAAAAAATTCAAGCGCTTCTATATTGAAAATTGTATCCAGCCATCTCTTGTAGTGAATTGTCGACATGTGAATTATAGGCCTACTTATTTCTTGTCGTTAAACAATCACAGCAAGTAATAAGACAACGAAGTAAAACTCGAACAGGAAAATGTTGATGTTCGATTAAAATCGATTAAAATGGAATGACAAATTTGGGGATTCCCTGTATTACCGGAGTTTCATTTCGATCCAAATTAATAATATATAAACGAAAAGCGCACAAGTTGTGCATGAATCTAACTAATGTTAATGCCTTCTACACTACTTTTCACAGTGTCGTTAGCATGTCGTTAGTCTGTGCAGGTCGCAATTATTGATTTAGGTAGTCAAATTAATAATTGAACACGGTATAAGTTACCGTGTTATCAAACAGAATTTCGGGGAATTTGGCACATTTTATACCTTTATTCATCTTAAGATAATGATACTTACTGTATCACACCCAATATTCAATAAAATGATACTCATTAACCACAACGAATCAGAACACGTCACATAAAAGATTTTAAAAAAACTATTTGCCATAGTTATCATTCATCAATATTATTTAGTGCTGCCAACTTATTAAAAATCTCTTTATTTCTAAAAAAATCCCTCCAATATAACAAAAAATGTCCTATAACCTTATAGGGCTAGGGGCAACAATTACCCACTAAAGGGCTAAGCGAGTGGCGTCGAGGAAGTAGTAGCTAACTCACTGGCACTATCGAACCCGTAGGTTCCCGCGCGGACATAAAACCCTTTATACATCCCTATCCTGAGCTAAAGTTATCCCAATCAATCCCTGTATAATCTACTTCCCTCAAATCATGATTAATATTATTATCCCACCTCATTCTTGGTCTACCAACTGGGCGTTTTCCCTCTAGTTTTCCTACAAGAAGCTTCCATGCACCTCTTTCATTCCTCATTCGTGCCACATGCCCTGCCTACCGTAGTTTTATTATATCTGGCATCTTATAAAGACTCTCTACTCTTCTCCATTCACCTGTCTGTTCATCTCTCTTTGGTCCAAAACTTTTCCTAAGAAAGTAGTGATCCTTGGTAGTAGTCATAGAAAAAGGTAATAGCAATTGATAATAGTCTTCTTGTACTAGTCTTATAATATAGACATTCTCCTACTACTATGAGTTGATCAGCATCACTCAAACTGCTGCATCTGGAACTAGGTACAGTTCCTTGGCAGTTGCAACTGTTGTAGTTATCGTTGAGAGGGTTTGCTGGTTTAATCCTTTGCCATTTGGCAGCGATTGTGTTCTGCTTGGATAGACTGGATGAAGATGAGGTAAGTCATCCTATAACAGGGCATCATAAACTACACTGATGGCGAGCAGAGTCAGAAGGCCATTTAGTACAGAATCAGCCATATTGCTCCAAGTTTGAACAAATCGCTCATCTTATATAAGCTAGAGTCATCATGGGGTGTGAAGTCGAGTTAGTATATTTCGCTGTATTGCATGTCCTATATTGCATTATTTATGTGTGATGTTCTGAAACATCTTAGCTACTTATTCTCAATATAGGTCATTTGCAACATGGTGTTTAGCTCTGTGACCCTCACATATCTGGGGGCCAAAAATATAATTTTGAGAAATTTTTTTTTGTATTATTTGAAGTTACTTTTTGTTGATAGCAGCAAGGAATCTCCAGGCTTCACAGCCACATAAGCAGCGTGCTGAAAATCAAAACTTTATATACGGCAAGTTTAATCCTATTAGACAATGTATGCAACTTAAAAAAATATATATATATATATAAAAATAAAATAGCAGCTTTGGCTCATGAAGGAGATGCCTAATATTAATTTTGAAAGTAAACCTGGAATCCAGATGGAGTCCAAGAGACTTGACTGAAGTTTCTTCTTCTTCTTCTTCCTTTCCAGGATTAGATCAATGTGACCTGTTCTGGTCTCAAGTCCATCGTTTCCTTGGCCGTCCCAAAGGTATTTTCCCATGTGGTTTGTAGGTGTTGATCTTTTTTGGGTAATCTTGTATTGTCCATTCTGTTTTGTTCTTTCCATTGGTATTTGTGCTCTTCTAGTTTATCAACTATTGAAAATATCTCCAGTTCATTTCTTATTGATTCATTGTGTAATCTATCAATGTGTGTACATCCTTTTACAGATCTTAAAAATTTCATTTCAGTGGCTTGAATGTGAGAGATATCTTTTTTTGTAAGTATCCAAGATTCAGATCCATATAAAAGAACAGGAACAGCCATAATTTTATAAAATCTGAGCTGAGTTTCTTTTCGAGTCTTTGGAGGGTTCTTCTTATGGTACCACATATCATTTGATATCGGTTTAATTTATTATATATATCCCAATCATAGCTATATGTTATATTTGAACCAAGATAGTTAAAGTGTGCTATCTGTTCTATTATTTCATTATTGATCACTCCACCAAGCTAAATAAATCTATTCTAAATTCTAAATTTTTGCTTTGACTGGCACTTTGCCCTGAAAAGCCATAATTTTAGTTTTTGAAGTTGAGACTTTGAGATTATAATAGAGTCCTAATTGATTCAACATGTAAATGGCTCTTTGTAAATCATCCTCTGACTTCTGTATAGTCACCATATCGTCTACATACATTAAAATATTCATATACATTTCCTTATTAATTTGTATTCCTATTGGACTTGATTTTTTATTTTCCCTAAAGGGTAGAGAATGACTGGGGCAGATCTGAGGATGAGCTCTCAGACTCTACAAAAGGCTCCAAATAGTCAGCGCAAAATATAGCCTCTCTCTACCAAACCCTTCCATCTATCTTCACGTGGTGTGACTGTTTTTACAGAAGATGGAGGGTGAATGGCAAGTTTCTGGCACCATAAAACCAGATACTCGGGGCAGACAGAGCTCTGTAGCCTTGTAAGGCAGTCTTTCTAGGAGAAAGACAACTCCGAAATTAAACTCTGGTCCTCCAGGTTGGGGGTTTTGCGGTTGGGCTGGTAACCCACCCAAGTAAAAAAAATATCACTCAGAAGTCTCAAGTATGAATACTGAAGTTTCCCAGCAGAAATTATGATCTCCCACTGTAATTTGGATTGGGGAATGTCTTGGGGATTTTGTGATAAAGATCGCTTGCATCTTGGTAGTTTTAATCTCGAGGTTCCAAATTTGGAAACAAGATTGAAAAGTATTTAAGGCATGATGGAATAGCCTAAATATTAATTCTTCGGAGAACGGCTCAAAAGGGTGATAGAAAAAAGAGACAGGTATCATCAGCGAAGGAAGCATTATGTATATGTAGGATAATAGGAAGGTTTGGTACATAATTTTTATACAATAGGAGCAAATCTTCTCATATGTATAAGCCTGTGTTCATAATCAATCCATAAATACATTAAAAGTTTTTTTTTGCAATTTAATGAAATATGTTGCTTCATTGCAATACTTACTTACTTACTCACTGGCACCCGTAGGTTCATGGCTGCACGGACATAAGCTCTCCATACATTCCTATCCTGAGCTAATGCTTTCCAATCATTCCCTGTATAATCTACTTCCCTCAAATCATAGTTAATGTTATTCTCCCACCTCATTTTTGGTCTACCAACTGGGCGTTTTCTCTCTGGCTTTCCTACAAGAAGCTTCCATTGCAATATAGGATTTAAAATTAGGACCTATGTTAAAATTACGACCTAACATGATATTTATCCATTCATTTTCCTTAACAATTCTTTGACTTAAAGAATTATACATTTCTAGAATTAACTCTTTTTTTTTTAATTTCCTACACAAATATACATGGCCTGACAAGAATAAGTGTCTGGACAAGTGGCACAATCATGTTGATCACCAGTCCATGTTTTTATGCAAATGCTCTTGTTCCTATAATAAAGGCCTATTGACAGACTATGGTAATGGAACCTACTTACGTAAGACCTGCAGGGGATTTGTATAAGTTATATTATTTCTCCATATTATAAAACCCACATTCAAACTCCATATTCTCACAGATTAAATGGACAGATTTATTCATCAACTGGCTATGCACCATTACGTAAGTTTAAAGAAAAATAGTTTAAAGTTTAAGTCTTCACTATTTATATTATTTTTAGTCTGACCATCTTACATCAATATTAATGTTGATTTGTTCTTGGACATGTTTCAAAACAATTCTGTTTTATCGTCAGCTTTTCCAGACTGGTTTTATTTATGTTGCACACCCTGGATGTCGAAGGACAAATAATATCTGAAGAGAAAAATATACCTTAGGATAGCTCAGACAGTAGAACATTAGCGTATAAAGCTAAATGTTCTGGGTTCAAAACCCAGTCTGAGCATATATTTTTCTCTACAAATAACTAACTCACTGGCACTATCGAACCCATAGGTTCATGGTCACGCAGACATAAGCTCTCCATATATCCTTATCTGGAGCCAATGTTTTCCAATAATCCCCTGTATAATCTAATTCCCTCAAATCATAGTTAATGTTATTCTCCCAACTCATTCTCGGTCTACCAACTGGGCGTTATCCCTCTGGTTTTCCTACAAGAAGCTTCTATGCTAGTCTATCATTCCCCATTCATGCCACATGTCCTGTACATCACAGTCTATGAGACTTAACTGTTCTCATTATATCTGGCTTCCTATAAAGACCATGTAATTCACCGTTACGCAGTCTTCTCCATTCACCTGTCTTTTCATCTCTCTTTGGTCCAAAAATTTTCCTAAGAACTTTATTCTCAAATACTTCCTTAAAGTAAGAGTCCTTCGCATCCATATAACTGGTAGAATAATAGTTTTATATATTTTCAGTTTAATGTATTTTGAAAGGAGTAATGTATAATAACATGCATTTCCAGAATTGAGCCTATCTTTAATTTCTTTGTGCATCTCATTCCTAGGTATTTGAATTCAACCACTTCCTCAAAATTTCCCTCATTTGTCATGAGCTGTCCATTTCCATTATATGTATTTTTGTGTGTGACCATATATTTAGTTTTATTTATATTTACTTCCAGTCTCAATTTCTTAGTGTTACTCAGTAGTGTGTGCACGTTGTCCTTTAGTAGCTCCTCGCTATCGGCTTTTCTCTTCAAATACAACAAAGATTTGTCTATCCAATTTGCAACCCTCATGCTCTATGATTTGCGAGTCAATTTCACAGCTCTATTTATATTGGAATTAAAAATTTGTTTAAATTAAGAATATTACATTTTTATAATTTTAATATGGAAAGAATAAATTATTTGAAAACTGGTGGATGTGCAAACCTGCTATCAATCCACAAAAACTTCCCTTACCAATTGATATAAAGATGAAAATTTTACTGGAGTATGATGTAAAGATATAAAGTTCCGATTGAGGGTCTTTCCACTTTTCAGCGGTTGCCCTTTTACCAGCCAGCTGCTGGCCCTTCACATCCACATGTATCAATCACAGAGGTAGATGATCAACAGCCAGTGTAGGGGTGACATGTGGTCAGCATGTCAAGTCCCCCAGCCGTTATAGCTGGTTCCTCAACCTGAAGCCGCTACTTATTGTAGCTACCCAATTGCCTCATGATGCTGGATGGGCACCGGTCCCATACTGGCCGAAATACCATGAGAAAATTTCTTCCCCCATGGAGACTCGAACCAGCACAAGTACCGTAGCTCTGCGCCAAGGCTTCCTACCTTAACTGCTTGGCTACGGCGCGGGACAGGTATAAAGTATATATCAAAATATTAGCATTAAAGAAAGTTGTTATACAAACAGTTAAATGGTGGAACAAAGCTGAAGATTCATTCCTACAAACATGTATCCTTCTTTTCTTTGGAGTCTATCTTGTATAGATACAGGAATAAGGACATATGGAAGGTAAACTGGATGCGTGGTAAACCTGAAATAAAATAAAAACATTTATTTTTTCATAGTTCTCTTGAAAGCTAGTTCCCGTGTTTAAGGAAACATAAAATATGAGGTAAGATGTAAAAAAACGACTCATTAATTTATTAACAATTATTTTGTTTATTATTATTTATCATGAAATTACACATTAACATAATAAAAAAAAAGTAAAAGATCCCACTACAGGTCATAGGAGACCCTTGGGGTAATAGGAGGTTAAGGCTCCTAGACAATCGGCACTTGATGTCAGCCGGGTTGTCAGCCCTGCCTGACACCTGCCTTTACTCCCAGAACAAGCATCTGGTACTCATTTCATTTAGAGGCTGAGTCGACCGCAGGGCCATGGTGCAACCAGATGGTTTAGGTCAGTTTAAAAATCCTGACCCCACCGGGACTTGAACCCTCGACCTTCCGGTTTGTAGCGCACTGCCTTAACCACTACGCTAAGGCGTACCTATTAACATAGTAGGCGAAAGAATAATTAAAAATTATCACAAAATAGTTTTCATATCTAGAACAAATATAACTAAAAGTGTATAAAACCTGTGAGCTGTAAGTGCAAATGAATTTTACCTTTTTTCTTTCATTTTCTGTAAATTTGTGCAACAAGATACCACAAGGCCACACACACTATCAAAGAAGAGCATAAGTTATAAAGTATACAAGGAAATTAAATATGTTTAGTATATCCAACAGAAGGGCTAACATAATTGCCATTTGTAGAAGAATCTGTGCTTACATTATAGTAGATCCTATGGAATATTCACCTGAAAGGTCCGTCTCCTCAACTTAATTAATTATTTAACTGTAGCGCTTGTCCCATCATCGGCAGGATTCAAAATGGGTGTTTCACTGAAGATCTGGTAGAGGGGGTTTACATGTATCGCGTTCGTTTTTGTTTATCAGATTGTCGTTGTTGTGAACTGCTTTCATGATTTCCATCTCTTCGAGTACGTTTATCTTCGCTGGATTATTTTCTCTGTGCAAACTGTTAGGGTTTTTTCAATATTTAACATGCGATGTCCTTCATGGATAACGTGTTTTGCATAACTTGATTTTCCTTCTGCTGAATAAAGTCTCGAAAATGTTCTTTAAATTTAATGTTAAAACTTCTGTTTGTTCTTCCTATATAAAATTTGTTTCAATCCTTTACATGTGAATTTATATACCCCTTTGTTGTTGAAAATTCAATGTTATTGTTTATTATGTTATTTAATTTGTTATTAGTTCTGTATGATCTTTTTACGTTCTTATCGGCATTCTTTAGTGTATTGGCTAATTTTGTCGTTTCTTTTCCTGTATAAGTAAGTGTTATCCATATCTTTTGTTGTTATCAGATTCTTTTTCTAGTTTAGTTATGTTGGTTATATTGTTCTTTCTTTTTTGTTTATTTACGAGTTTATCTATGATTTCTTCATTACAGACATTGGTTTTTGCCATATATTTAATGTACTTCAGTTCTTGAATATAATTGTCTGTGCTTAATGGAAGTTTTATCATTCTATTGATTATGCTGTTAAATGTACTTATTTTTTTGTTTTGAAAGGGTGTGTAGATTTTTTGTTTATGGCCAGAGCATTGTTTGTAGGTTTCCGGAAGATGCCGATTTCTAATATACTGTTGTGTAGATTTTTGGTTATAGACAAATCTAAGTAGTTTATACTATTATTAACTTCTATTTCTTCGCTGAAAGTGATTTTTTCATGCATGTTATTTAAGTACATAAGAATTAAATTAATCGTGATTATTTCATACTTCTATATTTCTTTAAATACAGCACTGCAGTATCGGCAATTTCTTATCACCATCACCAGCTGTTTTCACGATTGTCAATTTTTACTTTTGTTGATAATTATCCAAACTGTCATCTGATGTTCTTTTAAAGAATTATTTTCTAAACTGCCATCTGGTGTTCATTTTAATGAATCATTTTCTAAACTGCCATCTATTGTATTTTTGAAGAACTTTGTAATCAAGCTAGGTTCATCTGGAATTTCGAAGTTCATAGTTCTAGTATGGTTTTTTTGAATATATATTTTTTCCCAATTCTTTTTCAATCCTATGATGCATCATAGGATTGAAAAAGAAGCAAAACTTTTGAAACATCTATCTAAACATATTTAATTAATGTTGGGAAGTAAACATTATGAGTTATAATCATTAAAATTCATCGGAGAACATATTGTTTAAACAACTCACCTCATAGGATTCATGCTTCCATGATATCGCGATTTCAAACATAGTCATGTTCATCGTCAGCCATAACTTCGAGTTATGGCTGACGATGAACATGACTATGTTTGAAATCGCGATATCATGGAAGCATGAATCCTATGAGGTGAGTTGTTTAAACAATATGTTCTCCGATGAATTTTAATCTATCTAAACCTTTAGATTTAACAGTTTGGGAAAAAATATATATTCAAAAAAACCATACTAGAACTATGAACTTCAAAATTCCAGATGAACCTAGCTTGATTACAAAGTTCTTCAAAAATACAACGGTCCCGCGCCGTAGCCGAGCGGTTAAGGTAGGAAGCCTTGGCGCAGAGCTACGGGACTTGCGCTGGTTCGAGTCTCCATGGGGGAAGAAATTTTCTCATGGTATTTCGGCCAGTATGGGACCGGTGCCCACCCAGCATCGTGAGGCCATTGGGTAGATACAATAAGTAGCGGCTTCGTGTTTTCGTTGAGGAAACCAAGCTATAACGGCTGGGGGACTCGACATGCTAACCACATGTCACCCCTACACTGGCTGTTGATCATCTACCTCTGTGATTGACACATGTGGATGTGAGGCCAGCAGCTGGCTGGTAGGCTAAGGGCCTTGTAGGCCTGTCGCGCCAGGAGTTTTTTTTTCAAAAATACAACAGATGGCGGTTTAGAAAATGATTCATTAAAATAATTCTTTAAAAGAACATCAGATGGCAGTTTGGATAATTATCAACAAAAGTGTTGTTGTTGTTGTTTTCAAATGCTGGGCCTTGGCACCGAAGCCATTAGCGTTCTTGCTCTCCAATATTTCTCTATTGTGGATCCAACAGGTAATACTTCACAGGTTTGTAGGTGTTCTTCATTCATTTCTTCGTCTTTATTGCATAGAGGACAATTTGGATTCGTGTAGATTCCTATTTTATATAAATGTTTGGCTAAATAGTCATGTTCTGTAAGCAGTCTAAATGTTGCTACTGTAGTTTTACGTGGAAATTCTGGAATAATATCTGGCTTCTTTACTAAAATATTCCATTTTTTGTCTTTGGCTTTATTACATAGGTCTTGGTTTTGTTTGATTTTATATTTGTTTTTAACTATTCTTTTTATGGATGTGAAAGGTAAGCTTTTAGTAGTATTCTGAATTAAATTGGAGCCTTTTTTGGCAAGAAAATCAGCAGTGTCATTTCCAGCAATTCCACAATGTGCAGGTATCCATTGCAATTGAATTCTTTTCTGTAGTTTTTGGAGTTGTTGAATCATTTTGTAGCACTCTTTAATTTGTATTGACTTCATTTTGTGTGAATTTATTGCATATATTGCTGCCTTAGAATCAGAGAGTATGACCGCATTTGAAATTTATTTATTCTGTATAGTAATTGTTGGAGTGAAATATGAATAGCCGTTACTTCTGCATCAAAATTTGTTGTGTGGTATCCTGCTGGTTGATAAAATGAAAATAATGCACATGTAATTTCCTGATTCTGAGTTGTTATCAATAGTAGATCCATCTGTGTAGACATGTAACCATTCTTCTGGTGGATATCTCTTATTCACAACTTCTAATGCTAGAGCTTTTAGTACAAGTGTGGGAGTTTCAGATTTTGTAACTGGTTCTTCTAGATTTAGCTGAATGTTAATTGGTTCAAAAGTAAGAGGGTTATCTCTGATCAAAATATTTTCTTTAGATTTAGGAAGATTCAAATCTGTTTTTATTTCCATTACTTTGGACAAGAAACTTGTTTGTGTTTTCAACTTGCTTGGTTGTAACTGCCTTTTTTCCCATTTTGTTGTTGTTAATCGTAACATTTTCTCATGTTGTGTTATTGCCTGTTCCTCTAAAGTTAGACATATTGGAGGGTTCTGAGTTAGTGCTTGCATTGCTGCGATTGGAGTTGATTTTGCTGCGCCAGTTATAAGCCGTAAAGCCTGATTTTGGCATACTTCTAGGCGATTCAGGTTCGAGTTATTTGCTGTGATTATTACCTCCCCATTGTATAGTAGTATTGGCTTGATGAATGTTTTGTATGTGGTGTTCAGAATCTGGCGATTACTGCCCCACTTTGCTCCGGCTAATCTTTTTAAGATTGAGAATCTTTTCGTTGCTTTGTTTACTACTGCTTCAATGTGTTTTCTCCATGATAATTTTGAATCAAAAATTGTTCCTAGATATTTTGTTTCATTTGTTTGTCTCAGATTTGTTTTCTTGAACTGTAGATTTAGTTTTGGAATTTTTTTCTTCAAGCTAAATATTTGAAACGTTGTTTTGTCTGTATTAATGGCCATTAAATTGTTGTGGGTCCACTTTTCTAGTAGGTTAAGAGCCTTTTCCATAGATGATTTAGATTTTTCTATTTGTGAGGAAGATGTCCACATAATCATGTCATCTGCAAAAAGAGCTGTCTTTATTTCTGTGTTTGATATAGCTGGTGGCAGATCGTTGATGTAGATGTTGAACAGGGTTGTACTTAGTACTGCACCTTGAGGGAGGCCCATTTTTATTTGTCGGAATTTGGAAGTACTGTCATTGTATTTTGTAGCACAGAAACGTTGTGAAAGGAACTGGGTGATCCAGTTTAACATATTGTTTTGAATGCCTAGTTTTGTGAGTTTTTCAAGTAATTTATATCTCCATACCGAGTCATATGCTTTTTCAAAATCAATGAAACTGTTAGCGTATCTTGATGTTTATTGAAAGATTCCTTGGCATCTTGAGAAAGTTGAATTGTATTTTCTTTTGTAGATAGATGTTGCCTGAATCCAGTTTGTGCTGTTGTTAGTATGTTTTTACTTTCTAAGAACCAATTTAGTCTCGCTGAAATCATACGTTCTGCTGTTTTTGCAATGACACTTGTTAAAGAGATTGGTCTGTAATTATTTATATCATCAGCTGTCTTGTCTTTTTTTAAAATAGGAATAATTATTGCTTTTTTCCACTCTGTAGGTACAGTAGAGGTCCATGATAGGTTAAATAATTTCAGTAGTGTATTCCTTCCCTTTTGGCCAAGATGTTTCAAAAATTCAACATGTATTTTATCTGGACCAGGAGATTTGTTGTTCTTGTAACTCGTGTATTGCAGAATTTAGTTCCCATATGGTAAATTCTTTGCCGAATATATCATTCTTTTGTTCTTGATGCTTCTTAAAAGTCTTGAGATCTTTTTTAATTTGCCTTTGCTTCTTTTTAGCTTTAGGAGGGAGTTTGTGTTGAGAGCTGTAGTGTTTATTAAAAGCTTCAGCAATAGAGTTGTTGGAAGTAAGTGTTTTCCCATTAAATTTGAGTGGTTCTTTCTTTGTATCTCTCTGACTTATCAACAAAAGTAAAAATTGACAATCGTGAAAAGAGCTGATGATGGTGATAAGAAATTGCTGATACTGCAGTGCTGTATTTAAAGAAATATAGAAGTATGAGGTATGAAATAATCACGATTAATTTAATTCTTATGAATTTGAACCTCATAATGCTAAAAATTCCCAAATTTAATATATAAATGTTATTTAAGTATTGTAATATTTATTTTTCTTTTCTATTTTCATTGATCGTCTATCTCTGTGATTTAACACATGTGGAGTGAGGCCAGCAGACGGCTGGTAAATTTATTTTCATGAGATTGGTTAATCTGCAGAAATGCATTATTTTCTTTCAGACATTTAATCAATGATATATAAGAGTAATTAACAGATCTTTGGACTTTCTGACAACTACAAATGAAGTCTACAAGAAGGGTAGAATGTTGCAACTCATATAAGGAGTGACAGCGATTATAATGGGGGAACTAGCAGCTTGGTTGAATTTGTAATTCAGTCATGGTAACATTTCTCTAATAAAATACAGATTATCATTAACAATTATAACAGAAACACTCATTTAAATATATGTAGGAAATAATAAACTAGTTGTAACCGTTTAGTAGTAGGCACCACATGTGGTGGTTACGTCACCCCATAGAGAGAAAGTAGGTATAGGAAGGAAGGAGAAATGAACCCCTAGGCCTCGAGTACTCTAATACCATCAGGGTCGAAAGAAACAAGAGGTCAGTCAAGGGAGACTGGATAGAAGAGTTGAAAGAGGGAATTGGTATGGGGAGGAGAAGTAATACCAATTCGGTCAAAAAAGAAAAACTCACCAAGCTGACCAGTGCTTGTTGGTGAGTAGCCCTTCCCTTTCGTTCATCATGCATAAGCATGATTACTAACAGCTGCACCACGAGACCAGCCTTTCTGCTAAATATTGGAGTGCAAGAGAGCAAATGATTTCATTATCAAGTGCTCGACATTAGATACCAACCAACCAACCATATATGTAGGAAATAACACTATGAATTAAAAACACTCATTACTTACCTGAATACTTACAATAAAGATGAAAACCGAACACAATGAACAATTTAATCAAATTTACAGTGGGAAGAAACACTGAGGTATTTACATTAATGAATGAGTTGGAGAAAATGCTGAACCTAGTACTGCATATGGGCAAATTTATTTATGAGCGATTTTGAATGTAAAATCACTAAAGCACATCCCACAATGTTTAAATTTTGGAGTAGATATGTTGATGATATAATTTGTATTGTTAAAGAAAAACATGTAGAAGATTCCCTAAAACTATTAAATTTACAGAGTACAAACATTAAATTCACCAAAGAAATAGAAGACAATAAACAAATACCTTTTTTGGATCTTAAATTGGTCAGAAACGAAGAAAAAAGAAAAATTGAATTCAGGATTCATAGGAAAGAAACTCATACGGAAAATTTTATAAAATCAACAGGGTTCAATCCAATTGGACATAAATTAGCAGCATTTAATAGTTTAACTCATAGATTGGTAAACTTACCCTTAAACGAAGAAGATTTCAAACATGAGAAAAAACACATAATCAAAGTAGCAAGAGAAAATGGGTTTGATGAAAAAATGGTACATAAAAGGATAGAAAAGTATAAAAAACAAAAAATGATAAACAGAAGTAATCTTGAAAAAGAAGAACCACCTATGAAAAAATATAGGAAATTCACATATCACCCCTGGGTACATAATAAATTTCAAAATATATTTTGAGAAGTTTAATATTAAATTAGCACCAAAAAATAACTACAGTTTAAATAAACTAATAAAAACCAACAAAAATGAAAAAACTGATAAAAATAAAAAGTCAGGAATATATCAAATTGAATGCATGGGTTGTGAAAAGATATATATAGGGAAAACAAAAAGAAACCTAAAAATTAGAACCAAAGAACACATAAGAAATATTAAAAATGGAGAAATTGAAAAATCTGCAGTTGCTGCTCATGTTTGGTCTGAAAAACATAATATAAATTCAGACACTAAATTATTAAAACAGTTAGAAAATACAAACGAGCTGACTATTTGGGAAAAAATTTATATTCAGAAGAACAGAAACAGAGTTATGAATTTTGATATTCCGATGGAGGGTGACCTTGTTTGGAGGTTCTTTGGCCAACCACAGGATGGAGCTGACATCGACATCCAGGTGGTGCAACATAATGCAACATAAATAAAACCAGTCTGGGAAAGCTGAAGATAAAACAGAGAATTGTTTTGAAACATGTCCAAGAACAAATCAACATTAATATTGAGGTAAGATGTCCAGACCAAAAATAATATAATTAAAATAACCTCAAAATATAACTTCCTAAAATTAAATATTAATACTGCATAAGCTTTCTTCTCCTATAACAGGCTTATGATGTCAGATTTGAACATCTTTCAAAGAGGACAAATTGTTGGTGCAAGTTTTAACTGGAGCTACACTACCATTTGTTAGGGTTTTCAAGGAGCACAGTTTTTAAGGTCATGTCCGCATACTTGTTTAAAGGTAAAACATCTGTAAAAACAACAGTAGTTGCAAACAAAAAATAAATATAGGATAAAGAGTTCTAAAGGGGATTGTCACGAAAATACTCCAGATAAAGTGACTGCAAAATTAAATATATTTAAGGGAACAAGTTTCTACCAGGCGAGTGAGTAGAGAGCTGCAAAAATTACATACTTATGGCAGTGCAGCAATTAATAAACCTTCTAAGTTATAAAGAAAATATGGTACACAAGAAAATATATAAATTTAAAAGACAAAAATTAATTAATGAAAACACACTTATAAAAGAAACAGAAAAAATTAAATTCAAGAAATTCACTTACCATCCATTGAAACACCAAAAATTTAAAAAACATTTCAAAAAGTTTAATATAAGATTAGCACCAAAGAATGAATACACCCTTAATAGGATAATTAAAACCAATAAAAATGAAAGAATTGAAAATGAAAACAAATCAGGAATTTATCAGATCAAATGCAGGGATTGTGACAAAATTTATATTGGAAAAACGAAAAGAAATTTGAAAACAAGGGTGAAAAAACATCTTAGAAACATCAAAAATGGAGAAGTGGAAAAGTCAGCAGTAGCTGCTCATGCTTGGTCCGAAAAACATTTACTTGGATCAAAAGCCAGTCTAATTAAACAAATAGACAAACAAAATGAAATCTCGGTCTGGGAAAAGATCCACATTCAGGAAAACAAAGGAAAACTTACGAACTTTGAAATTCCCGCAAATTTTGACCTGATCCAGAGGTTCATCGGTCCACCAACAGAGGGAAGAAGAAGAGTTTCTTCCGATCGACATAACATCAGTCACCAAAGAAATACTGAAGATGAGGCCGTTATGGTCTCGATACTTAGAAGATTTATATGAGGAGAGGTAAGAAACATTTAATTTCACCATAAATTAAACCTCATAGTGATTAATTCCTATAAAAGTTAAATTAATAAACCATTGATTACAAACATTGCTACAAGATATCTAGAGTACGGAGGGTTGTATCTGATCTCTGGCATTCAATTGCTAGTGTGACTATGGCACATTCATTCAAGTTTGCAGGTCATGGCTTCAAAGGATGACTCATCAGTTGTTATCACTGTGTGTATGTAAGCATTCACATGTGTAAATCAATGGTAAAGAGAAAAATGTTTGCCTGAACCGGGAATCAAACCCCGAACCTTTAGCTTTCTGTGCTAATGATCTGACCACTGAGCTCGGAAAGCTAAAGGTTCGGGGTTCGATTCCCGGTTCAGGAAAAAAATTTTCTCTTTACCATTGATTTACAATAATTTAATTGTGTTCATTAATTTACTTATTTCTATCATAGTAATAGCTTTAGCTTCTCAATATTAATTTAATTCACATGTGTGTTGTTGCTAAGATTTCAAAGCTAACTAGGCCTTTCTGATAAGCATAAATTATACTCTTTATTATGCTACAATAGAAATGTCCAAGAAGAGAAATTTTGTGGTATTGAAGAAGAGGATCAATTCAGTATTAAATAAAAAGGGAAAATCCTATATGGGATTAATTCCAAAGAAAAACAACTCACAACAAGCATGACTGTGGAAGAGATGAAAGTTAAGGCACTGGTAGTAACTCATCAGAGCAGAGTTCACAAGTTGCTGCCTCATCACATTGCAGAATGTAGCACAAATAACAGAAAATAAAATTGGGGGAATTACAACGTACATAAGAGAAAAATTTGCATCTAGATCGTAACTCGCCTCGATAGCTCAGTTGGTAGAGCACTTGGCCCAGAAAGCCAAGGGTCCCGGGTTCGAGTCCCGGTCTAGGCGAAAATTTTTCTCTTCAAATATAACAGAAAATTATTTGGCAGGAGAAAATTTGTGGTTACTCTGAACAAAGCATACAAGAAACCTGTGTGATTTACTACTGCCCAAGGGGTGAAAAGTTTCCAAAAATAGTATCCCTAATGTAAGTAAAGATTTTTTCAAAGGTTTCATGATCACTGCAGGATACTCTAAAAAAAGTTAATTCATCATATCAACAAAATAACGTTTTGACCCCAATTTACGGCACTGAAATCCCAGGTCTGTATGGTGCAGAAGCAAATATGGTGTCAATACATCAAGATAAGGCTTCTAGTCATAAAAATTAATTAAATGAGTCATATCACATGTTCTTGAATCATAATGATGGCTGAAGATGGGAGGGATCCCTCATGAAAACTGCAGTTTCCATGCTTGAAGAATACGAAGTATAAGATGAGATAAAACTCATTTAATTAACTATTAGTAATTGAAAATCTCATAATGTTAAGATTAAAGATTGAATTAAAATGTTTCTCTGAAGGTAAGATCCAAATAAAATTACCAAAGATAAAAAATCCCTCTATACATTCAATAAGTTACACGAATCAATCCCAAGAAGAATTACCACATTAATGAAGATTTGAAAAAAATGTTTCAATTATAATTTTGTCTATTTCACATAACTGAGAAATGAAAACTGGTGTCTACAAAAAATGTTATGCTACAGCCAAAAAAAGCATGATTTTATGTCCTAATGTTCAGAAGTAAAAAAATCTCCCAGTCGATCTACAAGTGGGACTAACTTTATGCAAATCTTCTTGAAGCAATCACATTTCAATTTTTATTTATATGCAACATTATCTATAGGAAAATATATTCCTTACATTTTAAATATTAGAAAATTAAAATTTGGGTCAGATTTGAACATATAACATCAGAACCGTTTAGCAAATGATTTATCAATCAACTTCCTAGATGAGCACAAAATTTATAAATTCCTCATCAAACACAAAATAAATTCTATATTATTTAAACTTAGAATATATTACAGCTATAGTGAATAACAGTATTAAAACTATAATGTTTTTTGGTTACCATAACGGGATCAGATAAATGAATATTATAATAGTATTTCCTCTGTATTTCTACTATTCATCATCCCTTCTCTCTCTCCAATTAGTGTCATTTCTTCTGTTGAAACGTTGTCCTGGTCTGCTATCAGTATATCTGTTTCTTGGCACAAATCTAGTTGTGAAACTCTGATCTGAATTTCCCTCTGAGGAACCATCACCATTCTCATTTCTATCATTGGACCTCCACTGTTCTCTTCCTCTTCTGCTTACTCCTCCTGTTCTGATATTCTGATGTGTATTTCTCTGTGAGGGGCCAGCTGTGCCATTCTCATATCTATCATGTCCTCCACTTCTTTCTCTTTCTTCAGATCTCCATTGTTCTCTTACCCTTCCACTTCCTCTTCCACCTCCTGTACTCCTTCCTCCTCTTCCTCCTCTACCTCTATGTCCACCATTTTTTCTCCCATTTCTACGTGATTCATCTAAAATCATTTTACGTCTTTGTATAGGTGAACCTGTATCCAACTCAGGAAACAGATCCAAGCATATATCAATAATCTCTCGAAATAATTTGATATCATCATCAGAATTTAAATCGGTGTTTCTTAGAGCAAGTCTGGCTTCATCATATAATAATTCATATATATTAACGGGTTTCCTCATGTGTAAAAATGTGGATTTGTGAATCTGAAACAAAAAACATATTAAATAAATTGAATTAAAATTATTGGTTAATTGGATTGCCAGTCATTGAATCAAAAACAAAATGCCTTATCTATAGTACAAATGATACACATACCAAATTATTGACAAAAAAACTATACATCTGAATTTGTCAAGGCCTTTAAATATTGATAACATCTGAAAATAACATAAATATGAAAATGCAGATTTATTTTACACCTTGGAAAAGGTGTTATTATGTTTTACAGAATATATTGAAAAATAAAATATTTCATTAAAGGCAATACTTATGAAATTTTAATTAGATCAGTAGTTATATACGGCAGTGAAACTTGGACTCTTCATAAAAAAAGATTAATAAATATAAATAAGTATATGGCAAAAAGAGATCTGTGAAAGATGGGGGTTATATGGAGAATCAGATCAAATAAAGAGTTGGCACATTTATATCAGGACTTGTATTTGGTTACAATTGTCAATACTGGTGATTAAGATTAAGAAGAGTAGGGCATTGTTTATTTTTTATTTCACTCACCTCATACTTCATAACTCCTTGCAAACCCAGGGTTTTGTCACATCATTTGTGACATTCTCAATGCTGTGCCACATTCACATTGGGAATGTCACAAATGTGACGAAACCCTGGGGTGTGCGAGGAGTTATGAAGTATGAGGTGAGTAAAATAAAAAAAAATAAACAATATTAAAAAAAACCTCATAGTGTTATTTCCTATCTACATAACTTAATAGTGTCCACCGCTGTGGTCTCGAGGTAGCGCGCTGCCTTGTCACGCAGCAGGCCCGGGTTTGATCCCCAGTCGGGGCAGTTTTTCTGGGTGAGGTTTTTATCGGGGTTTTTCCTCACCTGTAAGACAAGTGTCAGGAAAACTTTAAGGCCCAAACGGTCCCCAAAATCATATGGCCATCATCCTTATCATTTCATCCTTACCATTATCATCATCATCCTTCACCGGTGTGTAAAGCAACGGGAAGCTACCACACCTACATAATTCCCTAGTAAAGCTGCAAGCATAGCATGAAAATGCTATGATTGCAGTGAAGGACCTGCCTTCAGGCAGAATTACTATGGATGGATAACTTAATAAGATTAGGGCATGTTTCTAGAATGCCAGATAATAAGGTTTAAAAAAATCTAAAAGAAAACCTGGAGAAAGAAAAAAAATAATACCTTGGACAAAGTGGTTGGATAACATAAAAGAGGATTTGAGAAAAATTATCATCATAGATGAGCCCTAGCTGCTGACAAGATCTTCCTCCATTCATCCCTGTCCAATGTCTTCTTTCTCCATCCTCTTATGCCAAGTAAAATTTCAAAATAAATAAAAAATGAAATATTTTAAGTAAAATTTTAACATACTTAAATTATTAATCAATTCTAAATTCACAATATTTCAACAATTCTTATTTATGAAATATAGATAAGGTTAGCCCTATCTATATTAAACTAAACTTAAAAATCAATTAATAATTAAAAAATTAAGCTTCAATTCTATCTAATCATCTCAACTTTGGTCTGCCTATTCTTCTACTTCAGGTTTCAGTAATGATGATTGTCCTCTGCCATCCTGATAATACGGACAACCTATATAACCAGCTGTCTTTATAAACTCAATGTCAGAGACTCTGAATAAGGAATACAATTTATTATTGTACCTTATTTGCCATCTTCCATTTTGATTCACTGATCCAAATATCCTCCTAAGAATTCTCCTCTCCTGACAAATGTGCTGATGATAGAACACAAGCATTCTGAAACATGTTCTCAAGAATTCTACCAATTATGAAGTGAAGTGTTTATACTGATTCTAAAATTTATTAAAATCAATTAGTTTTTAACCAAATATGATGTTGTTGTATTTAAAGAGAACAATTTTCGCCCAGACCGAGACTCGAACCCGGAACCTTTGGCTTGCTGGGCCAAATGCTCTACCAACTGAGCTACCGAGGCGAGTTGCAATCTAGATGCAAATTTTAAAATTTCTCTTTAAACATAATTTATCCTTCAGTGAGAAATGTTAAATCAATAATAAAAACATGATGTTAATGTCATATTTGAAGAGAAAAATTATACGCTCAGACCGGGACTAGAAAACCAAGGGTCCCGGGTTCAAGTCCCGGTCTGAGCGTATAATTTTTCTCCTCAAATATGATTTATCCATCATTGAGATGTATGAAATTAATAATAAGGAACATGATGTTAATGTGTTTAAGAGAACAGCATCTGTTAGTGAAGAAAAATCTATTTTTGTATCTTCCTTTTTTTTTTTTTCGATTGCGTATGAGCCCATGTAGGACTACGCAAAGTACTTAAGAGGTGTTTCCTTTGAGCCCAAATTTCTTTCATTCTTTTGCTATGAGCTTGTTTTCTATCATCTGTCCAAGTTGTTCCAGTCTTTTTCTTCGGTTGTCCTTTTGATCAATTTGCACTTATTCACCTTAATTCTAAAAATATCTCTGTTTGGGATATCTTCTTTAGTAATTCCTGCCAATTTTAAGTCCTTTTTGACTTCATCAATCCACTTCATAGTATCCACTGGAGCTTTACTTCTGTTTTCGTAGAATTCCATTATTTGTTTTGTAAGCCTATTTGAGTTCATTCGTTTAATACGGCCATAAAATTTTAACCATCGTTTTCTAATATCACTATGAATGTCTGTATATATTTTTATTTCCTTTTTACTTACATCACCTCTTGTGCTGTCCTTAGATAAATTAACAACCAAGAATTTCATCAGTGGAAGCCATGACTGAAGGGGGACAAGATATTGTCTGAAACTGCCGGTATCAAAGAAATTTGAAATGATATGAGGTGAGTCGTTAAAAATATGTTCTCCACTCACTATCATTGAATTATTGTTAATAATATAATTGTTATTTCTACAAATATCAATTCTTGGTTATATAGATGGGATCATTTAATAAGGCCTGTTATTATAATTAAAGCTCCAATAGCTCCTGTTAAAAGTCACGGTCTTTTATCAACTAAATGGAATGGTGATTCATTCTTATTAACCTCTTAATGTTTACTTCCCAACATTAATTTAAATTAAGTTATGTAGATAGGAAATAACACTATGCGGTTTTTTAATATTGTTTATTTTTTATCATTTCACTCACCTCATACTTCATAATTCATAGCAGACCCTGGGTTTCTTCACATCTTTTGTGACATTCTCAATGCTGCGTCACGTTCACAACTGACGTCCAACGGCCTTCTATCCTGCAGACTGACCTCTGCGCCATCTGGTGGCCGACCGAAGAATTTCCAAATCAGTCCTCTTTCTTTATAACTGGGTATTTCAAAATTCATAGTTGTATTTTCATTCTTGCATATGTAAATTTTTTCCCAAATTGTGAGTTCCTTCGGTTTCCAATTGTTTAAGTAATTTTGTTTTGGTTTCTATTCTATGTTTTTCTGACCAGGCATGTGCAGCGATTGCAGATTTAATTACTTAAACAATTGGAAAAACCGAAGGAACTCACAATTTGGGAAAAAATTTACATATGCAAGAATGAAAATACAACTATGAATTTTGAAATACCCGGTTATAAAGAAAGAGGACTGATTTGGAAATTCTTCGGTCGGCCACCAGATGGCGCAGAGGTCAGTCTGCAGGATAGAAGGCCGTTGGACGTCAGTTGTGAACGTGACGCAGCATTGAGAATGTCACAAAAGATGTGAAGAAACCCAGGGTCTGCTATGAATTATGAAGTATGAGGTGAGTGAAATAATAAAAAATAAACAATATTAATTTAAATATAATAGAGTTAGAATTTCTACAAGACTAGTTCTGATAATTCTTCAACTCTAACATTTGAATTGGTGGTTGGAGATCCTGTAGTCTATAGGAAATCTACAATTATGAGGTGAGGCGTTAAATTCTAACTTTATTATTAAATAATTAATATATTCCTGTTTCGTGAATTCTTCTTACCTCATACTTCTATGTTTTTTTAAACACAGCACTGCAGTATCAGCGAACATCGTCACCATCCTCAGCTGTTTTCACGACTGTCAATTTTTTCTTTTGCCAGTAATTATCCAAACTGCCACCTGGTGTTCTTTTGAAGGAATCACTTTCTAAACTGCCATCTGTTGTATTTTTGAAGAACTTTGTAATCAAGCTTGGTTCGTCTGGAATCTCGAAGTTCATGATTCTAGTATGGTTTTTTTGAATATATATATTTTCCCAAACTGTTAAATCCAAAGGTTTGGATAGATGTTTTAAAAGTTTTGCTTCTTTTTCAATTCTATGATGCTCTAATAAACTATGTGCTGCTATAGCTGATTTTTCAATTTCTCCATTCTTTATGTTTCTGAAGTGTTCTTTTTTACAGCTGAGGATGGTGACGATGGTCACTGATACTGCAGTGCTGTGTTTAAAAAACATAGAAGTATGAGGTAAGAAGAATTCACAATTCATGTAATTCTTATTAATAAAATCTCATAATTATATTTGAAGAGAAAAATTTATCCTTCAATGAGAAGTGTTAAATTAATAATAAAATCGTCAAAACCTCATAATGTTAAAAAATCCCAAATTTATTATATAAAAATATTCCTGTTTATTAATAAATTATAATAGGAAGTGATATTATGAGGTTCTATTTAATAATTAATCCAAGACTTTAACATCTAACCTCATAAAATTGTTGTAATCTAGAGAACATGTTTTAATATGCAATGCATATCATCATCAGCACTTGCAGACTTTTGAACTTCCAACTGTTGGTCCTTGATGTCGACTCTCCTCCACTTTTTTGTTGTAAAAAAAAAACTTCAAAATCATATCTTTTTCCCCGGTAATTTCAAAATTCATAACCCTATCTCTGTACTTTTGGATGTAGATCTTCTCCCAATTGGTCAGTTCTTTTGTGTTTTCTGTTTCAATAACTTTGCATTGACTTCAATTTTATGTTTTTCTGACCAAACATGAGCAGCAACTGCAGATTTTCAACTTTTCCATTTTTCAGATTTCTCAGGAGATATTTTCTTCTAATGTTAAAATGTATCTTTGTTTTTCTATGTATATCTTATCATAATCACCACATTTTATCTGGTATATTCCTGATTTTTCCCCATCATCTATCTTTAAAAAAAAAATCTGGAATATATCAGATAAAATGCTTTATTTCCTTCCATGAAAGTCATATCAGCCATCAACCTAGGCCAGCTTTAGACCTCCAAAGCTCAGAACCAGAGCTGAGCATGATAACCACTTGTCCTCTAGGACTGACATTTGATACTGTTAACTTACATATCCCCATCTCTACATTTGTCATGATGTAGTTAAGTTAGATGAATAATGCTTCACTGTATTAAATATTTATGCAGAGATAATGAAGGTAATATCCTAACACAAAAAGAACAAATTCTTCAAAGATGGAAAGAATATTTCACCGAAATCTTTCATAAAGATAATCAAACAAGAATTACTATACCAGAAACTCCAAACTTTCCCAACTCACAAACAATACAACCTCCATCGTGGAACGAACTATGTTATATTATACAAAATTTAAAATCAAATAAATCGGCTGGTCCTGATAATATTCCACCAGAATTAATTAAACATGGAGGACGAACATTAAAACAAAAAATACATAAACTAATACTCAATATTTGGAATAAAGAAGAAATACCGACAACCTGGAATGAAGGAATTATCTGTCCTGTGTTCAAGAAAGGAGATAAACTGTTATGTAATAATTACAGACCTATAACTCTCTTGAACATAGCATACAAGATTTTTGCAATTATATTAAACAATAGACTTTTAGAAATAATAGATGGGAAAATGAGTGAGGCCCAAGCAGGATTCAGACCAAACAGATCAACAATAGACAATATCTTTGTAATGAAACAAATCTTTGAGAAATGTCACGAATACAATATTAACTTATATAATATATTTGTTGATTACTCCCAAGCTTTTGATACTGTACATCGAAACAAAATAATTGAAAGTCTAAGTGAATATGAGATACCTCAAAAACTAATAAAATTAATAGCTTTAACCTTGATAGATACCAAAGTAAGATTAAAATGTAGCAACACACTCAGTGATGCAATTGAAGTAAACTCTGGGGTCAAACAGGGAGATCCTTTATCTACGACATTATTCTGTATAGTAATGGATATGGTCTTAAAACAACTTGATCTAAGAGGAAATATTTCAACAAGACTAAAACAGTGTCTTGCATATGCTGATGATGTAATAATAACAGCAAGAACAAAAAATTCCCTACTGGAAACCTTGACAAATTGAAAAATGAAAGTATAAAATATGGGCTTGTAATCAATCTAAATAAAACAAAATATTTAAGATGTATGAGAAATAAAACAATTTGACTGAACTAACTATAAATAGTGACTGTATTGATCAAATATAACTCCTTTAAGTACCTAGGTACAATACTAACGATAATAATACTGTTGAAGAAGAGATCAAAACAAGAATATCGCAAGGGAATAAAGCATATTTTGCTAATTTCGATATATTCAAAAGCAAATTAATATCAAAAAATGTTAAATTCAAATTATATACAGCAATAATAAGACCAATCATATGTTATGGAGCTGAAACCTGGGTACTAAAAGAAGCAGATAAACAAAGACTATTAACGTTTGAGAGGAAAATATTTAGAAGAGTGCTAGGTCCAGTAAAGGAAAATGGAAATTGGAGGTTGAGAAGGAATGACGAATTATACCCTCAAGAATAATAAAGAAAATATAGTTAGTTTCATCAAATCCAAAAGATTACAATGGTTTGGACATACACTAAGAATGCCAAAGGGAAGATTGCCGAATGATATTTTGAATTGGAAGCCACAAGGAACAAGACCAAGGGGAAGACCCAAGGATCGATGGGAAGATGACGTAATTGAAGATTTGAGAGAGATGGGGATTTTTGATTTGAAATCCACTGCACAAGATAGGAAGAAGTGGCGTAAACTGGTTGAGAAGGCCAAGACATTCCACTGGAAGTCGTAGAGCCTGACGAAGAAGAAGAAGAAGTATTAAATATTTTATCATACTATAGATCCAAACTTCACTGGCATCAATTCATTTTTTTCAGAGCATAAAATCGTAAAGTGCGTGAGATCTTAGTAAATGATGAAAGTTAAAAATTAAATTGTACCTGCCGGTAGGTGCCGTCGTCCTCAACTTTGTTAAAATATTGTATATAAAATTAACTAGAGCGCTTTCGTAAGTTATCTTCCATCTTCTGCAGGTTGAGCTTTCGCTACTCGTTGTTGTTGTGTACGGTGATGTATACTCCAACTGTTTGTAGCAGCAACTGACTTGTTTTTAACGATCTCGTATAATGGGTTTAACTGGGGTGCGTTCTCATTAAGAAGTGAGGTGTTGTTTGTTTCCTTTTTAATTTCAAGGTCTTCAAATATATTTATCCTAGCTGGAATGTTTTTTTGGTGGATTATCGTGAGAGTATTTTCAGTTGTGTTCATTTGATTATCTGCGTTGATGTTTAGCATAGCTTGATTTATCACTTGCGTGTATGAAATCTTTTAGGTGTTGTTTATATCTTGTATTAAAATTTCTGCTTGTCCTGCCAATATAAAATTTATTACAATCTTTCCATGTTAGTTTGTAGACTCCCTTGTTGTTGAATTTGTTGTGTTCTTCTATGCCATTGTATATTATGTTGTTTAATTTGTTTCCTGTTTTATAAGCCATGATAATGTTTTTATTTATCTTTTTCAAAGTTCTGGCTAGTTTTGTGGTTTCATTTGCTGTGTATGTTAATGTTACCCATGTTTTGTTATTATTAGATTCTCTTTCAAGTTTTATTATATTGTTTGCGTCATTTTTTTCTTTTTTGTTTCTCTATAAGTTTATCAATGATTTGTTTGTTGAGTCCATTGCTTTTCAACATGTTTTTAAGATATTGTAGTTCTTTGTTATAATGTGTTTTGTTCAAGGGTAGTTTAATAAACAGAATGTTAAAACTACCCTTGAATAAAACAAATTATAATAAAGAACTACAATATCTTTAAATGTGCTGATTTTATGTATCAGCACATTTAATAGTTTAATCAACAGAATGTTAAAACTACCTACCAACAGGTACAATTTAATTTTTTACTTTCATCATATGACTTCACCTCAACGGAATTTGATATGAATTTTACTAGTATTTATCTTAGTAAATGATTGGCAGTGCGTGGGCAATCAGGCATATGAAGAGTCTCACCTTACTGTTAACCAATAACAATCTGTGTTTGTTATAGATCCACAGTCCAGTGTTGACACAGTTCTTGCAGTGCATTATTATGAAACAAATCCTTACATTGATGTTTTTATTATTCATTTCATACATCTCAATCATGGATAAATCTTATTTGAAGAGAAAAATTATACGCTCAGACTTGGACTCAAACTCAGGTCCTTTGGCTTTCTAGGCCAAGTGCTCTACCAACTGAGCTATCTGTGCGAGTTCCAATCTAAACACAAATTTTTCTCTTATAAGCTGTTAATTCCCATGCACCAAATGCTATGAGACCAAGAGCTTATAAGAGAAAAATTTGTGTTTAGATTGGAACTCGCCAAGATAGCTCAGTCAGTAGAGCACTTGACATAGAAAGCCAAAGGTCCTGGGTTTGAGTCCCAGTCTGAGCATATAATTTTTTTTCTTCAAATATGATAAATCCACGCATGTTAATCATAAGAACAATTGTAATTCATATCAAGTTACCAGGATCTAAAAAACCTTAGGTTTGGCATATATATACATATATATATAATCAAGATATCACCAATAGTGAAAAAGGAAACTATTTGGATATAGCACTAATAGAGACATTCTTCTTCTTCATCCTTTCATGTGATATACCTAGTAGTCTGTTATGGTCTCAATCCAACGTTTGAAGGGTCTGCCCAAAGATCTCTTGCCTGGTGGCTGGTAATTTAAGATTTGATGTGGTATTCTTGTTCTGCTCAATCTTCTTACGTGAGATTTCCAGTTGTTTCTGTATTTTTGTATATATTCCATGACTGATTCTGTTTGTAATTCTTTGAGAATCTCAGAATTCCTATTAGAGACCAAGCAAGTGAAAGGACATTTAGGAATGCTGTGATCTTCATATCAGCTGGGAGTAGAAATATCAATCATAAAGTAAGAACTCATATACTGTAATCCCTTTGTCTCGTTAGGTAATTTGATTGTTTCAGAAATTTTTATGGCAAATCACACTCAAAATTTAAATAATAAATACCTTCAACTTCTCAGACTGGGGATTTTCCTGAATAACTTGAAGCCAATACTTTCTCAATGCTGTTGACATATCATTCTTAATAAAAAAGTAGTATGAACCCAATTGACAGAGTGTTTCTGTTGTTCTTGGCACCTCTTTGTACTGAATCAACATGGATTCAAGTAGAGGAACAGGGTCATATGACGAATCCTGAAAAAAAATTAAAAACAATGATATATAAGTGATCTTTGGAACTACTAGCTTGGCTGAATTTATAATTCAGTCATGGTAACATTTCTCTAATAAAATACGGATTATCATTAACAATTATAACAGAAACACTCATTTAAATATATGTAGGAAATAACACTATGAATTAGAAACACTCATTACTTAACTGAATACTTGCAATAAAGATGAAAACCGAACACAATGAACAATTTAATCAAAATTACAGTGCAAAGAAACACTATGAGGTATTTACACTAACGAATGAGTTGGAGAAAACGCTTTAACATCTCACCTCATAAAATTGCATGTCTTCACGATACTGTTTTCAAAAGTATAGTTTTATTTCCATCTTCAGTCGAACACCAACTGTCGAAATTTCGTGTGGAGTAGGTATTATAAATACAACAGGGCTTAATTGCAGGTATAATAAAAAATGGATAAAAAAGATGGAAGCAGAGGTGATATTTACTTATGTTTTATACCAGACGATAGAGGAAAAATAATCAACGTTGAAAACTCTGATAAGACCGTAATCAAATTTAGGAAAGGGCTTTAAGAAATAAAAAACGAGGGAAAATTAATAAAATATTAAAATATCTGGGAAAATGCATGTCATAACCCAACAGCTCAGGTCTTGGGAACAACATATTTTTCAAGCTATTAGGACACATTTACGAAAATACAAAAATATTGTACCTTTTGAATAACACATTATATAAGGGAAACAAACACCTTATAGAATCTGTCCCTGACAGAAACCAAATTATTACCCAATATTAGGAAATATTACTATGGCCGCCACGGATTCTAGCTGGAAGGGGAACAAAATTAACAAATATATACTCACGTTTTTTGGGAAAAGATCAGACAAAAGGCAGCTTTGGGAACGATCTAGGACGGACATGATTTCGAATCTCGGAGTGTGTAAGTATAGATGCAGTTTCTAGTAAAGTTCCAGGTTGAATAATTCACTTTGATTGAGTTGAATAAATTAAGATTTTAACAATATTTAGTTTGAATACATCAAGTTTGAATAAATTAGGATTTTATCTATAACGTAGAGTTTACAGAAAGAAGTAATTTGATATCAACCTTTTCTAACTTGTTCTACATAAGACAATATACATTAAAATATTCTGAGTTCTCTCATTTTTAGCATATTAGCGCATGTAAATTAGCGTCATAAAATAAAGTTTTGTAGTTTGAGTTTAGGATATATAATTACGTGTATTTTCTGAAAGGTTTATTTAATTCAGTGTTATATATATATATGTCCAGACCAAAAATAATATAATTAAAATAATATATAAATATAATTATATATATATATATATATGTTTAATAAAAGTTGTGGTTACGCTGGTCTTGTGTGTGGAATTTATAATGGAACTGACATTCCGATCTATATTTAGCAGACAACCTTACAAACACTTCCCCGGCCTTGACCCCTTCCTAGGGTGTATAACCTATGCTATAAAACCTGCTTTACCGCTCGAGCAAAGAAGTCTTAGATAAATATATGCATAGAAAATATTGACTTCATGCCCTTTTACGCTACCTTATAATCTGTTCTATCCAGGTTGTAATAGTAGGGATGAGTTGATTTATGAATTTGTGTATCCATTATATGCATGCATGCATTATGTGAGTAAAAATAGTTCCTCTACTCATGTCAGGTTGAGGGATGATATTAGACAAAACCCCTTTTGTTGAAAGTCTATGATATACAAGGATACTGACTAGGCCTGCTGCATCATCACAGGTGAGCTGCCTACCAGGGTAGGTAGAGGAACATCACAGGAATTTGAAGGATAATTTTTGTATAGTCTTTATCCCCGACCAACCCTACCTAGTAGCACCTTCAATAATACACGATTATTGGAACAAAAACACATTTAATACATAAAAATTAATATGAGTTACTAACAAAAGAAATACAATTTCTAGTTGTTTCTTAAAATATCTAACATGAATAGTTAATTGGACAATTTCCATAATATTACAAGTTATAATAAATTGTATATTTATGCATATATAAAGGAGTTTGGGAAGTGAACCCGTAATGTTTCTAATTGTGTCTAAATAAGTCAAGTAACCAGCCGTTCACTTACAATGAATACCAAGCATCAGCAAGAACATGTGTGAGACCAACATCCTGAAGTTGATGAGAGTTTCAGTCCAAGTTCCCAAGTGCAGAAATACGGTTCTAGTAGTTTCTAGTCTCTTTCTCCTCTCTGCCGCTGTGGTGTCCCTTGTCATCTCCACGATGGTCTTATATACAATTTACATGGGGCGTGGTTGCTTTCTTGTGATTGGCTAGTCACTGATACGTTGTTTTATTTTGATTGGTTAGCATAATCTGTACTTTCCCGATGGTCTAAATATGGTATCATCCGGTATGTGATTTTAATCACGTACGCAGTACATCCCATGACTTGTAATATAATTTAGAAAAGTGTTGTTTCCGTTTTTATGGATAACCAACATCCTATGATAAAATAAACATCCTGTATATTTTAATGGTTATTGGTTCAATTCTCATTGGTCTGTTTGCCTATACTTATTACAATTGAAATATATACAATTAAACTGATATAATATAGTATATATATATATATATATATTTATTTATAGGCACAACAACCCTCCTCACCTTTGCTTGAAATTGTATCTATTGGAGCATAGATATAGTTTTCAATTTGTATGACTAGAACAATTACAAATTATATCTTTAAAATTTTAAACTTGTTGTATAAAATATTCAATTTCTTATCAAAACACTTCCTGGATATTCCAATTTATGCACCGCAGAGATTATCCGGTGGGAATTTACATGACCTTAATAGATTGTTTTGCAGGAAATACATCACGCCACGATATCCTTTAATCTAGGATGTGTATTCCACCACACTATCCTTTATAATTAACATTCTTCTTCTTCTTCTTCTTCCTTCCAAGTATTAGGCCGAGGCCTGTTACGATCCTATAGAAAATTTTCCCTCATCCTTTTAATATGTTGGTATTATTAACTTTAAACTTTATTCCTACTAAAACAATGGAGCAGAGACCACGTTTTGGCTTGCCCAATTCATCACCAAATTCCCATGCCAGCAGCGATACTATTGAGGCTCCTCAGAGGTCAGCTTGAACCTCTGGGGAGTTTGTCGTAAGTACAGCATGTTAAATTTTTTTTTTTAACTTATAGATTACAGTAATTTTTCTTAATGCTAGTTTGTTTGGAATTACAAGCAGGAGTCGCTCCCTCAAGTAAAACCAATTCGTCGTCTTGGTGGTCTACATGTTCTTGCTCATAATTCTATACCCTGTTTCAAAAAACGTACTCTAGGTGAAGGTGATTTGTTAGATGTCTCTTGAGTGTCCTCCTCCGAAGTTTGTTGCGATGCTTCAGGAAATAATAATTTTGTCTCTGTTAACCTTGGAGAATGCTTCAGTTTCTCTGCCTTATAGGCACGAATTTTCTCAGTTATGGGTTTCCGAAAAATAAAGAAAACACAGAATAATATTAGTATCATTACTACAGTTACACTAGTACCTACTACAACATTATCTTGAAGGTATGGCGTCTTTTGTATTCGTTCGGCTTGTTGTTGGAGTGACAATACGTCCAAACCAACCATCGTTCCATCAATCTTCTGTGCAGCTATATTTTCTAGTGCGGATTTCGTGGTACTTTAGTATTCAGGATTCTGAAAGAAGTCACACTCATCCTGGGTTATTAAATTGGTAATGGGAGGTAACACTAGTTGACGCGTGGTTAATTCTATTCTTGATTGTCCTGCAGTATGGGGTAGTAATTTTAAATTAGGTCTGTACATCAAACAATCATTTGTATCATTCGTTCGGCTTGTTGTTGGAGTGACAATACGTCCAAACCAACCATCGTTCCATCAATCTTCTGTGCAGCTATATTTTCTAGTGCGGATTTCGTGGTACTTTAGTATTCAGGATTCTGAAAGAAGTCACACTCATCCTGGGTTATTAAATTGGTAATGGGAGGTAACACTAGTTGACGCGTGGTTAATTCTATTCTTGATTGTCCTGCAGTATGGGGTAGTAATTTTAAATTAGGTCTGTACATCAAACAATCATTTGTAGCGTTAAGGATTCCAGTGCCATTCAACTCTAAAGTTTCAATATTTTCATCAACATTCGTCATTCCGTATTTCTTACATTTCTTGGTTACCCGGACCGTGGCACACTTAGTGAATAAATCCAAAACGAACTACTTGCCGACCTAACCCAAATTGGATCAAAGTCTTTATCTTCAATTGTTCTTTGACATCTTTTATGTATTACGTGATCTTTACCCAAAAATATTGCAATGAGACAATGTTGTGATTTGGCATCTAAAATTACAAAATCTGCTGGACATATTGAGAAGAACCCGTCTTTACAGTGACTGAGCTCTTCATCTGAAATAATTGCGAACTGCTGTTTATTTTCTGACACAGCTAGATATATTCCCTTAGGTACTCGTATACTAATAAATTCTCCAATTTCCGAATGAAATGTAGGTAAAGGATGAGGATGGTATACCTGGAAATAACGGTCACTACCTTTCAGTGGGATGTCGATAAACAGTCTTAATCCGGTAGGTACTGCACAAGCATGTACGTCTGCTGTCTGGTAATATACATACATATTATCTATTATAGGTGGTATGATCATACCAACCTCTTCTGGAAGCCTGGTTGAAATTTCGGTTAGAATTTTTGTTAGGTTATGAGGAGGAACTAAAGTTGATGATAATTTTCCCATAGCAGTTAGGTCTAAGCTTTCCTGAAGTTGCATTAAGTTTTGTCTCGCCTGTAATATTACTGATTCCATATCTCTAATGGCCGCTACAAATCCAAATCGCCTACGAACATACTCGTCTTCAATTGCTTGAGTTTTAATGTATTTATCAAGCATTTGAGCCATAGTAATAATATTCTGTGTGTTCTCTGTAATTTTATCATTTAGCTTTCGAATATAAGTTACTTGTTCTTCTTCAGTATGTATAACCCTATCTACAAATCCTTTCATATTATCTATGAACTGATTTATATTGTCCATATCCATAGTGCCAAATAAATATTTCAATACATAATATTTAATTTTAGGAAGTTATATTTTGAGGTTATTTTAATTATATTATTTTTGGTCTGGACATCTTACCTCAATATTAATGTTGATTTGTTCTTGGACATGTTTCAAAACAATTCTGTTTTATCGTCAGCTTTCCCAGACTGGATGTCGATGTCAGCTCCATCCTGTGGTTGGCCAAAGAACCTCCAAACAAGGTCACCCTCCATCGGAATATCAAAATTCATAACTCTGTTTCTGTTCTTCTGAATATAAATTTTTTCCCAAATAGTCAGCTCTTTTGTATTTTCTAACTGTTTTAATAATTTAGTGTCTGAATTTATATTATGTTTTTCAGACCAAACATGAGCAGCAACTGCAGATTTTTCAATTTCTCCATTTTTAATATTTCTTATGTGTTCTTTGGTTCTAATTTTTAGGTTTCTTTTTGTTTTCCCTATATATATCTTTTCACAACCCATGCATTCAATTTGATATATTCCTGACTTTTTATTTTTATCAGTTTTTTCATTTTTGTTGGTTTTTATTAGTTTATTTAAACTGTAGTTATTTTTTGGTGCTAATTTAATATTAAACTTCTCAAATATATTTTGAAATTTATTATGTACCCAGGGGTGATATGTGAATTTCCTATATTTTTTCATAGGTGGTTCTTCTTTTTCAAGATTACTTCTGTTTATCATTTTTTGTTTTTTATACTTTTCTATCCTTTTATGTACCATTTTTTCATCAAACCCATTTTCTCTTGCTACTTTGATTATGTGTTTTTTCTCATGTTTGAAATCTTCTTCGTTTAAGGGTAAGTTTACCAATCTATGAGTTAAACTATTAAATGCTGCTAATTTATGTCCAATTGGATTGAACCCTGTTGATTTTATAAAATTTTCCGTATGAGTTTCTTTCCTATGAATCCTGAATTCAATTTTTCTTTTTTTTCTTCGTCTTCTGACCAATTTAAGATCCAAAAAAGGTATTTGTTTATTGTCTTCTATTTCTTTGGTGAATTTAATGTTTGTACTCTGTAAATTTAATAGTTTTAGGGAATCTTCTACATGTTTTTCTTTAACAATACAAATTATATCATCAACATATCTACTCCAAAATTTAAACATTGTGGGATGTGCTTTAGTGATTTTACATTCAAAATCGCTCATAAATAAATTTGCCAGGAAAGGTGATAATGGGTTTCCCATTGAGAGCCCTGATTTTTGTCTATAGAAACTCCCATTGAATGTAAAAAACATTTGATCAATGCATAACGCAGTTAATTTCAAATAATCTTCTTTGATCTCTCTGTCTATGTTGTTTTTTCTTAACCAATTGTTCAATATCTCCAAAGTTTTTTGTTTCGGTACATTTGTGAATAGTGAAACTACATCAAACGAAACCAACCTATCTGTGGGTTCAATTTCCACTTTTTCTAATTTCTTAACTAATTCCAATGAATTTTCAATCTGCAGACTTTCAAAATTATTAATTCTTTTAAATTGATTATTCAGCCATTTCGAAATTTTGTAGGTTGGTGATCCAATATTGTTAATTATTGGCCTCATTTTGTTTCCAGGTTTGTGAATTTTTGGAAGTCCATGTATATTAGGATTTCTTAGGTTGCTTACTTTTAATTGAAATTTTTCTTTCTTGGATAGAATTTTAACATTTTTAAAACAGTTTTCCACTTTTTTTATGGTTTTTGGTAGGGGGTCATTCTTAATTTTTTCATACTCTTTTTCTTTCAAAAGTTCTTCCATTCTATTTTGATAATCTTCTTTGTCCAGAATTATAATTTGGTTACCCTTATCTGATTTTGTATATACAACATTTTTGTTGACGATTTTTATTATTAATTTAACACTTCTCATAGAAGGATAAATTATATTTGAAGAGAAAAATTTTTGCCTAGACCGGGACTCGAACCCGGGACCCTTGGCTTTCCGGGCCAAGTGCTCTACCAACTGAGCTACCGAGGCGAGTTACGATCTAGACGCAAATTTTTCTCTTATGTACGTTGTAATTCCCTCGCGCCAAATGCTTGAAACCATAGCTTCTATCTTTACAACGTACATAAGAGAAAAATTTGCGTCTAGATCGTAACTCGCCTCGGTAGCTCAGTTGGTAGAGCACTTGGCCCGGAAAGCCAAGGGTCCCGGGTTCGAGTCCCGGTCTAGGCGAAAATTTTTCTCTTCAAATATAACATTTTTGTTATTTATTTCTTTGAGTGTTTTTAAATTTTCCTTACAAACTGGGTTTTTATTTGTATTCTTTATTTTATTCAAAATTTCTTCACATTTTTTTCTGATGATTATTTTTTCTTCTGTAACTAACCCTTCTATTGAATTTTCAATGTCTACTATGTATTCTTCTATTCTATTGGAATAATCTATTGCTGTTTTTAGACCGTTTTCTAACAATTTTGTCTCTTTTAGGTTAAAGGTTGCCTTTGAGAAATTTTTAACATAATTTCTGGTGGATTCTGATTTTTCTTCATTTCTGGTTTTATTCTGATGTTTGATTTTATTTGATGTATTCTTCTTTTCCTTTGATTTAGTTAACAAATTATTTATCTTTGTCTTTTGTTTCTCAATTTTCTTTTTCATGGTTAAATAATTCTCTACATGACTTGGTATATCTTTTGAAAATATAATCAAGTCATCTATATAACAAAAGCAATCCACTCCTTTCAAACTCATCAAGATGTTATCTATACATCTTTGGTAACTGGAAGTCGCATTCATCAATCCATAACACATTTTATTGAAATGAAAATGCCCTTGTGGAGTGCTGAAAGCCGTCTTTTCTTTATCAGCTTCTTCTATTTCAATTTGTAGATATCCGCTAGCCATATCTAATACGGAAAATACTTTGCATTGGCTTAGAGAATCTAATGTTTCTACAATGTTTGGTATCGGATATGCATCAGGTTTAGTCACTGAGTTCAAACCTTTTAGATCAACACATAATCTAAATTTTTGACTTCCTTCGTATGTTTTCTTCTTGACCATTATTATGGGACTATTCCATGGAGAAACACTTTCCACTATTATTTTCTTCTTCAACATATCATTGATTTGCTCTTCTACTATAGGCTTTAATGCATGTGCTAACCTATATGGATTTTTCCGAATAGGTTTTGCATTACCCGTATCTATAGCATGTTTAACTTTACTAGTACACCCTATATCTAAGCTACCTTCTTCGTAAAATAAATCTTTGTTCTTTAGTAATACACAAGATAAACTGTCAAAATCCGTATTTCCTAAATGTCCCAGTTTTGTTTGGAGATATTTCTGAAATTTTTTATCATTGTTTCTTAAATTTTCCAAATTATGTATAACATTTACAGTATTTATACTATTATCTATCTCTAGACTTTCCACTGTTCCTAATTGTTCTCCTTTATTCAAAGCAATTTCTTCCTGTGAAAAGTTCAAAATGTGGACTGGTATGTATCCTAATAATCTCTCACGTTTTCTCTTCTGAACATGTTTTTCGTTTTCAAGACCCTTTTCTATGTTCGGATGTACATTGTTATTACATTTACAGTATTCCTTTGGAGTGCATGATTCTCCAATTGTTCGATCTCCCTTGGTACATCCTAGACACCTAGAGTGTATTTGACTTCCTCCATCCATCTGAACGGGATCAGTATGGTGGGTTTTGTCTGGCTCATGATTGTGCAATTCATGCGGCGATGCAATATTTTTAAGGCTAGCAATTCCCTCACTACCCATACACTCTTGAACTTCCGAATCTCGATTCAGAGAATTCTTCCATTCCACTGGATGACTGGTTATTTGGCATGTTTCATTCAGCTTATTTACTGAGGACTTTCTTATCCAAGGATTTTCGGAACCATTATCTTCGGGGGTTTTTAATCTACAGGACGAATCATGGCCATGACGAACTCCATGATCGTTAAAAGTGACGTCACTAACACTATGCGGCAAAACAACACCGGGTATCATGGCATCTACCGGGTTAAACACAACTACTGGAGGGACACCGGCAAGGTCGCAGCGTCCAACAACCTTGCCCTGAACTATCTTTACTGCCAACGGCGGTAGCAACGTGTTGCCCTTTAGGTAGACATTTGCGCGCCATGCTGGTGCTATTGTCCTTAGACTTGAACAGTCCGTTCTAAAACAGTGGCAGGATTGAGTATGCTCCATACTGTCGGGTCCAGGGATGGCCAATCCACATGAACACGAATCAGTCGGTGCCTCGCTCCCTACAGTTCGTGTCCGGATCACAAAAACCGTACCATCTGCTTTTTCCAAGAGTACAATGTGTGTACTCAATTTTAGACATCCAGCATTCAGGTCCACGCTTGCTCCTACCGTGCGTGTACTCAATTTTAGACATCCAGCATTCAGGTCCACGCTTGCTCCTACCGTGTGCAGAAAGTCCATGCCAAGTAAACCATCCCCAGGGGCGCCTATTTCACTTACTAAAAATGTATGATTTATCTCGATTCCGCCTATTTTAATTTTCATATCTTGTTCTCCTATTATTTTAAGTCCAGTCCCTGTAACACCCCTAGCCACTAATTCACAATTTCTTACTTGTGCTTGCCAAGTGCCTGGCTTAACTAACGATATCGTAGCCCCAGTATCTACGATAAATCTTCTTTTGGTTCCTTCTGCTTCAATGGTCACGTAAGGTTCACTTACGGATATATATGCAAGCACATTCTCTGGTGGCTCTACTTCGGGCTTGACGTCGGGGTTGCTGAACGTCGCCCTATCCCGTTTAAAGATTGGCTCCCTCTTAGCCCACGTCAGGTTGGACAGCTCACAGCCATGTGCCCATACCCTTGGCACTGATAACATTGTACTCCCTGTAGATTCGATCCGCCGCTTTGGAAACCATTGTTTCCCCGTGGTCCGAAGTTGGGCCCTGCCGGGCTTCCTGCACCGACATTATTTCTTCTATATTCATTGTAACAGTCACGACCCCTCCCAACTAGTCGGCTACCACTATTCTGATTACTGGTCTGAGCCCTCGACCAGGAGTTTCCTCGGTGACAGGGCTGATTACCAACACCACTGCCACGAAACCCATTGTTACCCCGATATCCTCAACCATGGGAGCGTGTCCCTGAACCTTAAGTGTTTGAGTTCGCTCGATTATTATTATTATTACTGTTTTCACCTTGGATGCTGAATACTCGGGACGATTGGGTCCTATCTCGCCGAGTATCCTCTCTTTGTTTTACTGCTCTTGTGGCCATGGTCGCTACTTGTATCGCTTTTTCCAGCGTATCCGGCATCTGATATCGTACTTGATCACCGGGATCACCAAAAAGTCCATCTATGTATATGGTAAGAAGCCTTCTGTCCGCTTCCACATTTATAATTTCTTGTACTACTTCATTCTCTCCTATTCTAGTAGCTCGTCTACTTAATTTTCGTAACCTATCAGCAAAGTCTTCTGGGCTCTCGTGTCTTTCTTGTTTAGCATTTTGTAATTGTGAATCGTTATAGAAATCGTTATGCTTTGGCTTAAATCTATCTTTCATCAAAGTTTTTAACCTAGCGTATGTAATCTCCGCTCGCAATGAAGGATGCGTTTCTAAAAATTGCTTTGCTGCTCCTCGCACTTTCAATTTTACCGCTCGAATTTTATCCTTATCTGTTAACTGGCCTAATTCTGCTGAGTCTTCTACATTTTCAAAGAATGCATCCACTGTCGATCCTGATTTAGGATCCCATGCGGGTATCCAATTTATTACTGTTAGGTCTTTAGTTATTGTTGGTCGTTCCTGAGCCATTTTGATTTTAATGTATTACTATTTCAGTCTTATCGACGATATGCGTTAATATATTGATACTCGTGCAGCTGGGGAGTACCGTGGATCATCTTTTCCATACAGTGGTAAGTAATCTGTTCTCTCAATTTCTACTAAATCATATTTAACGTTAGGAGGAATGAATCTTTTTACTACTTTAGCTTCTATTTCAAAGAAAGCTAGCAAGCCTTCTGCTCGCTGGTACCTATATGATTTAAAATTTGGAACTTTATATCTTATTGGATAACCTTCGAATGCTACTTCAAATCTCGAACCTGTTTTCATGCCTATAAATTTTGGTATATGTTCCAGTACCACATCCGGATCTATCCTTGTGTGGTCACGAAAGAAGTTTTGTAGCAATTCCTGAGTATACCGTGCCACACCCTTCAATGCTGTCGGATGAGTTAAGAAAATTACTTACCATCCTGAAATGCATAGAAAATTTCAAAAAATTTTTGACAAATACAATATTTCTTTGGCACCAATAAATAAATTTAGTCTGGGTAATCTTCCAAGTACCAATAAAAAAGTCAATGTTCCTGGAATTTATCAAATAAATTGTGAAGATTGCAATAAAGTTTATATAGGAAAAACAAAAAGGAATTTGGAAATTCGGACAAAAGAACATTTCAGAAATATTAAAAATTGTGAAATTGAAAAATCTGCAATTGCTGCACATAGTTTATTAGAACATCATAAAATTGGAAGAGAAGCTAAACTTTTAAAACAAGTAGAGAAACCTTTGGAATTGACAGTTTGGGAAAAAATATACATTCAGAAAAACAAAAATAGATCAATGAATTTTGATATCCCTAACGAAATTACATTGATTTTGAAGTTCATAAATTCAACCATAGATGGCAGCACTGAAGATGGCAACAATAGAATAGTTGACGGCCGAAGAATTTCGTCAGTCGGAGTTATAGCTGAAGATGAACATGACTATGTTTGAAATCGCGATATCATGGAAGCATGAATCCTATGAGGTGAGTTGTTTAAACAATATGTTCTTGATGAATTTTAATAATTAATATACGTTACCTGAATGTACTCAATCCTCATAAGATCCATATAAGCACCATAAGCGCCCAATTCTCCAGCTTTCTTATAATGTCTCTTTGCAATCTCATAATCTTTTTCAAGATTACAAATAGATCCTCTTATATGATGCACCATGGGATTATCTGGTGCCATACGCATAGCCTTCTCACAACATTCTTTTGCAAGTTTGAGGTCTTGGTAGGGATATGGTAGCTTGTGAAAGCCTTGGGCACAGCGCATGTTCACATGCGAACAATTTCCTTGGAATTCCAACGCTTCTCTGAAATGTATGCATTACATATTATTGGCGAATTCCATGGTAAGTGATATAACATTTGCAACAAAGTTATAAGTCTGGGTAAATTTAATTTTTTTGAAGTCTCAAAATAATTGAATTTTTTTTTTATTAAAACCAGGTAGAGATCGCATAATAAACAAGTTGAGTCTAATTAAAATTACAGTGAGAGGAAACACTACGAGGTATTTACATTAATGAATGAGTTGGAGAAAATGCTTTAACATCTCACCTCATAAAGTTGCATGTCTTCAATGATATCGGTTTCAAAAGTATAATATTACTTCCATCTTCAGTCAAACTCCAACTGTCAAAATTTTGCCGTTAACATCATCTTCTAAACTGCCATCTGGTGTCAATTTTATGAACTTGGAGATCAAATTATTCTCATTGGGAATATCAAAATTCATTACTTTATATTTATTCTTCTGAATGTATATCTTTTCCCAAACTGTCAATTCCAAAGGTTTCTCCAAATGTTTCAAAAGTTTAGTTTCTCTTCCAATTTTGTGATTCTCTAGCAAAGTATGAGCTGAATTGCTTCTTTTAGAAACTCATACAAAAGAACACTTTAGAAATATTAAAAATGGTGAAATTGAAAAATCAGCCAGTCTTAACACAACCCTTGATGATGCCAGACGCAGTGTCTGGCAAAATGTCGGGGAACTTCAAGCCTCTAGTCCATGGCCAACAGCCTGGAAATCTTCTGGAAGATCTTCATAATAAAGCAATGAATTTTGATATTCCCGACAAGAATAATTTGATCTCCAAGTTCATAAAGTCGACATCAGGTGGCAGTTCAAAAGATGATGTTAATGGCAAAATTTCAACAGTAGGAGTTTGACTGAAGATGGAAGTAATACTATACTTTTGAAACTGGTATCATGAAGACACGCAACATTATGAGGTGAGATGTTAAAGCATTTTCTCCAACTCATTCATTAAGTAGAGTCTTTTGTGATCTTACCTCATATTTGTCGATTTCTTTAGGACACGTTTCAAATATGTATTTTTTTAATCTGTCAGTTTGTCCAGACTGATGATCTCTACGTTGTTGGCACTGGATGTCGACTCCTACTCCTTCTTTTTGTGGTTCAAAGAATTTTTATATCAAATCTCTCTCAAAATTCATGATTCTCTCCTTGTTCTTCTGGACCACAAAAGAGGGAGTATGAGTCGATATCCAGGACCGACAATGTAGAGATCAATCATCTGGACAAGGTGAAAATTAAAACATAGACGTTTTGAAACATGTCCTAAAAGAAATCAACGAATATGAGGTAAGATGAAGAAAAAGATTCAACATATTTATTATGAAGAACCTCATAATGTTATTTCCTATTGTAATTTCACAAGAGATGGTATATTCTCTAATAAAAAGAAAAAAACAACTTTCTCTGTTTAATATTATAATTTTAATTAGTGCTTTATTTTAGTAATTGTCTTTAAAAAGATAATAATAATAATAATAATAATAATCAGGGAAGGAGAATAAAACAACAATCTCCATGAAGAATTCAATTATATTTGAAAATATCAAATACTGACCATTATCATGTAGTGCAAGGACTTAAAAATCCATAGTTTAGATTTTGTCATTAAAAACAGCATCTAAAGATTAAGAAAATAAAGGTAACTGATGTAACAAGCAAAGGTAACTAATATAACCTTTCTGCATAAATATGATTTTTATTTAAAATAAATGTTAATTTTTATTTCCACAATGAAAATTTAAAAAAAATAATACTATACTGTATTCCTTATAATGTTGTGCCCAACCAGTTCATTTCAAGAAGAAGTTCGTTCACTTGCACTCGCTTTTGTGAACCATTCAATTCAACTAGTTCTTTCACAAAATTTAGCGAAGCCCTTCATTTGCCAAGCAAAAAAAAAAAAACTTACATTTCGCGTATTCAAATAACTTTACGATATCGCCAACAGATGGCATACATATGTCCAGTTGGATCCTTCGCTTCAAACAGCAAGAATATGGGGCTGGGGGGGGAAGCACACAGACACGAGTCTGGGGTGACTTGACATTAACCAAACCCACTGGTAGCTTGTGGGTTGAGAATGTGGGAGGCCTGGGTAATCTTCTGTTAACTAATAATAAATTTAACACCCCGGACAACAAAAAATCTGGAATTTATCAAATTGATTGCAACAGGATATATATAGGAAAAACAAAAAGGAATTTGGAAACTCGTAAAAAAGAGCAGTTCAGAAACATAAAGAATGGAGAAATTGAAAAATCAGCTATAGCAGCACATAGTTTATTAAGAGCATCATAGGATTGAAAAAGAAGTAAAACTTTTGAAACATCTATCTAAACCTTTAGATTTAACAGTTTGGGAAAAAAATATATATTCAAAAAAACCATACTAGAACCATGAACTTCGAAATTCCAGATGAACCGAGCTTGATTACAAAGTTCTTCAAAAATACAACAGATGGTGGTTTAGAAAATAATTCATTAAAATGAACACCAGATGGCAGTTTAGGAAATAATTATTTAAAAGAACATCAGATGGCAGTTTGGATAATTATCAATAAAAGTAAAAATTGACAATCATGAAAACAGCTGACGATGGTGACGAGAAGTTGCCGATACTGCAGTGCTGTATTTAAAGAAATATAGACGTATGAGGTAAGAAATAATCACGATTAATTTAATTCTTATATATAAACATATGCTATTAATAGCATGTGAAGATATAATATATGCTTTTGGATTTGTTTTGCCTTTTTACAAAGAACAGAACTGCCACTTGAGAATATTTCTGCACCAAATTATTTCACGAAATTGGCCTGTTCTAAAGGTAAAAAAAAAGAAAAAAAAAGCTACATAGACTTGCCGCACCACTTTGTCTTTGTAGCACCGCTCTGTGAATGAGGACTGCAGACTGAATTCAGTGTTACCAACATAAATAATGATATTGCCAGTCACCTAAAGGTTTCAGCACCAGGCGTGAGACAGAGAAAGAAAACTTGAGCCATCTACCCTCTTTGTCACTTAGCAATGTTTGTATTGAAAAGAAACAAAGAACTTTTCTCCAAGCCTTAAAGCTGGAGCATAATAATGGGACATAGCATAGGGCTATTTCGCTTAATGGGAATGCATGAGGTGGAAAAATACAATATTTACCTAACAGGAGTGCAATGAGGAAGAAACCATCTACCTGCTGGGTTATTGCCAACCTTATCCTAAAATATTCTAAGGGAATTTATAAAATGAACACTTGAGAACTTATATGAAATGATTTGTGCCATGAAGTTTGTCCATTTCAATTGATTTCATTGAAATACTGAGTTAATTTCATGAAAAAAATTCCAAATAGGCATTATAAGCTGAAATAGGCATTTATATGCAAAATGAACTTCATGGAAAACAACTCTAGGGTCGTCGGTATGAACTTATATGAAGTTACTTTTACAATATCTATAATAAATAACTATAGGCATTTTCCCTAACATCGGTCTCTATTAATGACAAATATAATGTAGCCTACTAGCACTAGAAGAAAAAATAAAACATGTAATTTATACAAAATTACGAAACATTAAAGAAAAAATTATGTATTTACATATTCTCAACGTATAGTACAGACTAGCTTCATGGGCTAGTGGTCAGCATTTCTGATTACTGTTCATGAGGTCCTGGGTTCATTTCCCGTTCAGACTATAGGAATTTTTCCTTAAAGGGAATTATTCCTGTGGTTACCCATGGTCTGGAATTTAGGTTAAGGACTCTCCTGGCGCTTCATTATCATTTATCACCCATCATATCATCAAGGTAATGTAACTCTGCCTTCCAGGTGCCCCAACCTAAGAAATGGATTACAATTCAGCCAATGCCGGGGATGAAAGCCAGAAATATCATAAAAGGAAATCTGGTGGCATTGAAAAAAAATTCTATTTCAATTAAATTGACTGGAATTAGGTTTGGACAATAGTGAGAACAGAAATGAACAATATTCAAAGTGGCTCATAATTTAGCACTAAATAAGCTCCTTACATCTCTGGGTGAATGGCTCCATTCAACTTCCACTTCTGGATCCCAAGTTTGTGTCTTGGTCACTCCATGTGGAGCATGTAGTGGATGAAACAGAGTGGACAGGTTTTTCACAAGGTTTCACCTGTTTTACTCTGCCAAAAACTTATTTGCCCTTACTCTTCTCGTCCATTTTGTTTCATTTCAATTCATCTGCTCCTGTTATGGTGTCAGCATCCATATATATATTACAAACCTTCAATAATAGGGGTTTCATCTCATCCCTTCACCTGGATTTATGCAGGATATGAGTAGAAAGTTTTTTTTTCTTACATCTCTGGGTATAATTTAAGTTAATCTGCATTTCTGTATCACTGGCAATTTATATTTTGTATATTTGCACTGGTTAAATGGAAGGACAATTCGCAGTGTAGATGAACAAAGACTAACTGCGGCAGAAATTAAATTTATGAGACGTACTGCAGGCTGCTCAAGAACAGACCATAAAAGAAATTCTGAGATTCTCAAAGAATTACACACAGAATCAGTCATGGAATGTACAAAAATACAGAAACAACTGGAAATCTCACATAAGAAGAATGAGCAGAACAAGAATACCACGTCAGATCTTAAATTACCAGCCACCAGGCAAGAGATCTTTGGGCAGACCCTTCAACTGTTGGATTGAGACCATAACAGACCACTAGGTCTATCACATGAAAGGAAGAAGAAGAAGAAGAAGAAGAAGAAGAAGAAATGTAAGGACCCATAGCCCTAATTGTATCAGAATAAATAAATGTTTATTTTCGATCTTACATATTAAATTTATCACTTCTCGACCAAAAGACATCAGATTCAAATACCAATTCAGGCATATATTTTTCTCTTAAAATAAAAAATATTTATTAATATTATTACCGGTATTAAAAATTAACTAAATACTTACTGGTAGAGTTCATAAGAGCGTAAATTCATTTGGTTGATCTTACATTTTAGAGCATCATTTCCTTCAAAATTGGAAGTCAAAGAATATACTTTGAAAGCTGCCTCACGGTAACACTGTGCCAGGAATATGATGTATGAAGGATTCCTGGCCATTTTAACAGCTTCTTCCAGCGCTTTCAATTCCTCGTGAGCTGGGACTTCATTAAACTTATCTATTCGACGTATACGTCCAAGACATTTTCCTAATAAAAAATGCCATTCAGCTTGTTCTTTGTCCAGTTCCAAAGCTTTCTCTACATACTGAACGGACATCTGTAGGAGAATATACAAAATAAAATTACCAACCATAAAACTGCAAAGAATAACAAGCTAAGCCATCTCATTAACAGTAAGCAATTCAATTGACTTTCTAGAAATTAGCACTATGAGGTATTAATATTTAATTTTAGGAAGTGATATTTTAAGGTTATTTTAATTATATTATTTTTAGTCTGATCATCGGGGCACGCTGTAGCATAGTGGTTAAGGCACTGCGCTACAAGCCGGAAGGTCGAGGGTTCAAGTCCCGGTGGGGTCAGGATTTTTAAAACTGACCCAAACCTTCTAGCGGCACTATGACCCTGGGGTTGACTCAGCCTCTAACAGAATTGAGTACCAGATGCTTGTTCTGGGGGTAAGGCGGCTGTCACACAGGGCTGACATCAAGTGCCGATTGTCCAGAAAAAGTGGAAGCTTTAACCTCCCACTACCCCAAGGGCCTCCTGAGGCCGTGCCGATTGTCCAGAAAAAGTGGAAGCTTTAACCTCACACTACCCCAAGGGCCTCCTGAGGCCTATAGTGGGATTACTTTACTTAGTCTGATCATCTTACCTTAATATTAATGTTGATTTGTTCTTGAACATGTTTCAAAACAATTCTGTTTTATCTTCAGCTTGTCTGGACAAAAATAATATAACTATGAGGTATTATTTATTTAAGTAAAATTTTATCCTCATCTCATATTCTTCTTACATTGGTTTCGGGACCTTATTAGGTTCCATCCTCAGTACTTTACAACCTTTCTTACATCATCTTGAAGAGCCGCCCAAGACTACATAACAATGGTCATGAAAGTATTTGGGATGGAACCGAATAAGGTCCCAAAACAAGTCTAAGAAGAAGAATGTGAGGTAATAAAATTTTACTTAAGTAATACAATAATTAAGATATTTGGTCTGTGTATTCTTACCTCTTATGGTTGTTTTTTTAATATTATCTTTTTGTTTTCCATAGATTACTCTCCTATTAACTATGATTTGAGGGAAGTAGATTATACAGGGGATAATTGGAAAGCATTAGCTCAGGATAGGGATGTGGCCATGAACCTACGGGTTCGATAGTGCCAGTGAGTAAGTAAATAAGTATAGTAATTAATATTTAAATTTAGGAAGTTATATTTTGAGGTTATTTTAATTATATTATTTTTAGTCTGAACATCTTATCTCAATATTAATGTTGATTTGTTCTTGAACATGTTTCAAAACAATTCTGTTTTATTGTCAGCTTTTCCAGACTGGTTTTATTTATGTTGCATTATGTTGTACAACCTGGATGTCGATATCAGCTCCATCCTGTGGTTGGCCAAAGAACCTCCAAACAAGGTCACGCTCCATCGGTATATCAAAATTCATAACTCTGTTTTTGTTCTTCTGAATATAAATTTTTTCCCAAATAGTCAGCTCTTTTGTATTTTCTAACTGTTTTAATAATTTAGTGTCTGAATTTATATTATGTTTTTCAGACCAAACATGAGCAGCAACTGCAGATTTTTCTATTTCCCCATTTTTAATATTTCTTATGTGTTCTTTGGTTCTAATTTTTAGGTTTCTTTTTGTTTTTCCTATATATATATTTTCACAACCCATGCATTCAATTTGATATATTCCTGACATATAATCAAAGTAGCAAGGGAAAACGGGTTTGACGAAAAAATGGTACATAAAAGGATAGAAAAGTATAAAAAACTAAAAATGATAAACAGAAATACTCTTGAAAAAGAAGAACCACCTATGAAAAAATATATAGGAAATTCACATATCACCCTTGGGGACATAATAAATTTCAAAAGATATTTGAGAAGTTTAATATTAAATTAGCACCAAAAAATAACTACAGTTTAAATAAATAATAAAAACCACCAAAAATTAAACTGATAAAAATAAAAAGTCAGGAATATATCAAATTGAAAGCATGGGTTGTGAAAAGAGAGATATATATATATAACAAAAACAAAAAGAAACCTAAAAATTAGAACCAAAGATCACATAAATATTAAAAATGGTGAAATAGAAAAATCTGCAGTTGCTGCTCACGTTTGGTCTGAAAAACATAATATAAATTCAGACACTAAATTATTAAAACAGTTAGAAAATACAAAAGAGCTGACTATTTGGGAAAAAATTTATATTCAGAAGAACAAAAACAGAGTTATGAATTTTGATATACCGATGGAGCGTGACCTTGTTTGAAGGTTCTTTAGCCAACCACAGGATGGAGCTGACATCGACATCCAGGTTGTGCAACATAAATAAAACCAGTCTGGAAAAGCTGACGATAAACAGAATTGTTTTGAAACATGTTCAAGAACAAATCAACATTAATACTGAGGTAAGATGTTCAGACTAAAAATAATATAATTATAAGTATAGATTCTCTCCTAATTTGTAAGTTCATAATATTATTATTCATTTGGTTAATAAAGAGCCTGTTCCATATACAATTGACTTTAACCCATTCACATCATATTTAAATACCCTAAAGTAGCACTAAGGGTCGTATGCAAATACATTAGTCTCTACTCAAATTACTTCCAATCACTGGTGAGCTGACCGATCATGCATGAAAGTTGACGTTTTTGTAATATTGGCAACGAATTACCCAGAATTCTCAGCGATAAAACCACTTCCATTATTTTCGTCTGCTATAGAGGAACGCATTTACGCTTGCATCCCGCAAATAATACCGTATACAACGACGTCTACATCGTGCAATATTACGCCGATTCTCCTGTTCTTCCAGTTGAATTCTTTGGTAGACTATCAAATTCTTCTTCTCCACGTATACCAAAAACATGATCGAAGTCTTCAAGGTCCAACATCTTGGATAAAGCTGCAAAGGTTTCAAACTACATTGGTTACCATCGGTTCTCTTCGGGATTTTCACGATAAGTTTCTATCTTGAGCTATGATCTTAAGGTACCTCGTCAGGTAGCTTACAATTATTATCGCATGAATAGATTTCTGAGTAAGCAAAATGTATTTGGATAAAACTTTCTCAGCAGAGAACGCCTTTTACTGTCTAATGTGTTCAAACATTCGACCCTAAGAATCAGATTTAAATCTTTGGGAGAGATTAGTGTTGTACAAAATATTTTTAAAAACCTTAAAAAATTAACTAATATAACTAATATATATGTTTTATGTTCAAATTTTGCATGCATTACCTTGAAACTTTTGACTTACCAATAATAAAGAGCTGGAAGGACACTTTTTTGCAGACTCCTTCACAACAGTTTGGTAGATGGAGGAGGAAACCACGTTTTTTTGCACTGCCCAACACTTTCACTACATTTTCCTTTACTGTAGCACACTGGATACCTTCTAATTGTAGTTTTCTTAAACTTGATTCACATATTTTGTATATTTTTATCCCAAAGCATGTGCATTTTGATCTGTTACATTGTACATAACACAGCCATCTCCTAAATTTCATCAAACTCACATCCAAAACAATATCCTGTGCTGGGAAATATAGTTTAGAAAATGTATCTCAAAAATATGTAATGACTGGCCTCAGTTTCTTCAGTTTATCATTTTGATCTGCATTTTCATAATTGGAGAAATGTAAAAATCTAGAAATTAGTTTGAATCTCTCCTTTAGTTTTGCTCCAATACAGCCATATCCTAGATTTTTGTACTTGTGACATCAAAATTATTAAAGTAATATAATGTATTTTATGTCTTTTGGGCTAAATGGCCGTGATCTGGTTTTATTAACACTCAACGTTTGACCTATACTGTGGTAGACATCCTCAGGAGATTCTGCGTGCTCTTTGACCTCCAAACTCTTCAAAAGTTGGCTGCAGACTGGCTGTGTGTTGGAAATAGCCCGAAAGACATAAAATACATGAATCAAGACACCTGCCATGAAAGTCTACAATTTTACATAAAGTAATATAAGTTTGTATTTCATCCACTGTAGTGTCAGACCACTTTTCATCGTCTTTGCGTATCCTATTTGCGTCAATGTGTTGTCTTGTTGCATAGTCATTTGTTTCACTGGTAACTGTAGGAAACAAGAGTTCTATGTATTCTAAGAATATGGTCAGTTCAGAGAGTGTTTCTAACTCATGTCTCCTTCTTCCTTTCATGTGATAGACCTAGTGGTCTGTTACGGTCTCAATCCAACGTTTGAAGGGTCTGCCCAAAGATCTCTTGCCTGGTGGCTGGTAATTTAAGATCTGACATGGTATTCTTGTTCTGCTCATTCTTCGTATGTGAGATTTCCAGTTATTTCTGTACTTTTGTACATGTTCCATGACTGATTCTGTGTGTAATTCTTTGAGAATCTCAGAATTCCTTTTATGGTCTGTTCTTGAGTAGATTGCAGTACGTCTCATAAATTTCATTTCTGCTGCAGTTAGTCTTTGTTCATCTACACTGCGAATTGTCCAGGCCTCACTGCCGTAACATAATATGGGTCTGGCCAGTGTTTTATAAATTCTAGTTCGTGTGTGTTGCTGTACTGTGTTTGGCTTGAAAATATAATTTATAATTCCTGTTACTCTGTTAAATTTATCATTTTTTGACTAAAATCTTTTTCTTCTTCGTATGTAACTTGGTATCCGAGATAGTTAAATGTGTTGGTTTGTTCTAATATTTTATTATTAATAACAATTTTTAATCTAACTCATGTGTTTCCAGTAATGTTCATTAAAATGGAAAATGAGGGGATAATTTTCATTTTTTTGTCCATTTTCAGTCACTTTGCTTCTTTTGCGTTGCAATTCTAACACTTGTAAAGATCTTGTGCATCATCATCACTTACATCACTTTTTTTCATGATTACACTGGTCAACGTGATTTTAGTCTCATGAGTACCAATAGTTGTACTTAATTCAGTTTTTTATTGTGTTTTCAAATATGTATTCGGAATTTCTCCATCGCCCACAGTTTTTTTATTTCAATTTCAATTAATGGATTAAAATAATAATTTTTTTAATAAACTTTTTTCATCCATTTGTACATTGCAAAATAAAACCAAATGAGCTAACTCAGGAGATTTCAGCTATGGAAAAGAGATATCAAGACAAATGGAATCCTAATATGCTGGCCGATTATTGTTTGACCATCAAGAGGGATGCTCCACAGCCGAAATATAGCAGAAAATCGTTATTTCTTACTTTCTAGGTGAGTCCAAATGTTCAAATATTGTGTAGTTACGAATGTAGAAAATATTAAAGTGTTTGAAATTATAAATTCCTGTCTCTCGGAAACCTTGCATGATGGAGAAAAACCAATATCATATTTGATTCAGGAGAAAAAATATGATCACAATCACATATTTTTCTTTCTGAGACAAAAAAAAGTTCCGTATCACTTTTATCATATGAAAAATCACTGCATTCACTATTACTATCCATAACATTTTCTATGAGTTTTCTTATTTCATCTTCCTCACTAGCATGATAATGTCTGGAAGCCATTTAGATTAGCACTAACAAAAGGAATTTTTCACATAAAAAAATAATTATTTCTCAATCATGATGCAATATATCAAGAAAGAGAATGCGTAATCCAGATATCACTTGCTTGTACTAAATACAGAAAGGCATACAAGAGCCATCTATGTAAAAATGAATACACTACATGCATTTATTTCAATCTCTACAGCTTTGCGAGATCATCTCGTCAAATGATTTTATGGCCTTGCAGTGGCGTGAAGAGACCATTTCGCCAAATGATTTGAATGGGTTAATAGTTCATTTCCAATATCTAATTATAATTCCATAGGAATTCAAAATTTGCTTTTAGATTTATTATGTTATAATGGCATAATACAATATGTGTCAAATGTTAATAATACTCATAGCCCTATAGATAAAAAAAAGTAGGAACATTTAAGTTAGTGGACTGTAGAATTATTTCTAACATTTTACTGGACCTTCGAGGTTGAAAGTCCAGCATCGTAGCAGAGTGGTTAAGGCAAGAAGCCTTGGTGCAGAGCTACGGTACTTGTGCTGGTTCAAGTTTCCATGGGGGAAGAAATTTTCTCATGGAATTTCGGCCAATATGGGACCGGTGCCCACCCATCATCGTGAGGCATTTAGGTACCTACAATAAGTAGCGACTTCAGGTCAAGAAGACCAACTATAACGGCTGGGGGACTCGACATACTGACCACATGTGACCCCTACACTGGCTAGATGATCGTCTACCTTAGTGATTAACACATGTGGATGTGAGGCCAGCAGCTGGCTGGTAGGCCAAGGGCCTTCTAGGCCTGTCGTGCTTGGAGTTTTTTCGAAGTTGGAAAAGGTTAAGAAATGCTGATCTAGGAGATTAGGATGGCTGGAAATGTAGCTGAAATGGGAGACAGTAGAAAGAAATGTTTTTAAAATTTGTATTGCAAAACCCTTGAGAAAAATATCTTTAGGAAGTACTAAGCATTAGGTGAAAGGATAATTTTAGGATAGGGTGTCCATAATACTTTCAATGTAAAAGTGACATGTACAAAAAATTAAAGGAAAAACCTGGAACATTTTTTTAAAAAAGGTGGGACATTAACAAAACATTAAAAAAAATAATCAATTGAGTTGGTGTTTACTAATAAAGTGAATGGTTTTGTAGTTGAAGAAATATTACACACTCTTAAAACATGCTTACATCAAAATTACTTTGAATTTAATAACAAATTGTACATAGCTAAAGATGGTTTGATTATGGGTGATCCGTTGAGCCCTCTTTTGGCAGAGATTTTTATGGATGACTTAGAACAAACCATACATAAGAATGTATTAGCTAGAAATGTTCTATTTTGGTAAACAAACCATACATATGAATGCATTAGCTAGAAATGTTCTATTTTGGTATCGGTATGTAGATGATGTCATAGCAGGCTTCACAGGAACCAAAAGACAATTGAATTCCTTTTTAAATTTTATTAATAACATTCACAGAAGTATTAATTTCACAATGGAATTAGAACAAATAATAGTATAAATTTCTTGGATTTATCAATAAAACACATTGATAATAAGTTTGAGTTTGGTATCTTTCACAAACCATCTCATACTGATACCACTATCCATAGTTCTTCTCTTCACCCATATACTCATAAGATGGCAGCCTTTAATAGTTACATTCATAGACTTTTAAATATCCCTCTTTCACCCTTGGAATATAATAATGAATTGAATATTATTAAACAATTGGCTGTTAATAATGGATACGACCCTGAAATTATAGAATGTTTAATTAAGAAGATTAATTACAAAAAAGCAATTAACAAAGTTTTTCCTGTACCCAAAGAAAACAATAAGAAATATGTCGTAATGTCATACATAGGCCCACTTTCAAATAAAATATCTAAACACTTCAAAAAAGTTGAACATTAATGTGGCATTTAAAACTAATAAAACTCTACAAAATATAATAAAAAACAATAAAACCAAAACAAAAAAAGAAAAATTATCAGGTGTATATAAATTGAAGTGTGGCACATGTGACAATGTCTATATAGGACAAACTGGTAGACCTTTTATATCTCGGATAAAGGAACACATGAGAGCATATAACAGAAATTTAGAAAATTCAAAAAATGCTAACCACCTATTCCAATTTAATCATTGTTTCGATCCAAATTTTGAAATTTTACATATTTGTGATAAGGGTAAGAAGTTAGATCTTTTGGAGGCTGTAGAAATTAATAAGTTTAAAAGTAGTAAAAAACTGTTAAATTCTCAACTTGATTTGAATGAATCCCCTTTGTTAAATTTAAAAATTTAAATAAATATTGTTGTATTGTTGCTTAGATCAGTTGGAACACAATTCATAATTTGTTAACGTGTCTGAGGAAGGTACAGTGTACCGAAACAGCTGTCACTGAATTATATAATAAATATGAAAATCAAATAAAACTATGTTTTATTTTTATTTAATTATTAAAAAAAAAGTTTTTTTTCTTTTTACCATGACACTGTTGCCAATACAAATTTATAAGAATCAAACATTCACAAATCAAAAACCACTAAAGTCATTGTTTATTAACGTTTTAAAATATTTATCTATCAATTGAGTTGGTGTTTACTTGATGAAAATCCATATTTACTAATTAAATAAAAATAAAACTTAGTTTTATTTGATTTTCATATTTATTAAGATATAATTCAGTTACAGCTGGTTAGGTACACTGTACCTTCTTCAGACATGTTAAAAAATTATGAATTGTGTCATTATGAAGGTGCAGTGTACTAAAACAGCTGTAACTGAATTATATCTTAATAAATATGAAATTCAAATAAAACTGTAAGTTTTATTTTTATTTAATTAGTATTTATTTATCGCTGCAAGGGTATAAAAATCCACTAACTAAATCTTTCATCCAAGTTAAAATTGTATTTCTCCACCGCCAAAGTATCAGAATCAGCAGGAAATCTCCGACAATGGCTGCAGTGACCATGGATTGACAATTTGAAAACTGTACCGAGTAAAAAAACAAAGATTATAGACCAAACAGTGCATCGTGGTCATAAAACTGGCGCTTTCTAATGTTCATATTCATAATTACATAGTAATGCACAAAACAAAAGTCTTCTTCTTCTTCCTTCCAAGTATTAGGCCAAGGCCTGTTACGATCCTATAGAAAATTTTCCCTCCAGCGTTTCATAGGACGGCCGAATGATCTTTGTCCTCTTGGTATATAATTATAAACAGTTTTGGGGATCCGATTTGAACTCATTCTTTCAAGATGGTGTTTCCAATTTAGTTGGTACTGTTTAATATATTCCAAAATTGGCGTAGTCTTCAATTCTTTTAAGATGTCGGTGTTCCTTTTCCGATCCCATCTGGTGTAACCCGCTGTTCTGCGCATGAATCTCATTTCATAAGCCGTTATTCTGCTTTCATGTTGTCTTTTTAGTGTCCATGCTTCACTACCATAGATCAACACTGCTCTAGCCAAAGTGTTATATAAACGTAATCTGGTGTTTTTTTGTACAAGGGATGGTTTCATAACTTGATTAATAATTCCTAAACTTTTATTATAACTAGTAATTTTTTCAGGGATAACTTTTTCATCCCAGATAGAGAGATAATATCCAAGGTATTTAAATTGATTAGATCTCTCTAAAATTTTATTCTGGAGACAGATTTTACTTTGTATGGGGTCCTTCCCATAAAATGCCATAATTTTAGTTTTGTTAATTGATATTTCCATATTAAATTTGGCACCTATTTTTTGTAAATTATACGAAAGTCACCATTCATAAATACATTGACAAAGCATCATCCCAATAGCAGGACATTTGAGAGTCCACAAAAAAACTTTTGGGACATTTTTAAAAAACTGGACTGTCCCAGGAAAAACAGGACGAATGGGCACCCTATTTTGGGATGATTCTTTGGGAACTGGATATTGGAATACAAACTGGATTAAATTGGCTGAAGATAGGAACCAGTGGAGGTATGTAGAATGTAGAATTGAATATATGAGTAAACCCATGGAGTTAGTTACTTAGTCCAATGTACTTGTCAAATATCAAAATAATTCAAATAATCATACAATACTATACCAGTACCTTGGTTCCTTCATATCCATATTCCATAGCAACTGCTGCTTTAATCCCCCAGAGAGCAGCTTTACAAGGGTTATCCATATCTTCTTCTTTACAAATACCTTTCAAAATTTTCTCCATTTCTTCCAGATTGCCCTTTTCCAAATATAAATAACATTTACAGCCAAGTATTAAATGGAGCAGTGCATTTTTTGTTGCTTGGAAAAATGATTCAAAATAGCCTTTTGAATCTGAACTGTTTATAAGTGCTTCACACTTACGTAATTCATTGAAAGCTGAATCAATATCTTTAATGCGATAATATTCGTTACAAAGTATAAGAGTTAATATAAAGTGACGCCATTGAAATGATATTTCTTCTTCAATTTCCTTTACTTTTTGAATAGTTTTAGCAATAAACTCTTCTTCAAATTTGTCACATTTCCATTTCCAAGATAAAGGACATTGCAATGTCAGCAAATGTTCCCTTATTTTACTTTCTCTATCACTTTGTTCAGTTCTATCAATTTCTTCTGCTCCTATTTCAGTTCCTTTACTTGATTCATTTGAATGGTTATCATCAATCTCAATATTCTTTTCAGTTTTTTCTTTAGAGGATTTTTCATGTAGTTTTGCTTTCTGAGTGTCATCTTCACAACTTTTCTCTGCTGTCAAATGTTCATCAACATTTTTATCAACAAGAGCAATATTTCCCAAACTTGCAACAACTTCATCCACCTCATCATCCAACATTTTACTCTTGTCTTCATTTTGAGGTGAATCCATTTCTAACAGACTGAAAAAAATAAAACATTCATATTGGTATAAAACTAATTATTCTTAAATTTACAAAACCTTGGACAACAGTAAAATTATTAAAGATAATACTGGTGATACAGGTGGTGCAAAGAAAGTTGTGGAAATAGATGGAATCTCAAATTGTACCTATGAAATAAAAAGAATCCAGCCATTAAAAATACTTGGTGGTATTGAAAGAGGATTATGAAAGTGTTTTATATTGTTATTGTATTTTATTGTAGTTAATTTCAGAGGTATGGATAAGCTAGTTGGAATAATAAAACATTTCATTTTACCAGGATCTAAAATTATTTGTGATGGTTGGAAGTCTTACTGATATTTGATACAAGGTTATTTGCAAGAGTTCATTCTCTTGAAAAAATTGGGAGTTTGAATTGGTGTAACAGTCATCACACCGATATACAGAGTCAGTAATCCAGGGTTCGACTCCTGTTTCAAACACAATTTTTCTTTCAATGCTAATATTATTCGTTTTTAAACATATTAATGATGGACAAATTATATTTGAATAGAAAAATATACGCCTAGACTGGGGTTTGAACCCAGGACCTTTGACTCTCTATGTCAATGCTCTTCCAAGTGAGCTACCTAGGCCTCTAATCTAAACGTGTATTTTTCTCTTCTACATAGTTAACTTCCTAACCCCAAATGCTACGAGCCATTGCTACGATTTTTGCAAATGGTGTTAACTATGTAGAAGAGAAAAATACGCGTTTAGATTGGAGGCCTAAGTAGCTCATTTGGAAGAGCACTGACATAGAGAGTCAAAGGTCCTGGGTTCATACCTCAGTCTAGGCATATATTTTTCTTATTTGAAGAGAAAAATTATACGCTCAGACCGGGACTTGAACCCGGGACCCTTGGTTTTCTAGTCCAAGTGCTCTACCATTTGAGCTACCTGAGCAAGTACCGATCTAAACGCAAATTTTTCTCTATATACGTTGTAATTCCCGCCCACCAAATGCTTTGAAACCTTTGTTTCTATCTTTGCAAATGGCGGCTCCTATATTAAGAAGACATATTTGGGAATTATACATTACATTATAAATGCCAGTACGGCTTTTTTCGATGTTCTTATTATTAATTTCATACATCTCAATGATGGATAAATCATATTTGAAGAGAAAAATTATACGCTCAGACCGGGACTTGAACCCGGGACCCTTGGTTTTCTAGTCCAAGTGCTCTACCATTTGAGCTACCTGAGCAAATATGATTTATCCATCATTGAGATGTATGAAATTAATAATAAGAACATCGAAAAAAGCCGTACTGGCATTTATAATGTAATGTATAATTCCCAAATATGTCTTCTTAATATAGGAGCCGCCATTTGCAAAGATAGAAACAAAGGTTTCAAAGCATTTGGTGGGCGGGAATTACAACGTATATAGAGAAAAATTTGCATTTAGATCGGTACTTGCTCAGGTAGCTCAAATGGTAGAACACTTGGACTAGAAAACCAAGGGTCCCGGGTTCAAGTCCCGGTCTGAGCGTATAATTTTTCTCTTCAAATATGATTTATCCATCATTGAGATGTATGAAATTAATAATAAGAACATCGATATATTTTTCTTTTCAATACAATTTTTCTTTCTAAAATAAAACTATATCCAATTCTGGAAAGTGTTAATTTAAAATATAACATTAAAATCGTTCTGTTGGGTTTGTAAAGAGTACTGATTCATCTATTCATACTCTGAAAGTTGAGAGAATATGGGAATCTGTTAAAATATGATAAAAAGGGAAGGTCATCTTGGAAAAAAAAGACAAGATGTAGTTATTTCAGTACTTTTTTATAAATGAGTTTGAGAAAATGTTTTTATATCTCACATTATAAAGTTTTGTGTTTACACGATACTAGTTTCAAATGTCATTTTATCTTCATCTTCAGTCAAACTTCGACTGTTGAACATTTTAGAAATAATAAAAATTGTGAAATTGAAAAATTGGCAATTGCAGCTCATAGTTTGCTAGAGAAACACAAAATTGGAAAAAAAAAAAAAAAAAAAAACTAAACTTTCAAAATATTTAGAGAAGCCATTGGAATTAAGAGTTTGGGAAGACCAAATACAGAATCATGAATTTTTAAGTTTCCAGCCAAGCAAAATTTAATCTCCAAGTTCATAAAATCAGCACCAGATGGCAGTTCGGAAGATGGTGTTAACAGCAAAATTTCAACAGTCTGAGTTTGACTGAAGATGAAGGTAAAATAGCCTTTGAAACCAGTATCGTGAAGTCATGGAAATTTATGAGACGAGATATAAAAACATTTTCTCCAACTCATTTATAAATTGAAAATACCTCATAATGTTACTTCCCACTTTAATTTTGATTAAATTTCAGTATTTATATTTTCATAACTTAACATTGTTAGGAAAGAAACTGCCATGTGAAATCTTACCAACTTTATTAAAAGTAAAAGCAATTAGTTTTTGTGATCATTTGTGTAACTTGCAAAGAAAAAAAAACCTTTATTTCACATGAGTTTTTGGTTTTTAATTATGTCATCGGTGATGTAACTTTACAATCGTTGCTCACAAATTACCCAATTTTCAAACAAATTAATATTATTATATACCTGCAATTATTTGACCAGGTTATCACCTTCTCAAAGCCTGGGAAATGCATTGGTATTTAACCTTTTGTATGCCATGCCCGGTGTGCACCGGTGAAAGTGTGTGTACAGCGGTATGCCATGCCTGGTAAGCTTCGGTTTTCAATTTTATTATTTTCAATATTTTTTTCCCGAAGCTGTTACTTCAATAAACTAAAATTATTTTTCGTTCTGTGTTTGTACATCCTTTCTTAACAATACTTTGCACATACCTTACAGAATAACGGTACAGGCTGTTTGTAAAAATCAGTTTTCTAAAGGAGGGTGTACATTCGTTTCAAGGCCTTTTTTTTTTTTGCTATGAAATATTGTAATTTCAGGATTTTCTCTATTTATTTTATTTTTAGTTGAAAAGATACCTGGCCAAGGGGTAGGTCGTGCTGTGAAACACAATGACTCATGTCTCGAAGTTGATGAAATTACAATACGCGAGTTTATTGTGTCAATTTTATCAGAAGATGAGAGTGACAGTAACAGTTCATCAAATGGTTATTCGTTTGACGAATGTGATAGTAGTCATGTTTCTAAGAGAATATTATTACAATCTAAGCCTGTAAATAATAAAGCAAGTGATGTAGACCTAAATGAACAGGGTGTGAGTGACAGTGGTGGGCATGTCGCACCAGACGAAACACGTGGCATAAAACAGCTGTTTAACTGGAATTGATTCGAACCCAGGACCATAAGAAATGTTCAACAATATTTAATATTATAAGTGTTTAGTGATAATGCCACCAAAAGTATTCAATAGGATAAATGTTTTAGTGATAGTGATAACAAATTTCAATAAAGACACCGTGCTGAATTCGAACCTGGGATTTTTACAAGTGGAAGCAACAATGCCTAACCTTCAAATAAATGTATAATAGTGAGTTTAAATTCAATTTAGCATGGCATGTAGACAGTTAATTATATTTTATATAGGTTTATATTATATAGGTCCACAGCTGTGGTCTCGAGGTAGCGTGCTGCCTTGTCACGCAGCGGGCCCGGGTTCGATCCCCAGTCGGGGCAGTTTTTCTGGGTGAGGTTTTTATCGGGGTTTTTCCTCACCTGTAAGACAAATGTCAGGAAAACTTTAAGGCCCAAATGGTCCCCGAAATCATATGGCTGCCATCATCATCATCATCATCATCATCCTTCACCGGTGTGAAAAGCAACGGGAAGCTACCACACCTACAATTCCCTAGTAAAGCTGCAAGCATAGCATGAAAATGCTATGATTGCAGTGAAGGACCTGCCTGGGCAGAATTACTATGGATGGATATTATATAGTATGGCGTAATACTTTAAATTTAAAAAACCTGGCACCCACAGCCCAGCTGGCAAAAGGGAAACTCGGCAGTCAAAAGGTTAAAGAGTTTCAGAAACACATCATGATGTAGAATTACACAAAATTTAATGTTGTGAAATAATAACCTGAGAGAAATATATATGTTAATTTATAAAAAAAAGCCTTAAAACAAAGTGAGAAGTTGAGCTCAAAGTAACCTAAAATCACCATATTTACAATGTACATTAAGCATTTGTGCATCTCGCTCATGGACTCTGTAGAACTTTGAGAAATCATTGCATATGTAGATAAATATTTAATAATTGTAAAAAAAAATGTTATAGTACCGTATTGTAAAACGTTAAAAAAATTATGAAATGTTAGTAAAGACAGAAGAAGTACATAGAGCAGAAGAATTACAAGAATATAGTACAGAAAATCAAGTGGAAATTAATCTAAAGTTATGCCAGCATGCCGTAACATAATTGATTAATGCATCACACTAAAAGGCAGAAGTGTGCAGATTAGAGACAAACATGATGCCAGCAGTCACTTGTTCTCCGATCGAATACTCAAAGTAGGCATGATGGTGGCAGAGTGGGCTAGAATAGCCAAATTTTTAAACTGGCCTAAACCGTCTAGTGGCAGCATCATGACCCTGACATCTATTCAACCACTAACTTAAATGAGCACCAAACTTTCTCGAGAGTAAAAACGGCCGTCAAGCTGGGTTGACATCTCGTGCCGATTCTAGAAACGTGCGCCTTTAACCTGATACCACCACAATTGCATGTAAAGGGATCACTTTACTTTTAATTATATTTCGGTATAATTGCGTCATTAAACAAATCTATATTTATTAGGTGTAACTGCGTCATACTAACTGGAGCAATTGTATGGTGCTTTACCTTCCACTTGAACTCGCACTTCGCCTATGACTAATATAGTTACTTTATTTTCTGCTATTATCGAAGTATGGGCTTAATAAAAAAAATCCAGCCACTCCTATATTAAAATTATATCCAGCCATTAACATGTTCGTCTTGAAATGAATTGTCGACATGCGAATTATAGGCCTAATTATTTCTTGTCGTTTAACTGTCACAGCAATTAATAAAACAACCAAGTAAAACTCAAACAAAAAAAGTTAATGTTGGATTTAAATGTAATGACAAATTTGGGGATTCCCCGTATCACCGGAGTTTCATTTCAATCCAAATTAATAGTTAAACACAATCTCACAATATAAGTTACCGTATTATCAAACAGAATTTCAGGGAATTTGGCACATTTTTTATACCTTTATTCATCTTAATGTAATGATACTTACTATATCACACCTAATATTCTATAAAATGATACTCATTACCCACAACGAATTACACACATCACATAAATGATAAAAAAAAAACTATTTGCCATAGTTATATGCAAATCACCAAATTACGTGTAGCCAACTTCAAAAATATTTCCCAAAAAAATGTAGTTGATATATGTCTATTTTTTTCCTATCAAAGATGGACCAAATGCAATAGTATTCATACATTAACTTTATAAGTCACATAAAAATAACTGAATTATTTTAATAATAATAAATAAACTGAAATAAAACTAGATTTTGGTGGATATTTTTACAAACAGTTTACAAACATAGAGACCGAAGGTTTACATATGTATATTTAATTAATGTTGGGAAGTAAACATTATGAGGTATCCTGCTGCACTCTCAGAATAAAAATATTTACTAATAATATGGGAAGAAACTTCGATGGCTCAATTGATATTATTGCGCTCTAGGAATATAACAGCTGATATACAGTTTTTGCTTCGGTTCTCTGTGTGTCCTAAAATAGACGAAAACATAACCGAAGAAAAACATTTCCACCTTAACCAGGGTTTAATACTAAGTTGGATATGCACACATATGTATATGATTTGAACCCCAGATCTCCAGCTTTATGCACTAGCACTGTGACATTGTTAACTATGACCATAGATCATTTGCATGGAAACATTAATTTCCAGTATATATCCATCCATAGTAATTCTGCCCGAGGGCAGGTCCTTCACTGCAATCATAGCATTTTCATCCTATGCTTGCAGCTTTACTAGCGAATTGTAGGTGTGGTAGCTTCCCGTTGCTTTCCACACCGGTGAATGATGATGATGATGATGGCCATATGATTTCGGGGACCGTTTGGGCCTTAAAGTTTTCCTGACATTTGTTTTATAGGCGAGGAAAAACCCCAATAAAAACCTCACCTAGTAAAACTGCCCCAACCGGGGATTGAACCCGGGCCTGCTGCGTGACAAGGCAGCACACTACCTCGAGACCACAGCGGTGGACCCAGTATATATAGTTGTTGGAAATATATTGCGAGTTACCAAAGAATGTTTACTTGTGTCAGTGGGCTCATAGGTATTAATCTCCTTTTTTTTTTTGTCTCTAAACTATGGTATATCCATCCATAGTAATTCTGCCCGAAGGCAGGTCCTTCACTGCAATCATAGCATTTTCATACTATGCTTGCAGCTTTACTAGGGAATTGTATGTGTGGTAGCTTCCCGTTGCTTTCCACACCGGTGAAGGATGATGATGACGATAATGATAAGGATGATGATGATGGCCATATGATTTTGGGGACCGTTTGGGCCTTAAAGTTTTTCTGACATTCGTCTTACAGGTGAGGAAAAACCCCGATAAAAACCTCACCCAGAAATACTGCCCCGACCGGGGATCGAACCCGGGCCCGCTGCGTGACAAGGCAGCACGCTACCTCGAGACCACAGCGGTGGACCTATGGTATATATGATTTAATAACAATGTGTTTTACAAAACATGTCTAAGAAAAGCAGTAATGGTAATGCACGATATCAAGAATATCCAACAGGTTAGCCTAAAAAAAAGTAATAAAATTATTTAACATCAAAATAGTACCAATCCTATCTTATGGCATCAGTCATCTGGCCCTACTTCACAGAACGAATTGTAAACACACTAGAAAAAGTAGAAGCAACATATCTAAAGAGAGCTCTAGGAGTATGAAAAACTACAAGATCAAGACAGAGATAGTATTTAATAAATAGGATCTTTTTGGCAATAAACTTATATTACACAAAGTCAATAAAAACCCAAGTCACCAATTTAAAAAGTTAAAAGAGTCAACACATTTCAATAGCAAAGCTACATTATCAAGGCTTAGTCAATATTAAGTCTTGATAAGCTTCGCTACTGAAACGCATTGATTCTTTTAACTTTTAAATTGGTGATTTGGGTTTTTATTGACTTTGTGTAATACAAGGCAGATATATCTTCTGGCAAGAGAAACCTACCTAATTGACGATATCAGAACCCACTATATGCTGCACCATTCCAACTCCTTTTGAAACTAAAATATAAAATTATGGAATATTCACCTGAAAGGTCCATCTCCTCAACTTAATTAATTATTTAAGTGTAGCGCTTTCGGGACTTGTCCCATCATCTTTTTTTTTTTTTTTTTTAATTTTAGCCTGACTGGCTGCATAATCAACTTTTATAAGATTCATGATGTGTTCCGTTGAGGTATCATTCAAAATTAAAATATAAAATTATGGAATATTCACCTGAAAGGTCCATCTCCTCAACTTAATTAATTATTTAAGTGTAGCGCTTTCGGGACTTGTCCCATCATCTTTTTTTTTTTTTTTAATTTTAGCCTGACTGGCTGCATAATCAACTTTTATAAGATTCATGATGTGTTCTTTTGAGGTATTATTCAAAATTAAAATATAAAAGTATGGAATATTCACCTGAAAGGTCCATCTCCTCAACTTAATTAATTATTTAACTGTAGCGCTTTTGGGACTTGTCCCATCATCTTTTTTTTTATTTTATTTTAGCCTGACTGGCTGCATAATCAACTTTTATAAGATTCATGATGTGTTCTTTTGAGGTATTATTCAAAATTAAAATATAAAATTATGGAATATTCAGCTGAAAGGTCCGTCTCCTCAACTTAATTAATTATTTAACTGTAGCGCTTTCAGGACTTGTCCCATCAGTTTTGAATCCTGCCGATGATGGGACAAGTCCTGAAAGTGCTACAGTTAAATAATTAATTAAGTTGAGGAGACAGACCTTTCAGGTGAATATTCCATAATTTTATATTTCAATTTTGAATAATACCTCAACGTAACACATCGTGAATCCTATAAAAGTTGAATAACTTAAATATCAAGAATCAGGATTTAGAGACTGACCATATAGTTGATTTCTCAAGATGGAGATGGAATAATAATACTTCTACATTATACAGAGGATTGGTCCACCACTGTGATCTCGAGGTAGTGTGCTGCCTTGTCACACAGCAGACCTGGGTTTGGTCCTCAGTCAGGACAAGTTTCCTGGGTGATGGTTTTTTTCGGAGTTTTTTCTCACCTGTAAGACAAACATCAGGAAACTTGAAGGCCAAAATGGTCCCCGAACATCATCTGGCCATCATCATCATCATTAACATATTCATTAAATTTAGGATTAAGGACTCTCCTGGCACATCATTACCATCATCGCCTATCATATAACATCTGGACAGCATAATTCTGCCTTCCAGGCACTCCAATCTCAGAAGTGGATTACAATACCGTCATGCCAGGAAAGAATACCAGAATGTCGAAGTGACAACATGGTGGCATTGAATAAAAAAATTACAGGGGATTGAGTGCCAGCTGCTTAGAGCTCATTGTAAATCATCTTTGGTTGCCATGACAACCTGCATCATTCTTCCCCACATATTTATTATTACCTGCCAGTGTTGTGAACATAGTATAATTCTGAACACCAAGTCTATGAATTCTGTTATTCAATGAATCATTCCCATATGTGTATTGTTGGTCCAAAATGAGTTAGACAATTAAAACAACTTACGTTCAGTTCTTTGAGCTTACCAGAAAACATTTAAATAAAGGACAATGGTTACCAAGTACATACTTAAATGGACATTGAACAAAAAGAATCTGTATGCAAGGGCCATAATTTACAGAAATTTGACTTTTAATTTTGTAATGTATTGACTTTCATTTATAAGATTAAGCCCTTCTAAACAGAAAATAATGATCTGCTTCTGATTAATGGATAAAATGTTATAATCAAAGTGAAAAACATAGAACAATTTAAGACAGAAACTTTTATATCCAGTGAATACTGTGTACAAACATCATTAGGAGTGGGGGGGGGTATAACTTCAAAATAAATTAAAATATCACTGTAGTGGCAGGAATTTTCTATTTTTTCATAACAAAACTTGGTATATGCCATTGAAATTAAATCTTCTTCTTCTTCATGGTTTAGGCTTATTACTAGCCTGTTCTGGCTCCAAATTGCTGCTCTTTCCATCTTTTCTTTGGTCTTCCCAAGCTTCTTCTTCCTCTTGGTGAATAGTTGTATGCTGCTTTTGGTATTCTATTCTCAGTCATCCTTGCCAAATGTTCATTCCAGTTTGTTCTGTATTTCTCTATTGTTGAGTTTAATTCTTCTATTTTATAGTTGTTGTATAAATAACAAAATAAATAAGTTTAATTTCATAACAGTTACACTAAAAAGAACTTTGAAAAATAAAGCCAGGAAAGACTCTATAATGAAATTATACAAGCCAATGGCAGTGCCTATTATTACTTACTGTCCATGTTTCAGACTCTGGACCCACAGCTTAAAGTCCCTCCCAGAGGACTTGCTCCTTGGATTTTTCCATCCTAAAAAATCCATCAACCCCGGCCAGGTTTGAACTTGCGACCCTCGGGACCAGAGGCAAAGAACATAAGCATTAGCCCACAATGGCCGACATATGTTGTTGTTGTTTTCAAATGCTGGGCCTTGGCACCGAAGGCATTAGCATTCTTGCTCTCCAATATTTCTCTATGGTGGATCCAACAGGTAATACTTCACAGGTTTGTAGGTGTTCTTCATTCATTTCTTCGTCTTTATTGCATAGAGGACAATTTGGATTCATGTAGATTCCTATTTTATATAAATGTTTGGCCAAATAGTCATGTTCTGTAAGCAGTCTACATTTTGCTACTGTATTTTTACGTGGAATTTCTGGAATAATATCTGGCTTCTTTACTAAAATATTCCATTTTTTGTCTTTGGTTTTATTACATAGGTCTTGGTTTTGTTTGATTTTATATTTGTTTTTAATTATTCTTTTTATGGATGTGAAAGGTAAGCTTTTAGTAGTATTCTGAATTAAATTGGAGCCTTTTTTGGCAAGACATATTATATTGTTTAATTAACAGAAGAAAAACATATTCCGCAAACCACCAAAAGTGGACCATAAATTTGATTTTCTGAGAAATTTGCTTAGTTTATGCAATTTATGCATGACAGGCTTTTTATTTTCATAATCATCACTTACCTCAGACTAACTACTTCCTCAAACTCTCATAATAAATACTGTAAAATACAGCCAGATTTTCATCTGACAATATCTTGATTTGCTTTCCACAACTTGTGTCAAATTCCAAGATTTAATGAAGCACCAGACCTTGTTACCATTGCAAGGGCATTTAAATTGCATTTAACTTTTTTCTTGAAAATCATTTGAAATCTGGAGGATATTCTCTGGAATAAAAAGGATAAGGTCAGGAAATTTGTTATGCAAGGAATGAGATAGATAGATGGTATTTTTATTTTACAACACATTGGAATTACAACGTATATAAGAGAAAAATTTGCATCTAAATCGTAACTCGTCTCGGTAGCTCAGTTGGTAGAGCACTTGGCCCGGAAAGCCAAGGGTCCCGGGTTCGAGTCTCGGTCTAGGCGAAAATTTTTCTCTTCAAATATACCTTTTTAACAACTCAAGTTAAATTTGAACATGGCAATTTTCCTCAGAGGTCTCTTATTTCAGGCTCGAGATTCTTTTAAGTGTTGTAAAATTACAACACAGGCCACACTTAGGACTGTTCATGTATGAAGAACATCTGTAGCAGTAAGAATAATTCAAATAAAAATATTTATTGGTAAGGTCTTGATTTGCGTGGTTTTACTTCTCTTCTGAAGGAAGCCACAGAATTTTTATGTCTTCAAAAATCCATCGGCGCTGACTGGGAGGAGACATGGTAATCAGTAGTCCACGAGGATTAAGTGGGCAGAAAGAGTTGAAAGAAGCATTGTATAACATAAAAAAACTGGACTGCATGGCATGACAAGCCAGAAGGCTACTGGTCTACCATCCAGCTGCTGGTCTCACCTTCACATGTGCCATTTACAGAGGTGTCCAACAACAAGTTGGAGTCATGACTGAAGAGGGATGAAAAGTCGTCTGAAACCAATGGTCTCAAAAAAATTGAATTTGTATGAGGTGAGTTATTAAAAATATGTTCTCCATTCACTATTAATGATACAACCTCATAATGTTTACTTCCCAACATTAATTTAAATATATGAACCTATACTTATTTTAGGAATTCTCACTATGAGATATATTCATTAAGGTAGAATTTTTTATCACTCACCTCATATTGTTCTTCTTATTTGACTATAAACTAGTTTCGGAACATAGTTTCTGTTCCATCCTCAGTATTGTCACGACCGTTGATCTGTTGTCTTGAAGAGCTGTCCTTCACTCCTTCCATTGGCTGACTGAAAAACCTCAAAACCAGGTCATTCTTACCGGGAATTTCAAAGTTCATCAATTTCTTCTTTTCGCTCTTTTGAATGTAAATCTTTTCCCAAACAGTAAGTTCTTTTGGTTTTTCTATTTGTTCTAATAATTTAGCTTTTTTCTCGATAAGATGTTTTTCAGACCATGCAGTGGCTTTTTCAGTCAGCCAATGGAAGGAGCGAAGGACAGCTCTTCAAGACGACAGAACAACGGTTGTGACGATACTAAGGATTGAACAGAAACTATGTTCCAAAACTAGTTTATAGTCAAATAAGAAGAACAATATGAGGTGAGTGATAAAAAATTCTACCTTAACTTTATGATCCTATGTTATTTAATTGATGTGCTCCCAACTGTAATTCAACCTCTGAGATTACCAAAAGTATTAATCGTTCAAATATTAACAAGTTAATTTGTTCAGCCATGATCCATACGTACAATCATTAAGATATTTAATAAAGTAAGGTAAAGGATCTCCATATCCTAGAAGACTATTGGAGTACAAAGAAGCTAAGGCTTCTATTTGTGCAGTCAATTGACATGAGATATCAACCAGGTTATCAGCCCTGCATTATGGCCACTTCAATCCAGAACATGCAGCTGATGCTCATTTCTGTTAGAGGTTGAGTTGACCCCAAGCCCAAAAATTTTAGGTTAGATTAAAAATTTCAAATTCACCTGTCGCCTTCTGTCTTGTAAAGTATTGCTTTACCCAACTATGCTAAAGTGTGCCTCTTGTTTATAGTTGTTATGGAAACAATGAAAAATTGTAAAACTATGGTCATGGTTAAGATTTTGTTTCTGCAGTCGACTGATTGGTATTAATGGATTTTTACAGCAATAAAAAAAATTATTTATAAATTTGGTAATTCAAACAGGAAAACTGAATTTGGTGTTGTGTAATAATAAATAATGCTAGTGAGTAGATTATTGTAAAATGTAAAAACATATATTTACTTGTAACAGATTATTATAAATATATACTTGTACATTATTAAAAAGTACCTTATATTTCCGAATGTACCTTTAATTGAATTACTGGATCTGCAAAATCGAGGTGCCCCTTATTTTCGTATGTGCATTACATTCACATATAAATAATAAAATTTTAGGTTATGGAACAAAAACATATCACATATACTACAACTGATATTATAGGGAAATGGATATTTTTTTATTAATTATCATAAGTATTCAAACTATCGACTATTCATACAACAAAATTAATAATTTTGAAGGTATTTTTCTTTTTTATTATTAGCTACGGGTATACTGGTAATGTAATTCTTATTGTTCTGAGGAAGTGCTTCTGACAATGCTCGCTTGGTAGAGACTCTAAAAAGCAGTATAGCTAACAGAAGCCAGAACATTAAATTTGTTGTGATATATGGGACATAGTTTCACGATCTGATCATAGCTTTTTGTTTTTTGTTGTACATCTCTGATTTTGAGGTTAACCTTATATTTGATTTTTTTTTACGCCTTTAATTTGAAGTGCACCTTACATTCACATGTACCTTACATTCAGACATATACGGTACTGGTATATCTATTGATTTATAAAAATTCCAATGTTGATGTCTGTATCATTCAGTAGATTAATCAGAAAGCTTAAATGAAACATCATAAAATATGCTGCGACTAATCTAATAGTCTCTCATTCTCTCTCTGTATTTCTGTTATATATGTGGGTCCGTTGGCTCTAATTTCACCAATTTTTCACTCAGTTCCCAGAGTTTCTTACCGAGTGCAGGATCCTGTACTCCACTAGACAGACCATGCTCCTGTAACAGAGAATTCCAATATTATATAAAAAAAATGTTTATAATCTATAAAAAATTCATGAGAAATGATATTATGAGGTAAATATCAATAGAACATGAGATTTTTGAGACCACTTTTTGGATTCACAAGGTTAAATCATCAAAGAAATATTGATACCAGTATAAAAAAAAAATTGAAAGTTGAAAATATATTAAATAATATAACAAAATATCAACAAAATTGGAAACAACATGTTTTGAGGATGGAACAGAGAAGATTGCCCAAACTATCTCTACACTATCAAGCACAGGAAAGAGACATTTGGGAAGGCCAAGGCATAGATGGATTCACCAAGATCACCTTGAATAAGCTATAGGCGACAGATCCTACTATAATGTTCATCATGATGATTATGATTAATAGAATACAAATATGGACTGGAAACTTTACCACCTCACCTCATAAAATATGTTCCTCTGACCTGGACATGTTTTGGAAATCATCATCCCCATTTTCAACTAAATTCCAACTTTTAGAAATGAGTCATTAATGCCAGTATTTCTCGTGACACCTCATGGTGATTGAATGAATTTTAAGACCAAATCTTGCTTGCTGGGAACTTCAAAATTCATATTTCAGAACCATTAATTCTGAAGTTCCCAGTGAGAAAGATTTCATCTCAAAGCTCATTCAACTCCCACCACATGGCACAAGAAAAGCTAGCAATAATGACTCATTTCAAACAATCAGAATTTATTAATAAATTACAATAGGAAGTAACATTATGAGGTTCTTCTTAATAAATAAAGTGAATCTGGAGTCACCTTATCTCATAACTTGTGTTCTACTTGAACATGTTACGGTATATCATATATACTATTGTCAGCTTTTCCAGATGGTTGAATTTTACGTTGTCGACCCAGGATGTTGGCTCCCACTCCAACTGAAGAACTTGTAAATAATTTTTTTTTTAAATTCCCGAGGGAAAAGATTTGATTTACAAATTCTTTGGTCAGCCAAAATATGGAATGGGAACCAACATCCAGGGCCAACAATGTAAAAATTCAACAGCTGACAATGGTATACAAGACATACCAAAACATATTCAAATAGAACACAACAAGAACCCGGAATCACTCAACATCAGAACACAACAAGTTATGAGGTAAGATGACTCCAGATTCACCCTATTTATTTGTCAAAATTTAATAAAATGAGGAATATGATCTCCAAAACTTGTCCATACGAGAGAATCATATTTTATAAGGAGGGGTAATAAAGTTTCTGATTCATATTTTTATTCAATCTAAGGTCATATCACAATTTGGGAAATGATATTCATTCAGAAGAATAAATATCAATCTATGAATTTCGATATTCCGGTGGATAAAAATTTAATTATAAAGTTTATAATCCCAACGAAAGATGGCAGCACAAGAGGTGATATCACTAAAGAAATCAACAATCATGGAATTTCATCAGTGGAAGCCATGACTGAAGAAGGACATGATATTGTCTGAAACTGTCGGTATCAAAGAAGTTTGAAAATGTATGAGGTGAGTCGATTAAAATATGTTCTCCACTCACTATTAATCATATCACATCTATTTATTTCATTTTTTACAATACTATGAAGTGGTAAATATGTTTAAATGAGTCCTGGTAATTAAATTCCAACCCAGCATTTGGCTTGACAACTGAGGAAAACTAGGAAAAATCTCAGTCAATTTGGTTGGCATTGGATTTTGAATCTGGAACCTCCAGAATACGGGTCTCAAATGTTACTGTTAGAGCCAACTTTCTTGGTTAATCATCTTAAATTATTTATTGAAGTATTGTTAGGTCATGCCCTGGTGATAGCTATATATAACTCACTAATATGAAAAGACCGCAATTCAAAATTTTTCTGATTTTGTTTTATTCCTTTAAACTATAGTTGATACAGTCACACATCTTCCCTCATCATTAGAAATAGCTCAATTCTAACAGCAACTTCATTAAATTAGACATAGAAAACTGATTCAATTCAGTGAGGAGATGGATAAAAGAGAAAAAAAACTTCCGTAAAATTTAGTTTTCTGGAATTGGGATATTGGATAATTCATAAACTCAGGGGTCCTCATCTAGGGGATATGTGGATGGTGACCACAAGGTGCCCAAGCTGTGCAAAACATTTCTTCCACTTACTTGTGTTTTGCACTCTTTTAACTTTACTATCTAATCTCTCTTGGTTAACTCTTGTTTTTTTGACGCCAATGCTATTAGGGCATCCGAGGGCTAGGGAGTCTTTCCTTTCTTCCATTTCTTCTTTCCTTTATTTTCTTTTCTTCTCCAGAAAAGCCTGACCAGAGGCTATAAGATGGCAGCCCATCACTGGTCTTGCCTTCCTTTGGCCAGCAACCAATCGAAGAGACTATTATTATGCTTTCAAGTCTTATACGAGAATTTCCCTCAAACGCTGGAGGGAAAATTTTCTATAGGATTGTAACAGGCCTTGGCCTAATACTTGGAAGGAAGAAGAAGAAGATAAATATTGTTACGCATTATATAGCGACGTTTGAATTGCGTTAGCAGGATAAAAGTGGTGGTTTTGCATTGGTCAGAGTGGATTTGCGAGTAGCCCAATCGCGAGTCAAAAGGCCCGCATAAGCATCGAAATGTCTAGGCCCTCAGTCTAGATGTCTCCATCGACATCTCCCTCACCTTTCAGGAAAGATAGGTGACCAGAGGCTTCTATGGTTCAAAGCATCTTGAACCTAAGTCTAGAAAGTTCCTCGTGCCTATAAAATGAGTGAAGGCAAGACACCAAGTTAGTCTTGGTTTGACAGCAATAGGAGTTTAGTCTTGGCTTGACGGCAATAGCAGTGTCTTGTGCTGTGTACAAGAAATTGTGGTGAACAGATTGTCAGTGACTGTGAAAATAATTGAACTGAGATAAACATTGCAAGAAGATTATGAGTGAAAATTGTGATTAAAAGTTTACTGATAATTTGTGGAAGGAAATTAAGAGCCGCATGCAAATACATTAGTCTCTGGTGAGCTGAGTTTTCTGTGAGAACACGCAAAGTTCAAATTAGCGAGTCGCTCAATGGTCATGCATGAAAGTATTTTTTTTTGTAATATTGGCAAGAAATTACCCAGAATTCTCAGCGATAAAACCACTTTGTTACAATAGGACAGTTAAGCCCCGCCGTAACGTAGCGTAAAAGATCTCTATAGTTTAAGTGGTCTTTGGCCCGAGCGGTTGGCCTTGGCTTTGGAGTTAAAAAACACAGTAAACCATAAAATAACATTATTTATTAGAATAAAACCAAACATAGAGAAATATTAAAACCAAAACATATAAAACACTTATTAAAATCAGCTAAAATCGCCATATTGAAAAGCGTCAAAAATACTAAAACTGATAAAATTCAGAGAGAGAAAACAATCATTTAAAAGAATCAACTTTGGTCATTATTCTAAGTTCTTTGGACCATTTGGTAATTTAATTAAATTTATGAATGTAAAATGACCATTTAAAAGAACGATAAAAAAGATAAAAGATTCATATTACCATGTAGAGCTGCTCTCGTCCGCAGGGGGAACTGAACCCTTCGGTCCCCCCACACTGTTCTGAATTCGTTAGAAAAATCGCGAATATTTATAAAATAAATTTTAAGTTTCTAATCGGGGGAAACTTGGGTGGAAAGTTAGTTTTTTCCTTCAATACATGTGGGGTTTTTTCATCGGTTTTCACTTATAACTTTCACATGATCTAGTTCAAAACCTTCATCTATGTCAAAATGGAAAACTCTGTTCCACTTTCACTTCTTGCAGCTCTATCTAATGTGGTCATCTCTGATCTTCCTGAACTAAATAATGTCGATATGACTTTACATCCTGGAATTTTGTGACATGGTTTTGATCCAGGATATGATGCATCATAGGATTGAAAAAGAAGCAAAACTTTTAAAACATCTATCAAAACCTTTGGATTTAACAGTTTGGGAAAAAATATATATTCAAAAAAACCATACTAGAACTATGAACTTTGAGATTCCGGAAGAACCAAGCTTGATTACAAAGTTCTTCAAAAATACAACAGATAGCAGTTTAGGAAATGATTCATTCAAAATAACACCAGATGGCAGTTTGAAGAGGAATTCCTTCAAAAGAACACCAGATGGCAGTCTAGATAATTACCGGCAAAAAGGAGAAAAAATTGACAGTCGTGAAAACAGCTGACGATGACGACAAAGTGTCGCCGATACTGCAGTGCTGTGTTTAAAGAAACATAGATGTATGAGGTAAGAAAAAATCACGATTCATTTAATTATTATTATAGATTTTACTCGCTTTTTTATATTTAAAAGGTCCTTTGAAAAAAGACTAAATTGTATTTCAATGCGGTTATTTATTTCCTAATTTCTGTTATAATAAAAACAAATACATATGTATATATTTAATTAATGTTGGGAAGTAAACATTATGAGGTATAATCATTAATCCGACTGATCAGTCGGAGTTATGGCTGACGATGAACATGATTATGTTTGAAATCGCGATATCATGGAAGCATGAATCCTATGAGGTGAGTTGTTTAAACAATATGTTCTCCGATGAATTTTAACATATGTATATCCTTTATTGGTTTTTTATAGTATTTTATTATTATGGCAGTTAGGCCCTAGTGTAGGCGTAACACACTTCCATTATTTTTGTCTGCTAGAGGAATGCATTTACGCTTGCGTCCCGCAAATAAAACTGTATACGACGTCTGCATCGCGCGATATTATGCCTATTCTCCTATTCTCCCAGTTGAATTCTTTGGTAGACTCTATCAAATTCCTCTTCTTCGCATATACCGAAAACATGATCGAAGTCTCCAAGGTCCAACATCTTGGATAAAGCAGCAAGGCAGGCAGCAAGGTTTCAAGTACATCGGTTCCCATCGGGTTGCTCACGATTCATTCTCTGCAAAGACACCTTGCCAGGTAGCTTACGGAATTTCAACAATTATTATTGTATGAACAGATTCTTGAGTACGCGAAACATATTTGGATGCAACTTTCTCAGCAGAGTACATGTTGAGAACGACTTTTACGGTCTAATGCGTTCATAGATACGAGCCTAAGTGTTTTGTGAGATTTTAATGTCTGTGTGTTCATTTACACCGAAATAATGCAAGAAAAAATCCTGGTCATCTGTGATAATATATAATATACTTCGTGGGAAGTAATCTTAAGTTGGTATTTTTGCTGTAATAAGAGTCAGTTTGAGTATAATAGCCATATTCAATGCAAGTTTGTAATTTAAATCAAAATGGTGACATTTGTGCATAGATTAATCTCAGAAGAATTGCAGACACACAAAGTGGACAAGAGACATTTTGAAAATGAGATCAAATTCAATCTACTGCCAAAAAAAAAAAGAAATGTTCTGGCATACCACAGCATTAAAGTATTTCCTGTATAACAAATAGGGAGTTCAGTCATCCATTTAATTTCATTTAATGTTCGTCTGTTCCTGTGATGGTGCAATAGACTAAAGGGTCGCATGTTTGGACGCATTAGACAGTAAAATGCCTTCTCTGCTGAGCAAGTTGTATGCTAATACGATTTTGCTTACTCAGAAATCTGTTCATGCGATAATAATTGGTTAAATTTGTAAGCTACCTGCGGAGGTAGCTTAAATGAGCAACTCAAATTAAAATCCCGAAGGGAACCGAACGGGAACCGATGGTAATCGATGTACTTTGCTGCTTTATCCAACATTTATCCAAGATGTCGGACCTTGAAGACTTCGATCATGTTTTCGGTATACACGGAGAAGAGGAATTTGATAGAGTCTACCAAAGAATTCAACTGGAAGAACAGGAGAATCGGCGTAATATTGCGTGTCGCAGACGTGTTTGTATACGGTATTATTTGCGGGATGCAAGCATAAATGCATTCCTCTATAGCAGACGAAAATAACGGAAGTGGTTTTATCGCTGAGAATTCTGGGTAATTCGTTGCCAATATTACGAAAACGTCGACTCTCGTACATGACCGATAAGTCGGCCGTTAATTCGTTCTCAGCAATTGCTCACGGTGAATCAGCTCACTAGTGATTGGAAGTAATTTGAGTAGAGAGTAATGTTCTAACATACGACCCTAAGTCAGCCCACATCCATGTATATCACAGACCTCGAATAATAGGGACTTCACCTCATCTCATCCGTCATTTTGACATTATGCTGGACACACGTAAGAGAGATAATATATTATTTTATATACAAATGACACACACCCTGCAATCAAGGAAGTATTTTCCAGTAACTCCCTCCACTTCTTCAGACGTTGCCAAGTACAATGTGGTCTGGGCTCCTTGCACAGGCGTCTGCAAGAAAAAAATGTAATTAACTTTAATTAATCAAACACTGGGAATGTAACAAAATACAAATTATATAAGTTTAACTCTGGGTATGTAGAGAGAAACAGAACTCTACTGTCAAAATTTCACAGCTTCAGTGGTGTTTACTGAGTGTTTTGATGTAAGGAACCCATGGTCTCTGTAGACATTACAGAGTAAAATGTGTAAGACATGTAGCATGTCCTTTGGACTCTGATTAGATGGGTTTTGATAGAAAAATTAACAAAATGAATCAACTAATCACTGCCTGGATATTTGATAAGAACAATAGTGATACTTTATTTTTTCCAAGGCAGGAGGAATCTGTGTAATGGCTGAATAGACTGGCAAGAGGAATGGCATCATGCATTGTTAACAAAGAACTAATGATATAATTCAGAGATAAGATTTAAATTAAACCTCATGGTGATTTTTCCTATAAAAGTTCGATAATCCAGAGATACTGAAACATTTTCTCAAGAATTCTAATAAAATATGAGGTAAGATGCACTGACTCAATTAAAATTTATGAGAATAATATATTAGTATTATGTCCACCACTGCGGTTCCAAGGTAGAATGCTGCCTTGTCACTCAGCGGGCCCGGGTTCAATCCCCAGTCGGGACAGTTTTTCTGGGTGAGGTTTTTATCGGGGTTTTTCCTCACCTGTAAGACAAATGTCAGGAAAACTTTAAGGCCCAAATTGTACCCGAAATCATATGGCCATCGCAATCATCATCATTCATATTCATCCTGGATGAAGCACTCTCCTGGCGCACCACTATCATCATCATCACCCATCATTTCATCGGGGCAACGTAATCTTGCCTTCCAGGCGTCCCAACCTCAGAAGTGGGTTACAAGTATGCCATGCCAGGAGAGAACACCAGGAAAGTCAAAAGACAACCTGGGGCATTTGCAAAAAAAAAACACTATTATAGTCAATAATCTTACCTTGAAGAAACCTTTAACAATTAACTTTAGTGGCAGATTTAATGGAAACGGAACATTTCTCCAAATTCCTGAGTCAATCATACCAGGATGTAGACAGTTAACAGTTACACCTAGAAACCAAACAATTCAGAATTACAATATTTTAAAAGATTTAATCATAAAAAAAACTATAGTACCTCAGCTCCGAAGAGCATGGGTTGACTGAAATAGATACTGTCACTGACTAGGGAGTCAGATGGTTAGCATAATATAATCCCTCAATCTTAGTTTCAGTTTTCTTAACCTGATTTTGGTACTTCATTAACAAATAGTTACTTAGTATTGTCCTAATGAGACTGAATGCACAATGATCCAGATCCTATATACTGAAAGAAAAATTTATATAATACAGCTGAGAATCGAACCCAGGGCTCTTGGAATGCTACTAATGCTAGTAAACATGCTAATCATTAGATGGCAATCTTTAACCACACAAACAACCACACACACACACACACACATATATATATACACTAGCATCTTGTGATATAAAATTTGACCAGGGCTGACAAAGAATGTGGAAGAAGTCATGCAGTGAAACAGGTTGCTGTGAGATTACAGAACTAGTCCCTGCTAGAGATTAATACAGTGTTATACATCATTTTTCTCAGTCAAGTTGCCATGGCAATACTGCTAAGCTATGCCTATTCAAGTGACTAGCCACAGTCAGAAATATAGCAACATATTATCCTAAATTTCTTTATAGCAGGCTGCAAATGACGTCAATCTTCTACTACTTCTTCTTCTTCCATACAAGTGTTAGGCCAAATGGTCTGTTATGATCTCATAAAGGCTGAATTTTCCTTCCACTGCTTTTGGGACCTCCCAGAGATCTCTTCCCATGAGATTTGGTAGTGAAGCATAGCTTTTGGAATTCTGGAGAATCTCATCTGCCATAAATGGCTCATCCAATTGTTTTGATAATTCTATATAAAATGAGTCCACCACTGTGGTCTCGAGGTAGCGTACTGCCTTGTCACGCAGCGGACTCGGGTTCAATCCCCGGTTGGGGCAGTTTTTCTGGGTGAGGTTTTTATCGGGGTTTTTCCTTACCTGTAAGATAAATTTCAGGAAAACTTTAAGGCCCAAACGGTCCCCGAAATCATATGGCCATCATGATCATCCTTATGATGATCATCATCATCCTTCACTGGTGTGGAAAGCAATGGGAAGCTACCACACCTATAATTCCCTCGTAAAGCTGCAAGCATAGCATGACCTGCCTTCGGGCAGAATTACTATGGATGGATGGATGGATATAAAATGAAGCACTGGTTTCAGACCAAGTTTTTTCATGATTTCATCATTACATTTATGATCCCATTTCGTATATCCTGCAGCACATCTCATAAATCTCATTTCATTAACTGTTATTCTGCTTTCCTCCTTCGTCTATGCCTTCCTACAATAACACAGAACAGGTCTTGCCAAGGTCTTATATAAGTGTAATCTTGTCTTTTCTGTACAAGGGATGATTTCATTATTTCTTCTTCTTCTTCCTTCCAAGTATTAGGCCAGGGCCTGTTACGATCCTATAGAAAATTTTCCCTCCAGCGTTTCATAGGACGGCCCAGTGATCTTCGTCCTCTTGGTATATAATTATAAACAGCTTTGGGATCCGATTTGAACTCATTCTTTCAAGATGGTGTTTCCAATTTAGTTGGTACTGTTTAATATATTCCAAAATTGGTGTAGTCTTCAATTCTTTTAAGATGTCGGTGTTCCTTTTCCGATCCCGTCTGGTGTAACCCACTGTTCTGCGCATGAATCTCATTTCACAAGCCGTTATTCTGCTTTCATGCTGTCTTTTTAGTGTCCATGCTTCACTACCATAGGTCAACACTGGTGTAGCCAAAGTGTTATATAAACGTAATCTGGTGTTTTTTTGTACAAGGGATGGTTTCATAACTTGATTAATAATTCCTAAACTTTTATTATAACTAGTCATTTTTTCAGGGATATCTTTTTCATCCCAGATAGAGAGATAATATCCAAGGTATTTAAATTGATTAGATCTCTCTAAAATTTTATTCTGGAGACAGATTTTACTTTGTATGGGGTCCTTCCCATGAAATGCCATAATTTTAGTTTTGTTAATTGATATATTTTGTTAATTATTCTCACAGTTTTGGAGTATTTTACAATTTAGTTTCCTATATCCGTATCATTATTATATGTTAACCCATTGAATACACGTTTAAAGCGGCAGGTAAGTTCACCGGAAACCCATTTAAATCTCCCCAGCGCTAATCTGGCTGCATTGGATTTTAAATCTGAATACCCAGACCATGCATACTGCGTTCTATCACAAATGGATTTCAGATAGTTTGTTTACCCCTGTTTTTTCTTTTAGTATTTTGTACTTATATGAATAGGAAAGGAATGTGGCCTGTGTACAACCCTCTTTCTTGCAATCTAACCGTTATCTATTGTTAGTTTGAAGGCTGTGAAAGTTGACTAATATTTCAAAAACCATATTTTACTAACATTTCTCAGTCATTATATTTAAAGTAAACACGAATCACATGTTCTAACAGAACGGTAAAAAATAACAAAAATATGTAATACTGCATATTATAAAAATAAATTAAACTAAACATATAAAAGCATAGGCCTATACATTATCAAATCATAGAAAGTTCTTGCTATATATCTTCTCAAATTATTGATAATGTAAAAAGCAATTTTTCTATAGCAATTTACAAATCTCATTATTACTGGAAAACAAAGCCACAACCTTGTCATGTCGATCTTCTCCTCCCATACCTTTATTGTATTCTAGAATACATTTAGCCTTTATGATTTTTTCTTCTTGTTCTCCGCCTTTATTCTTCCGTAGCTTCTTACTGGTGTCAGTAATGTCGGCATTTTCGTGTTTGGATGATAATAAATAAATGTCTTTCCTATCTTTCCACTTCTATGTTAGAAGTATCCAACTAGATGATGTTAGTTTTCCTTTTTTTTTCCTTTCCAATTTGATGTTCCCTAAATCCATAGGCATATTTCTTCTGTTAGATTTTACTGTCCCTAATATATCTCTCGTCTACTCAGCTCTAAAAATAAATTAGGAGAACACAATTATAATGTGTAACCTTTCTCTACGAACGGGTTTGCTAATTCTAAGACTACATTCTCATTTGCTGTAAAATCTGCATTTTCATGTGCATCTGGTCCAGTGTTTATTTGAATCATATCCTGAAGAGTACAATTTCTAATATGTTATTCCAAATCGTGCCGTTTATTCCGTTTAGAGAGTTTGAACTGAACGTGTTTCTAAAAAAGTTAAATTTACAACCATGATATTCGAAAAAAAAACATCGAAACTACATATATATTTTACCGTAATAAATACCTAAAATATATTATTCTATAAATTATATCCATAATAAACTCTACAATATACTAGGACTATATATACGCTTTATATAAACCAGCAACAAATTTTACAGATGGCGAACATGAATTTTTAATCAGTAAAGGTAGAGCCAACTTCTTATAGTGTCGGGTTTTAACACAATAACGAGTGTAGGTCGTGCTTGAGCTGTTTGGACTTTCTAGCTACTCACGAGGGAGACTCGTTAAAAGTCTCCAATGGGTTAACTTATTACCAAGATGTGTGAAATCATTCAATTAACCCCTCTGGCTATCAACCCATTGGGCGTTTTTATTATTTGCTTTCAACTTTCATAAAAATAACATCAATAACAGTATAATGTAATATTAGCTTTCCATCCATCCATAGTAATTCTGCCCAAGGGCAGGTCTTTCACTGCAATCATAGCATTTTCATGCTATGCTTTGCAGCTTTACTAGGGAGTTATGGGTGTGGTAGCTTTCTCGTTGCTTTCCACACCGGTGAAGGATGATGATGATGATAATAATAAGGATCATGATGATGGCTGGATGATTTTCGGGGACCGTTGGGCCCTAAGCTTCCTGATATTTGTCTTACAGGTGAGGAAAAACCCCGAAAAGAACCTCACCCAGGAGCCTGTCCCAAACGGGAATCGAACCCAGGCCTGCTGTGTGACAAGGCAGCACGCTACGTCGAGACCACAGCGGTGGAGCTTTAATATTATAATAATTGTGTTTATCAGTCCATTCCACTAAATCCAAAATAAACAAAACTGTCCTGAGGCCTGTTTTGTATGGAAGTGAAACTTGGCCATTAACTAAAAATGACACAAATAAATTAAAAGTCTTTGAAAGAAAGATTCTAAGGAAAATCTATGAATCAAAAAATGAAAATGGTAAATGGTATAGTAGATATAATCATGAATTATATGACTTATATGGTGATACTGACATAGTGAGAATAATAAAATCTTCAAGTTTGAGATGGCTGGGTCATCTACATCGATTGAAAGAAACAGACATTGCCCATAGAGTCACATTCTCTAAAATAGAGGGAAAAATAAAAGTTGGAAGACCTAAATGAGGGAAATTTTGAGGAAGTGGCTGAATTCAAATACCTAGGAACAATAATCACAAATAGGAATGAGCTGCACAAAGAAATTAAACATAGGCTCAATTCTGGAAATGCGTGCTATTATGCATTGCAGAGACTATTGATGTCCCAACTCCTTTCAAAAAACGTTAAACTGAAAATATATAAAACTATTATTCTACCAGTTATATTATATGGGTGCGAAACATGGACTCTTACTTTAAGGGAGGAAAGGAGATTACAAGTATTTGAGAATAAAGTACTTGGGAAAATTTTTGGACCAAAGAGAGATGAACATACAGGTGAATGGAGAAGACTACATAACAATGAACTACATGGTTTTTATAGGAAGCCAGATATAATAAGAACTGTTAAGTCTCGTAGACTGCGATGGGCTGGACATGTTGCACGTATGGGGAGTGAAAGACTTCCATGGAGGCTTCTTGTAGGAAAGCCAGAAGGAAAACGCCCAGTTGGTAGACCAAGAATGAGGTGGGAGAATAACATTAACTATGATTTGAGGGAAGTAGATTATACAGGGAATGATTGGAAAGCATTAGCTCAGGATAGGGATATATGGAGAGCTTATGTCCGCGCGGCCATGAACCTACGGGTTCGATAGTGCCAGTGAGTAAGTAAGTAAGTAGACAGCATGGAACAGGATCTGAAGGTTATGGGAGTCCAGGGATGGAAAAGGAAGGCAGAAGATAGAAATGGATGGAGGCGCATAGTTGAGGTGATTGAGGTTGTAGCACCAAACAGGATGATGATGAGTCTTGAACATGGAGCAGCTAGTCAGAAGACAGGCATGCTACCACATGTAGTTGAATAGATGAGAATAGTGTTATTCTCCCTGTTTAGTATCCATCCATAGTAATTCTGCCCGAAGGCAGGTCCTTCACTGCAATCATAGCATTTTCATGCTATGCTTGCAGCTTTACTAGGGAATTGTAGGTGTGGTAGCTTCCCGTTGCTTTCCACACCAGTGAAGGATGATGATGATGATGGCCATATGATTTCGGGGACCGTTTGGGCATTAAAGTTTTCCTGACATTTGTCTTATAGGTGAGGAAAAACCCCGATAAAAACCTCACCAAGAAAAACTGCCCCGACCGGGTATCGAACCCAGGCCTGCTGCGTGACAAGGCAGCACACTACCTCGAGACCACAGTGGTGGACTGTTTAGTATAATATATCATTAAAATATTCCTATTATCACACTGATATGAATGATCCCACTCTTGTAAAAGAACAAACTATGTTATGAAATGCAGAGATTGTGACAAAATTTACATAGGAAAATCAAAAAGAAATTTGAAAACAAGGGTGAAAGAACATCTTAGAAATGTCAATAATGGTGAAGTGGAAAAGTCAGCAGTAGCTGCTCATGCTTGGTCTGAAAAAATCTAATTGAATCAAAAGCCAGTCTAATTTAACAAATAGAAAAACAAAAAGAACTCACGGTTTGAGAAAAAATCCACATTCAAAAAAAAAACTTATGAACTATGAAATTCCCACGGATTCTGACTGGATCTGGAGGTTTATCAGTCCACCAACAGAGGAAAGAAGAAGTAGTTCTTCTGATCGACATAACATCAGTCAACGAGAAAGTACTGAAGATGAAGCCACCAAGGCTTTGAAACCGCGGTCTACATAGAAGACTGGATATGAGGTGAGGTATGAAGCATTTTAATTTAATCTTAAACTATGTTAACTTGAAAATTTTGATGGAATTCACTTACCTGATCCTTCCAATTTCCTGGCAAGTTCAAGGGAAAATACAGTATTGGCATATTTAGACACATAATACAAGTAAGCAGGAAATCCATTCACAGGGTTTATGTTGTTCAGATTGAGAGAAGCCAGACGGTACAGCTCTGATCCCACTATTACAATCCGACTTGGTGCAGAACGTTTCAATAAATCTTCAAACAGAAAAAAAAGAAAAAAAGTTAGTTAACATCAACAAGAACCAATGTATCAGTCCAGGTGAATTAGTGGTTGTTATGCTTGCCACTGATTTAAAAGTTCACAGGTTCAAACCCAGTCAGAATTGATGGATTTTTAAGGGTGTAAAAATCTTTGTCCAAATGCTATGGTCTTGGGCTGTCATTGTCTTGAATACAGAAGATCCCAAGTTAGGACAAGTTTCCTCAGTGAGATTTTTCTGGTATTTTTCCTCAACTATAAGACAAATGTTGGGAAACATTAAGGCCCAATTAGTCCCCAAATATTTGTCAATCATAATTATTCGATCATATTTGCCTTGTTCAGTATAATGGCATGACTTGTCTTAAATATTTGTAATTAAGACATTTTGTCTCTACATTCTTACCTCTTATGGTTGTTTTTGTCGAACATATGTTTCAAGGCTTCTGTAATCGCTGACAATGGGGCTCAGAAGCCTTGAAACATATGTTCGACAAAAACAACCATAGAGGTAAGAATGTACAGACAAAATGTCTTAATTATTAAACAAACCTCTTAATTTAACTTTTATAGGAATTAATCACTATGAGGTTTAATTTATGATAAAATGAAATGTTTCTTACCTCTCCTCATATGAAACTTCTAAGTAGATCGTGATTTCAAGACCATAACGGTCTCATCTTCAGTACTTTTTTGGTGGCTGATGTTATGTCGATCAGAAGAAACTCTTCTTCTTCCCTCTTCCAATCGACATAACATCAGTCGCCAAAAAAGTACTGAAGATGAGACCGTTATGGTCTCGAAATCACGATCTACTTAGAAGATTTATATGAGGAGAGGTAAGAAACATTTAATTTCACCATAAACTTCGTAATATTACTTCCTATCATATTTTAAAATAAAATAAATAAATATTTGTGTTGATTTGGAGGTGGCCTGGCATTAAACTGATCATTCATCCAAGAAATCCCTCCATGTTCCCGTATGGTAAATAAAGTATGTGTTATCCAGAGTTAAAAATCTGGGACACATTAAATTAAGGAAGAGCAAGAGTGAAAATTCTGTGTATGGCTTCCTTTGGAAATGAAGTAAAGCCATGGATCCTGGGCCATAGACTTATGACACGTAAAAGAATGCCAAACCTGAAATAAGAGGCTTCTAGGCAAACACTGTCAATTTACACCCAGTTTTGAATTGTGATGCTAGTTACCTGAGATGTTAAAGAGTTTTTAATTAAAATATTGTTAGTATATTAGAATTTCCATGTTTCGCATGGAGTGGCTTTTTGTGGCATCTGTTATGATAACCCTGTACTTTTTTCACTTGGTGAATATTCATATGCATAGATTTAATATGAAGAAATGTTTTTTGTTTTAATTTTGAAATGCCTAATGTACCATTATTGATCTTTGATACATTCTAATGCCTGCCATTATTATTCCAGACCCTGATACTCCCTCTGATACTCTGTGTGAAAATGGCAACTTGTAAAGATACTGATATTGTTAGTGATAGTGAGGGTAACAGACTCTAGACACAGTGTTTCTAATAAGAAGGCAAGTTGTTAAAAATAATGTTAACCAAAAAAAGTCACAAGAATAAAAGCTTAAATTTTTCTCACTCTGGTAACTACAGTTTTTATTAATTGTTTATAATTTAGGATTTTTTCTTTTATAAACTAATATACTTTTATTCTCTAACCATTTACTGAAAAAAAAAGTTGTTTAGGACCGCTGTAATTGGAGAAGGTGAATTTCTTTAAAGTGACAGAAAAACATTGTATTGTGAATAAATTCAGAAATAAAATAAAAAATTGTCATATATGTAAATAGAACATTATTTATTTTTAATTTAAAAGTTTGTGTATGTATGTATATGTCTAATGCCACCAGGTCGTCTTTCATGATATTTTTGGCTTTCTCCCCTGGCATTGGCAGAATTGTAATCCATTTCTTAGGTTGGAGCACCTGGAAGGCAGAGTTACGTTACCCCGAATATATGATGGGTGATAAATGATAATGAAGTCCCAGGAGAGTTCTTAACTTAAACTTAATCTAAATTTCAGTCCATGGGCAACCACAGGAATAATTCCCATTAAGAACAAATTCCTATTGTCTACCGGGAATCGAACCTGGGACCTCATAAACAGTAGCCTGTAATGCTGACCACTAGCCCATGAGGCTGGTCAGTAAGATATATATGTAATACTGATAGATCCCACACATAAGTTTTTGAGAAATGTTTTTGTAAGTAATATTATTTTAAAAAATCAGTTGATTGGATATAAAGACTTATTGCATTAATTTCATCATTATACTATGTAGCAATCTTAACTTAGGGCCACATGCAAATACATTAGTCTCTACTCAAATTACTTCCAATCACTGGTGAACGGACTCACCGTGAGCAAGTGCAAAGATCGAATTAACTACCCACAAACTGGTCATGCATGAAAGTCGTCGTTTTTGTAATATTGGCAAGAAATTACCCAGAATTCTCAGCGATAAAACCACTTCCGTTATTTTCGTCTGCTATAGAGGAATGTATTTACGCTTGCATCCTGCAAATAATACCGTATACAACGACGTCTGCATCGTCCAATATTACGCCGATTCTCCTGTTCTTCCAGTTGAATTCTTTGGTAGACTCTATCAAATTCCTCTTCTCCGCTTATACCGAAAATATGATCGAAGTCTTCAAGGTCCGACATCTTGGATAAAGCGGCAAGGTTTCAAACTACATCGGTTACAATCGGTTCCCTTCGGGATTCTCACAATAAGTTTCTATCTTAAGCTATGATCTTAAGTTACCTCATCAGGTAGCTTACGAATTTCAACAATTACTATCGTATGAATAGATTTCTGAGTAAGCAAAATCGTATTAGGATAAAACTTTCTCAGCAGAGAACGCCTTTTACAGTCTTATGCATTCAAAGATTCGACCCTAAGAACCTAAAAATCTGCTGCCTACTAATGATATTTAGGTTGTGCAAGAGTCCACTGACCCCACCCAAAATTGAACCTGCAAACTTCAAAACCAGAGGTTAGGATGTTAACCACTAATTCACCATTTTGCATTGATTGTAGGGGCATAATTTAATTAACGATTTTCAGATAATAAAAGAAATAAGGAATTAAAAAAAAAGTGTAATACCAATTAGTAAATGTGTCAATAAGAAGGGTCCAAAATGATTAGTTCCCATCGTGAGTTCCAGTCCATCTTCTGTCACTTTTGAGCCAAACATGTGAGCTGTGCCTGCATTATGTATAAGAACATCCAACTTGGTTACTGTCCGGTTGATATCAGCAGCAAATTCACGAATTGATTTCAGAGAACTCAGATCTAACTTCTTTACTAAAACATCTTCATTGCCAGTAGTCTCGATGATTTCATCTGAAATACATAAACAAATATCTTGTGTACAGTCTCTCACTAATTGGTTTTAAATGACTGCAGTATATTCATACAGATATTTTATATCAACAACAATAAACATTGCAGTTCCTACTGGTATTAAAACTTTTAGTTGATTATTAACAACATCTGTCTATGATGGCGTAAGGGCCCAAAGTTGGACTTTAGCCTCTCCTTTTGTTAGGAGTTAATATCTACTATAATTAAGTTATGTAGGTAGGAAATAACACTATGAGGTTTATTTTAATTTTGTTTAGTTGTTTCTTGACTCACCTCATACTTCTTAACTCCCAAGCAGACTCGAGTTTCTTCACTGCATTTGTGACATTCTCAATGCTGTATTACGTTCACAACTGATGTCCAACGGCCTCCTCTCCTGCAGACTGACCTCCGCGCCATCTGATGGCTGACTGACGAACTTCCAAATCAATCCCCTCTCCTTATCACCGGGTATTTCAAAATTCATAGTTGTGTTTTATTCTTGCATATGTAAATTTTTTCCCAAATTGTGAGTTTCTTCGGTTTTTCCAATTGTTGAAGTAATTTTGTTTTGGTTTCTATTCTATGTTTTTCTGACCAGGCATGTGCAGCTATTGCAGATTTTTCTGTTTCTCCATTTTAACATTTCTGAGGTGTTCCTTTAATCTTGTATTAGGAACATAGAATAGAAACCAAAACAAAATTACTTCAACAATTGGAAAAACCGAAGAAACTCACAATTTGGGAAAAAATTTACATATGCAAGAATAAAAACACAACTATGAATTTTGAAATACCCGGTGATAAGGAGAGGGGATTGATTTGGAAGTTCGTCGGTCAGCCATCAGATGGTGCGGAGGTCAGTCTGCAGGAGAGGAGGCAGTTGGACATCAGTTGTGAACATGAACAGCATTGAGAATGTCACAAATGCAGTGAAGAAACTCGAGTCTGCAAGGGAGTTAAGAAATTTGAGGTGGGTCAAGAAACAACTAAACAAAATCTATCTATAAGTTGATAAATTTGAGGTGAAACACGACTATGATTGGTTGTAAATTAAAATTCATTGAAATGTGATTGGTCATTGACTCCCATTTGGGGCATGAGTTAAACAGTCTCATAAAATCTTTCAGCACAGATTTACATCTACTCATTGTGAAGCTGGCTCAGGTATTTTATTCAAATACTGTGGAATGTGATGCATTGGACATTGTTGGGGCCAGCAGAGGAACCAGGCCTACAATTTACATTCATAAAAAGAAACATTTACTCACTTTTTACTTTATCGGCTTCTGTTATATTTCTGCATGCCAATATCACCTTGGCTCCTCTTTTTGCAAGCTCTCTTGCAGTTTCTTTACCAATACCTGAAAATAAAATTAAGTTCTATCAGAATAAAATTCTGCTCTTAAATTATACTAGACAGTTGAATACTAGCCAATTGGCTTGCATTGCTTGGGTATTTATCCTAATCTTCATGGCACAATGGGCTTAGTGATCTGGAATATTATAGATTCAATGCTATTTTCAGTTAATTTGAACTTTTTTCACTCCTTATCCTCAATGCAGTTGGGGATTAATCTGGACTTAACTTGCATTGTGGGAGTCACTATTCAACTTAATGCTCCTGAAAAATGTGGATTTGACACTAAATTATTCCGTCCACCGCTGTGGTCTCGAGGTAGCGTACTGCCTTGTCACGCAGCGGGCCCGGGTTCAATCCCTGGTCGGGACAGTTTTTCTGGTTGAGTTTTTATCCTGGTTTTTCCTCGCCTGTAAGACAAATGTCAGGAAAACTTTAAGGCCCAAACAGTCCCTAAAATCATATGCCCATCGCAATCATCATCATTCATATTCATCTTAGATTAAGCTTAGGATTAGGGAGTCTCCTGGCGCACCACTATCATCATCACCCATCATATCATCGGGGCAATGTAACCCCATCTTCCAGGTGCCCCAACCGCAGAAGTGGGTTACAAGTACGCCATGTCGGGAGAGAAACCAGGAATGTCGAAAGACAACCTGGTGCATTTGTAAAAAAAACACTAAATTATTCCTACATGTCACTTCCTCTTGCCCGTTAGGGATACTAGGGGTAAAACTTTGGCTTAAATGTCATTACATTTGTTAAGTTTTTTTGCCTTTTATCCACTTAGAATAATGATATTGAGGTAAAGCCAAAGAATTTGTCCACGTCGCAGAAATTCAATATTTTCCAGATACACCTCCTCTCTCTTTCTTCCCCTCCTCAACCTGACAGCATCAATCGTATTCTCACATCTAGAGATTCACTTGATGGTGTCACCACCCACAGTACTCCTCATCCTGTCATCCATCTGTCAGCTGACCTTAAAGTCACTAAACCATGCCCATTCATACATATCTCGGACAAATTATTTGGTTGTACTACATGGAAGTTACTGACCTGAATTTGCACCAGATATAATTACAGTTTTTCCTTTCATACTTGTAGTACTCCGGCACATACCAAGTGTCAATTGACAAAACAACTTTAATCCTAACAAGAGGATTAAACCAAGAATCAAGGCACCAAATAAAATCAGCAACAAACACATTCCACACCTGCAACAAATGACCAAAGTCATCCTCAAAAATCACCACATGATACTATGGGATTGTGATTATCCAATAGCAATGTTTCATAATTTGAAATCAAAGTTATGGAATTGTAACAAAAACTAACCACATATATTCTGAAAATTATTTAATAATAATAATAATAATAATAATAATAATAATAATAATAATAATAAAAATAATAATAATAATAACAATAACAATAATAATAATAACAACAATAATAATAATAACAATAATAATAACAATAATAATAATAAAGTGATCCCACAACAGGCCCGGAGGCCCTTGGGGTAGTAGGAGGTTAAGGCTCCCACTTTTTCTAGACATTGGCACTTTATGTCAGCCGGGCTGTCAACCCTGCGTGACGGCCACCTTTACCCCCAGAACAAGCGTCTGGTATTCATTTCCGTTAGAGGCTGAGTCGACCCCAGGGCCATAGTGCCGCCAGAGGGTTTGGGTCAGTTTAAAAATCCTGACCCCAAAGGGACTTGAACAATAATAATAATAATAATAATAATAATAATAATAATAATAATAACAATAATAATAATTAGAGTCCGGATGTTAGGCACTTAAAAAATTCAAAATAGGCAGGCAAAAAGGCACTAAAAATCATGAATATAGGCACTAAAAAATTCAAAATAGGCTTTTACAAAAAATGGACAACAACATAACTCTTACGTTAGGAATATAAACATGTGCTATCAATAGCATGCAAAGATATCAGAGATGCTTTTGGAATTTGATTTTGCCTTTTTACAATGAGCAGAACCTCACTTGAGAATATTTCCGCGCCAAATTCTTTCACGAAATTGGCCAGTTTGTATTTTACTGTTGTCCAATCTTTAGGTATCTTAAAAAAAACTGTTCTAAAGGCAAAAAAAAAAAAAAAAAAAATATATATATATATATCCATCCATCCATAGTAATTCTGCCCGAAGGCAGGTCCTTCACTGCAATCATAGCATTTCCATGCTATGCTTGCAGCTTTACTAGCGAATTGTAGGTGTGGTAGCTTCCCCTTGATTTCCACACCGGTGAAGGATGATGATGATAATGATAAGAATGATGATGATGATGATGATGATGGCCATATGATTTCGGGGACCGTTTGGGCCTTAAAGTTTTCCTGACATTTGTCTTATAGGTGAGGAAAAACCCCGATAAAAACTTCACCCAGAAAAACTGCCCCTACCGGGGATCGAACCCGGGTCCGCTGCGTGACAAGGCAGCATACTACCTCGAGACCACAGCGGTTGACATATAATAATAATAATAATAATAATAATAATAATAAAAATATTCATCTATTCCATGTGATATGCCAGTATATGACCTTGCAATGGAGAACAAGTGACTACTAGCAACATGTTTGCTAACATATTAATTCACATTTCTGCTTTAGCCAATTGCCAAAAATGTTTACTTAAAGTTCAACAACTGGATATCCAGATCTGACATTTAGGTTGTACGAGGGGTAAAAAAGAGAAACTCGCCCTCTACTGCCAGTAAGGGAATAGTTCAAGTGCGAGTGGACGTCTGCCACAACCAATCACTGCTGTTGATGCTGCTATAGCGCGCTAGTAAGGTTTGAAATTGCTGAGATGTTGTCGACTGTATTTCTGCTAACGCATATATAAAGCAGCCTCTCCCACTGAATATCCATATCGGCAACACTGCCGTGAAAACGTCAGAACTGGAAACTCAATGCTGGACTATAGGTTAGGTTAGATAAGTTAGTTAGGTTATATTAGGTAGATTAGATAGGTTAGATTTGGTAGGTTTCAGCAACCTTCACATTTTGTTAGCATGTTTCTAATAATTTAACTATTCTGTTCAAGTAATGACTAATAGATATCTTCTTCTTCCTTCCAAGTATTAGGCCAAGGCCTGTTACGATCCTATAGAAAATTTTCCCTCCAGCGTTTCATAGGACGGCCCAGTGATCTTCGTCCTCTTGGTATATAATTATAAACAGCTTTGGGGATCCGACCCGAACTCATTATTTCAAGATGGTGTTTCCAATTTAGTTGGTACTGTTTAATATATTCCAAAATTGGCGTAGTCTTCAATTCTTTTAAGATGTCGGTGTTCCTTTTCCGATCCCATCTGGTGTAACCCGCTGTTCTGCGCATGAATCTCATTTCACAAGCCGTTATTCTGCTTTCATGTTGTCTTTTAGTGTCCATGCTTCACTACCATAGGTCAACACTGGTCTAGCCAAAGTGTTATATAAACGTAATCTGGTGTTTTTTTCGTACAAGGAATGGTTTCATAACTTGATTAATAATTCCTAAACTTTTATTATAACTAGTAATTTTTCAGGGATATCCTTTTCATGTTTCTGGTGTTACAGCTAATGAAACTAATATATATCTTCCAAATGTATGTAATGTTAATATGGCGTATTGCAGCTTATTTCTACCTTAACTTTTCTTTTTTCAATTTACAGGAATCTTTTTGGTTTAAAAACATTTGTTTAATGCCACCACGTTGTGGTATTCTCTCCTCCATAACGTTATTGTAACCCACTGCTGAGGCTGGGGCGCCTGGAAGGCGGAATTACGCTGCCCCGATGATATAGGATGTGATATAGGTAGTGATAGAATATAGAAACAATTGGCTAGCCCATATTCAGCGCATGGATCGTCACAGAATACCAAAACAAATTCTTCACTACATTCCTCGAGGCAGAAGATCTGTGGGTCGACCTTTTCGGAGATGGCGGGAGACTGTAACGGGACACTGGGCCTAATACTTGAAAGGCAGATGATGATGATGATGATGGTAGTGATAATCATAATCACCATTTTATGTAATTAAAAACAAAAGGATAAAGTTATAAATCAAACAATAACTTACTTACTTACTTACTTACTCACTGGCACTATCGAACCCGTAGGTTCATGGCCGCGCGGACATAAGCTCTCCATGCATCCCTATCCTGAGCTAATGCTTTCCAATCATTCCCTGTATAATCTACTTCCCTCAAATCATAGTTAATGTTATTCTCCCACCTCATTCTTGGTCTACCAACTGGGTGTTTTCCCTCTGGCTTTCCTACAAGAAGCTTCCATGCAAGTCTTTCATTCCCCATACGTGCAACATGTCCTGCCCATCGCAGTCTACGAGACTTAACTGTTCTTATTATATCTGGCTTCCTATAAAGACCATGTAGTTCATTGTTATGTAGTCTTCTCCATTCACCTGTCTGTTCATCTCTCTTTGGTCCAAAAATTTTCCTAAGTACTTTATTCTCAAATACTTGTAATCTCCTTTCCTCTCTTAAAGTAAAAGTCCATGTTTCGCACCCATATAATATAACTGGTAGAATAATAGTTTTATATATTTTCAGTTTAACATTTTTTGAAAGGAGTTGGGACATCAAGAGTCTCTGCAATGCATAATAGCATGCATTTACTAAACAAGTATTGGAAACCCAAATAGGTAAATGTAGACAGACACAGAGGCAGACCATGAAAATACATGGGGCGATAGCAAACAGGAATTTCCAAATGACTTGAAAGACACATAAGGAGAAGTCAAGGTCATGTCTTTAAATAGAAACGAATGTAAAGCTCTCTAAGATATAAGAGGATTGATTAAATAAGTCAAAATAAATAACATCAACGAGAAATGGTTTTAAATATGAAAGTGTCTATAAATATAATACTGATAAAACTAATATTAGTTTCCATAATATTATATCATCACGTAAAAATGACATTACAGTATGGTATAAATCTTCCAAACAGAGTGTAAGAAGGGAAAGGAGTTAATTAAATGCGCTAATAAACTATCACAATAAAGTAGAACAAACTCTCATATAGCCTACAATGAATCATAAAATGCATTCTAATCTCAATCATAACGAAATATACTGGATTTGTTTTTATTGTTTTGAAGTATTACATTCAGAGTTGGTTCAAGAATCTGGACGTCATCCAGAGCCACAAAAAAAAAAAAAAAAAAAAAAAAACGAAAAAAAGTATGAAATCAGCGTGAGATCACAGCTTCTGACTACAGTTCACGAAGTTCGGGTTCGATTCCCGCTCAGACCACAGAAATTTATTCTCCAGAAATTTTTACCCCAGTGGAACCCTTGTCAGCGTTTCTTCGTGGTTGTATTTTTACGATGAAAGGTCGTCATCTTTTCGACCAAGGTACTTTTTTTCATCTGGCTTATCACCTTCGGCCCGTCCGGCATGGATAATCTTTTCGGCAGCGATGCTACCACCGGCACAGCTCTCAAGGTCACTTGAAGAACTCTGATTTTGTATTTCTTTCTTTGTCGTTTTCTTTCGTTTACACTGTTCTTCCTTTTTGTTTAACTTTGTTAACCTTTTTTATCTTATTCACACATACAAACACAAGACAGGACACATACCCAGCCCCAAGGTGGATATTTAAAATCCCCTACCCCGCCGGGAATCGAACCTGGGTCGCCGGAGTGGAAGGTAGGGACTCTACCGACTACGCAACGGCGACGGGCAATTGAAAAACATACCTCGGAACAATTACAAACAGGAATGAGGTGAACAAGGAAATTAAACATAGGCTCAATTCTGGAAATTCATGCTATTATCCGTTACAGGTCTCTGGTTTTCCTACAAGAAGCTTCCACGCAAGTCTTTCATTCCCCATTCGTGCCACATGTCCTCCCATCGCAATCTACGAGACTTCTATTCTATAGTAATTCTGCCCGAGGGCAGATCTTTCACTGCAATCATAGTATTTTCATGCTATGCTTTGCAGATTTGCTAAGGAATTATAGGTGTGGTAGCTTCCCGTTGCTTTACACACCGGTGAGGGATGATGATGATGATGATGACCGGATGATTTTCGGGGACCGTTGGATCCCAAGCTTCCTGACATTTGTCTTACAGGCAGGAAAAAAAAAACCGGAAAAAAAACTCACCCAGGAGCCTGTCCCGTCCGGGAATCGAACCCGGGCCCGCTGCGTGGCAAAGCAGCACGCTACCTCGAGACCACAGCGGTGGACTCTATGAGACTTAACTGGTCTTGTTATATCTGGCTTCCTATAAAGACCATTTGTTCACTGTTATGAAGTCTTCTCCATTCACCTGTCTGTTCATCTCTCTTTGGTCCAAAAAAAATTCCTAAGAACTTTATTCTCAAATACTCCACAAATAAGCACTGAAAATAAAAAGTCGTACTTCTCAGAAGGTTTTAATGGTCATTTTTTTTATTTAAAAGAAATGTTATTTGAATAAAAAAGTTGCAAGTTAGATTGATTTAACAACGCCTAGCTATGACGCAAGTTGCTTATGTCAAATACCACAGATTTCGACATCGGCGACACCTATGATATAAATAAATCTTATAACCTGATCGTAGCGTCACCAAACTGGTCCAATTGTGAATCTAAACCTTCCAGGGACCCTCTCAAAAAAAAAAAAAATCGGTCCAGTCGTTTAGGAGGAGTTCAGTGACATACGCACGTACAGAAGAATTATATATTATATATTGTCATGCATTGCAGAGACTCTTGATGTCCCAACTCCTTTCAAAAAAACGTTAAACTGAAAATATATAAAAATATTATTCTACCAGTTATATTATATGGGTGCGAAACATGGACTCTTACATTAAGGGAGGAAAGGAGATTACAAGTATTTGAGAATAAAGTACTTAGGACAATTTTTGGACCAAAGAGAGATGAACAGACAGGTGAATGGAGCAGACTACATAACAATGAACTACATGGTCTTTATAGGAAGCCAGATATAATAACAGTTAAGTCTCATAGACTGCGATGGGCAGGACATGTTGAACGTATGGGGAATGAAAGACTTGCATGAAAACTTCTTGTAGGAAAGCCAGAGGGAAAACACCCAGTTGGTAGACCAAGAATGAGGTGGGAGAATAACATTAACTATGATTTGAGGAAAGTAGATTATACAGGGAATGATTGGAAAGCATTATCTCAGGATAGGGATGTATGGAGAGCTTATGTCCGTGCGGTCATGAACCTACGGGTTCGATAGTGTCAGTGAGTAAGTAAGTAAGTAAGTATATATTGTCATGGTCATTTTTGCTGATACATCGGATTGATAAAGGCCTGTAAGCATTTTCCAAAAATATTAGCAGAAATTTTGGTGTAATACACCCAAAGATCTTAAAAGGGAAAGGACGTTCAAGTATAAATGAGTAAGTATTTCCAGTCCACATTTTGTTGATTCAACTTTTACATACTGCTTATGCATCATACAACGATTTCGTTCGAGGACTGAAACATACAGATAAAATATCAACATAAATAAAACTAAAAAAAACTGTGTTTTGCTCCTTACTCTTATCTTTAACCGATCTGTTATTTCTTCCACTTACTTATCCAGACTCTTTTAACTTTACTATCTAACCTCTTTTTGTTAACTCTTGTATTTTTCGACCCCGACGCTATTAGGACATCCGAGGGCTAGGGAGTCTTTCCTTTCTTCCATTTCTTCTTTCCTTTATTTTCTTTTCTTCTCCAGAAAAGCCTGACCAGAGGCTACAAGATGGCAGCCCCATCACTGGTCTTGCCTTCTTTTGGCCAGCAACCAATCGAAGGGACTATTATTATGCTTTCAAGTCTTATACGAGAATTTCCCGGAAAGATCAAACTTATGACTAACTAAATTGGAAACACCATCTTGAAAGAATGAGTTTAAATCGGATCCCCAAAGCTGTTTATAATTATATACCAAGAGGACGAAGATCTCTGGGCCGTCCTACGAAACGCTGGAGGGAAAATTTTCTATAGGATCGTAACAGACCTTGGCCTAATACTTGGAAGGAGGAAGAAGATAAAACAATATGATTTATGATAGACGAAATAAAAACGAGATAGAGAAGAGCGAAAGTCGAGGACAGTTCAAGAACATCAACTGTTGTCTGTGGAGCCAGCAATTCCTAGAAAACGTCACTGATCACCGACACCAATGAGCGGAGGGAAAATCCATGTTAACTGCTTCAATGTTTATTCAATTTTATTTTGCTGCATAACTATTTCCTGACCTTGCAATAGACCTATTTATAGTCTTCAGAAATTTGCAAACAAATATTACATTCTTCGGCACAATTTAAATGTAATGAAACGTAAATGTAGATGTAGATTACATTAGTACAGTAAAACCTCCTTATTCGCGGGGGAATTACATGCTTCACTAAAATAAACTAACTCACTGGCACTATCGAACCCGTAGGTTCATGGACGCGCGGACATACGCTCTCCATACATCCCTATCCTAAGCCAATGTTTTTTAATGATCCCCTGTATAATCTACTTCCCTCAAATCACAATTAATGTTATTCTCCCACCTCATTCTTGGTCTACCAACTGGGCGTTTTCCCTCTGGTTTTCCTACAAGAAGCTTCCATGCACGCCTTTCATTCCCCATTCGTGCCAAATGTCCTGCCCATCGCAGTCTATGAGAATTAACTGTTCTCATTATATCTGGCTTCCTATAAAGACCATGTAATTCATTGTTACGCAGTCTTCCCCATTCACCTGTCTGTTCATCTCTCTTTGGTCCAAACATTTTCCTAAGAACTTTATTCTCAAATACTTGTAATCTCATTTCCTCCCTTAAAGTAAGAGTCCATATTTCGCACCCATATAATATAACTGGTAGAATAATAGTTTATATATTTTCAGTTTAACGTTTTTTGAAAGGAGTTGGGATGTCAAGAGTTTCTGTAATGCCTAATAGCACGCATTTCCAGAATTGAGCCTATGTTTAATTTCCTTGTGCATTTCATTCCTGTTTGTGATTATTGTTCCGAGGTATTTGAATTCAGACACTTCCTCAAAATTTCCCTCATTTGTCATTAGCTATCCATTTCCATTATATAATGTATTTCTATGTGTGACCATATATTTAGTTTTATTGATATTTACTTTCTTCACTAAAATAAATCCCCGTAAAATCGCCGTGTAGGCTAGGGCCAACCAGCTAAGCCCAATACTGAATACACACGCGCGAATTCGTCGTCAAGGGACAAACAAAAGTTCCAGAAAAAAGCACACTGGACAGCACCAATAGCTGTCAACAAGAGAGAGAGGGAAATGTTCTGCAAATATGTCGCTAATATGGAATGGTAATTTGTATGGGTATATAGGGGATACGTTCCAAGGTTCCAAAATAAAATAAAAATTATTAAAACAAAATCAATAAATGAGAGATTTTGAACAATTTCTATTAATTATTATTGTCAGGTTTAGGCAAGGTCTTAAAGAAGTTAGTAATTTTTTACTGTTTTGCCGCTTTAAAAATATATTTCAATTAAGATTGATATTCAGCTGTGAATTTTGCGATAAAATTATTTGTTTTTGTCTTCGTATTCTTGATTCATTAACGTTGGAACAGCGTGATATAGACGCAAACGACTCGCCAACGCGTAAACGGTACAGCATTTATAATTTTACTTTAAGCGGCAAAACTACTTTTTTCCGCTTCGGATCTAATTTTCTTTCCTTTTACTCGACATTATAAATTAGCAACAAAGCACAAGAGACAAGTGTTATTCAATCAAAATTATTGCAACGAATGACAAGCTGAAACAATAAAACACCGATCATGGCGAGGGCGGCATTTATCAACGGACATAACGGCACGTGAAATACTGCAGCTGTGGCTTTTAACAACGAACTTTAGACTTAGAGACAATAAGGTTTGTTTTACTTTGATATTAATTTGCCCATTTGGTTTGAATCACTCTTTGTAAAAGCCGCCTTGGCACGTGCCTGCAGTAAAAAAGTTGCCGATGGTTAATAAAGGATAGGCCTACTAATCCTTCTTATGTACCAACTAGATGCGCGAATAAATACATTTTTAACCGCGAATACAGAAACTGTCTCAATTTTTTTAACCCGCGAATAATGAAACCACGAATAAGGGAACTGCGAATAAGGAGCTTTTGCTGTAACATTGGGTTCGGCTTTTTAAGACCTTAACACGACAACCTTATGTTTGGTTAATTTCTCCGCACCTCTTGAAGCAAATGATTCAGGCCTTTCCACTGTTGCGTAAAATTTTCTGCTTCGTTTTATTCCACTCTTGCACATTTCTTTTTCTTTTCTTAGATTTTATTACACTATTTCCATTCGCACAAGAACCTACCGCATCAGCCATTCTGCATTTACTGATATTTGCCGGCAATGCTAGTCAGTATTGCAGTGGACCACAGAGGAGCGGACAATATATGGTCACATGTCAGCAGTTGGGATGAGCCTTTATTTCCCGCGCGCATGAAGAAGTTAGAATTTTTTCTTACACATAGTCTCATTTACCCTCTTTTGAGCAAAGTTAGAATTATTAACTTCTAAAGATTAACAGAAGATGGCCACAGGATATATAATCTGCAAATAACTAAAAATCAACCATTGCATTGCCCATCTTTACTTTTCGAAATTAATGAGACGAAATATACTCTACGGTGATATGTACAGCGATCTAAGAGCACTAAAAGCACTTTTGCGCTTTATCTGCAGCGTGTTTTCAGCGGCCTATAAAGCGCTCTAGCAAACTTGCAGCTATTGCAATGAAGAAAAAGTACGCTCCTAACAGATGAAATCGCTGCATCCATTTACTTTTTCTAACGGAAGTTAGGCAGCCAGGACCGCGAAGATGTAATGGGAAGCGGTGGTGATGATGATAATGGAGCATATAGGGAGAGAACCCGTGTAGAGGACTAACTGTATATCAATTTTTGTTATGGACATTTTCAATACATAGTAAATAGGATCGGTGGTTTGTAATTATATATATTTATTATAATTATTGTAATTTTGTATAATTATTCTGTATGTGTGTTTGTCACTCTACTCCTCCTAAACGACTGGATCGTTTTTGATGAAATTTTTTGTGTATATCTGACTGGATACCTCGATGGTTTAGATTCACAATTGGACCCTCTAAAACCATTAGATGTAGGAGTTCACCTGAAGTGAAAATTTAAAAATCGCTCTAGCAGTCACAATTTTCGATCTTTCACAACGAAACTCAGTACGTCCTATTAAAATAAACCGAGGTAGGTATTGTTCACAAATGAGCGAAATCCGACAATTAGAAGTGGAAGTTTACCTGAAATCCGAAATTATAAACTGTCTAAACGACTGGATCGATTTTGATTAAATTTTGTGCGTGTTTGAATGAGTCCCTGGATGGTTTAAATTCATAATTGGACCCTCTAAAATCATTAGGTGTAGGAGTTCACTTGAAATGAACATTTAAAAATCACTCAAGATGTCACAATTTTCAATGTTTCACAATGAAACTCAGTATATTCTATTAAAATATACCGAGGTAGGCATTAACAAAAAATGGGCGAAATCCGACAATTAAAAGTGGAGGTTTACCTGAAATCCGAAATTAAAAACTGACTAGCAACTGCCATATTAGGTTTGTCCCAGCGTATACCATATAATTTAATTAACCTTTAATATTTAATTTATTTAAGCTTGGCAACGTACGCTGGGTATTGGCTAGTTAAATAAATATACAGGGTGTAACAGGACCTCACCCACAAAATGACAGGGATGATACACCATGTAGAGAGGATGTTTTTTTTTGTGAAGGAACATATAGTCGCAAAACACGTTGTTTATGAGTTATGAGCAGATGAAGGCGTTGACCCATAAGAGTCCGAATTGAATACAAACAATTGTACACGTATCATTTTATTGAAAAATACATGTTTTTATAATAAGTGTTCAAACAATAGGTGTTTTGACGATGTCAAAAAGAATCCTGCCATGATCGGCCGTGCTGGCCGATCGTTGCTACGACGATATCAAACATGCAATGAGGCACAGGATCGACTGTTTGAACACTTCTTGTAAAAACATGTATTTTTCAATAAAATGATACGTGTACAATATTGTTTGTATTCAATTCCGACCCTTACGGGTGAACATCTTCATCTGCGCATAACTCATAAACGACGTGTTTGCGACTGTGTGTTCCTTCATAACAAAGGATCCTCTTGCATGGCCTATCATCCCTATCATTTTGTCGATTAGGTCCCGTTACACCCTCTATATTCATGAGAACAACTTCAATATAATTCTCTAAAATTGACAAAATTGTATATGTTATACAGAAGAGAAAATATAAACTTTTGGTTCAGGACATGATTGCTATCAAGTCTGGGACTATTTTTTTAAAATTTGAATATTGTTTAAAATCTTTCATTTACAAATCATAAGAGATAAAAGTTCAAGTAAAAATAAGACTCTATTGGCTATGGGATGGCCCACATAATTATACTTTAAGTTTAATTGGCTCTTTCTCAATTGGAATGTCAAAGTATTTGAACAGAGTTAGGACGGTTGACCTTGCCGGTTGGTGTACTGTACGTGCATTTAAATCGCTGAAGCATGGCTCCGTCAGTATGGCTATAATATTAAAGTAGCTCTAATGTTTCAATGTTGCCATGTTCATTTTCTCCTGTGGAATTAGTTTCACTTTTCACACTATCGCACGGTTCGCATCAGAATCTGCCACTTGACATCCCACGATCCTAATTCTTATACCGTATCCACTGCCAGAGTCTGGAATTACCTACCACGAGAGATTAACGTGTCGGACATCGTTTATTATTTTAAATATATTTACATACCTTTATTTTATAATTGTTCTCTCAGCAGATTAATTGATGGTTTCTGTTCTTTTCGTTTCTCTAATAATATTCATTTTATTAATATTAGTTCAATTTGAATAAATGTAGCTTATTTATATTTAGGTATAAATTAGGATTAAGAAAGAGGGGAAGACCTAGGAAAACTTGGAAGCGATCAATAGAGGAGGAAGCAAAGGAAAAGAGGAAAAAGCTGGAAACAAGTGAAGTGGCGGGCTGGAAGCAGAATACGCTGGAGGAACTTTACTGCTGTCCTATGTTCCATTTAGGAACTACAAGAAATAAATTTAAAAAATATTTTTATGTTATGCAATTTTTCTGTACCTAATATTTTTTTCACCGGTTGAGTGTATAAGAGAATGTCTTATGACTTTAACTTCGTTAATTTAAATAGATAAATCATTTAATTCATACTGTTCTGCTCAAGAGCAGGTCTTTCACTGCAAACTCAGCATTCTTCACTCTTTCCTTAACTCAGCTTTCCTTTTTGTATCCGCATACAAACCATAAATAAATAAGTAAATAAGTATATAGATAATGATAATAATAATGATAATAATAATATATTATTATTATAATATAATTATTGTGCTATGAACTATCACTCTTACACGGATCGAATAAAAATTATAGAAAAAATTAATTATTACAATAGAGTCGTATCTAACTCTCTATAAAAATCTAATTTTATATTTAAGCACAGTTTATACGGGGTTACGCTGTAGCGTAGATGGTTAAGGCAATACACTACAAACCGCAAGGTCGAAGGTTCGAGTCCCGGTGGGGTCAGGATTTTTAAACTGACCCAAATCTTCTGGTGGAACCATGACTCAGCCAATAACGGAAATGAGTACCGGACGCTTGTTCTGGGGATAAAGGCGGCCGTCATGCAGGATTAACAACCCGGCTGATATCAAATGCCGATTGTCTAGAAAAAGTGAGAGTCTTAACCTCCTAGTACCCCAAGGGTCTCCTATGGTCTGTAGTGTGATCACTTTACCTATACGATAATTTATTCCAAAGTATTAAAATGTGAGCATAGAGTATTTTACGTATTAGAGAATTCCGAAAGAATTTAGCTAATAAGGTACTCATGAAAAAATGTTGAATTTTTTTACAAATCTTGATCGATCATAGGCTTACAAAACACCAAATATGACCTTCATCATCACTACAAGGTTCAGAAGAATCTCCTGTTCCGGCCTATTTTACAGTTAAATTGGCTCTTTCCAACTCTTCTTTGGTCGTCCTAAATACCATCTTCCTGTTATATTGTAGTTATAAGCTTGTATTGGAGTGCGGAATGTTGGCATCATCCATCTACAGTAATTCTGCCCGAGGACAGGTCCGTCACTGCAATCATAGCATTTTTCATGCTATGCTTGCAGCTTTACTAGGGAATTGTAGGTGTGGTAACTTCCCGTTGCTTTCCACACCGATGAAAGATGATGATGATAATGATAAGGATGATGGCCACATGATTTCGGGGACCGTTTGGGCCTTAAAGTTTTCCTGATATTTGTCTTACAGGTGAGGAAAAACCCCGATAAAAACCTCACCCAGAAAAACTGCCCCGACCGGGGATTTGGCATCATCAATACATGGGAATTCCACCTATTTCTATAATCAAAGATTTTTTTATGGAGGAGAAAGATGTTGAGGTCGTTGCGGATATCTTCGTTTCTTATTTTATCTTAAGTGTATTTTATTCCAATCACCCTTTTTCAGTATCCAAATTTTGCTCCCATATAACAGTGCTGGAACTACCATAACCTTATAAAAATTTTAATTTGTGTCTGTTCTGGTCTCTCTTTTTTTTTTTTAATGTTCTAGCTGTACCCTGTGATTTTATGAATGTTACATATTTATCATAAGTAATGCCACGAGTGATTTCCAATTTATCTAGAGAATTTGGAAACCAAGAGTGGCATTTGTTAGGACTATTTAACGAATAAAATTAAGCTGTTTACTCACAAATCATTATTTAACTATAGTTATTTTAAAATATTTATATATTTAATGTAAACGGCGATGTTTGAAAACAAATGAGAAACGATAGGTACGCTTCATCTGCTTCTTTTGTTTATCACTGCAACCAGATCATACTATTTATTGCCAAGGGAACGCAATATTGTAAGAATGCTCTCTACTGGAGAAAAAATGAAACACATCAAACTGTATATTAATTCGTTTCTGATGTCGTATGATGTAAATATGACAATTATATTTTTCTGGATTATTACCTGGGAAAAAATACATTTAAGAAAGTGCAAACAGTGGTTTCTTTTTTTGGTTGTGTAATAAATTGCTACAAATGTATTTATATTAACTCCTGCAAGCGCTATGTGTTGACATCTATGCACTATATACACAATCTGGTAGCCGTATTTCTTATAGGCTCAGTCACTGCAAAATAATGGTCAGACCTGTTCAGAATATTAAAAAAGGAGGAGCTTTCTTTAATATGGTAAATATAACACTGATAAGTATTTCGTGAAACACGACTCTGATTGGTTGTAAAACAGAAATCATTGAAACGTGATTGGTCATTGACTCCCATTTGGGGCATGAGTTAAATAGTCTGTGGAAAGCAACGGGAAGCTACCACACCTATAATTACCTAGTGAAGCTGCAAAGCGTAGCATGAAAATGCTATGATTGCAGTGAAGGAGCTGCCTTGGGACAGAATTACTATGGATGAATATAGGCCTATTTATCTTTGTCATATGTAATGTGACAACCTAAGTAATTCAAACAGAGATTTGTTCCAAATATGTTTTCTCATCTAATGTAATTTAAGTACTTACTCACTGGCACTATCGAACCCGTAGGTTCATGGCCGCGCGGACATAAGCTCTTCATACATCCCTATCCTGAGCTAATGTTTTTCAATCATTCCCTGTATAATCTATTTCCCTCAAATCATAGTTAATGTTATTCTCCCACCTCATTCTTGGTCTACCAACTGGGCATTTTCCCTCTGGCTTTCCTACAAGAAGCTTCCATGCAAGTCTTTCATTCCCCATACGTGCAACATGTCCTGCCCATCGCAGTCTACGAGACTTAACTGTTCTTATTATATATGGCTTCCCATAAAGGCCATGTAGTTCATTGTTATGTAAGTCTTCTCCATTCACCTGTCTGTTCATCTCTCTTTGGTCCAAAATTTTTCCTAAGTACTTTATTCTCGAATACTTGTCATCTCCTTTCCTCCCTTAAAGTAAGAGTCCATGTTTCGCATCCATATAATATAACTGGTAGAATAATAGTTTTATATATTTTCAGTTTAACGTTTTTTGAAAGGAGTTGGGATGTCAAGAGTCTCTGCAATGCATAATAGCACGCATTTCCAGAATTGAGCCTATGTTTAATTTCTTTGTGCATCTCATTCCTATTTGTGATTATTGTTCCTAGGTATTTGAATTCAGCCACTTCCTCAAAATTTCCCTCATTTGTCATTAGCTGCCCATTTCCATTATATAATATATTTCTACGTGTGACCATATATTTAGTTTTATTGATATTTACTTCCAGTCCTAATTTCTTAGTGTTACTCAATAGTGTGTGCGTGTTGTCCTTTAGTATCTCCTCGCTATCGGCCAATAGTACTACATAATCAGCATAAACTAACAGCTTATTAATACCATTGAGTTGTAAGCCTTCCTCATTCTCTAAAGATTTAATGGCATGCTCTAGTACAAAATTAAATAGTAGAGGAGATAGTGCATCTCCTTGCTTCAACCCATTCTGGATTTCAAAGGTGTCCGAAAACTGTTTGCCTAACGCACCCTACTCTTTGTGCCATTTAGACACATTCGTATAACTAACTTTTCAGGAATTCCGAACTCCAGCAGGATACTATATAACTTCTTCCTCTTAATTGAATCATATATTTTTTTGAAGTCTACGTATAGTTGATGTACAGTACCATTATATTCCCATTTCTTTTCTAAAATCTGTCTTATACTAAAAATCTGATCTGTTGTAGACCTGTTTCGGAGATAGGTACTACACGTAAAATTCCAATATAATTTTGTTTACAAATAAGAGAGATAGAATAACATTTCAAGTCTATCTAGAAAGCATCAGAGAACTCGTCAACTGTTTACAGATGTCTACATCGACCCAAGACTTGTCCGTCATGGCACTAGATTTCACCTTCAGGCACATCATAAAACAAAACATATTGCAACACATTGAAACTTTCTTAATGACCGTAAAAATAAAATATAACTATCTAATAAATACGTAATATGAAAGTTAAACCAGTGACGGCTGGTGGTAAAATTTTATGGACATGAACATATCTTTACATATACAAATTAGTGTCAGTGCGTCTGTCTGTTTTTTTATGGACTGAAAAACTACAGAGTGATTCAGAAATATGGCTATACGTTTGATTGCATTTTGTGACGAAAATATTATTATTAAAGGAAATATGATGTTATCATTGGAAAGGGAATCCTTCAAATTACAACAATAGAACAAAACAAAACAAATCACTGCTCACGTGCAGCTTGGCGGATTGATTTTTATGGGCTAGCGTCGAACGCCTCCACAATTCTCTTCGTTGTTTCTGCATCCGTGCTAATGCGAGGCCTTCCAGGAGGTTTGATTTCCTGCATCCTTCCCGTTTCCAGCAGTCATTTTCTCCACTTCCCCACAGTCGACGGCTGCAATGCTACGTTAAACTCACGTCTTGCCTGTCTTGCGGCCTCACGATCATTAGCATACGTTATTGCCCATGCAGCAATTGTAATTTTGTTGCATATTCAACGCCATTTTGACTAATGACGTAAGTTCTACACTGTTTTGTTTTATTCAATTTTTGTAATTTGAATAATTGCCTTTCCAACGGTAATTTCATATTTCCTGTAATGGTAATATTTTCATCACACAACGCAATCAAACGTATAGCCATATTTATGATTCACCCCGTAGTTGACCAATTTGAATGGGGTTTGTTGCATACTGCCCTAACTATGCTATGCCGTGCACAAAAAAATGTGTTAGAAAGCAATGAAAACACCTTAACCATGCACGCACACAATCGGCCATATGAATAAAATGAAGCAAATCTTTTTACTTCACTATTTTTAAGCATAACCTTCAGAATTTGTGAATAAAATATGGAGCATAATATTTTACGTGCTGTAAATGTACGACATGGAATTCACATCTTTACTTCCTTTATGAAGGAACCCATGCACAGAACAATCCAACTACTCCTGCCTGGTTTGAACCCGCGAGTCTAGGAACCAGAGAACATTAGTCCACAGGCATCGACTTAATCCATTCGCCTCGAGGTAGACTCGCTTAACTATATTGTTATATATTTTGCAATTTTTTTACATCCCTTGGCAGGTAAAACCGGATACTTATCCCCATATAATAATAATAATAATGATAATAATAATAATAATAATAATAATAATAATAATAATAATAATAATAATAATAATAATAATAATAATAATAATAATAATAATAAGGGTTTTCTTATTTAATATTTATATAATTATATTTATTTCTAGTAAGAATGGAAATAAGATTGATTTAGAGAATTCAAATTTATTTATAAGTATATAAGTATATATAAAACATTCAAACTGGTCAATATAAACTGTTAATACAGTTAGATGTATTTCTAACTGATTTAATAAATGTAAAAATACTTGAAATATTTGAATTTGTGTTTTTTATAAACAAATAAATGGGATTGGACGAATTGGATGGGAGTCAGCCAGTAGTACTCCTTCCTTTTCAGTTGAACCAATCAGAACTTCCAGGTTATAACAGAAATGAAATGGGATTTTTCCCAGAACAACAAAATGGCTACAATGCTTGAAAGAAGTTGGATGCGTAAAATAATGAGTCATCGAAAAATAAGATAATTATTAGTCATTCAAAATATCTCTGCAGGCGGAAGAATTACGAAGCTCTGTTTGTTGCTACACGTGACGTCATATAAGGCTGTGTACACTGTCAGCGTCCCACGTCCTATTCCCCTCTGCACTCATAGATAGCAGTGTCACGTGTTCTATTCCTGCATAAACACGACTGCAGTGCCCTCCGTCAACAACTGCGCTTACTCCTTAAACGGGTAATAGTGTTCATTTCTTGATATTAGTTGACAAAATGGTGTCAAAGTTATGGAAAATATTGTAGTATAAATTAAATTCATATGGAGTATAAATAATCCATAAAGTGAAAATAAAGTGTTAGTGAAAAATTGACCGTTGGAAATAGTCATCCATTACATATATCAAATAATAATCTTCTATAAGTGAAATTTATTAATTTAAGCCAGAATCTTTTAAATTATTGATCATTTACAAGATTCATCTAAACAGAAGTGAAAAATTTAATAAAATAACATTTAGTTTAACTGTTAACAACGTGTCGTTATTTGTTTATGGGACATCACATCCAACAACCCACCTTTACAGAGCAATCTTTTGTTAACATTTATGAATAGTAGAGGAATGTGTTTTGCCTTCACCCTTATTGTGATCTCAAGTACCATTATCTTTTGTTTGTTTTGAATGTCTGAAAATATACAATACAATTTACAGTAACTTAAATCAGGTTTCTGGGGAAATTCATCGATCATTTAAACCTGAAACAAATGGCTTAATAGAATGTTGATTTATTCAATTAAATATAAGGTTATTTATTGTAGAGTACAACATGTACAATTGTTGTTTTAATCATTCCAGCAATTTATTAGAGTTTACTGTTTTGAATTAAACAATTAATATAGGTCTATAGCAAAAATATACATAACTACTTCACGTAACACACGTGGCTAGCCAAGACAAGAAACTGTTGCGAAGTTCCGGTTTCAACTGGACACGAAATTCTTGCCAAACACCTATCTCGCTTTGGAATACTTCAAGCGCCCACCTGCAAGCTTTGTAACCTGCACGAAGATATGGATAGGGATCACCTAATGCGCTGCCCGGCTCTTCGCAGTATATATGAGACAGGAAAATACCTTCTTCTTCTTCTTCTTCTTCTCTTAAACTTAATTTGTAGGATTTTCATCCTGTTTATTTCCAAAATCCCTCCAAAAATACCTTCTTCTTCTTCTTAAACTTAATTTGTAGGATTTTCATCCTATTTATTTCCAAAATCACTCCTCGGAGGAAGACGTATTGGATGTGCATTCACTGTCTATCCATCTCTTGGCTGGTCTTCCTCTTGTTCTTCTCCCGTCCATTGGTCTATCTTCTTTAGCTCTTTTTGCAAGTCGGTTTTATTCCATTCTTTCTATATGACCCTTCCAATATTTTCGTCTATCTATAATAAATTTGGTTATGTCTTGAATATGACATTTGTCCCTAATTTTCTGTGTTGTGTTTTCTTTCGGTTGGCCACTGTATATAAATATATAATCATCAATTTTTGTCATACCTTTTCCTTTCTTTTTTGTTTCTGATAATGCACAAATTTTTATATATTTTTCTTTTATTTCTTGTATTATTTCTTCTTTCCTTTTAAACCAAGACATAACATAGCAATTCTTAATATGTTTTTTCTTTTTTTCAAATCGTAGACCTTTTCCTAGCATTTGTCGTATTTTGTTTCCATCTTTCATCCGAGGCTTGATCCTTGGGACTGCGAGCAATGTGTAAGATATACCTTGAAGTGAGTTGCTAGCCCGTCGGAAAATACCGGGTGTCTATAAATTCCCAGTGTATTTTTGACTTCTAGTTGAGAGATCGCATTTATTTTACAGGTACCAGAATGTTTGCAGTAGAAGAACGGATTGCAGTTGTTATCGGGCGTGTAAGAGGTCACACATACCGGCAGGTGATGGAGGACTTTCAAAGAAGATATTGGAAACCAGCCCCAACAAAACAATATCCAAATGCTGGTGAACAAATTTATGCGCACGGTGTCCATAGCAGATGAACAGCGGTCAGATCGGCCACCCACATCCCAATAGACGGTGGATACTAACCGCAAAGCCATGGAGTGGATGGACGTGGGCTACGCTCGATGGGTTTTGCGGGTAGTTTCCACTCTCTCTTGGGATGTGGGTGGCCGACCTGACCGCTGTTCATCTGCTATGGACCCCGTACGCATAAATTTGTTCACCAGTATTTTGTTATTCTGTTGCGTTGGGGCTGGTTTCCAATATCTTCTTTGAAAGTCCTCCCTCACCTGCCGGTACGTGTGACCTCTTACACGCCCGACAACTGTAATCCGTTCTTCTACTGTAAACATTCTGGTACCTGCAAAATAAACGCGATCTCTCAACTACAAGTCAAAAATATACTGGGACTTTATAGACACCCTGTATTGGGGAGCGAGAATCATCATGATGCATCAGATGAACAAATGACATTTCTGTTAATATGATGATCTTGAAGAAGATTTTCGAGCTGGCCAGTCACAAGACAACCTTGAGCATGCCAGACGCAGTCTCTGGCGAAACGTCGGGGAACTACAAGCCTCACGACCACGGTCTACAGCCTGAAAATCTTCTTCAAGATCATCATAGCAACTCCGGCCGTGAAAGTCTACGTCAATACATTTCTGTTAATGTTTTATGCCATTAGATAAACAAATAAATAAATTATGCGATTTCTATAATATTTAGGAATACGTTTCTACAACTGTGACTTTTTTATATTATTTTTCTACAGACACATAGTACTACTTAAGTCACAAGAGTTCATTTTTACACACTATAAAAACATATAGTTATTTCTGCTGTACTGAGAGAGCGGAAAGACATAGTGAGATTATGATTGGAAAGTCCACCGCTGTGGTCTCGAGGTAGCGTGCTGCCTTGTCACGCAGCGGGCCCGGGTTCGATCCCCGGTCGGGGTAGTTTTTCTGGGTAAGGTTTTTATCGGGGTTTTTCCTCACCTGTAAGACAAATGTCAGGAAAACTTTAAGGCCCAAACGGTCCCCGAAATCATATAGCCATCATTATCATCATCATCATCCTTCACCGGTGTGGAAAGCAACGGGAAGCTACCACACCTACAATTCCCTAGTAAAGCTGCAAGCTATGTTTGCATTGAAGGACCTGCCTTCGGGCAGAATTACTATGGATGGATGATTGGAAAACAGTTTTAAAAACCAGACTGAAAATTCAACATGAAAAGAAGCCATAAAATCTGTCTCAGACTGGACAAGGAAAGAAGCAGTAGCAAAATTTCGAGTGGCTGACTGACCATGATTGCCTGACCAAACACCTACACCGCATTGGCATCTCCAATAGTTGCCACTGCCCTTCATGCAATCTCGGACTCATCATGGACTTTCAACATGTCTCTCTGCCCTGATTTGAGAAGTGACTGCTTAGTCAACAAGTATTGGGAAGCAAGAGAAAAGATGAATGAATAAATACTTCTGACATTGTCTTATATCTGTTCAAATTTTTGTGTGTTCTCATTTTTCTTTTTATTGTTTTGACATTGTAAGGCCAATGGTATTTATATCAATGCGACTGCATTAAAAAAATAAATAAATGATTGAGAAATATATCATGTCAGCAGTTTGGCGGATGATAACATACATGCAAACGCACGTATAACAGAGTAGCCTCCTGACCATACTGACGATGCAGTTGCAACACGCGCAGCTGTTCAGCTTGAGAAGAATATTCTTGTGACCTTTAGCGGGTTATCGCTGCTTGTGACTAAAAGGTAAGATTATAATGTAGACATTAATCATAACTAGAGTCCGGATGTTAGGCGCTTAAAAATTCAAAATAAGCAGGCAAAAAGGCGCTAAAAATCATTAATATAGGCACTAAAAATTCAAAATAGGCTCATACAAAATATGGACAACAACATAACTTTTTAAAGTCTTACGTTAAGAATATAAACATATGCTATCAATAGCATGCGAAGATATCAAAGATGTTTTTGGAATTTGTTTTGTCCTTTTACAAAGAGCAGAACCGTCACTTGAGAATATTTCCGCACCAAATTCTTTCACGAAATTGGTCAGTTTGTCTTTTACTGTTGTCCGCTCTTTAGGTACCGGTATCTTAAAAAAAAAATTGTTCTAGAGGTTAAAAAAAAAGCCGCACCACTTTCTCTTTGAAGCGCCTGTCTGTGGATGAGGACTGCAGACTGGATTCAGTGTTACTAAGATCAAAAATAATATTGCCAGTTACCTAAAGGTTTCATCACCAGGTGTAAGACAGAGAAAGAAAGCTTGAGCCAGCTACCCTCTTTGTCACTCAGCAATGTTTGTATTGAAAATAAGCAAAGAACTTTTCTCCAAGTCTTAGAGCCGGAGTATAATACAATGGGACATAGCAGAGGGCTATTTCGTTTAATGGGAATGCATGAGGTGGAAAAATACAATATTTAGGGGGAAACCATCTACCTCCTAGGTTATTGGATTATTGCCAGCCTTATCCTAAAATATTCTAAGGGAATTTATAAAAGAGAACACTTGAAAACTTATATGAAATGATTTGTGCCATAAAGTTTGTCCATTTGAATTGATTTAATTGAAATATCGAGTTAATTTCGAGAAAAAAATTGCAAATAGGCATTTATAGACATTATAAGCTGAAATAGGCATTTATAGGCAAAATTAACTTCATGGAAAACAACTCTAGGGTCGTTGGTATGAACTTATATGAAGTCACTTTTACAATATCTATAATAAATAACTATAGGTATTTTCCCTAACATCCGGTCTCTAATCATAACTATTCAAAGCGAAGTGGTTATACTACCACCTTTTGCTCCCAAGGTAATGCCCCTACCTCTAACTTATACTCACAAGCGAATTCTTCAGTTTTATTCATACGGCCGAATAACTAGTGGTTACCATTCTCGCTTCTGGTTTCGAGTTTCGCGGATTCAAATCTGAATTCGATTTTTAAGGAGGGTCCCGAGCAAAAGATTTATGAATTAAATCAAAATAAAACTTAGTTTTATTTGATTTTCATATTTATTAAGATATATTCGGTGACAGCTGTTTCGGTACACTGTACCTTCTTCAGACATGTTAAATTATGAATTGTGTTATTATAGTACATATCAACTGATCTAAGCAACAATATAACAATAATTTATTTAAATATTTAAATTTAACAAAGGCGATTCATTCAAATCAAGTTGAGATTTTAACAGTTTATTACTACTTTTCAATTTATTTATTTATACAGCCTCCGAAAGGTCCAACTTCTTACCCTTATCACAACATGTAAAATTTCAAAATTTGGATCGAAACAATGATTAAATGGGAATAGGCGGTTAGCATATTTTGAATATTCCAAATATCTGTTATATGCTCTCATGTGCTCCTTTATCCGAGATATAAAACGTCTACCAATATAGACATTGTCACATGTGCCACATTTCAATTTATATACACCTGATAGTTTTTTTTTGTTTTATTGTTTTTTAAAATATTTATGTTTTATTTGTTGTTTTTTAAAAGATTTATGGCATATAAAGAACTTCAAGCTTGAATTATAAAAATAACTCTTGCAAAATTTACAAATTTGAATTACCATGTAAAGCAGAATTTTAATATTATAATAAATATAAAAGTTTAAGTTAATAATTTTGTATTTTAAAATTCTTTTAATATTTAAATATGTTAAATAAATAAAACCATATAAATAATTCATTGTTAGTTATTGTTGAATAAGAATGTCTCACTAACAATTAAAGAAATTGTATTACATAACTGTTTTTGTAAAGAATGCTTTTAAAAATCGTTTTAAGTCATTGTTGTCAAAATTATAATTCCTTCTGTTATAACTGTAATAAGAACACCTGCTTAACTTGATATTCTTAAATGAAAGTAAACTAAACTCTGATTGGATGTTAAAACAATTAACTTTTTGATTCAACAAATCAATTTAAACCTTATATTTAAAAAACTATTAACCAATAGAATTTAAAATTACTATCATGTGATGTAATAATGTTCTTTAAAATTATAAAAGAATTACATTATTCATTTCATTCTGCATACAACTCTCCACAAAGATAGAGGCAAGAAGAGTTCTCAAGATAAAATGTAATATTTAATACAAGAATAATCGATTCCAGAAAAAAAAAATATTTTAATTGATAGTGAAGAATAATAGCACTTAAATGTACTTAATCTGCTGGCAACTTTACGAAGTGAATAAATGTGAAATTATTTTTATAAGATATAGTTTCAGTGATTTTTAAAGTGGTTTCCTATCCAGTGTACCAACTTCCGACCCTAGGAATTGAATGCGGCTCTACCGAAAATCAAACCCAACCTGAACCAGTAATTATTTTTGGGACACAAATCCTTCTTCAAAAATGTTACTATAACATCGGGCATGAAGAGAATTACTGCATCAAAACCTGTGTTATTAAATAAAAACTATTACTACCATTACTTTTAAAATGCATGACGAAACACCCGTTGAGGTTACTATGTAAAATTTATAAAATTAAATAGAATACCTGAGATCTGAAGTCTTTCTCAACTTTGGATGTAGGATATGGAGTACTTTCGAAGCATATGCGAGGAACTCACTCACTCACTGGCACTATCGAACCCGTAGGTTCATGGCCGTGCGGACATAAGCTCTCCATATATCCCTATCCTGAGCCAATATTTTCCAATCAACCCCTATATAATCTACTACCCTCAAATCATAGTTTATGTTATTCTCCCACGTCATTCTTGGTCTACCAACTGGCCGTTTTCCCTCCGATTTTCCTACAAAAAGCTTTCATGCATGTCTTTCATTCCCCATTCGTGCCACATGTCCTGCCCATCGCAGTCTACGAGACTTAACTGTTCTCATTATATCTGGCTTTCTATAAAGAACTTGTAATTCACTGTTATGCAGTCTTCTCCATTCACCTGTCTGCTCATCTCTCTTTGGTCCAAAAATATTCCTAAAAATTTTATTCTCAAATACTCGTAATCCCCTTTCCTCCCTATGTTTCACATCCATATAATATAACTGGTCGAATAATAGTTTTATATATTTTCAGTTTAACGTTTTTCGAAAGGAGTTGGGAAGTCAAGAGTCTCTGTAATGCATAATAACACGCATTTCCAGAATTGAGTCTATGTTTAATTTCCTTGTGCATCTCATTAAAATATTTAATTTTTTTTTTACTTTGGAATCTTACTATAATGTTTTAATTATTCCTATTTGTGATTATTGTTCCTAGGTATTTGAATTCAGCCACTTCCTCAAAATTTTCTTCATGTGTCAGCTGTCCATTTCCATTACATAATGCATTTTTATGTGTGACCATATATTTAGTTTTATTGATATTTACTTCCAGTCCCAATTTCTTAGGTTACTGAGTAGTGTGTGCGTGTTGGCCTTTAGTATCTCCTCGCTATCGGCCAAGACTGAGATCTCACGTATTCTATTTTATTTTATAAGCTTTACTACCATCATAGGCTCAATTCTGGAAATGCGTGCTATTATGCATTACAGACACCCTTGATGTCCCAACTCCTTTCAAAAAATGTTAAACTGAAAATATATAAAACTATTATTCTACCAGTTATATTATATGGGTGCGAAACATGGACTCTTACTTTAACGGAGGAAAGGAGATTACAAATATTTCAGAATAAAGTACTTAGGAAAATTTTTGGACCAAAGAGAGATGAACAGACAGGTAAATAGAGAAGACTACATAACAATGAACTACATGGTATTTATAGGAAGCCAGACATAATGAAAACAGTTAAGTCTCGTAGACTGCGATGGGCAGGACATATGACACGAATGGGGGAATGAATGGCGTGCATAGAAGCTTCTTGAAAGAAAACCAGAGGGAAAACGCCCAGTTGGTAGACCAAGAATGAGATGGGAGAATAACATTAACTATGATTTTAGGGAAGTAGATTATGCATAGGATGATTGGAAAACATTGGCTCAGGATAGGGATGTATGGAGAGCTTGTGTCCGCTCGGCCGTGAACCTACGGGTTCGATAGTGCCAGTGAGTTAATTAGTTAGTTAGCTTTACTACTATTGCTATCTTCTATCGCTCTCGGTGGTCTAGGAGTTAAATCCTTGCCTCTGATTCCGAGGGTCGCGGATTCAAACTCGGCCGGGATCGATGGCTTTTTTAGGATAAAAAAAATTCAAGATAAAGTCCTCTGGGAGGAACTTTAAGCCGTAGGTCCCGAGTGGAGATTTTAAGACTAGTAAACATACTTTAAGTCTAAATTAGAGCAGTCTCTGAGAGAAATGTAATCGTTCTTTCCCATTCAAGTAATACCTCGGTTACCCACTGGGTGTCTCTCTGAGGCCATGAGCTATTCATTTGTCACCCGATAGCATCTGTAGGGAAATATGCATAACTAAGAACCCCAGTCTTCCTCAAAGAAATTAAAACTTCGAAAATTTTCGGATTGCATTTCATTTTCAGCTATCAGGATGATGTTTGGAATCTAGAGTTTAAAATCTTCTTCTGTACATACGAAAGAGAGAGCGGCAGCTGCTATAGTTGTCATATACAACATAGAAAACATCACACAACTGTCACTTGCAACAGCCATGAAACTTTTTGAGGCCAAAATACTTCCCATCTTAACGTATGGAATAGAAATCATTTGGACTGACCTCAGTTACGGAGACTTAAACACCTTAGAAAAAGTGAAAGCAAGATTCCTAAAAGCAGCAATGGGGATCTCGAAATTTGCTCCATCTAGACTTGCATATGAATTAGCACGGGAAACTTTCCTCGTGGAAGATCTACGCACAAAATTCCTGTTACCATCTACTAAACAGGAAACTGCATTGAAGAAATAATATAACACAAGACAAAAGAAATACCAGACAATTTTTACGCAACAGATGCAATGATCAATCGAGACTGGACCAAACAACAAGATACGCAGTGCAATAATAAAACTGGCAGTGCATGGATATCACCACAAACTCTGCAAAAATTCAAACTATCATGATCCGTCAAGTGACTGCGTGTGTAAGCGGTGTGTAAGCTCTATGACTATTTAACTCATGCCCCAAATGGGAGTCAATGACCAATCACGTTTCAATGATTTCTGTTTTACAAACCAATCAGAGTCGTGTTTCACGAAATATTTATCAGTGTTACATTTACCATATTAAAGAAAGCTCCTCCTTTTTAATATTCTGAACAGGTCTGACCATTATTTTGCAGTGACTGAGCCTGTGAGAAATACGGCTACCAGATTTTATATAACCTATAGTGCATGAATGTCAACACATGCCGCATGCGGGAGTTAATATAAAAGCATTTGTAGCAATTGATTATACCACCAAAAAAAAGAAACCACTGTTTGCACTTTCTTAAATGTATTTTTTCCCAGGTAACAATACAGAAAAATATAATTGTCATATTTACATCATACGACATCAGAAATGAATTAATATACAGTTTGATGTGTTTCATTTTTTCTCCACTAGAGAGCATTCTTACAATATTGCGTTCCTTTGGCAATAAATAGTATGATCTGGTTGCAGTGATAAACAAAAGAAGCAGATGAAGCGTGCCTATCGTTTCCAATTTGTTTTCAAACATCGCTGTTTACATTAAATATATAAATATTTTAAAATAACTATAGTTAAATAATGATTTGTGAGTAAACAGCTTAATTTTATTCGTTAAATAGTCCTAACAAATGCCACTCTTGATTTCCAAATTCTCTAGATAAATTCACTCCTCACTTCGTGAGTCGTGAATTTATCGATAATTTGGAAATCACTCGTGGCATTACTTATGATAAACCGTGTGAAAGATATAATTTCAGTGTCTGTTTAAAGAGGACACAATCGTTGCTGGCTTACAGCAGAGACATAAACTAATGCACTTTTGTGCGAGCTTTTCCTATTATTAAAATCTTCTGACAAGTTGTGTCCCATTAAGATCCGGGAGATAATTACTTCGAATATACTTCGCTATGTTAAGTGCGTAGTAGATGTCTGTCTACATTAAAAGAACATTATGCGGTTCGCCACTGTTGTCTGGAAACAATATTGTGTCTCACACAGAGAGCCCGGATTAGATCTCCGGCCGGGAAAAGTTTCTACGTGAGGCTTTTCGGAGTTTTTCCTTGACTATAAGACAAATTCAAGAAGCTTTAAGGCCCACCTGGCAACCATATTCGCCTTGTTTAAAAACACATTACAAATACTCAATAGAGTAGGTTAAGATTTTTAAAATACATTACGAAACTCCGGTGAGGTCACTGTGTTAAAGTTTTAAGAAATGTAAAACAGTACCTCATATCTCAGTCGTCCTCAAAATGTTGTTTTATAGGAGGCCTTTCGATAACTTAAGTATCATCTTCTGCTTTCATTTTGGTACTAAAACAAAAACAGAAGATGATACTTAAGTAATCGGAAGGCCTCCTATAAAACAACACTTTTGGTACTAAAATGAATGCAGAAGATGATACTCCTATAAAACAACACTTTTGGTACTAAAATGAATGCAAAAGATGATACTTAATTTATCGAAAGGCCTCCTATAAAACATTTTTGGTACTAAAATGAATGCAGAAGATGATACTTCAGTTATCGAAAGTCCTCCTATAAAACAACATTTTTGGTACTAAAATGAATGCAGAAGATGATACTTCAGTTATCGAAAGGCCTCCTATAAAACAACATTTTTGATACTAAAATGAATGCAGAATATGATACTTCAGTTATCAAAAGGCCTCCTATAAAACAACATTTTTGGTACTAAAATGAATGCAGAAGATGATACTTCAGTTATCGAAAGGCCTCCTATAAAACAACATTTTTGGTACTAAAATGAATGCAGAAGATGATGCTTAAGTTATCGAAAGGCCTCCTATAAAACAACATTTTTGGTACTAAAATGAATACAGAAGATGATGCTTAAGTTATCGAAAGGCCTCCTATAAAACAACATTTTTGGTACTAAAATGAATGCAGAAGATGATGCTTAAGTTATCGAAAGGCCTCCTATAAAACAACACTGCAAATTATTGAGGACTGAGATGTCAGGTACTGTTTTACATTTCTTAAAACTTTAAGAGTAGGTTAGACAGATCCTTAAACGCGATATGACCTTGATGATAAAAACCCATAAAAATTGAATAAAAATAAAATAATGCGCCATATGATAGAGAGTAGCGGGGAACATATAACATACAACGGGAGAGATTAACTAGGGGAAAAAAAAGAGAGAGAGAGAGAGGAAGAGAGAGAGAGAGAGGAGAGAGAGAGAGAGAGAGGAGAGAGAGGAGAGAGAGGAGAGAGAGAGAGAGAGAGAGAGAGAGAGAGAGAGAGAGAGAGTAATCTTCAGCAAGTTGGCTCGACCTTCAAAAAACTAGTGTAGGTCTATTGATCAAGGGAATTCCATTCAAGTGGATACAGATTTCGAAATAGATGGAAAAAAATTTATAGTTATGAAACACAATGTAATAGTTAATGTTTTGTTATTATCATGAGTTGCATGTTTTTATTAACATTTTAATAAATGCAGTGGCGGATACACTACATGTCATCATATTTCACATATTAATACCAATAACAGTGCTTCAGTTATAAGTAAACAACGGGAACAAGGTCCCCCTAAATATTTGAGATGGATTTTTTAAAAGTCTTTCTTATAATTTTTTTGTAACAATGTTGCCGGAACCATCTTTACATAGTTTTTTTGTCTTTTTTTAAAGTCTTGTCTTGTATATACAGATGTACAGTACTTTCTTTATGGAAGCTCCTATTATTATGAAAAAAAAACTAAAATTAAACTCCATGGCGCGACAGCCCTAGAAGGCCCTTGGCCTACCAGCCGACTGTTGGTCTCATATCTACATGTGTTCATCACAGAGGTAGATGATCATGCAACCAGTATGGGTGACATGTGGTCAGTATGTCGTGTCCCCCAGCCGTTATAGCTGGTTTTCTCAACCTGGAACTGCTACTTATTCTAGCTACCCAAATTCCTCACTGTGCTGGCTGGGCACCGGTCCAAAACCGGCCGAAAATTCCATGATAAAATTTCTTCCCCCATATAGCCTATATATAACACAAGCAAAGGTGTTCGACAAGGATGTGGACTATCTCCACTCTTATTTAATATATATATTAACAGAATAGTGCAAGAATGGAAACAAACAGTAAATAGTGGAATATCAATAACTAGGAATAAAATAATTCAAACAATATTATATGCTGATGATCAAATAATATTATCAGATTCCGAAGATAGCTTACAAATAGCAGCGTATCAATTATTCAAAATTGCCAGCAAATATAATATGAAAATTTCCACTTCAAAATCCAAAACAATGGCAATGTGTGGAAAAAAACATACAACGGGTGTAAATTGAGATTGATGGAAAAATTATAGAACAAGTGTCAGATTTCTCTTACTTAGGAAGTGTATTTGCAGAGTATAAGAGTGACATTGATTAAAAATTACAAAAATATAATAAAATGAATGGGGTAATACGAAGACATTTTGGTAAACAGATGAGGACAGAGACAAAACTAAGATTACATAACATCACATCAAAAGCTGCTCTAAAATACGGAAGTAAAATTTGGATTTTAAATAAAAGAAACTCTCATAAACTTCAAGTAAGCCAAATGCGCTTCTTACGATCATTGTTAGGAGTTAATAGACTGGATCACCAAAGGAACACTATTATCAGAGGAAAACTTGGAGTAACAAGTTTAAATGAAGATATACAAAGATACCAACAAGAATGGAAAAATCATCTGAGGAGAATGGCAAGAAATAGACTTCCAAAATTGGCATTCCAATATACCCCAACTGGACATAGGGAGCAAGGAAGACTAAAACATCGGTGGAAAGATCAAGACCATCTTCGCTAGGTTTACCGTATAGGCCACATGGCCTAAAACGAATTTGTTCATGATGATGATGATATATATATACATACATAGGGAAGTTCGAGTAATGTGAACCCGTCTGTTTGAGTGGACCCTGTTAATATCTTCTATAATAATTAGTGCTGCTCTCGTACAGAAAATAATTTAACTTCTTCCCCTCATCAACTTTGACGGGTTCAAGGTTAGTTTCTATAATTATTTGTGCGAAGAAGAGTTTATTTGTGATATTTACGACAATGACCGCTTTAAAAGTTGTTAAGCTAAGAATCAATTCTTAATTCCTCTATTGAATATAACAAAATGTTGAAAAAACTCCTACACACACACAGTTTATTAAATAAAACTGACAAACTGAGACTGGAAGTAAATATCAATAAAACTGAATATATGGTTACATACAGAACTACATTATATAATGGAAATGGGCAATTAAAGACAAAATACGGAAATATTAAAGAAGTGGCTGAATTTAAATACCTTGGAAAAATAATTATAACAAGATGAGGCACAGAAAGAAATTAAATGCATGCTCCGTTCTGAAAACGCGTGTTATGCATGGCAGAGGCTCTGGCCATCCCGTATTTTCTCACAAACGTTAAATAAAAGTATATAAAATGTATTCTTTCAGTTATATGAATGTATTATTAAGAATATTATGTATCTCAGTTTAAGGGAGGAGAAAAGATTACGAGTACTGTATTTGAGAATAATGTTCTTAAGAAAAAATTTGGACCAAAGAGAGACGAAGAGACAGTGAATGGAGAAACCCTTTTAACAGTGAGCTACGTGGTCTTAATGGAAAACCAGATTTACGAGGGTGGATCAAATATCAACCGGAATTTGTATATGGAGGATCTGGTAGCGCTCTGCAAAGGTTGCGGTTTGGTGGCGAAGTTGGTGGGGGTGTCTGGAGTAGGGATCTTGATGTGTCGCACTCCGAAGAGCGGTCGCTTGCTTCAGTATGCCATGAGCGAGCAAGAGGTACACACGTCTGTTGCGCAACGCATTATTATTTTTTGGCGAAAGAAGGCACTAAACCTTCTGAAATTTTGAGAAGGCTCCATGCGCAGTTCGGGGAAGCAACCCTTTCGAAGACGCAGGTGTATGATTGGCGCAAAAAAAAATTTAGCGGGCAGGGATTCAGTAGAAAATGAGCCCCACCAAAGACGGCAACGAACAAGCATCACTGCAGACAACATTCGTGCTGTACGGGACCTTATTGAGGAGGATCGGCGAGTAACAATTTCTGAAATTGTTTATTCAACGTTGGAATAAGCTTCGGACGTGTTAAAGCCATCATCAGTGATGCACTCAAATTCCGAACATCGTCTGGCAGGTGGGTGCCTCGGCCTCCTCCGCCAGGAACAAAAAAAAATTGACGAAAATGCATTGGACACCTCTGGAATATCCTCCCTTACAGTTCCAGATTTGTCACCCTGTGACTACCATTTGTTTGGGTCACTGAAAGAAGACCTGGGCGGAAGGCAGTTTGGTGACAATGCAGCGGTTAGAAGAGTTTTAGAGAAGTTGGTCAAACTGGCTGACTACAACGTCATCCCTCATTCTTCCAGGACGGCTTCAAAAAGTTGCCAACTCGATGGCAAAAAGTATGTTGGAAATGCAGGGAGACTATTGTAGAAAAAATGAGGTGGTGGTTTTGTATTTTTTTTTGTTAATTCAATAAAATTGTAAACAATAATTCCGATTTATATTTGATTCACCCTCGTAATAAGAACAGTTAAGTATCATATTCTGCAATTTACATATTTGGCACGAATAAAGAATGAAAGAGGGACATGGAATTTATCGGGCCTTTCACGCCCAGAAAAAAAAAAGGCTACACGGTTTCCAGAAAATGTTTCCATAAGATTTTATAACAGCTATACGGAGGCCTACACATCTCTAACGCGAGGATAAGGATTTGACAAGTGCATCCCTCTGAGGAAGCAGTGAAAACTTTAAAAAGTCATTGAATGTTTCTCGCCTATTCAGAAATTGAACTCCCGAACTTCAGGATCCACAGACTGATATTTAATCACGATTGCCAAAATCCTAATTGTTTCGAATTTTATGACGCTCTTCTATACATGTATATATGCAAAATAATAATCGTGCCGATATTTGCTTTACAAAGTGCAGACAAATATTCACACTTCTATTTACATATTTTCGTTTAAATATTAAATTTCTTACGTAATTTCTCTCCAAGGTTATTTAAAAAAATTGACTTTTTCGCTAAATGATTTACGTCATAGAACATTTATAAACTGTAATAGGTTTTTAAATAATATATGATTTAAGCAAATATTGACAAGTATCTATGAATTCTGATGTCAAAGGCAGACTAAAGACTCAACTTCGAATTTATACAATTTATTAAGAAGTAAAGGTGATTGTTTATCGAGAAAATCGCAAATGTTTCTTCTATCTGAACTGCCTACGTATACAAAGGGGTTTCAAGTTCTTTTTAATGATTTTATCTACTGTTATAACAATCAGTGACCCTTAAGTTCGTAGTTACTAGGCAACAAAACCTTTACTTTGTATTCTAACAAAACACGCTATCAAAACATAAAATACAGGTTCAACAAAACGTAAAATATATTATACTTTTTTAAAATTACTTTTCACTGAGAGTAATTAATATTATAATTACAAAGAAATACACGTTATCTCAGTCAAATCATAAATGTATTACGTCGACGTTTCAATCTCCTTATGTTTCTCACCTATCCTGACATCGAACTCGCGAAACTTCAGATTCACAGACTGATGTTTAATCACGATTGCCAAAATCCTAATTCTTTCGCATTTTATGACGTTCTTCTAATACATTCCTATGCAAAATAATAATCTCACATAAGGAGATTGAAACGTCGACGTAATAAATTTATGCTTTGACTGAGATAACGTATATTTCTTTGTAATTAAAACGTAAAATACACTTTAATGATGATTTAGTATAACTACATAAATAAACTTTGTTTGACTTTTCTGGAAGTATATTATAGTAGATTCGAGCTATTATTCCTTTCTGTATACATTCTATCATTAGTTTAATTTTAATTGTCTTTAATTTTATTGTATTATTAGACAATATTTTCATTATTATTCAATTTGACAGATAATTAATTGTTTAGTATGTACTATTATTGTAATTTGGTATATATATGTGTAATATATGTTTGTCCTGGCGAGTGGAAGAGAAGGCCACATGGCCTTAACTCCACCAGGCTAAATAAATATATACTATTCTAATATTTGGATCTTGGACTGCTTTTAAATTTTTTTCCTAATGAACCGTGAAAATCACCTTCTTCACTCATTTTTACTTTAAATTCATATATGAAACTATCATTTAAACTTGCAGAATATTTCAACAATGTTTGTTGATTTATCGTGTCTTCTCTCCCCCACCCCCAAGTCCACATTACTTTTTCTCAACATATCATTCAAATTTCATTAAATATACTAAATATACAACATATATTAAAATGCTCTGAACGTAGATAAAATATTATAGACAACACGTTACAAAATTAGATAGTAACTAGTCATCTAAACAACTATAAACGAACGCTTTGAAGGGTTCGATGTACGATCCGGTTGCGTAACATCATGAACCGGTATCGTTATAAGTCTTCTAGGTCCTATATGTCTGTGGCTTGTGCATAAGTGTTCTTGTTTTTTAAATTAAATATTTTCGTGCTCGGCTCAAGTTTATCTTGTCTGTAGGGTTCGTCACCAGTCCGCGTAGCATTTGTTTTGGTGTAGAATCCGCCAAGTCTAATGATGGTAATTATAATAATTTCATATAGAATAGAGCCAAATATTTTTAATGTCTAGAATAGTTACTTATATTCAATAGTTTATATATATCTTCTTCTTCCTTCCAAGTATTAGGCCAAGGCCTGTTACGATCCTATAGAAAATTTTCCCTCCAGCGTTTCATAGGACGGCCCAGAGATCTTCGTCCTCTTAGTATATAATTATAAACAGCTTTGGGGATCCGATTTGAACTCATTCTTTCAAGATGGTGTTTCCAATTTAGTTGGTACTGTTTAATATATTCCAAAATTGGCGTAGTCTTCAATTCTTTCAAGATATCGGTGTTCCTTTTCTGATCCCATCTGGTGTAACCCGCTGTTCTGCTGAATCCCATTTCACAAGCCGTTATTCTGCTTTCATGTTGTCATTTTTAGTGACCGATCCACATGTCCCTCATGTTTTGACTATGGGTTTTCTTTCTCTCTTCTGACCGTGATGTTCCAGTTTGTTTCCTTGGGTTTGTCCTCTTGGTCAACATGACACTTCTGCACTTTAATTTTAAAGATATGTCTGTGTATGATATCTTCTTGAGTAATTCCTGCCAATTTTGTCTTTTTTTTAAACTTCATCATAGAATTCCAATATTTGTTTTAAAAAAGTCTAATATTCGTATGTCCATAACATTTTAACCTTCAATTATTATTATTATTATTATTATTATTATCATCATCAGAAATGGATTTTTGAGGGCGTTCAGCTGGAATTTCTAGAAGAGATGAAATAAGAAACAGTATAATTAAACAAAATATGAATGTTCAAACTTCAATTACGGATTTCATTTAAAAAATCAAAGTTGTATGATCTTATCAAAAGAATGAGAGAAGACATTCCTAACAAGAATACTAAGAATGGGTGTCTTGGTAGAAGAAAAAGAAGACGGCCAAAAATAACGTGGATTGATGATGTTTTGAGCAACATGAGAGAAAAGAGTTGGACGATGGAGATTGGAATGACAGAGAGACGAGGAGGAGAATGACAGTAGATTAATTGGCCGCAGGAATGTGTTGTGAAACCTACTAAACATATTATTATTATTATTATTATTATTATTACTGAAGAATATGGATTGAAGATATCTACAGAGAAAACAAAAATTATGGCATTTCAAGGTGGTAGATCCTGTCAGAAAGAAAATTGTACTTGACAATACAATTTTGGAGCAGGTGAATAATTTTACATATCTGGGATGCAATGTCTCATATGAAGAAGAAAAGGATGTAAATGCAAAAATATCTGAATTTTAAAGAATTTTAGGGTTAATAAATTATATCTTCAAGCCACAGTTAGTCCAAAAACATTCAAGACTAAAAGTGTATAAAACACTGGCTCTTCCAACTCTTTTGTATGGTAGCGAAGTATGGACGTTGAAACAGAAGCATATACAGAGACTTAGATCTGCTGAAATGATATACCTTCGGAGGACTGTAGGATACACACTACTAGATCACAAAAAAAAAAAAAATGAAGACATCTTAGAAGAATTACAATGGAACCATCAGAAAAGAAATTTTCTTATTATAAGTCAAGATGGAGGAAACATGTTCATCGAATGGAAGATCACAGGATAACCAAACAAATGTTAAGATATCAACCTGCAGGAAGAAGAAGACCAGGACGTCCACTCGAAAGACTTTTGGATGGTGTTTCTCTTGAGGCCGAAACAGGTCAACAAATGGCCTAAATTCGTGAATGTACTATATGACGATGACGTTATTGCCTATCCAAAGTGAACAATATCGTTAATGACCGGCCTTTTACATTTCTTGCATTTACTTCATTGTCCGTAACGCGCACGCATGGGCACGCACACACACACACACACACACATATATATATATATATATATATATATAGAAACTCGGCTAATTTCGTTACACGGATAATATTTTTTCTTTCGTTTCGTTTGTAACGAAGTTGTACTGGCAAGAAAAAATAATTATTTTTCTGTTTCGTAGATGGCAGAAAGTCTACTTTCGTCCTGTGTTTCCATATTTGTGACAACAGCGTTCCTTGGGTCTATTTTATGTTAATGTGTAGAGGAAGTTTTTCGTTCATGTTAGCAGTTGTTAGATTTAATACTTTTCAGTGTTTGAAGAACATTTTTGAGTAGATATTCTTCGACACTAAAGATGAACGGATACAATGTCGAAAATGTGATCTGTGGTTCCGTGAAAAGTGTCAAATGGGATTTAAAATTCATAAAATGATTAAAAAGTTTGTCACGAAATTAGCAGAGTTTTTCAAACCTACAAAAAAACATATATAATTTGCAATATTGGTAATAAAATAAAATATACATTCGACAACTCAGCATATCTATTCATAGTAATTCTTCCGAGGGCAGGTCCTTCACTGCAATCATAGTATTTTGATGCTATGCTTTGCAGCTTTACTAGGGAATTGTAGATGTGGTAGCTTCCCGTTACTTTCCACGCCGGTGAAGGATGATGATGATGGCCATATGATTTCGGGGACCGTTTGGGCCTTAAAGTTTTCCTGACATTTGTCTTACAGGTGAGGAAAAACCCCGATAAAAACCTCACCCAGAAAAACTGTCCCGACTGGGGATCGAACCCGGGCCCGCTGCCTCGAGACCACAGCGGTGGACACGCAGCATATATATATATATATATATATACCTTAACTTTAATATTCCTAAGACTCTAACCAAGAATTTTCATAATATTAAGGTGTAACAGTCTAAAAGCTTTCTCGCATGGTTAACAATGTCGCTTATACAGAAATGATATAAATTAATGTAAGAGTCACATACATACTTGATGGAGACAATAAATGCGGCTTCACAGGTGCAGCCACTGACAAACACTAACCCAGCACTAAGTGAGAGTGAAGAAGGAAGATGTTTACACACGAGAAAGTTGGATGACCTTCATTTTCAAATACATTCCAGCAACAAGAAAGTATAAAAGTCCGGGAAGAACCACCTCAATTTCGCAGCGGGATGGAACATTAATTTAAACACTAACACACACCATGAGAATGACAAATTCCAAATTCAGCTACTTCCATGTATCTGTTCAAACGGATCAAACATTTCATTTGTTTTGATGGTATATGAATCAGATATCAAATTTGATCTAAATTTCCTGAAATGTATATTGCTTAAGCAGTCCACCGCTGTGGTCCCGAGGTAATGTGCTGCCTTGTCGCGCAGCGGGCCCGGGTTCGATCCCCGGTCGGGACAGTTCCCTGGGTGAGGTTTTTATCGGGGTTTTTCCTCACCTGTAAGTCAAATGTCGGGAGACTTTAAGGCCCAAACGATCCCCGAATACCATATGGCCATCGCAATCATCATCATTCATATTCATCTTAGATTAAGCTTAGGATTAAGGGCTCTCTATTGACTCCAAAATAAATAAATTTCAGGCGGTGTGTGGTACAATACAGAGAACATTCAAAAATAAAATTAGAAAAGAAACCAAGATAAAAATGTATAATGTTATGGCGGTTCCCACAATATTGTATGGTGTGAAACTTGGGCTCCAGTGAAAAAACAGAAGGATAGAATACAGACGGCGGAGATGAGGTTCCTAAGACAAGTAAAAGGATGTACAAGACTTGATAGAATAAGAAATGAGGATATAAGAGAAGAATTGAAAGTACAGCCTTTATTGGATAAAGTCACGAATTACAGACAGAAATGGATTGATCACATGGATGGAATGAATTAGGAGAGATATCCATTGTTAGCAAGAAATTATCAAGCAAGAGGAAGACGTGATGTTGGAAGACCTAGAAGACGTTGGGCTGATGCATTATGAAGTCGGAACGGGCAATTCCCTGGAGTGATGATGATGATTAAGGGCTCTCCTGGTGCACCACTATCATCATCACCATCCATCATATCAATAGGGCAACGTAACCCCGCCTTCCGGGCGCCCCCACCTCGGAAGTGGGTTACAATTACGCCAATGTCAGGAGAGAACACCAGAAATGTCGAAAAGGATAACCTGGGGCATTAAAAAACTAAAATATTGCTTAAGCCACATATATTTGCTTTATGACTGTTATCAGCAGATGTATTGTGTTCGTTTATGTTGTTAGAGATTAGTAGTGTAAGGCGGATGTAGAATATAAATTGTATTAGGTCCTGTTGGATTAGACATTATGCTTTCTCCTGGTTCCGAGATTCAAACGTGGCGGCAGTCGATGGATATCTTCTTCTTGTATCTTGTAAGCCCATGTTTCCCTTAACAGAGATTTTAGGCGCTCTCCCTCTACAGGGAAGAATTTGAACCATACTAATTTAGTTACACTTGTTTTCGTATAGATGCCATTTATGTGGTCCGTGGTCAGCGTTCCGCCTCATACCGACATCTAGGAAACCAAGGTAGTACCAGGACGAGAAAATTCGGCAAATTTTGCTTACAGGCCTTTTCATTCAGGCTTAAGGATTTTTTTACGAGCCTGAAAATCTTCAGATTCGGGACCCACGACTTAAAGTCTCTCCCGGAGGACTTGCTCCTTGGATTTTTCCATCCTAAAAAATCCATCTACCCCGGCCGGGTTTGAACCCGCGACCAGAAGCAAGGAGCATAACCACTAGTCCACCGCGGCCGATCGATGGATATCTAAGGGCGTAAAAATCCTGGAGCGTGGCTTCATTCAGAAGGGAAGTAAAACCGTACACTCCGTGACGCAGATTTACGTAAAATAAAAAACTCAGGTCGGCAGCGGTGGACTAGTAATTAGTACCTTCCTTTGGTTTCGAGAGTCGCTGGTTTTAACTCGGCCGGGGGGCGAGAACTACACCTGTCAGTCTTACATCATCATCATCAAGACAGCTGCCGCCATTCCTCTCTGTCTATGCATTGATCTTCCTCCAGTCCTCTGATATTCATAGCCGCTTGTACCCCTTCTATCCAAGTTTTTTTCGATAGAAAATATAGGCATTTTACCAGGAATACTTACTTACTTATTCACTGGCACTATCGAACACATAGGTTCATGGCCGCGCGGACATAAGCTCTCCATACATCCCTATCCTGAGCTAATGCTTTCCAATCATTCTCTGTATAATCTACTTCCCTCAAATCATAGTTAATGTTATTCTCCCACTTCATTCTTGGTCTATCAACTGGGCGTTTTCCCTCTGGCTTTCCTACAAGAAGCTTCCATGCAAGTCTTTCATTGCCCATATGTACAACATGTCCTGGCCATCGCAGTCTATGAGACTTAACTGTTCTTATTATATCTGGCTTCCTATAAAGACCATGAAGTTCATTGTTATGTAGTCTTCTCCATTCACCTGTCTGTTCATCTCTCTTTGGTCCAAAAATTTTCCTAAGTACTTTATTCTCAAATACTTGTAATCTCCTTTCCTCCCTTAAAGTAAGAGTTCATGTTTCGCATACATATAATATAACTGGTATTTTTACCAGGAATGCCAGAATTATTCTTAAATAAAAAAAATTCTAACTAACCCTCCTGTTGACTCCATCAAAAAAAAAGTTAAATTATTACTGTCATAAAGATACATAATCCCAACCAATAATGTCTTCCTATTTTCCTCCCTCCTTTTCATTGGGATCCATTCCATAACAATTTTTAGGCAATACTTGCTCAGGCATTCTTTTGACATGGTCATACCACTGTAATATTTTCTATAATGTCTATGATGTCTGGCTCCTCTTTCACACCCATAATTTCCCTTATTTCATTTTCTATCCATTCTATATTTTCCAGCTGGTCTTCTTAAAACATCCATTTCTGTACTTAAAATTCTTTTCATTACCCTGGTAGGAATTTGCCAAACTTCAGCACCATATGTTAAAATGCTCTGAATTATGGTGTGATATGTTTGTAATTTTCTATTTTTTGTGATATTTTTGCTCCACCAAACAGAGTTTAAAGCATTTATTGCTTGTTTTGTTTGTGTGATTCTATTTTTAATTTCCACTGTGTTATCGCCAGAATTGTCAAATTTTGTTCCTAAATAAGTGCATTCAATACTAGGTTTTAGTTCTTCTCCATTGTTGAAATTTATAGTTTCCATTTCTTCTCCTAATATAATATAATAATAAACTAATATCTGTGTATATCACCTCATAATTGTAGATTTCTGGAGGAGAAGTTTCAATACTTCTCCATATTAACTTCAGCTCCATCTAAAGATAATACGCAGGAGTATTGAAACATGTTCTCGAGAAATCTACAATTATGAGGTGAGGTATTAAATTCTAACTCAGTTATCAATTAAAATAAACCTCATGGTGTCACTTATTTTAAATATTAACAAAACAAAATATTCCAAAAACATTCACAATTGTCGATAAACACTTGTAGTACTATCACAAATATGTTACAGTTAGGCCATATAAAACTTCAATCTGGTGATTTAACAAGAAATATGCTAATAAAAAAAATGTTTGAACCAACCAGTTGGAATCAACATTTTTGGGAAGTTGCCTAGTGCAGTAGCTATCTTCTTAAATTTTTCAGACCCCAACAATTACAATGGGAATTGTTTTCGAAGGACCTCAGTATCATTGTTGGCAGATTCAGATGTAAATATCAAATGACATGAAGGTTGGAAGTCGTCTGCAGTTGCAAAAGGATTTGTAAAAAACTTATCACAAAATAGGAAGAAAAACTGTTGCTCAGAATCTTTCAAGTACTTCTGCTGAAGTTTTAAATCTAGAATATGAATGCCACAATTGAGTTGATCAGTGGAAAAAAGGCACATGCCACAAATCTGCCGATTGTGAGTTTTTGTTATGGTTAAGTAGATCCTGCTATCTTGCATCGATTCCAATAACTATTTGCATGGTGGTATGTGTCTATTCTTTAACAAGGAGCATAATAAAACTTGAAGATTCTGAATGATAGAAATAGCTAATGGAAAAAAGGCACATGCCACCTTCTTTCTCTTTTATCTCAACTGGTTACAGTCAACGTTCCTGATAGGTTGGCAGAAATTAAACTAACCAATCAGAATATAGTTCCACTGCCCTCTGGATCTATAATATTATAGATCCAGAGGGCAGTGGTAGTTCTCAAATTACCTATAACATATCCAATATGTCTTACATAGATGTTGAGGTTTTAATGCGTTTTCTGAAGAAAAAAGGCAAGTTAATAGTAAAAGAAGGACTCATCAAGAAAATAAGTGGGAGGATAATGAAAGAAAACGTCTGAGAAATAGTGCATAACAATAAGAAGATTGTGCCAGCAAAGGAGTTTGTAAATAGTGGAACTCCGTGTTGCAAACTAATATCATGTGATTTCACTCCACTAATGATTAGTGAAGATAAGAGAGGTTATGCAAAGAAGAGAAAAGATGAAACATAAGTCAAAGGAAGGCTTCATTCAGATACTATGTAAGTGTAACTAATACTAGCAAACTTGAAGTCTGTAGCAGTGCATATCTAGCAGTCCACGGAATATCAATAAAATGTTTAAGAACTGTTTGGAAAAGTGAAGAATGTGTTAGGAAAGTTTCTGATTATGATGAAGAGGGTCAGTCAACATCAGAAATTTGTGTCCATACACCCACTGAAGATAGAAGAGGCATTATGTGGGGCATATGCCACTACTTAATTTGCACAAATTACCTGTCCTATTACATAAAAACACTTAATACTAGGAATATTTCAACTAATAATTAATAAGATATTCAATGTTATATTTAAATTAATATTGGGAAGTAAACATTAAGAGGTTATATCATTAATAGTGAGTGGAGAACATATTTTAATCGACTCACCTCATACATTTTCAAACTTCTTTGATACCGACAGTTTTAGACAATATCATATCCTTCTTCAGTCATGGCGTCCACTGATGAAATTCTGTGATTGTTGATTTCTTTAGTGACATCACCTCTTGTGCTGCCATCTTTCGTTGGGATTATAAACTTTGTAATATTCCGGTGGATAAAATTTAATTACAAAGTTTATAATCCCAGCGAAAGATGGTAGCACAAGAGGTGATGTTACTAAAGAAATCAACGATCACGGAATTTCATCAGTGGACGCCATGACTGAAGAAGGACATGATATTGTCTGAAACCATCAGTATCAGAGAAGTTTGAAAATGTATGAGGTGAGTCGATTAAAATATGTTCTCCACTCACTATTAAAGATATTCAATGCTTCATCTAATTCAAGATCCTGGTTAAAAAATTAAAAACATAGTGTCCATATTCCACAGATAAACAACTTTCAGAAATTCCTTGTTTCTGTAAAATAGTTTTCTTGTGGCATGTGCCTCTATTCCACTGGGAAACTCAATTAATAAACCAAACTTCCACTTCTTCACTATATGGAATCTCCATTTATAATTGCAACAACTGTACAACAAATATCACAATTTCTTCCTAATTCTGCAACTTAAATATGATTGCTTCGATTAATTAAATGCAATTTTAGTATCAGCTGTCTAAAAGTAAATTATTACAATTCCATTCACAGATAAAGAAAATGCATTATTGTCCCATTGCGTAGCTGAGTGTTTTAAGGCAAGATGCCTTGGCACAAAGCTATATGACTTGTGCTGGTTCGGGTCTCCACGGATGAAGAAATTTTCTCATGGAATTTCGGCCAGTATAGGATCGTGAGGAATTTGGGTAGCTACAATAAGTAGTCCCTCCATGGTATCTTTACCTTGTCGTGGTGGAGTGGCTTGTGTGCTTAAATGATCCCGAGAGCTATGCCGGCGGTAGCATTGCTGCCGATAGGGTTACCCATGCCAGACTGGTCGAAGATGATAAGCCAGACAAAAAAAGTACCTTGGTCAAAATAGGACAATCTTTTACCGTCAAGAAATGCGGATATGGGTTCAACTGGGGTAAAATTTTCTGGAGTGGACTCTTACTTTAAGGGAGGAAAGGAGATTACAAGTATTTGAGAATAAAGTGCTTAGGACAATTTTTGGACCAAAGAGAGATGAACAGACAGGTGAATGGAGAAGACTACATAACAATGAACTTCATGGTCTTTATAGGAAGCCAGATATAATAAGAACAGTTAAGTCTCGTAGACTGTGATGGACAGGACATGTGACATGTATGGGAAATGAAAGAGGTACACGGAAGCTTCTTGTAGGAAAACCAAAGGGAAAATGCCCAGTTGGTAGACCAAGCATGAGGTGGGAGAATAACATTAACTATGATTTGAGGGAAGTAGATTATACAGGGAATGATTGGAAAGCATTAGCTCAGGATAGGGATGTATGGAGAGCTTATGTCCGCGGGCCATGAACCTTAAAGTTTTCCTGACATTTGTCTTACAGGTAAGAAAAAACCCCAATAAAAACCTCACCCAGAAAAACTGTCCAGACCGGGGATCGAACCCACGTTGCGTGACAAGGCAGCACGCTTCCTCGAGACCACAGCGGTGGACATCTGAATTATATTATATATAAAATTATGTTACCTGCACTGCCTCTGACAAAAAACAAATTACTAAAATTTTAATCTGTTCTTATCTCTGCACACGTTTAAGAAAACAACAGCCTGTTGACAGTCAAGCTGCTCAGAGTGATGATCTTGTATATTGTAATCTATACAATGGAGTAAAAACATCATTAACAGAACAAAACAACTAATTTATAAGTCCATACTACAAAGTATAATCTTATATGGATCGGAAGTTTGGACAATGACACAACAACATGTCAACAGAATAACTTCAGTTGAAATGGATTTTTGGAGAAGAGCTGCCAGAAAATCTTGACTGGAAAAAATTATAAATACAGAAATTAGAAAATGGATGAATGCAGAAAGAAATAAAATGGATGAGATTATACACAGAAGAATAAAATGGTATGGACATGTAAGAAGAATGCAGGATGGAAGACAACCAAAGGCCGTCTATGCATGGGAAATTGAAAGAAGGAACAGAAAAGGAAGACCAGTAAACAACCTGGAAAATTCAATGAGGAAATTTGGTGTAACAGATGAAGACACAGAGGACAGAGAACGATGGAGAACTTTAATTAAGGGAAATTTGTGAATGTTTGTTGCAAACTGATAGTCTATAAGTCCGTAGTCATTTATATATATATTTTTTTAAATTCATGTTAATTACTAAGATTGGTTGGAGAAAACCCTCAATGATGAGGAAAATTCTCAAAATGAATGAATTACATTGTAATCCAACATGTATGTCCCCAAGCAGTAGAAAAAATTACTACCACTTTGACATGAGAAATATTTTGGAATAATTGACACATGTCTCATAATATTATACATTTTTTATAAATCTAAAAATATTCTGGCTGTATAAAAAAATAGATTAGAGTAGATTTATTTAGCCTGGTGGAGTTAAGGCCATGTGGCCTTCTCTTCCACTCACCAGGACAAACATATATTACATCAGAATATAACAATCTCAATTAACCCTAATATTAAATACTAAATACAAATTTGATCAAAAAGATAATATCTATTATATTACGTTCTATAATGCAACCAGTTAATGTTAGTTAAAATTAAGACTAAAACTAATAATAAAATGTATACAAGCAAGACATATTAAATTGTCCCTGTCTAATGTATATAAAAAACAAAGAAAAATAATGAGATATAGAAAACTAATTTTACGATTATACAATATCTAAAACAAAACAAAAGAAAATATTTGTTAATCTTAATATTATTTTCATAAATAATTAAATTTATTAATTGTTAAAAGAATACTATCAATGAGGTGTATAAGTTAGTTTGTTATTAAATAATTCTTTAGTTTGTTTTTGAAGGATGTTATAGTTTGACAGTCTCTGACATAGTACATGACAAGAGTTAAAAGGAGTTTATTTTGTTCATACTGTTGCTCCACTCAACCTGCAGCCCCATAACTACCTACTTACAAAATATAATGTCACTTTAAACTCTATATCATAATATATTGCTATATAAAGCCATTTACACTAATGTCTGTATAACAAAAAGAACTGCTGGAAATCTACCAAAGTGTCAAACACTTAAATCTCTTCATGAATTATTGACAATTTTGCAATGGATTCCTTCACATTGTGCAATCCTTGGTAATGCAATGCAAAATGCCTTAGCGAAGAAAAAAGGCCCAAAGATTCACCGAATTAGAAACCCTTCTTTGGGACATTTCCATACGAAATCGGCAAAAAAATTGTGAAAATTTAACTCACATCTTTAAAAGTTTACAATTTCTTTTACAGTGAAACTTTATGATATACTGGATACCTGAACCGAATTTTAGGTCTTTGTTTGATGTAATTAAAAAGTAATAGAGCTGTCAATTTATTACATTGTTTTAAAAAGTATCTTATGTGAAATAAATATCTCGAAGTATAACTCCTCCCTCAACTTGGAAAGATAGTCACATCATAGATGATTTTATGCTCTATCGCTTGAAAATTAGTATGTTAACAATTACGTTTTTCTGAAGGGCGTAAATGCAATTGACCTATCCAACAAAAAATTTTATAAAATCAAAAAATACCAGATTATTACCTGAACACCAGTTAATTGTTTGTAATTAGTATTAAAGTGGTGGGATGAAAAGGAACAACCAAAAATAATTATTTTCCCAAAACTCTCCTATGTGTAGACTGCCTGCAATACCTTTCGCATGAGTAAGATCGCTCGCTCGTACAAACAATGACAGAGCTACTTGGTAATAGTCCTTTGTGCACTTCCAAACATTTTTATTGTTAATATCATTACATTATTTTTATCAACATGATTACTATTATTGCATAATCATCATCCTGGACTAGTGGTTACTTTGCATGCCTCCGATTCAGAGGTTCGCGGGTTCAAACTCGATAGGGATGAATGGAATTTTAAAGGCATAACAATTCTGAATGTAGCTTTCTCAAGAAGGAAGGAAATCCACGAGTCTCTTGTCGTAGATTTACGGTACGTAGGAGAAAACCTCGCACTTGAAATAAATTGCTACATAATGACCTCACATGTTAGTGAACGTCGTTAAATGTAACAATCTTTATTGATCTCTCCAGTAGGCGATTAATTTTGTGCTGCTTTTGGCAATGTGTAGTTTTGTTTAAATTTCTGTACACCTACAAATTCAAATTTGTAGGCCTATTAAACAATTATTTTCTAAAGAGTAGTTCTGTAATTTGTGATATTCTGTACTGTACACTTACACCAACGTTTGATGTTGAATATTGCAAGGAATGTTAAGCTATGGATAATAATTTATAATAATTAATTGTTCTGCTATTACAAGTGATATTTAAGAGATATGAATATATTTTATTGACATTGACCCCAAATTCCTCAGAAATCCATGGAGTGACAATTCTCAAACTTCAAAACTATTCCTATGATGTCTGAGTGGATTGAAGCACTTTACATTGGCATAACATCAGTTAGGCTTATTCATACTAAATGCAGTATAAATATACTTACACTAATAAAATATAACACTTAAATATGTAAACTTGTTAATAAAATTATTTTAAAAATATTTTAAATCTGAATGAGATATGTAACACTAAAATTACAAGGTGTAAGCACATGCACTGTTTATAGAAAACTGTCTGGTGACAATTAATCTGAACTCGAGAATTGTTGACAGAAGAGCAGATGTTTTAAGACATGCTGACTGTACATTATAATCAGTTATTAAAACATTCGGGTTCATTTGAGTTGTCTTTAAAAATTATTATTATTTTGTCGTAGTTTGCAGGGTACAATAAAGTACACTGAATAAAAATTATTAACCCCTTAACTGGGGACCTAGCTAGTGCCGTTCTACAGCTCTGTGGGGAGCCTTTTCTTCCTTTAATTTAAAATATTATAAAAAATACAGGGAGTAAACATTTGTAACATATCCATCAAATATTATACAAAACAACCATTCTCTTTCATATGGTCATATTTTTTAATCGAAATTTCATATTTTTATTTTTTTCAACTTTAGTACAAAAACGGCACAAGTGTCTTCTCGTGTTCAATTTAAAAGTAATTTGGAAAACATTATTTATATTACATGTAATGAATATTAAAAAGTATGCAAATCTCTTAAATGCAATAAATGTTAACTCTGGCCTTACATGGTGTCTGTCATCAGTGGCGTTATTTCAAGTCTTACATCGATATAAACTAAGCATTTAGGATATATGTATAAATTAATTAATTAATTTATATTGGCAATTTACTCCGAAGTTTATAATGTAAATATACAATCTCTTTTAACACTGTGTAAATATTAAAATTTTACGACACATATGACCAGTGGCGTTACTAAATACTGTCAGTTTTGAGTTATTACAAATAATCACATTTTTTTTTATTTTTAGAACTTTAATATACCGTAAAAATATATATCTGTACAATTAGTAGTTTTTATTGTAGTAATAGTGATTATTGACGTCATCAGATATTATCAGTGGCGTTATTGAACACTGGTGTGTTGAGAAGTCACTGGTTATTATTGTTGTTAGTATTATGAATGCTACATAACTTCATTTTAGAAAACACTCATATTTTCAGTAAATTGTAAGTAGCTTATAAAAAAATATGATGAAGTGAAAAAAAAAACTAGAAGCGAAATAAGACGTTTGAACTAGTTACTTCAAGACTGGAGAATGGAGGGTAAAAGTTAGCAACCCCAATTGAATGTTTGTGCAATATTTTTCTAATGTGATAAAAGACAGACCTCTCATTTAAACGTGTGAATGAGAAGTTACAAGAAACTGTACCAGAGTTATTATTTTTTCATTAACTTAGACCGTTCTTGCATTAAGGTTTAAGGCTAATCTGAGTTGAGAGATATATTATGTTGAGCAAACAGATGGTGTCTGTTTTTTTTTCTGAACACGTCTAGTGAATAATATTTTATCATGAATGTTATATAGCTGGCCAGTTACCGATATACGTTAGTCCGTTCTTGCACGCATACATGATATGTGATTTTAACTCTCGTAATAAGAAACTGTTAAGAGACCGGTCAAAGGGGGTTGAAAAAAATCACACTAGATGTCATACCCATACAGAACAGATCTTCAAAATTTTGTGTTCCTGTATCGCCAATTAACTTAGAAAAAATAATACATATCTCGTTGGATATATCCGTAACTCCCACCGAGTGAAGGCTTTCTTGAGACGGATATTCACGGAACGCCCACTCAACGGGTTAATATTGCATTTAACTTGTAATGAAAAAGTTTGTAACAAAATAAATAATTTGTTTAATAATACACAATAAACTCAAGTAATAGAGCTCCTTACTTCTCGCTTCAGCAATTCAATTCCATAAATGTTTTAACATTAAAGTATCTTCAACTTTTATAAGATTCATGATGTGTTCCATTGAGGTTTATTCAAAATTAATATAAAATTATGGAATATTCACCTGAAAGGTCCGTCTCCTCAACTTAATTAATCATTTAACTGTAGAAAAAGAATCTGACAACAAGAAAACATGGATAACACTTACATACACAGGAAAAGAAATGACAAAATTAGCCAATGCACTAAAGAAAGCCGATAAAAACGTAAAAATAGCATACAGAACCAATAACAAATTAAACAACATAATAAACAATAACATTGAAGAAAATAACATTTTCAACAGCAAAGGAGTTTATAAACTGACATGTAAGGACTGCAACAAATTTTATATAGGAAGGACAAACAGGAGTTTTAACATCAGATTCAAAGAACATTTTCGAGACTTCATTCACGCAGAAGGGAAATCAAGTTATGCAAAACACGTTATCCATGAAGGACATCGCATGTTAAATATTGAAAACACCCTAACAGTAATGCACAGAGAAAATAATCCAGCGAAGATAAACGTACTCGAAGAGATGGAAATCACGAAAGCAGCTCACAACAACAACAGCCTGATAAACGAAAACGAACCCAATACTTGCAACCCCCTCTACCAGATCTTCAGTGAAACACCAGTTTGAATCCTGCCGATGATGGGACAAGTCCCGAAAGCGCTACAGTTAAATGATTAATTAAGTTGAGGAGACGGACCTTTCAGGTGAATATTCCATAATTTTATATTAATATTAAAGTATCTACTGTGTAAAAATTAAAATATCGCTCAGTACTCTTCCACTGAGATCATATAACAACAGATGGGAACTTTTGAAGAAAGTCTGTAAACAGTTTTCATTACATATTTAGTTATTTTTGTCTTGTGTATGTGTGTATATATATACACATCCATAGTAATTCTGTGCGAAGGCAGGTCTTTCACTGTGATCATAGCATTTTCATGCTATGCTTTGCAGCTTTACTATAGTCTCTCTCGTTTAACTTTGCAAAACATTTGTAGAATTAGACAACTACACTCATCTCTCACTCGCACCAGTGTTGTCGGTATTTCTTCACCAGATGTTAATAAGGGAAAGGGAGAAGAGGAAAACTATCAATAGGGTGGGTTCTTTCTTTTGTATCTGAACTAAAGTGGTCAACAATCTATAATAATTTGCATAGGATGTGGAATCAAGAGAGTGAGGTAAAATAATAATTTGCACTTGGATGGGAAGGAAGCCTGAATTAGCTCAGTGGTCAGAGTATCAGCACGTGAAGCTGAAGGTTCAGAATTTTATTTTCAGTTCAGGGATAGGTTTTTTTTCTTTAACATTGATGGAAAACCTTACTGAACAAAAAAATATTAATTCCAGAATGTCCACGAATAAAACCTGTTGCTTTCTGTTGAATATATACAGGACATGATTGTTTGGCTGCCCATCTATTATAAATAAAATATCCTACCTACTCCAAGTTGTGTACTTTGTAGATAAAAAAAACACTACAATGAATATAACTTATCTCTAGAAGTGTTGAAATTTAACTGCTATGATGTCTCATTAAGCTACTGGGAAGGATGAAGGTAAACTGAAGAACTTCAAGATGCTTGAGCATTAGCAACCAACCAATCAACCATATATTTATTAAATTAAACACTTAGGGCCGCATGCAAAGACATTAGTCTCTGGTGAGCTGAGTTTTCCGTGAGAATTTGCAAAGTTCAAATTAGCAAGTCGTTGACTGGTCATGCATGAAAGTAATTTTTTTCATAATATTGGCAAGAAATTACCCAGAATTCTCAGCAATAAAACCACTTCTGTTATTTTTGTCTGCTAGAGGAACCCATTTACGCTTGCATCCCGCAAATAAAACTGTATACGATGAAGTCTGCATCATGCAATATTATGCCGATTCTCCTGTTCTTCCAGTTTAATTCTTTGGTAGACTCTATCAAATTCCTCTTCTCCGCGTATACCGAAAATATGATTGAAGTCTTCAAGGTCCGACATCTTGGATAAAGCAGCAAGGTTTCAAAGTACATCGGTTACCATCGGGTTGCTCACAATTCATTCTCTGCAAAGTCACCTCGCCAGGTAGCTAAGGAATTTCGACAATTATTATCGCATGAACAGATTTTTGAGTATGCAAAAACGTCTTTGGATGCAACTTTCTCAGCAGAGTACAAGCTGAGAACGACTTTTACGGTCTAATGCGTTCATAGATACGACTCTTGGAATAAAACTACAAAAGGAAGGAAACATGTTTTAGAAACAATGAGAACACAATGGAATAGGAGAGCTTAGGCAGCATGACGATTATTTTAAATTGAAAATCATCCATTGTTATAAGAAATTAATATATTTTAAACATATAGGAAGTAAAACTATGAGGTATATTTTAAATTTAAAATAAATTCTTTAACATCTCACCTCATTTTATTTAGGTAAAATTTTATCACTCACCTCATATTATTCTCCTTATTTTAATATAAACTAGTTTTGGAACTTTGTTTCCATTCCATCTTCAGCATCTTCATGACCATTGTTCTGTCGTCTTGAAGAGCCGTCTTTCGCTCCTTGCATTGGCAGACTGAAAAACCTTGAAACTATTTAAAACCAGTTTGGGAAAAAAATATGTTCCATATTCAGTATTTACACGAACATTGTTCGATCGTAATGAAGTACTGCTTCTTCCAGCATCTGTTGGTACACCAATGAACCCCCAAATCAAATCACTTTCCCCAGGAATTTCAATAACAATGGTTGTGTAAATACCAAAGATGGAATAAATTTTGTTCCAAAACTGGTCTAAATAGAAGACTGAATATTAAGTGAGGTGATAAAGAATTTATTTTAAATTAAAAAATTAATTATTATGAGTTGGTTTTTTTCCTGACTGACCTCATATTTATGTTTTTCTAGCAGACCCTGGTTTCAATAATCTCTTGAAACCAGATCTGCAAGAAAAAACATAAATATGGGGTAAGTCAGGAAGAAACCAATTCATGTACTATTGTATTGTAAGCCCATGTTTTACCTTTACAGAGATTTAGGCGCTCTCCCCCTACAGGGAAGAATTTGAACCATACTAATTTAGTTACACTTGTTTTCATATAGATGTCATTTTGAGTGGTCCGTGGTCAGCGTTCCACCTCATACTGACATCTAGGAAACCAAGGTAGTACTAGGACGGGAAAATTCGGTAAATTTTGCTTAGAGGCCTTTTCATTCAGGCTTAAGGATTTTTTACGAGCCTGAAAAATCTTCAGACTCGGGACCCACGGCTTAAAGTCCCTCCCAGAGGACCTGCTCCTTGGATTTTTTCGTCCTAAAAAAATCCATCGACCCCGGCCAGGTTTGAACCTGCGACCCTCAGGACCAGAGGCAAGGAGCATAACCACTAGTCCACCGCGGCCAATAAACCAATTCATAGTAATTAAAAAAACCTCACAGTGTTACTTCCTTTAAATATTAAATTAAAAATCAGTATTTTGTTAAGAGTCAGAATTTTTATTGCACAATATTGAATGTTATAAATATATTATATTTGATACTAAGAGGAAAATCACTTCCTCTAAATAAAATTGCATATTTTTATATAATTTTTATTAATGTGACAAGTTGTTTGTAGAGAATTTGTGGATTGTGGTACAGATGACTGTAATAAAAAAACAATAAATAAATGGATGAATTACTGTTATAAAATTTGAATGATGACCTGAGAAAGAAAGAAAGAAATTTATATATATATATATATATATATATATATATATATATATATGTGTGTGTGTGTGTGTGTGTGTGTGTATGAGGATAGAATTAACCTAAAAAATGGAATATTAATAGTATGGATCTTGGAAAAGTAGCTACGAATTGTAGTTAGAGTAGGTTTGGAAAATTATGGGAATAAAAGGTTATCAGAAAATGTAGCATTATCGTGAAAATACTTTCAAAACACTTTACTAAAATAAGAATTCACCTAGTAGAATTACAACTTGCATTCAGTTAACAGCATATGATATAAAGTAAATAATCTACTCATATTCAGTGTAATGCCAGGTCGATGGATGAGATGAAATGAAGCCTCTATTCTTGAAGGTCTGTGATATACACATATGCCAGTTGACCAGACCTGTTGCACCATGTCAGGAGCAGATGAAACAAAATGGATGAGATGAGTAAGGAAAGGTATAGGATGAACTTTGTGGCAGAGGAAAATGGGAGAAACTAAGAGAATCTTGCCTTGGCTCCAATTTGTCCACCACGAACACCACATGGAGCGACTGAGGCATGAGGAACCCAAAGGTGGAGGGCAAGTGACTAATCACATACCTGCTAGAATGAGAATATTGAAGATAATCGAAAAGAATCTCAAAGATAACTGAAAAGAATTGCAGTGAGCTGGTGTTATTGTAAGGACATGCCAAAGATACGTCTCGTTTTTATATTTTATTACATTATGATTTCAACCCGTGTTTTACCATGGGCATCACGGGATATTTACAGTTATTAACTTACTTACTCACTGGCACTATCGAACCCGTAGGTTCATGGCCGCACGGACATAAGCTCTCCATACGTCCCTATCCTGAGCTAAGCTTTCCAATCATTCCCTGTATAATCTACTTCACTCAAATCATAGTTAATGTTGTTCTCCCACCTCATTCTTGGTCTACCAACTCTGGGCGTTTTCCCTCTGGCTTTCCTACAAGAAGCTTCCATGCACGTCTTTCATTCCCCATACGTACAACATGTCCTACTCATCGCAGTCTACGAGATTTAACTGTTCTTATTATATCTGGCTTCCTATAAAGACCATGTAGTTCATTGTAATGTAGTGTTCTCCATTCATCCGTTTGTTCATCTCTCTTTGGTCCAAAAATTTTTCTAAGAACTTTATTCTCAAAAACTCGTAATCTCATTTCCTCCTTTAAAGTAAGAGTCCATGTTTAGCACCCATATAATATAACTGGTAGCACGCCATAGCATAGTGGTTAAGGCACTGGGCTACAAGCCGGACGGTCAAGGGTTCAAGTCCCGTTGGGGTCAGGATTTTTAAACTGACCCAAACCCTCTGGTGGCACCATGGCCCTGGGGTCGACTCAGCCTCTAACGGAAATGAGTACTAGACGCTTGTTCTGGGGTAAAGGCGGCCGTCACGCAGGGCTGACAACCCGGCAGACATAAAGTGCCGATTGTCTAGAAAAAGTGGGAGCCTTAACCTCCTACTACCCCAAGGGCCTCCGGGCCTGTTGTGGGATCAAAGAAGAAAAAGAAAGAATAATAGTTTTATATATTTTCAGCTTAATGTTTTTTGAAAGAAGTTGGGACATCAAAAGTCTCTGCAATGCATAATAGCACACAGGTTTGTTTACACTACAAATGGAAATTAGCTCGGTAAAGGTAGAGTGGGCTATGGCAAAATAATAAGTTTACAAAATTAAGATTTCTTACCTGTATGGTTAACGACAAACTTCTGCAGAAAAGAAACCAACTCAAAAAATTTGTGATCACACGGTTACACAAAGACTCTCAATATTAGCTAGTTTTCAAAACCTTTGTTAATTTTTAATATCACAGCATCTGTTTACAGCTTCAAGCAAATACTCAGGAGTTGGTTTTTTAGCTACTGAACTAACTTCTAATTTATACTCTAAAAGTGATTTCTCTGTAGTCGGCCCAATTGCAATCAACTGCAATAAAAACACAAACATACACAAAATAACTTGATGTGGTTTACATTATAAGAATTGGCAATTTATTAGAAGATATCAGTCCTTTATGCCTAACCGAAACGTAACTAATAACTAGAGTCCGGATGTTAGGCACTTAAAAAATTCAAAATAGGCAGGCAAAAAGGCACTAAAAATCATTAATATAGGCACTAAAAATTCAAAAAAGGCTCTTACAAAAAATGAATTACAACATAACTTTTTACAGTCTTACACTAAGAATATAAACATATGCTATCAATAGCATGCGAAGATATCAGATATGCTTTGGAATTTGTTTTGTCTTTGTCACTCAGCAATGTGTGTATTGAAAAGAAGCAAAGAATTTTTTCCCAAGCCTTAGAGCCGGGGCATAATACAATGGGACATAGCTTAGGACTATTTCGGTTAATGGGAATGTATGAGGTGGAAAAATATAGGCTAATATTTACCTAACGGGAGTGTATGGAGGGAGGAACCATCTATCTGCTAGCTTATTGGGTTATTGCCACCCTTATCCTAAAATATTCTAAAGGAATTTATAAAAAGAACACTTTAAAACTTCTATGAAATGATTTGTGCCATGAAGTTTGTCCATTTCAATTGATTTCATTGAAAAACTGAGTTAATTTCGAGAAAAATTGCAAATAGGCATTTATAGTTATTATAAGCTGAAATAGGCATTTATAGGCAAAATGAACTTCATGGAAAACAAGTCTAGGGTCGTTGGTATGAACTTATATGAAGTCACTTTTACAATATCTATAATAAATGACTATAGGCATTTTCCCTAACATCCGGTCTCTACCTAGGATACTAATGTTACTAAACATCACTAAAAGAAATACATACAAGGTGAACAGTAATTACACCGACAAACTTCAGAGACTGATTCCTGACTGGAAATGAAAGAAAAAATGTCCTATATACATGTGTCTGGAAATGAAAGATGTGCATGCAATGACAACAAATTTCCCGGCACACAGTACATAGCATAATCGCATCCACATCGCAAGAGATGTTCAACGTGGCCTCCATGGGATGCAATGCATGCATTCACATGTCACATCATGGATTGCCTCACTCTTTCGCATGTTCTGGCCTCTCTCCGAATAACATCACAGGTGATGTGGACATGCTGGTTGAAGGGTATGCACATCAGCAACTGGTTCAGCATACACAATACTTTTCAGATGCCCCCATAGGTAAAAATCCAGAGAGTTTAAGGGTCGTATGTTAGAACATTACTCTCTCTCAAATTACTTCCAATCACTAGTGAGCTGCTTCACCGTGAGCAATTGCTGAGAACGAATTAACGGCCGACTTACCGGTCATGCACGAGTGTCGACGTTTTCGTAATATTGGCAACGAATTACCCAGAATTCTCAGCGATAAAACCACTTCCGTTATTTTCGTCTGCTATAGAGGAATGCATTTATGCTTGCATCCCGCAAATAATACCGTATACAAACACGTCTGCGACACGCAATATTACGCCGATTCTCCTGTTCTTCCAGTTGAATTCTTTGGTAGACTCTATCAAATTCCTCTTCTCCGTGTATACCGAAAACATGATCGAAGTCTTCAAGGTCCGACATCTTGGATAAATGTTGGATAAAGCAGCAAAGTACATCGATTACCATCGGTTCCCGTTCGGTTCCCTTCGGGATTTTAATTTGAGTTGCTCATGTAAGGTACCTCGGCAGGTAGCTTTACAAATTTAACCAATTATTATCGCATGAACAGATTTCTGAGTAAGCAAAATCGTATTAGCATACAACTTGCTCAGCAGAGAAGGCATTTTACTGTCTAATGCGTCCAAACATGCGACCCTTAGTCTGGTGATCTAGCAGGCCGTACAACAGGGCCGAGAGAATAATGCCATCTACCGTGGCAATGATGCATTTATGGACATTTATTCATAGGACATTTTTTCTCCATTTACGGTCAGGAATCACTGTGAATTCCTCTGTTAATTTATTCTGTATTTTTACTTTAGCTTTTGTATTACTATAGATCCTCCTAACAATATTAATCCATTTATCACAGATATTCATATTTCTCATTGCCATCCATAACAATTGTCGAGGTACACTATCATATGCCATCTCTAAATCAATAAAGATCATATGTAGTTCTTTATTTTTTGCTAGGATTTTCTCTTGTAATTGTCTAATACAGAAAATATTATCAATACATGATCTTCCACTTCAGAATCCACATTGTTCTTCTCTTAAATTATCTTTTATCTCCTTAAGTTTAAAATTTATAATTTTACTAAAAATCCTAGCTGTTGAAAGTAAAACACTTACACCCCTATAATTGGAACACAGTTTTTTATCACCTTTTTTAAAAATAGGAGTAATATACGATAGATTCCAGGATTCTGGGATATCATCACTAATTTCAATTTTATTAAAAAGTTTTGTTAAAAATATTACTAAAATATCTCCTCCATATTTTAAGAGTTCTGTCTGAATACTTCCTGATCCTGGTGCTCTCCCATTTTTTGCCTCTTTCAAAGCTCTTTTTTACTTCATCTTCTGTTATCTCTGGAGTATCAAATTTATATTCTACATCTGTATCTTGAAGTTGAAACTCATTCCTATTTTCTTGAAGTAAACCTTTATAATGTTGCATCCATTTTACATAATTAAATAATATCTCATAGAGTTAATTCCTAAAAAAGTGGATTTTTTAAGTTTATTTTCTTAATTTACTGTAACAATAATTTTGGAACCATCTGTACATAACTTTTTTTTTGTTAAAAGTATTTAAAAACTCTTGTTCTATATAAAGTATATAATTTTTATGTACCCTTCTTTATGGAAGCTTCTATAAAGGTGAGTCCTCTTTTTTTTTTTCAAGTATGAAGTAAAGAAAATAATTGAAACTAATATGAATTGTGCTTAAACATTATTAAATACAATATATCATAGTACTTTATAAAGGATAACTAGTTTAAAATTAACATTAAATAATAATAATAAAAATATCTGACATCATTTTATGTTATATAATTTATTTAAGTTCTAGAATTGTGGTAAAATTATGTAGGATGTGTAGCATTGGGCCAGATTAAAATTATATTTAGGTATTGTTGAAATTAGAAATGTAACAGGTTGTATAGCCTCAGGGTACTTTATGACAAAGTATGTAAATTTGAGAGAAAGAGCAAGACAGAGATAATTTGGCCTATATAGAACTTCAGAAACATGAATTACAGTTAGAAATTGAATATTTAAAGAAAGATATAAGAGTGAGCTTGGTCTTGAACTTTGATCAGAGACAATATTGAATATGTGAGTAGAATTTATATTATGAAAAGAAAAATTGTCCAGTATTGGTAAGTATTAATATTTAAATATAACATCAAAAGAATTTATATCATTAACTTCCAGGTAATAATTAATTTAAAGATTTATACAAATCATAATAAATAATTAATATGAGTCAAGTATTTTGACTCACCTCAATTTTTTTTATTTTCTTGCAGACTATAGTTTCGTCACATTTATGCGACATTGTTGATGCATCGACAAGAAAATAAAAAAAGTATGAGGTGAGTCAAAATACGTAACTCATAATAATTAAAAGAAACCTCATAGTATTATTTCCTACAAATAATAAATAATGTTTAAGTTAATAACTACATAATATTTCAACTTAGTCATGTCATCATCATCATCATCATCATACGATATCATGGCAGCTGCCGCCATCTTCCAGAAACCAAATGCCATTCCTCTCTGTCCATCCATTGATCTTCCTCCATTCCTCTGATATTCATAGCTGCTTGTACCCCATCTATCCAAGTTTTCTTCGGTCTTCCTCTCTTCCTCCTTTTCATTGGGATCCATTCCATAACAATTTTAGGCAATCTTTGTTCTGGCATTCTTTTGACATGGCCATACCACTGCAATCTTTTCTTTTCTATAATGTCTATGATGTCCAGCTCCTCTTGTACACCCATAATTTCCCTTATTTCTTTATTTCATATTCTATCCAACTTAGTCATGTAAAGTGTGAATAAGGCTGTTTCAATATGAATTTGGCTAATGAAAACTTAAATGTATTTAAATTAGATGGTTTGGAATTCTATATATAGAAAATATATTTTCTCTTTCTCTCTCTCCCTCACTAAATACAGTACAGTAAAAGCTCCTTATTTGTAGGTTAAAAAATTGCGACACAGTTCCTGTATTTGCGGCTAAAAATGTCTTTATTCACAGATCCAGTCGGTATATTAGAAGGGTTAGTGTCCTTTATTAACCATCAGCAGCTTTCTTTTTTTACTGCAGGCAGGTGCCAAGGCAGCTTTTACAAATAGTGATTCAAATCAAATGGACAAATAAATATTAAAACAAAATTGACCTTATTGTCACTAACCCTAAAGTTAGCACGCCGTAGCGTAGTGGTTAAGGCAGTGCGCTACAAACCAGAAGGTCGAGGGTTCAAGTCCCGGTGGGGTCAGGATTTTTAAACTGACCCAAACCTCCTGGTGGCACCATGGCCCTGGGGTCGACTCAGCCTCTAACTAAAACGAGTACCAGATGCTTGTTCTGGGGGTAAAGGCAGCCGCCTGACAACCCGGCTGACATCAAGTGCCGATTGTCTAGAAAAAGTGGGAGCCTTAACATCCTACTACCCCAAGGGCCTCCCGAGGCCTGTAGTGGGAACACTTTACTTTACTTTTTACCCTAAAGTTCATTGCTAAAAGATGTTGTCATATTTCATGTGCCGATATTTACTTTGACTATTTAACTCATGCCCCAAATGGGAGTCAATGACCAATCATGTTTCAATGATTTCTGTTTTACAACCAATCACAGTCGTGTTTCACCAAATATTTATCAATATTAAATTTACCATATTAAAGAAAATTCCTCCTTTTTAATATTCTGAACAGGTCTGACCATTATTTTGCAGTGACTGACTCTGTAAGAAATACGGCTACCAGATTGTATATATAGTGCATGGATGTCAACACATAGCGCTTGCAGGAGTTAATATAAAAACATTTGTAGCAATTGATTATACCACCAAAAAAAGAAACCACTGTTTGCACTTTCTTAAATGTATTTTTTCCCAGGTAATAATCCAGTAAAATATAATTGTCATATTTACATCATACGACATCAGAAATTAATTAATATACAGTTTGATGTGTTTTTTTCTCCACTAGAGAGCATTCTTACAATATTGTGTTCCTTTGGCAATAAATAGTATGATCTGGTTGCAGTGATAAACAAAAGAAGCAGATGAAGCATACCAATCGTTTCTCATTTGTTTCCAAACATCGCCGTTTACATTAAATATATAAATATTTTAAAATAACTATAGTTAAATAATGATTTGTGAGTAAACAGCTTAATTTTATTCGTTAAATAGTCCTAACAAATGCCACTCTTCGTGAGTCGTGAATTTATCGATAATTTGGAAATCACTCGTGGCATTACTTATGATAAATGCCTCCATCGCGATGATTGGTATATAATTGTTTCAACTTGTCATTCGTTGCAATAATTTTGATTGAATAACATGTGTGTCTTGTGCTTTGTTCCCAGTTTATAATGCCGAGTAAAAGGAAAGAAAAATTAGTACCGAAGGAAAAAAATTAGTGTTGCCACTAAAAGTAAAAACTGAAATGATTGAACGTTTATACGCGTTGGTGAGTCATTTGCATCTATATCACACTGTTTCAATGTTAATGAATCAAGAAATCCAAAGACAAAATATGGAATTTTAAAGCAGAATTCAAGCTGAATATCAATCTTAATTGAAAGACCTTTTAAAAGTAGCAAAAACGAAGGCGCATGTGCACGGTTGTTCTATAGGACTTCGAAAATATTTCACATAAGTTTAAGTGCAGTTTTTCCAAAGAAACCCCTATTATTTACATAAATCAACATATCTATAAACTATAAGCTAATAACATGAAGAAAACATTTTGGAATGATGTTAAAGATACTAAAAAGTAACAGCAAAGTTTTAAGCCATTTAAAAAATTACTAAAATACTAGAATGGGTCTCACTTGGTAGAAGAAGAGGATGGTCAAAAATAATGTGGTTTGATGATGTTTTGGACAGTATTAGGGAAAAATGATTGGACAATGGAGATTGGAATGACAGAGAGATGTGGAGGAGAATGACAAATTAATTGGGTGCAGGAAGATGTTGTGAAACCTCTTAAATAAATAAAAAAGAAACAGGATTGCATCCTGGTACAACCGCTCCACCTCATGCACTGATAGTCATACTAGAAAACCATATATATATATATATATATATATATATATTACCTTTAAAAGATGTAAAGGAACACCAAGTTTCAGGAGAATAGGCAATGTGGATCGCACGCCTGAAGGACTGAAGTATATGACAATTTGTGGGAAGCTGCAAGTATGCACTACAATATCTTGTAATGTCTGCTCCAACAAATGATGTGTTTTGGTCTCATAAACTGTGACTGGAATAATATTCACTCTGCCATCATTTAACTTCCTTGGCAAAGTATCATGTTTTAAATTCCCACATGGAAACAGAAATGGCTTCACATATTTCTCTGTAAACAAAATTAATGTAATATTTATACACTTGCAAATATGGTGATTTTAGGTTACTTTCAGTTCAACTTCTCACTTCATTTTAAGGCATTTACCACATTTACTTTTTTGGGAAAAATCAACATACACATTTCTCTGAGGTAATTATTCACATATTGCAACAATAAATTGTGTTACTTATTTTAGGAATTCTCACTATGAGGTATATTCATTAAGGTAGAAGTTTTTATCACTCACCTCATATTGTTCTTATTTGACTATAAACTAGTTTTGGAACATAGTTTCTGTTCCATCCTCAGTATCGTCACGTCAAGGTTTTTCAGTCAGCCAATGGAAGAAACGAAGGACAGCTCTTCAAGACGACAGAACAACGGTCATGACGATACTGAGGATGGAACAGAAACTATGTTCCGATACTAGTTTATAGTCAAATAAGGAGAACAATATGAGGTGAGCGATAAAAAATTCTACCTTAATAAATTGTGTGTTTCTCCGATTTTTGTTTGAATTTATGTAAGTGGCATGGTGATATAGAATTTCCAAAATAACTTACTCCCTAACTTTTAAATATTCTACTTAGTGGAATCACTCAACTTTCATTACATTAGCAGCATGAATTGTAATCAAAGATTAATTCATTCATTGTGTTCTGCCCAAGAGCAGGTCTTTCACTGTAAACTCAACATTCTCCACTCTTTCCTTAACTCAGCCTTCCTTTTTGTATCTGCAAACAAACCATTTATTTTAATATTGTCTATCATACGATGTCTTTTTCTGCGTCTAACTTTCTTTCCATTGACCATTCCTTCTAGGGCATCCATTAGCAGGCAGTTTCTTCTTAGCCAGTAGCCAATCCAATTTATTTTCCTCTTCTTTATGAGTTCCAGCATTGTTCTTCCTTCACCCACTCTGTCTAGCACATCTTTATTTTTAATTTTGTCTGTCCATTTTATACGTTCTATCCTTCTCCATATCCATATCTCAAAAGCTTCCGGTCGCTTTTCCTCATTCCATCGTAATGTCCAAGTCTCTGCACCATACAATGCTACACTCCACACAAAGCACTTCACTAGCCTCTTCCGTAATTCTTTTGCCAAAGGTCCGCAGAAAATGCTTCTCTTCTTGTTAAAAGTTCTTTTGCCATTGCTATCCTCTGCTTTACTTCTTGACCTCAGTTCATGTTACTACTGATAGTACAACCCAAGTACTTGAAGCTCTCCACTTGCTCAATGGCCTCACCTTTAATCCTCATGTTTATCTTTCTTGGTTTCCTTCCTATAATCATGGCCTTCGTCTTATTTATATTTATCTTCATTCCATAATCCCTGCATTTGTCATTTAGCTCCATCAGCATGTTCCTCAGTGTCATTGCATCTTCTGCTAGCAAAGCCATATCATCAACAAATCTTATGCACTTAATTCTTCTTCCTCCTATGTTTATGCCTCCCGTATTCCTGAAGCAGTTCTTCATTAGGTCTTCCAGGCAGATGTTGAAAAGAGTAGGTGATAGAGGACATCCTTACCGTATCCCCCTTCCAATTTCTTTTCCCTCTGACATTTCTTCTCCTATCTTCACTTTTATTCGCTGTTTCATATAAAGATTACTTATGACCTCCTCTCTTTCCAGTTCACACCAGTTTTCTTCGAGATCCTCATGAGTTTATTCCAATTCACTCTGTCAAAGGCCTTTTCCAGGTCAACAAATACCGCATAAACTTCTTTTCCCTTCCTGAAGCCAAACTGTTCTTCTTCCAATTCGCTTTTCATCATAGAACGTAAACATCAATTCAGTTTTAATTTAGTTGAGTTGTTTCTTGACTCACCTCATACTTCTTAATTCCCTAGCAGATCCGGATTTCTTCACTGTATTTATGACATTCTCAATGCTGTATCACGTTCACAACTGACGTCCAATGGTCTCCTCTCCTGCAGACTGACCTCCGCACCATCTGATGGCTGACCGATGAACTTCCAAATCAATCCCCTCTCCTTATCACCGGGGTATTTCAAAATTCATAGTTATGTTTTTATTCTTGCATATGTAAATTTTTTCCCAAATTGTGAGTTCCTTCAGTTTTTCCAATTGTTTAAGTAATTTTGTTTTGGTTTCTATTCTATGTTTTCTGACCAGGCATGTGCAGCTATTGCAGATTTTCTGTTTCTCCATTTTTAACATTTCTGAGGTGTTCCTTTAATCTTGTATTGAAATTCCTTTTTGTTTTTCCTATGTATATCTTTTCACAATCTTTAAAATTAATTTGATAAATTCCCGATTTTTTGCAGTCTTCAATCTTTTCATTTTTGTTGGTTTTTATTAAATTACCTAAACTGTAATCATTTTTGGTGCTAATTTAATGTTGAATTTGTTGAAGATTTTTTTAAACTTGTCAAATACTAAAAGGTGGTATGTAAATTCCTTGAATTTTTTACCAATTTCTTTATCTGTGTGAAGAGTACTTTCATTAATCATACAGATAAAGAAATTGGTAAAAAATTAAATGGAAAGAATAGCCTACTGATAATATGATATGCATAGCTTACATGCTCAGGACCTGGCTTCTTTACATTGTCACTGCCTTGCTGTCTGAGCCTCTAGCTGATTTGCTCGTTATCTTGTGCCTGACCTATATAGTATTCTGTGATAGGACCAGACAAGGTTTAAATTCTTTCTCAATATTACTGGCTGAGAGATGCTCTAAAAAAACGCAATAACATTGGGCTATCTTTATGTCACCAAATTACTCTATTAAACCTGGAGATAGAGGATGATTATACATTATATAGCATGATTATAACGATTTGAATATGGTATAGGCCTAATAACTTACTTTGCAATATTATGTCAGCAAGAGAATTGGAATTCCCTGCTTCACAACCCTGTGCTTCCAAGGCCAATTCATGCATAACTGTTCTTCTAGTTTCTTCTCCTACCGAAAAAACTGTAAGTTTCTGCCATTTTACCATCAAGTCACTTACATGAGGGATACGAGATACTGCCTTAACGCCCCTTGGACTTGTAAAGATCAAACCTAAAATAGAATCAATTAACATCTCTAAAAATATATAATTTTCCAATTTACATTCAAATAAAACACAATGATCTTATTTATATTACCTGCAAACTCTTCTGCCTTTTTAAGATTTCCTTCTAGAACATCTAGATTGCAATATTCGAATTCTATAACATTAACGTAACGTGTCTCATAACCTGCTTCTTTCAATTTTTCTTCAAAATAATCAATTTCAGAATAATCAGGCGCGGCTTTAAACATTAATACATTGCCTTCTATAACATTCATCACTAATAGTTATAGATTTGTGCCATGACATATCAAATTAAAAATTTTATAATAAAATTACTGTCAACTGATGAACCGTGTTGATGAACGTAAAAATCTAATCTGATTCGTTCGTTCTCTATCGTTCTCTACGTTCAGAAAATAAGCTACCTATGCACGAACGAGCATAAAGAACCGAGAACATAAAAGCAAAAGGAATTAAATTAACTAGATTCTTTATCGATTATATACGAGAGAATCGATCATATAAATCGAGTTGTTGAATCGAATTAAATTTTATTTAATAATAAAGGAAGTGCGTACAATGTGCATATTTAATTTTTGCAAAACTCTGTGAGGGAGGTTGCTCTTTTTCGTGCATGACACAGCATGATATCTGTCTCATGAACCACGGCACAACCCACAAACACAGTCTTCACTTGGTGAATGGTACACTTTCGCTGCACAGATCAGGCTTACGTTGGTCTCTATCAGCATCAGCGGTTACCCACTAAAAGCAGTTCTTTCTTAAGAAGTACTTCGTTCACTCTTGTTAGAATGAAGCGCTTCATTCGCGAAGCGTTGTAGTTCTTTACTTCATGAGCTAGCCCCAAGGCCTTATACTTCGTTGTTTTTCGTTCGTTCTCTAACCACCCGCGAATGATATTTTTACTTCACGAGCTCTAGCCACAGTTTGATTCACGAAGCTTCCTTGCTGTTTTGAAGTTCATACAAAGAACATTCTTTTGTTTCACGAGCCAATTTTTTCTGCTATTATACAGATTTGCTATCATGATCAAGATAATTCAAGAAATAAAAGTCCTATTATTACGAATACTATCGACAATACACCGAATAATATTTATATGTACAGTACAATATTGTTTTCATTTATATTTAACCAGCATTTAAAAATATAACATTTATAATTAAATAAAATGAGACTTACTTCCATGAATTATAAATGTTATATTGCTATAAACATCTTACAACTTCATACGTATTAGAAATAGAACAAAATAATTTGGTTAGAAGGCGGTCCAGGTTCCATATATTTGACGTTAAATCATAACCATGAATTAGATAACATCTACCTTATTATATTACATTGCAATTTGATTATATCCTGAGAATCAGGGCTTTTAATAAAATTTGATCTACCCTGCAATTTGGTTTAAAGGTACCATTTGAAATCAGTAATCTGGAGGAACTGAGTTTAAATCTCCGATCCATATCACATGAAATGTTCATAGTTGTTCTATTCGCAAAAATTATTGCATGAAATATTTGTGATAATGTAATATATTTTATCAACAAATTTTACATAATTATTATCCCTAGATATCTCACACAATTTCTGGGAACAATTTTTTTTTTCGAAATTAATGAATGAAAATAAAAACATAATATTTTACCATTCTCAAAATTATACTAGAAATGAAAAATAATTTTTACAAAGCTAACTTTACTTTCTTTTAGCTTAAAGTCAATGACCTATCCCTATTCATTAACTCTTCACAAAGCAGGTTTTTTTGTTATATTTATTTAATTCAAGTCATTGTATTTCCCCATTGATTTACCCCTTCAATAACAGGTATACATTATCTTTGTTATATAGCATTGTAGTCAACGAAAGCAGAATTTAAAAAAAAAATAAACATAAATATTTTGTATTTATAGTGTAACTCGTACTCCGATTTGGTCGGTGTGCTCATCGCTTTGAAATTTGTAAAATAGTAAAACATAAAAAGTACGTGTAAATTTGTTTAGCGTAACATGTAAAATACAGATTGTGCATTTTTGCAACCTCTGTCCCCGGTGAGAGAGTTTTCAGAAACAAAGCAGACGATTACAGAGAGGAAAATAGTCTTACGGGGGTAGGGAATTGCACAGAAATTTGTGAAATCGTCCAATCTTCGAGGTGATTTATTTATTGTACTGATAATTTATTTTATTCATTCTTATACTAATTGATGGGAGGTAAGTCTTCATTATTTTCAATCTCATTTATAAGTCCAAATTATATCGTATCTTGCATATTGTTTAACAGTCTTGTTCTTCCGAAATGTTTTTATTTTAATCATAATGTATTATATTAAAACTTATTTTTATGATATAAACATATTTCAATATAGGCTTATGGTAGTTTAGATGCGTTTAATTTAAAATTGCTGTTATGTAGAGAACTATAAAATACCACGATAAGTTAAAGTAACAACCTAAGAACTGCTAAGTTGTTAATATAAGTGCGTGTGTGAGTTTAAAAATGTGTTGAAGACTAATACATTATTGGATTTATGTATGGGGTTGGAGCAATGATAAAAAAAAAATGTTTAAAAATCGCATACAGTACATTATATACTATAGTAACATCGCTCGTTGGCAGCTGTGAAAGACTAACCACTCCCCCAACATTTTAAAGAGTGGGGGGAGTGAAGTTTGCCTCTCTCACCAAACACTTCATTCGTGAATGACACTTCGCGAGCGAAAACTTCATAAAAACTAAGCGCTTCATTCAAGCACTTCGTTCGCGAGCGACCATCACTAATGAAGAGTGACCTCTCTGTGTTAAAGTTTGGAAGAAATTTTATACCGCTGCGCCATCTGAAGATGACTATGGTACTACTTCATCCAATTACGGTGGATCAATCGCAAGAAAAGTAACCTATCCTTTCCCATTCATTTAAAAATAAAATTAAAAGCTCAACACAGCAATGCTACTTTGTGAACAATTTTCGCATGTTTTATTCTTACTCTGCATTTGGCTTACTTGAAGTTTATGAGAGTTTCTTTATTTAAAATCCAAATTTCACAGCTTTTGATGTGATGTTATGTAACGGTACTGTTATCTTCTATTGTAAACGATACAGTCAGGTTACCCTCGTATTTAAGAAGACTTTTATTGGGAATTTAAACATTACTTTATAAAGCCAGCAGGACTTCTTTCGACATTTTATTATTAATTTAACACTTCTCATTGAAGGACAAATTATATTTGAAGAGAAAAATTATATACTCAGACTGGGGTTTGAACCCAGAACCTTTGGCTTTCTAGGCCAATGCTCTACTGCTGAGCTATTTGGGCACTCCAATCTAAATGCAAATTTTCCTCTTATATATTGTTAATTCCCGATAACTGAATGCTACAAACCTTTGCTTCGATTATGCAAGTGGCGGCTCCTATTTAAGAAGACTTTTATTGGGAACTTGAACATTACTTTATAAAAGGCAGCAGGGTTTCTTTGTATAAGAGAAAAATTTGCATTTAGATTGGTGTGCCCAGATAGCTCAGCGGTAGAGTATTGGCCTAGAAAGCCAAAGGTCCTGGGTTCAAACCCCAGTCTGAGTGTATAATTTTTCTCTTCAAATATAATTTGTCTTTCAGTGAGAAGTGTTAATTTAATAATAAAAACATTAAACAATAATTTGCCCTAACTTTCAATTATTCAGTGATTTCTTGGTAATATTGAAGGTAGGCATTAGTATTAGATATAAAATAATATTTAAGACTAAAAAATTCAAACTATTTGGTTTCTTAGTTGAATGCAGGCTTTCGGCCAGTAATCATAATTTTAAGTGATTCCGGGCTTTGTGGCCGTGATCCATTACTGGTATTCATACCAGACGTTTCTCCCTCAACTGCAGAAGGCATCTTCAGTGGCAAGTACTTCTAGGTGTTGTTTCCTGGTTGAGGCTTGACTGTGAATGAGCGGTGGACTGCTGGAGGCCGTTATTTATACTAGCGATAGACTCAGGATGGCTGGGCATGGTTGTCGAGGCCCATCTCCTGTTAAGTGGTAGCACAATGTTTTTACAATAAATGAGACGGGCTTAACATTAAATCAAGGTCAGGATTTACGTAACTTTGCAAAGGATAGCAAAAACTAAGGAATTGAAGGCAATGACATAAATAAAGTAAATCTAAAATGAAAAAATATATTTAACAAATTAAAAATAAGAGGAAAGTGAAACAATATTAAAATTTAGACATTAATCATATACACAGTTTATAAAGAGAGCTGATGCAAAGTTATTTCTACTAAGAATTTTTCATAAGTAATGCCACGAGTGATTTCCAATTTATCTAGAGAATTTGGAAATCAAGAGTGGCATTTGTAAGGACTATTTAACGAATAAAATTAAGCTGTTTACTCACAAATCATTATTTAACTATAGTTATTTTAAAATATTTATATATTTAATGTAAACGGCGATGTTTGAAAACAAATGAGAAACGATAGGTACGCTTCTACTGCTTCATTTGTTTATCACTGCAACCAGATCATACTATTTATTGCCAAAGGAACGCAATAATGTAAGGAGGAGCTTTCTTTAATATGGTAATTATAACACTGATAAATATTTGGTGAAACACGACTCTGATTGGTTGTAAAACAGAAATCATTGAAACGTGATTGGTCATTGACTCCCATTTGGGGCATGAGTTAAATAGTCTTTAATATTATATGAAGTTATATGCTAGTTTATTAGGCCTATCTAAATCTATGACAAATACTACTCTATGAATAAGTATAAACAAGTACACCGGCTTACGTTTGTCCGTGGTAGGAGACCTCGGAGTCAAGGACGCTCGCTGCAAACAGCCACATGGGGGTCAGAGCCATCTCTCCAACCCTCGATGAGTCTGATCTAGTGGTTGAAACCCCGAGTTTATATATATTTCTAAGTGGGTCGCTTTCACCTGACGTGGAAGCGTTAAGAATAACTTTTCGTGCCGATACGTGATTGGTACATGTCAACCAGATATGCATTTATATTAAGTAAACTGTCTAAAAATCCCTAATAATTAAAATAACCAAATATTTATAGGGGAATAATTAATTTTTTTAATAAAGCCATTTAGTTAACTATAACCTCCGGCTAACCCACTATCCAAAACAAGGAGTTAATAAAGCCTATAAACTTTGGGTTATAACAATGGTTGATGCTGATTGGCTAGTCATCATCAATCTAACGTCTGATTGGTTATAATACAATCAATAACAAGGAGACAGTTCAAAACCAATCAGATGTTAGATCGACGACGACTAGCCAATCAGAATCAACCATCCCCAGCCAACCTATGTCTACCACTAGTATAAATAACGGCTTCCAGCAGTCCACCGCTCATTCACAGTCAAGCCTCCAACCAGGAAACAACACCTAGAAGTACTTGCCACTGAAGATGCCCTCTGCAGTTGAGGGAGAAACATCTGGTAGGAACACCAGTAATGGACCTTGGCCACATATTCCGAAATCACTTAACATTACTTGGTTTCTTCTTACATGTAGATATTGGGCCAGCTGCTGGCTGGTAGACCATGGGCGTTCTCAGCCTATAGCACCTTGGAGAATAAACACTCGATTTCTTCTATAATTAACTATTAGATTTCCTAAGTAAGAAGTAAAAGTAAGTGGTCCCATTACATGCCTCAGAAGGCCTGGGGGGTAGAGGAAGCTAGTAAGTAAATGTGCAAATAGACTTCAAGTTCATTAAAAATAATTATGTATACAGTAAAAATATTGAACGTTAAACTATATAATTATGTGTAAGTGTATATATTAATCTGATTGAGAAAATCCTATTCCTCTTGAATAATGTACTTCCTGCAATGACTATAAAATGTATACTTTTTGCAAAATATTCATTTCAATACAAGGCAATAAATGAAAGTGTTATTTCATTTTTAAAAGAAAACCATCTAATCAAGACAAGCCTGGCTACTAAACTAGAGTTGATGTGAGCTCGTTCATATATAAAAATAATATAACAGTGCAGATTAGAGAAACGATGCATAGTTTTTAGCTTGGATTTTTTTTTTCCCCTTCTTATAAACTTATGGTATTTTTATTATAAGAGGATTTAAAAATTTGTGCTTAAATTACTTTTTCTTAAAACACACAAACACAAATAGCATATCACTTCTCATTATAGCAGGCTCGTCCAATTGTGCTGCCATAGCATATGCATTATCCATATCCTGTTAGATATTTCTTAACAGAAATAACACAAGAAATGTTACTTTATAAACGTTTTTGCATTTTTTATTGTTACTTTAGAAAATCATTGCAAAAATGCTTTCAATATTTTTGTTGTATAATATTTTCAATTACTGTTAAATTGGTGTTCCAGGCTAAATGGCATGGTCCAGTTTTGTTGAAACCTCGACATTGCATAAGGGTTAATACAGGGAGGAGATCCTTTAATGGCCTATATTGAGGACTTAAAGGAACCGGCCTGGACAATAACCTAGTGTCCAATCCCTACCTTCTGGTGGTGCAGCTGTTACCATGCTGTTTTAGGCAACAAGAACAAACAGGGAATGGATACTCATCAAATAGCACTGGTCAGCTTGATGAGTTATTGACCAATTAATTTCTTTGCAGTATCAGTCTCCCTTCCTTATCATCTTTCTGATTTAGCCTCTCTTGGCTACCTCTTGTTTTCTTCGACTCCGATGGTATTAGAGCATTTGAGGCCTAGGAGATCCTTTCCAACTTCTTCTTCTCTATATCTATCTTTTCTCTAAAACTAGTCGTAGCAACATCGTGGGCACTCACCTTGCATAACTCTTCAAGTAGTGTAACTATGCAATGGAATCATGTTATCAGCCACGTCTGGAAACATGTAATGAAGAGTGAATTAATGACATTTTGTCTACTATTGCGGTAGACATCCTCAGGAGATTCTGCATGCTCTCTGTGAATTCCTCAACTGTTGGCTGCAGACTGGCTGGCCGCTGGAAATGATCTCCCTATTTAGAGGTGGTTCTTGGTTGGTGACGTTCTCTTGGCAGTCTGTGAGCTATTTTTGCTAGACTACAGCCATTTATCCTGAAATACCAATTTAACAGGAATCAAGACACTGGCTGTGAAAGCCTACAATTTTATATTTTCAATTACTAATAAATAGTGATTTAATAAATTTGTATTAATTTTTTTATATTTTTGATTTATTATCATCCTTTAGTGCATCATAGATGCTTTAGGACTTGTTTAGATTGCAACCTATATATATATAAACAACAATATAAAATATCATCATCATCATCATCATCCATGCAAGTATTAGGCCGTGTGGCCTGTTACGGTCTCAAAGAGGAATTTTCCATCCAGTGCTTTTTTGGACATCCCAGCGATCTTTTGCCTTGGGGGCAGTAGAGAAGTATGGCTTTTGGAATTCTATGAGACGGCATTCGTTGAAGATGGACTTTCCAGTTGTTCTGGTAGTTTTTTCCAGTAGTTTGTGTCTCATCAGATTGGGGACAGATGAGACATGGTTCTATCCAAATTAATAGAAACCATAAAATATACTCTTTGCTTTTTGCAGATGATTTGGTATTAATAGCTCCAACAGAAACAGATTTATAGTATTCTATACACAATTTCAATAAAATTGCAAAATGGTACAATATGGAAATCAATACAAAAACTAAAGTGATGGCCTTTTGTGGGAAATACCCTATACCTAGCAAAATTGTTTTGGATGATGAAATTTTAGAACGAGTAAACAAATTTAATTATTTGGGTTATAATTTAACATTTCAAGATGAAGCTGATATATCAAAGAAAATCACAAATTTTACAAAAACAACAGGGATAATTAACAGTATAATGAAACCATCTTTAGTACAGAAGAACACAAGATTACGGCTTTATAAGGTTCTCGCAAGACCAGTATTAAGATATGGTAGTGTAGCATGGACAATACGAAGAAATGAAAACCGAGTAACAGCAAATAAGATGTGATTTATGCGCCAAACAGCAGGCTACACAATATAAAATATAACACACATATATAAATAAATAACGAAAAACTATTTACATTGCACTTTCAAAGAAAAGATAGCGATGCAATTTCAATAAATTTTTTTTTACTTACAATTTTAAATTTAGGTATTTACCCATGCTTAATGGTATGTAAGTCAATAAAATGTTCTTTACAGCTAGTTTAAATTGTCTGTCCTTAAGAAGTTTAATATTGGAAGGGATATGATTATATAGATTACTACCTCTATGTGATATGCTGTTAATACTTCTGGTAAGCCTGTGACAATTTAGGTGTATATTATTAGATATTCTAGTGTTAGGTTCAGGTAAATCTGAATTTATTTTGAAGAGTTTTAAATTTTTATGAATAAAGCAAACTGATTCTAAAATGTAAATGCAAGGAACAGGTAATATTTTTAGTTCTTTGAAGAGTTTCTTACTTTCTGTTCGGAATGGTGCTTTCTTCATGATTTTAATTGACCTAAAAGTGGTAGTTTTTATAAACACATAGGAAATTGTGTAAATTATTTTAGTTAACTTACTAATTGATGAATTTTGGAGAAATTTTTAAAATCAAAGATAAAGGCATCTGAAATGTTGGCAAAAGCATTGTAATTTTTTCTGAATGTAGTAAGAATAGAACATGTGAAAATTGTTTACAAATAGCATTAAATGTGTTCAGCTTTCAATTTTATTTTTAAATGAATGGGGATCAATAGGGTACTTTTCATATTATTGAAACCAGCTGCATTAATTGAAATTTTGCATGGGTTGGTCAGATGGTGATGCGGCATAAAATTGTTGCCAAAATTTAACACTGAGAGGCACCTCTATCTGCTTCACTATGTTCTCTATCAGGCCCCTATTCATTTGCAAATTTTCTTTAAATGTTGACTCCCCTGTTACAGATTGAATCCGTCATCGAAGAGAAACTCTCAATCAATCGCAGAAATGACTGTGCAACCAAATATTTCTATTTGGAATGTTTCCTTTTGATGAATCTTAGTTCTTATTGGCTGATATTTGAATGTGCCATTCATTTAAATATGCTTTAGTTTTATTTATAAAAGCAAAATTAACGGAAGGATATAAATTAAAATTATTTTCTCTAAAAGTAGATACTATCCTAACCATAAATAACACAGGCCTGCAAAGAAAAAAGTAGTAAAAATTAAAATAGGTGTGTTTGTTTGATTAACACAGGGACATGTTCCTAGGAACATGGAATGTTAGGACTTTATACAATAGCGGGGCACTAGAGATATTAACACGGGAACTAGATAAATCGCCCTTGGATATAGTCGCTTTACAGGAAGTTAGGTGGCCAGGAGAAGGTAGTCAGGAATCAGGAAGCTTTGCATTATACTATGGGGGTGCAGAAAGACCTGCATTTGGAACGGGTTTTTTAGTCACAAGGAGGATCCTATCCGCTATCCGAGATATTAAGTTTGTTAGTGATAGGGTAAGTAAAGTGATCCCACAACAGGCCCGGAGGCCCTTGGGGTAGTAGGAGGTTAAGGCTCCCACTTTTTCTAGTAGTGATAGGGTATCATACATAATTCTAAAGGGTAAACAGCATGATTTTATAATTGTAAATGTACATGCCCCCACAGAAGATAAAGATGACAAGATCAAGGATGAGTTCTATGAAGAATTAGAATGCTTATTTGATAGCCTTTCACGATATCATATGAAAATTGTCTTCGGAGTTAAACTACATTAACTATGATTTGAGGGAAGTAGATTATACAGGGAATGATTGGAAAGCATTAGCTCAGGATAGGGATGTATGGAGAGCTTATGTCCGTGCGGCCATGAACCTACGGGTTTGATAGTGCCAGTGAGTAAGTAAGTGTTTGATTAATTTCACCGTGCTGAATTCGAAAACGAATTTTGATGTTCTCTATCGCATCTGATTAATAGAGAAATATTTTGATATTATGTATAAAAAAATAACTCTATGCACTTCTGTTAATGTTTAAACTAGGGGCAACATTTTACGAATGTTTTATATAAAATTTACTTAACATACTTCAATTATTTCACATTCAATAAGAAATTTTGGCACAAAAGTGTTTCAATAATTAAAAAAATAAATAGTCTATGCATGTAAAGAAAATATAAACATGAGCATCAAAGCAATGTTAACAAGCAGGATAAAAAAAAAAAAAAGATATCAAAACTCACATTACACTCTTTGGACATGCACATGTAAATAATCATCTAGGAAGCTTTACTTGCTTAATTTTATTTTATATTATTGTTTATTTCACTCATCTCATACTTCATAACTCCTCGCAAACCCAGGGTTTGTCACATCCTTTGTGATATTCTCAATGCTGTGTCACATTCACAATTGACGTCCGACTGGTCAGTTGTGAACGTGACACAGCATTGAGAATGTCACAAAGGATGTGATGAAACCCTGGGTTTGCGAGGAGTTATGAAGTATGAGGTGAGTAACATAAAAAATAAACAATATTAAAAAACCTCATAGTGTTATTTTCCATCTACATAACTTATTTTATATTATTTTAATTTTATTATATTCCATGTTTTTGTTAGTATTGGCTAGTATTAGATCACATCGCCATTCTTTTGTTTAAGTCTATATTTTAATATTATCTTAAAATTGTAATAAGTATGTAATTTTTGTATAATTTTACTATTCGCTGGTTGAGTGGAAGAGAAAGCCTCATGGCCTTAACTCTGCCAGCTGAAAAAAGCATTGTTATTATTATTGTTCCTAAATTATTTATAGTCATTGTTGCAATTTCAAAATGGCAACATATGTGAAGAAATCTGTAAAAGGAAATAGTCATATTTTATAATAGTTATATAAGGAACAAAATATATAAATAATTGTAGATCCCATTTTTACACCAATTAAGATACTGGTAACTATTTTATACAGGTGAATTTTAAATACATTTAGCTAATGAAGAATGAAGCTTCAAATAATTATAGGATGATTGTTGTTTCTTTTTATATAACAAAATATTCAGCACAAGTTTACAAACACTTACCCTTGATTTTTCTGTTTATTGTTGTGAATTGTAACTCTTCTTCTGTATTTAGTAATATTTTAAAATATTGAAAACAATGTTTATAACTTTATTTTAGAATTTTTAAGTATTTATTCAAATACACATATTGTGATGGTGACCTGCTATTTTCTCCAGAGAGTATATTACATAGTTGGAACCAGTGGGTTATCAATGGTTGTGATTATTAAGGAGTAAAAAAAAAGGGCATTTCATGGGATACACCCTAGGTTAGAGTAATCAAATTAGGTTAAGTATGAGTTAGTTAGTTAGCTTTTAGGTTCATTGCATTTTAAAAGTGTCTAAATACATAAAACAAAAAAACGATAATCGAAACAACGATAATAATCGATATGTCGTTCAATGGTGGGTTATCGCTGGCTCTATAAACTCTGGCGCATGCGCACTGTTGTTCTTTAGGACTTTGAAAATATATCAGGTAAGTTAAAGTAAACTTTTTCCAAATATTCAAAATACCGGTATCAGAGTTGCTCATAATTTCTATTTTTAGACTGGTCTTGCCTTCCTTTGACCAGCAACCAATCGAAGGGACTATTATTATGCTTTCAAGTCTTATACGAGAATTTCCCGGAAGGATCGGGAAGGAAGAAGAAGAAGAATATTTTCAACAAAATCAATAAATTCCAATATAATTGGTTGGGTGCAGTGGTCTAGTAGTTACATTCCTTGCCTTTTGACCTGAGGGTTGCAGGTTCAAATCCAGCCAGGCCTGCTGGATTTTTTGACGGAAAAATTCATGGGACAAGTTCTCCTCCGGGAGGGACTCTAAAAATGTTCAGGCTCATAAAAGAACCGCAAGCATGAATAAAAAGACCTCTGTGCAAAATTTAACAGCCCTTTATCCATCCATGTAATGTCGTAGTTCGCAACTAAAGGTAAAGTGATCCCACTACAGGCCTCAGGATGCCCTTGTAGGAGGTTAAGGCTCCTACTTTTCTGGACAATCGGCACTTGATGTCAGCTCTGCGTGACGACTGCCTTTACCCCCAGAACAAAGTCTGGTGCTCATTTCCGTTAGAAGCTGAGTCGACCCCAGGGCCATAGTGCCACCAGAAGGTTTGGGTCAGTTTAAAAATCCTGACTGGGACTCAAACCCTCGACCTTCCGGCTTGTAGCACTGTGCCTTAACCATTACACTACGGCATGCCCCAGTTGGTAACTACAAGTCTCATTGAGGTAATGTGTTAATCACATGTCACTTGCTGACGTCTGTAGATAAATAAGCTTAACTAAAGTAGCTTGGTTAAGAAACTCCTGCTAGGGAGCACCAGTATCCTCACATAGGACGTATGGGGTATATATATATTATCACCTCACTATGATAGTTGTCCGTTTATATAAAAGCGGGTGCCATGCGACAATGTTTGACATTCAGAATCATTATAGTGGCGGTAGTCGGCATATTTGTATTTAATTATATATTAAGTTAGGATTTTGTTTGATGATGATGAGGACCCACGTTGTTGTGATCATATAAAGTAGATTTGTTTCCTTGTAGGTTCTCATTGTGGGAAGTCCTGGGTTTGACTTCAACTTTGCCTCAGCTTGAGTCTCCTTATCAGGGGAACATAAGGAATGTGAAAAATAGGTTTTCACTTTATTAAATCAAAATCACTTTTTAACTTTGAATAAAATCTGGGAATTTTATTCATGAATATCAATTATTTCGATGGTAAATGAAACTTGTAATAGGACTTTTTATCCATCATTTAATTTAATGACCGTTACTGAAAATTATTAGAACTGCCATTTTGATGACCAACTGTCGTATATAAAATAACTCAAAATTGTATATATTTAGATCTGAAATTCACAGCATATATGTTTAAATGCCCTTGGAGTCATACGATGCACTTTTTATCAATTTATAAATTAAATATTGCTCATTTCTATCGAAATTATGGACAACCATTTCTATGTAGGTCTTGTCGCCATGACTTTCCCCAGTAGACTCCCTAGATTGGGAAATATCTCCCACAATTCTTTATTTCAAATTATGACATTCAAATCTGATTGGTCAAAATAAGTAGGCTTATAAGTACTATTGGTTGACTCATATCAAAGTTATCCAATCTCTCTTAAATTAAATGTCAGTTGATATTTCAAAGATCCATTTAAATTCATAACTGATTCTATAAGTTTTTAGAACCACCAAATTATTCTCAACAGTAAACTATTCAGTTACAAATATGAATTTTTCAATATTCATACAACTAATATTTTGAATGATTTCATTTGAATATAAGAATTAAAATTATATATATATATATATATATAAGTTGACTGTGAAAAGAATGCCATATATGAGCCAACAATTGACTATTACAAAGACTATTTAACTCATGCCCCAAATGGGAGTCAATGACCAATCACGTTTCAATGATTTCTGTTTTACAACCAATCAGAATCGTGTTTCACCAAATATTTATCAGTGTTATGATTACCATATTAAAGAAAGCTCCTCCTTACAATATTGCGTTCCTTTGGCAATAAATAGTATGATCTGGTTGCAGTGATAAACAAATGAAGCAGTAGAAGCGTACCTATCGTTTCTCATTTGTTTTCAAACATCGCCGTTTACATTAAATATATAAATATTTTAAAATAACTATAGTTAAATAATGATTTGTGAGTAAACAGCTTAATTTTATTCGTTAAATAGTCCTAACAAATGCCACTCTTGATTTCCAAATTCTCTAGATAAATTCACTCCTCACTTCGTGAGTCGTGAATTTATCGATAATTTGGAAATCACTCGTGGCATTACTTATGACTATTTAACTCATGCCCTAAATGGGAGTCAATGACCAATCACGTTTCAATGATTTCTGTTTTACAACCAATCAGAGTCGTGTTTCACGAAATATTTATCAGTGTTATAATTACCATATTAAAGAAAGCTCCTCCTTTTTAATATTCTGAACAGGTCTGATCATTATTTTGCAGTGACTGAGATAACAGTAAAGCCGCCATATTTGAATGTTCAAAATGGCAGAAACAAGATTTGGCTGTGCTTCAAATGAAGTTATAGACGAAATACAAATAATTGTGTTTTTAAATAATGATTTTACCGAGTTGTTTACTAAAAAATAAATTAATAACCTATAATTTTGGTTATAATATACAGTTTGATGTGTTTAATTTTTTCTCCGCTAGGATGCATTCTTATAATATTGCGATGATATTTCAAGTTTCCCACGCCAGATGGCAATATATAACATTATATGATCTTGTTGCAGTGGATGGAGAAACGAAACATAACGTTTCTCATTTGTTTTCAAACATCGCCGTTTACATTAAATAAATAAATATTTTAAAGTAACTATATTTAAATAATGATTTGTGAGTAAATAGCCTAATTTTATTCGTTAAATAGTCCTAACAAAAGCCACTCTTGATTTCCAAATTCTCTAGATAAATTGGAAATCACTCGTGGCATTACTTATGATAAATACCAACTAGATAGTATAACTGTCACAGGATTGATAATCGGGGCAAGAGGTACTATACCAGGATTCTCAGCTAAATTTGGAATGCCTTAGATTTGGACAGGGTGTATCTTACTAAAACTGCCATTGCTGCCATTAGAGGATCAATTTCAATTTTAAGAAACCATCTTTACAAAATTTCTACTTTATAGTATGTATATTTCAATTACAATTTGAAATTTTTTAATGTATTTACAAAATGTAATTCATGAATTTCGAAAATTAATTGTCTGTACCACTTTGTCCTTGAGGCAATCCTCTATGAGGAAAGTTGTATATCATAAAATATACTTAATGTATATACATATATTCATCCATCCAAAGTAATTCTGCCCGAGGGCAGGTCTTTCACTGCAATCATAGCATTTTCATGCTATGCTTGCAGCTTTACTAGGGAATTATAGGTGTGGTAGCTTCCCATTACTTTCCACACTGGTAAAGGAATATGATGATGGCCAGATGATTTCGGGGACCGTTTGGGCCTTAAAGTTTTCTTGACATTTGTCGTACAGGTGAGGAAAAACCCCGATAAAAACCTCACCCAGAAAAACTGCCCTGACTGGGGATTGAACCCGGGCCTGCTGCGTGACAAGGCAGCACGCTACCTCGAGACCACAGCAGTGGACTATATATATATATATATATATTAAATAAAGAACCCCTATTATTGTTAGATATGGGGTAAACATCCGGCTTTAATATAACAGCTGCGGGAAACAGAGCGAGCCGCTGGACAACCATCATAGTGAGGCTAAATACAATATAATTGATTACACTGAAGCACAACAATGTATTAAATCACTTGAACACAACTTTTAATTTTAGTAGGATTTCCTGCCAATCGGAAGAAGAGATATCAAAATAACATATATGAACATAGTTTTAAATTCATGTATTATTTTAGCTTTTACATAGTTAAAACAATACTTAATTATTGAGAGAAATATAATATTTTATGACTGTCTTATGATATTCACTTCAAAACTGAGAACAAATAATATTTATTTTATTCTCATATGTGGTGACATTCAGGGTGGAGTGATATAACACATTTTTCACATTTGAATGTGGATCTTCCCTGCAATGCTTACACCTAGAATTAAGTTTTTACTCTTAACGATCCAGTGCTTCTTACCGCCATATCTCTTGAGTGTCATGTACTAATCTTTTTACCTTATATTGTAGTTCAGTAAATTTTTTATTGTTTTGCATCGAAGGAGGACATATGTCACATGTGAAATTTAAGGATGATGCATTAGACATATTTGTTGGCATTTACATCAACAAATATGCCAGTCTAATGTTGTTTTCTAATGGTGAGGTTTGACGCTTGTCATTTTCTCTCTGGCTTCCCAGTACAAGCAAACAAGGTCCTTAGAGTGTTGTGCAGTGGATTTAAAGCTGGACAGACTAGAAGGTGGTGTTTGTCCATGATCAGGTCCGGGTCTTTGCATATGACACATCTCTCGGATTGGAAAACGTGTATTCTGTGGAGGTGGTGAGCCAGGCAGTCGTGTCCTGACATCAGTCTGAATTTTGCTACTGCTTCCTTGCTGCCAGTGCCAGTCTAATGTATCATTCTTAAATCACCAATCACCATTGCATTGAGTTTACAGTTGAAGAATGGCAACCACTTTTTAGATCTGATCTTTATATGGTATATGGGCGTGCACTGGTCATGAGTGTCCACACCTCCCATATATGCCTTTTATCATCGGTGATTGGTTATGGTTAAACTTCAATCCTTCGCTTCTTCTCAGAAATGCATCTAGCTGCTTTCAATGGAATGTTGGTAGAAATGTTGTTGGTTGTAACTGTAACTTTCTTTAATATCTCCTTCTTCTTCATCATGGTTTAGGCTTATTTACTAGCTTATTCCAGCTCCAAATTTCTTTAATATATATAGGAAATAACACTATGAGGTTTCTTTTAATTATTAGTGAGCTGCATATTTTGACTCACCTCATATTTCTTAATTTTTATGCAGATTAGTTTGTCAAATTGAGAATGTCGCACAGAAGCGACAAAACTTTTCTGCATAAAAATCAAGAAATATGAGGTGAGTCAAAATATACAACTCACAAATAATTGTAATTTTTTTATTGTTGTTCCATCTCACAATTTTTTTTTTTTTTCCCAATGCGCCAGGTTGTCGTTTCGACATTTCTAGTATTCTCTCCTGCCATTGGCTTAATTCTAACCCACTTCTGAAGTTGGGGCGCCTAGAAGGCAGAGTTACGTTACCCCGATGATATGATGGGTGATAAATGATAATGAAGCGCCAGGAGAGTTCTTAACCTAAATTCGAGACCATGGGAAACCTTTGAGGAAAAATTCTTATGGTTTGACCGGGAATCAAACCTGGGACCTCAAGAACTGTAGTCAGAAACGCTGACCACTAGTCCATGAGGCTGGTCCACTAACAAAATATTATTAGTAACAATTCTGTCAGATACATCTTTCTTCCTTTTCCATCTTCTTTCTTATCATGAGAAGAACTCCAATTAGTTTGTTCTAATTGTTCCTATTGTGGTTATGTTCAATTTTGACAAAATCTTCCATTAGAAGGATGGAGGAGAAGAAATTTCAACCTTCTGTTACATTACACATGATGTAGTCAAGAAGAGTTTTTCATTAGCAATCTCGAAAGGATAGAGAAGGTTAAGGCATGTTTCCTTAAAGTGGCTCTAAGGGTGTGGAAAACAACCCATTGAGACTTGTATATGAACTTGCAAGAGAGTCGTTCTATGCAGAAGATCTGAGGATGAAACACCTTCTGCCAACTACTGGCCCCTACACAGAACTCGTACACGAAGCAAATTGAAGAAGAGGGAGATAGACCTTGATTTCTATGCTATGGGAGCTATGATAGAGAGGAACTGGACAGAAGCTAACCAGGACTAGCGACATATTGTGACACGTTATGCTGTGCACGGTTTTCATCACAAAGTGTGTGAAAACAAGAAGTACCACGACCCAAATGAAAAATGTATATGCTTTATGTGGCCACAGATGCAAACGGTACCACATACCAAAGTGCCCAAAGAACACAAAAACACTGAACGAATATAACAAAGATTAAATATAATCAATGCCCACTCGGGCAAACCTTTTTTTACTTATTATTTATTATAAACAGATAAATTACATACACTCTTTTCCATAAACAAGACTGGATTCTTCATAATATCGCTAAAATGCAATTTTCAGATTTATATCCTTTTTCCTTGACATTAGCAATATATCCATCTCTATTTCAGTGTTTATTCTTTGATGTACTTGATTTTGCTAAATTCACAGGTCAGTCCAAGAAGGTGGGGAAGGCTGCATTAGCCAAAATGTACAATCAAATCTCACCATCTTCATCACCATTTCAGCCAAACAGAAACTTGGGGTCTCCTGTGGCTTCACCTGTGTCTTTTGAACAATTAGGTTTATCCCAAGTTCTAGCTGATCACATAGCCAGGTACAAATTTTAAATTTTTAACAAAATGACTTGTTTACGTAAAATTTTATCACTCACCTCATATTTTTCTTCTTCTTTTTTTTAAACTAGTTTCGGAACTTTACACTTCAGTTCCATCTTCAGTATTTTTGTGTCCATTGTTCTGTCATCTTGAAACTAGTTTAAAAAAAAAGACGAAAAATATGAGGTGAGTGATAAAATTTTACCTAAATAAGTATACCTCACAGTGTGAATTCCTAAAATAAGTAAAATTACTTGTGTTTGTTGTTGTTTTCTAATTACTGCATCTGGAATAATTTAACCAATTTTGCTTCTCGCTTCCCAATGGAGTGAAGAGAAGTTTTTATTTTGTTGTGCTTTCTTTTTCAAGGAAATCATGACCAGTTGTGTACTCTAAAGCTAGAAGCTTATATGGAAATACTGTATTAAATATTATTTTCTTAAATAGTTTTATTAATATTAGTTAAAATGTGTAAAAAAAATCTAGAAGGGTTTCTTATGCATATAAAAAACGTACTATAATTATAATACATTGTAGAGATAATTGCTTTCTTATTTAAATGTGCATTAGTGTGCAATTATTAAGAATTGATTTTTGTACATTATTGTGAATTTATAAATTCAGAAATAATCTGGAAGGCAGTTAGCATTTTGAATTTGTAACAGAAAATATATATTTTTAAATTAATTAGATAAAAAGTTCTTATTGTGGATTCATATTAGTGCAAGAAACTTAGTGAATAGTCGCTGCAAATAAATACAAGTTTCATTAATATATTTTTTAATAAAGTTAAGTAAGTTATTTTTTAAATAAAGTTAATTAAAGTGAAATAATTTGTCTAATAAATATAAAGTGTTTTCGTTGCTTCATCCTTAAATTAAATCTTATAATTTCTCAATGTATTCAATATTCCTTTGGTTAATATTTAATTTAGAAAGTGATATTTTGAGGTTATTTTAATTATATTATTTTCAGTCTGAACATCTTACCTCAATATTAATGGACAAGCTGACGATAAAAACATAATTGTTTCGAAACATGTCCATGAACAAATCAACATTAATATTGAGGTAAGATGATCAGACTGAAGATATAATTCCTTTGGTTCTTCCTTGAGGAAGATTTTATGTTTTACCTGAGCTAACCGAATAACCAATACATTCAAACCAAATAAAAACCTGGGCAAAGCTAAACATCAGTCACCTCAACATGGGACATCACCATACCAAATATTCTTACGAGCTTCCATGAGAAAGATTCAATATTCAGGTTTAAATTGTTCTGCACTCCCAGGGAACACATGTGACTTAAAAAATGTAGAGTAACTTTGTCACGCACATTTAGGTGTTTATACCCTAATGGGAGTAATAGACGAATATATATTATTGCATTTAGACCATCTTCTAAAATTGGTATGATATTAGATCCCACAATCCGTTTTGAGATCCATAGTGGCCAACCTGAGGAAGTTGACTCTGAAAAGAAAGCCATATATGAGCCAATGACAGTCAATAACCAATCACATTTCAATGAATTTTGATTTACAACCAATCAGATTCATTTTTCATCTCAATTTTATCACTTTCATTTTATCAAGTGGCTGCCAGTTTTTTCATTTTTGTTGGTTTTTATTAGTTTATTTATACTGTAGTTATTTTTCGGTGCTAATTTAATATTAGACTTCTCAGATATCTTTTGGAATTTATTGTGTACCCAAGGGTGATATGTGAATTTAAATATTAATATAAATTATATTTTAATTAAACATACTGGCGGCCGAATTTTAATAGGCAACTCGGTAAAAAATGTATTCAGTCATTCACAATTTTATGAAAAATATATATTTTGTTCATACACTCAAACATAGTAATCTTGCAGCTGGATCTTGTATTAATAGAATATACTTCAATTGCAATTTGGAATTGTTTAATGTATTTACAAAATGTATTTAATCAATTTTGAAAATTGTCTGTATCACTTTGTCCTTGTGGCAGTCATCTAATGAGGATAGTTTCATATAATAAAATTGCTGGATGATCATCTAATTACCATTATTCTTTATTAGGTGGTATACATGCTGTAGCACAAACTATTTCCTATGAAGCAAGAATTTTTTTTTTTTGAGTTCAGACAAATTATACTTCTTTTAATTTTGCTGAAGGTTAATTATATTAAAGTTGGTATCTGGATTTAATATTGAATATAGAAGAGTAGAATTTGCTTAATTTTTTTGGCTAAGCATAAAAAATTAAATCTTGCAGACTGTGATGGCAGGACATGTGGCACAAATGATGAGTGAAAGAGGAGAATGGAAACTTCTTGTAGAAAAACCAGAGGGAAAGAGCCCAAGGTCAGCTAATTTAAGATGCATGAACGATTGCACCAGGTATAATCTTAAGCATTTTGTTACAATTCCTTCACTACAACTTCCTTACTCAGTAGATGAAATTAATAGTAGGTAGGCCAAGAACAAGATGGGAGAATAATACTAACCATGGTTTGAGGGAATACATGAAATAATTGGAGAAAAATTAGCTCAGAACAGGGATGTATAAGAGGGCATGTTTGGAAGGCCATGAACTTACCCCGGTTTGATAGTGTCAGGGAGTTAGAATATGCAATAATTCTTTTCAGAAGAATATTATTTTGTATTTTTTCTGAAGTCTGATGTAAATTCATTTTTATATAGTGTAAGAGTATTTATGTAAGTAAAATTTTATCACCTCACCTCATATTCTTCTTCTTAGTGTCGAATTTTTGAACGCACTAGACCGTAAAAGGCGTTCTCTGCTGAGAAAGTTTTATCCTAATACGATTTTGCTTACTCAGAAATCTATTCATGCGATAATAATTCGTAAGCTACCTGACGAGGTAACTTAAGATCATAGCTTAAGATAGAAACTTATCGTGAGAATCCCGATGGTAACCGATGTAGTTTGAAACCTTGCCGCTTTATCCAAGATGTCGGACCTTGAAGACTTTGATCATGTTTTCGGTATATGTGGAGAATAGGAATTTGATAGAGTCTACCAAAGAATTCAACTGGAAGAACAGGAAAATCGGCATAATATTGCGCGATGCAGATGTCGTATACGGTATTATTTGCGGGATGCAAGCGTAAATGCGTTCGTCTATAGCAGATGAAAATAACGGAAGTGGTTTTATCGCTGAGAATTCTGGGTAATTTCTTGCCAATATTACGAAAACGGCGACTTTCATGCATGACCAGTTTGTGGGTAGCTAATTCGATCTTTGCACTTGCTCACGGTGAGTCAGCTCACCAGTGATTGGAAGTAATTTGAGTAGAGACTAATGTATTTCCATGCGACCCTTTGACTAGTTTCAAAAACTAGTCTAAGAAGAAGAATATAAAGTGAGATGATATAATTTTACTTAAATAAATAATACTTCAAAGTGTTGATTCCTAAAAAAAGTTAATAATGTTAAGAGGAAACTTTAACCTTTCACATGGTGCTTTCAAAACACAATACATTTCATAAGATTTAATCATTAAGAAGTAAAATAATAAGATTTATCTTATATTAAATTAATGTTGGGAAGTAAACATTATGAGGTATAATCATTAAAATTCATCGGAGAACATTTTGTTTAAACAACTCACCTCATAGGATTCATGCTTCCATGATACCATGTTTTCAAACGCTGTTGTGTTCATCCTCAGCCATAACTCTGAGGATGAACACGACTGTGTTTGAAACCGTGGTATTATGGAAGCATGAATCCTATGAGGTGAGTTGTTTAAACAAAATGTTCTCTAATAATGAATGGAGAATATATTTTAATCGACTCACCTCATACATTTTCAAACTTCTTTGATACCGACGGTTTCAGACAATATCATGTCCTTCATCAGTCATGGCGTCCATTGATGAAATTCCATGATTGTTGATTTCTTTAGTGACATCACCTCTTGTGCTGCCATCTTTCGTTGGGATTATAAACTTTGTAATTAAATTTTTATCCACCGGAATATCGAAATTCATAGATCGATATTTATTCTTCTGAATGAATATAATTTCCCAAATTGTCAATTCCAACGGTTTATCCAACTGTTTTAAAAGTTTCGCTTCTTTTATTACAAAGTTTATAATCCCAATGAAAGATGACAGCACAAGAGGTGATGTCACTAAAGAAATCAACAATCACGGAATTTCATTAATGGACGCCATGACTGATGAAGGACATGACATTGTCTGAAACTGTCGGTATCAAAGAAGTTTGAAAATGTATGAGGTGAGTCGATTAAAATATGTTCTCCATTCATTATTAATGATATAACCTCATAATGTTTACTTCCCGATATTAATTTAAATAAAATTTTCTCTGATGAATTTTAAGACTTATCTTATTTAAATATCTTATATTTTGATAATTAATGGATTAATAATATAATAATCTTTATATATATATAATTCTTCTGTATGTGTGATATTTATCACTTACTTAATTTTATTATAATTATATTATTTTAATTTTATTATATTCCATGTTTTGTTGGTATTAGCTAGTATTAGATCATATCACCATTGTCTTTTGTTTAGTCTATGTTTTAATATTATTTTAGAATTGTAATAAATATGTAATTTCTGTATAATTTTACTATTTGCTGGTTGAGTGGAAGAGAAGGCCTTATGGCCTTAACTCTGCCAGCTGTACTATTTGAAATTTATATTCACCTATTTCTAGTCACGACATCCAGGGCTGACAATGTAAAGTTCAACAGTCTGTACTGAAACATGAGCTAAGATGTAACAGACTTATCTTATTCTTTGGTATTTAAGATCGTTAAGCTGAAGAAATAGCACTACAAGATGGTGTGTTGTTTTAGGTTGGTGATAAACAAGCTGACATCTCTACTCCAGGAAGAGCACACATACTCTCACCGGAAGACATTAGCAGGCATAGTAATGACAACAGGACCACATATGGAAGATGCTAAAGTGATATCAGTTGCAACAGGCAATAAGTGCATTAATGGAGAGCACATGAGCTTTGTTGGAACTTCTCTAAATGACACCCATGCAGAGATCATAGCACGGCGCTGTCTGTGTGACTTTATATACTCACAACTAGAGATGTATCTGGACCCAGGTGTGTTACCAGGATCTTACATTCCTTCTCATGTGGGGATTTTACTACAGGGATGTTTCATTGATGTACTACTTTCAGTAGTTACTTATTAGCAGTGTAAAATTTCAATATTATGTAATTGAAATATTAATGCTCGGAGTGAGATTCGAACTCCCCGATCTCTGACTCTGGAAAATGTTAATTTAGAATCCATCCATAGTAATTCTGCCTGAGGGCAGGTCTTTAACTGCAATCATAGCATTTTCATGATATGCTTGCACTTTTACTTGGGAATTATAGGTGTGGTGTGGTAGCTTCCTGTTGGTTTCAACACTGGTGAAGGATGATGTTGATGGCTGGATCATTTTTGGGGACCGCTCGTTGGCCCTAAGCTTCCTGACGTTTGTCTTACAGGTGAGGAAAAACCCCGAAAAAAACCTCACTCAGGAGCCTGTCCCGACCGGGAATCGAACCTGGGCCCACTGTGCAACAAGACAGCACGCTACCTCGAAACAACAACAGTGGACAATTTAAAATATAACATCAAAATGTTAAGTTACTGCTTAAAAGTAATGTATGGGCTGAATCATAAATATGGCTATACGTTTGATCGCGTTGTGTGATAAAAATATTACCATTACAAGAAATATAAAATTACCATTGGAAAGGCAATTATTCAAATTACAACAATGGAATAAAACAAAACAATGTAGAACTTACGTCATTAGTCAAAATGGCATTGAATATACAACAGTAAATTACAATTGCTGCATGGGTAATAACGTATGCTAATGATTGTGAGGCCACAAGATGGGTAAGATGTGAGTTTAACGTAGCATTGCAGCCATCGACGGGTGGGAAGTGGAGAAAACGACTGCTGGAAACAGGAAGGATGCAGAAAATCAAACCTCCTGGAAGGCCTCGCATTAGCACGGATGCAGAAACAATGAAGAGAATTGTGGAGGCGTTCGACGCTAGCCCACAAAAATCAACCCGCCAAGCTGCACATGAGCAGTGATTTGTTTTGTTTTGTTCTATTGTTGTAATTTGAAGGATTCCCTTTCCAATGATATCATATTTACTTTAATAATAATATTTTTGTCACAAAATGCGATCAAACGTATAGCCATATTTCTGAATCACTCTGTTAAAAAATTAATGCTCAGACTGAGATTCGAACCCCCTGATCTCTGAGAAAATTATAGGTGTGGTAGCTTCCTGTTGGTTTCCACACCGGTGAAGGATGATGTTGATGGCTGGATGATTTTCGGGGAACGTTGGCCCTAAGCTTCCTGACATTTGTCTTGCCGGTGAGGAAAAACCCTAGAAAAAACCTCGCCCAGGAGCCTGTCCTGACCAGGGATTGAACCCGGGCCCGCTGCGCAACAAGGCAGCATGCTACCTCAAAACCACAGTGGTGGACAATTTAAAATATAACATCAAAATATGAAGTTACTGCTTAAAAGTAATGTATAAATTCTCAATAAAAATACTTCAAATAGAAGTCATCAGATGGTGTTGTTGGTAGCAACAGCTACCGGCCTTCTGATGAAAGAGAGTTATATAAGTGGAAAGAATTGTTGACGTTCGTATTGGAGTTCGGAGGATGTAATTGGTATCATACTAACATGCAGAGTCAGAGATCCAGGGTTTGAATCCCACTCTGAGCATTAATTTTTCTTTCTAAAATAAAACTATGTCCAATTGTGGAAAATGTTAATTTAAAATGTAACATCAAAGTACATAATATTTAATTTTAGGAAGTGATTATTTTGAGGTTATTTTAATTATATTTGAAGAGAAAAATTTTCGCCTAGACCGGGACTCGAACCCGGGACCCTTGGCTTTCCGGGCCAAGTGCTCTACCAACTGAGCTACCGAGGCGAGTTACGATCTAGATGCAAATTTTTCTCTTATGTACGTTGTAATTCCCTCGTGCCAAATGCTTGAAACCTATAGCTTCTATCTTTGCAAATGGCGGCTTCTTAGTTAAGAAGACATTTATTGGGAATTTAACACTACTTTATAGCCAGTAGGGCTATTATTTTTAGTCTGTCCACCGGTGTGGTCTCGAGGTAGCGTGCTGCCTTGTTACGCAGCGGGCCCGGGTTCGATCCCCGGTCGGGGCAGTTTTTCTGGGTGAGGTTTTTATCGGGGTTTTTCCTCACCTGTAAGACAAATGTCAGGAAAACTTTAAGGCCCAAACGGTCCCCGAAATCATATGGCCATCATCATCATTATCACCCTTATCATTATCATTTCATCTTCATCATCCTTCACCGGTGTGGAAAGCAACGGGAAGCTACCACACCTACAATTCCCTAGTAAAGCTGCAAAGCATAGCATGGAAATGCTATGATTGCAGTAAAAGGCCTGCCCTCGGGCAGAATTATTATGGATGGATTTTTAGTCTGATCATCTTACCTCAATATAATGTTGATTTGTTCTTGGACATGTTTCAAAACAATTCTGTTTTATCATCAGCTTGTCCAGACTGGTTTGATTTATGTTGCATTATGTTGCACACCCTGGACGTCGAAGTCAGCTCCATCCTGTGGTTGGCCAAATAACCTCCAAACAAGGTCACGCGTGAATTTGGTCTATTAATTCCTAACAAAGGAGAAGCTATGGCTCAACACTGGGCTATGCCATTATAGATAGATTATCTTGACGAGTTACTTTCTCACATCACTAAATACATGGGCATAAGTGTATTATATATATTGTTTTGAATTTCAGAAACTGCTGAACAGTCCATATTTGTGGCTCAGCCAAATACCAAGAGATATCAACTGAAGGAAAATGTAAAATTCCATTTGTACATCAGCAAAGTACCTTGTGGGGATGCCAGGTATTTGATACATCATGTCTGTCTCTATCATGTTTTGGTTAATTCATTTCATAAGTATGTTGCCCTTCAATTTTTAATTTAATTCATTTAGATAACCTTGATTCTTTTCTAAATTACTTAGGAAGAGTATAAAATCTACATCCCAACAAAGTTTAAAAAAAAAACCAAACTAATGTCTCATTTTCTCTGGAACTATTTAAAACAAGAGATGGGATAGCAAAATTCCAGGGAATATGTGGTACGATAAAACAATCACTAAATAACAAAACAACAAGAGAGACCCAATTGAAATTTTATAAAATGCTGGCAGTACGGATCCGAAGCCTGGATACATAAAAAACAAGATCTAAGTAGGATAACGGCGGCAGAAATGAAATTTTTGAGATCTGTTAAAGGGTGCACTAAGGAAGACAGAATCAAGAACACAGAAATATGACAGGAACTTGAAATATTTGCAATAACTGATAAAATAGATACATAAAGTGATCCCACAACAGGCCGGAGGCCCTTGGGGTAGTAGGAGGTTAAGGCTCCCACTTTTTCTAGACAATCGGCACTTTATGTCAGCCGGGTTGTCAGCCCTGCATGACGGCCGCCTTTACCCCAGAACAAGCGTCTGGTACTCATTTCCATTAGAGGCTGAGTCGACCCCAGGGCCATAGTGCCGCCAGAGGGTTTGGGTCAGTTTAAAAATCCTGACCCCAATGGGACTTGAACCCTCGACCCTCCGGCTTGTAGCTCAGTGCCTTAACCACTACGCTACGGCGTGCCCATATAGACAAAAATGGAAGCAACACATAGATAGAATGAATGAAGATAGATATCCAAAACAAATAACAAAATACAAACCTAAAGGCACCCGAGATGTGGGCAGACCTAGAAAGAGATGGGCTGAAGTTGGGACGGTTCAACAGACCTAATCCATGAATGCAGATGATGATGAGATGGGATCTTGTGCTCTTTAGAACACAAACAAATGCACACCTTCACTTGAATATTTGTTTACAAGATGAATTGACAACACAAAATGGGCAGTCAGTATCAGAGAACATTTAACAAACTGTATAGCTCTTCAAAATTATCAAAATGTGACATCCAAGTATCGGGAAGCAAGAAGGAGACTAACTTTGTTTTTAACTCCAGAACTTTAGCTTCATACAAACATATTGTTACATTAAGTTATGTAGATAGGAAATAACACTATGAGGTTTTTTAATATTGTTTATTTTTTATTATTTCACTCACCTCATACTTCATAATTCATAGCAGACCCTGGGTTTCTTCACATATTTTGTGGCATTGCCAATGTCCAGGGTCTGCTATGAATTATGAAGTATGAGGTGAGTGAAATAATAAAAAATAAACAATATTGTTACATGTCGCGCATAGCAGCATTTGAATTTCACAGGTGAGTCGCCCCTGGTGAGTTATATCACCTGCAAGCCGGCAGAATTGTCTGGAGTGTGTCGCCAGATGGTTCTACCGGTCTCTCCCTTCCCCTTGGAGAAGGATCCACGTCTAGAGGATTCTGGGCGACAAAATTTGGCGAAGCAATTTCGAGAGCTTTCCTCCTGCTTATATAAAAGAGAGGAGGAAAAGGCCGGTCAGTCAGTGTTGCGATAGTCTTGCGTTGTACGGCGAGAGGTTAAATTGTAAGTGAAACTGTGTCTGTAATTGTGTGATAAGTGATTATCTGATAAACTTTAAAAGAAGAATAGTTGTAAGATAAAATTGTGATAGAAGATTTAGGGTCGTATCTATGAATGCATTAGACTGTAAAAGTCATTCTCTGCCTGAACTCTGCTGAGAAAGTTGCATCCAAAGACGTTTTTGCATACTCAAAAATCTGTTCATGCGATAATAATTGTCGAAATTCCTAAGCTACCTGGCAAGGTGACTTAGCAGAGAAGCGAATCGTGAGCAACCCGATGGGAACCGATGTACTTTGAAACCTTGCTGCTTTATCCAAGATGTCGGACCTTGAAGACTTCGATCATGTTTTCGGTTTACGCGGAGAAGAGGAATTTAATAGAGTCTATCAAAGAATTCAACTGGAAGAACAGGAGAATCGCATAATATTGCACGATGCAGACGTCATATACGGTTTTATTTGCGGGATGCAAGCGTAAATGCATTCCTCTAGCAGACAAAAATAATGGAAGTGGTTTTATTGCTGAGAATTCTGGGCAATTTCTTGCCAATATTATGAAAACGACGACTTTCATGCATGACCAGTTAGTGGGTCGCTAATTCGATCTTTGCAGTTGCTCACGGAAAGTCAGTTCACCGGTGATTGGAAGTAATTTGAGTAGGGACTAATGTATTTGCATGCAGCCCTATAGTGATAATTGTGAGAAGAAAATAAAGTGAAAAGAAAAATTTTACATAACATCAGTGTATTTATTTAAGTCCAAATAAGTTAAAGGAAAACCCGTGCCATCCGCGACAATATATTACCAGGATATGCCTTTCAATCATTTCAGATTTTTCATATTCATAATACATTGCATACATGAAAGAATATAGTAGTTTCAAGTAATTATATTATCACTCAGATGAGGCGTAGAAAGTTGTGTGTAGACTGAAATCAAACAGGAAACTCCTCAACAAAAAGTGCTTTGTGTTTTGCAGTTCGAGAGTTGTAAATCAGTTATGACAGTTCAACTTGCGATTCGTAGGCAGTTTAATCGTGATTCCCCCAAATGCCAACAACATCCGTCAATGGCATAATCAGTTCGCAACGACTGGTTGTCTGTGTAAAGGCAAAAGTGTGGGATGACCAAGAGTGTCTGAGGAGAACGTTGCTGCTGCAACATTTCAAGTGCAAAGTCAGCATAATCAATAGGCTTTAGAACCTGTAACAATTGTAAATAGTAGGGATGCATATGTAAGCGTTTTCGTAAGACCTTCCACACTGTCATTACTGGATTGGTCATCATGGTCCAGATGACAGGGCTTATCTCCAGTGGCCTCCTAGATCACCAGATCTCACCCCATGCAATTTTTTCCTTTGGGGTTTTGTAAAGGACAATCTACGTGTCTCCATTGCCTGCTAACCTACCCAAGTTGAGAGAAAGGATTCAAGAAGCTGTTGCTGCCTTCAATCCAGACATGTTTAATAATTTATGAACGTGAACAGCATGGAGAATGTCACAAATACAGTGACAAAATCTAGATCTGCAAGGGAGTTAAGAAGTATGAGGTGAGTCAAGAAACAACTCAGCAGAATGTTTATTAATGCATGGGAAGAATTAGCCTACAGATTGGATGTGTGTCATGTAACAAACGGGGCTCACATTGAATACCTAAGAACTTAAAATGTAAACTGGAGATGTTACTATTTCATTTAACATGAGTTTTGTTTTTGTCACAGTTACTTAATAAGTTTTTTTATTGAACAACCTGGTGGGAAAAGAAAATAATTTTTAATTTATATAATACATTTGACATAATGGGAAATGAATAATTAATATAAATGTGAATGTTACAGATTAGCTGTAACACAGGATGACTTTACAGGCAAACAACCAATCAGGAAGTTAAGAGGTCGGCTGAGATACAAGATATATTCAGGAGAACGAACCTTCCCTGTCAAGTCCAGTGACAAGATTCAAACATGGCATGGAATATTAAAGGTTTTATATCTTTACACAAAATTTTCTCCTGTTTAATATTTAAAGGAAGTAACACTATGAGGTTATATCATTAATAGTGAGTGGAGAATATATTTTTAACGACTCACCTCATATAATTTCAAATTTCTTTGATACCGGCGGTTTCAGACATGACTGAAGAGGGACAAGATATTGTCTGAAACCACCGGTATCAAAGAAATTTGAAATTATATGAGGTGAGTCGTTAAAAATGTTCTCCACTCACTATGAGGTTTATTTTAATTATTATGAGGTGAGTGAAAATATCCTGACTCATAATAATTATTTGTCACCAGGAAACAAGCACAGTGATCTCTCCCTAAACACTGTAACATATTTTTTAAATTTTTAACTTTTGTATTTTTTTTCAACATACTGGCTTTATAAAGTAGTGTTTAAAAATTCCCAATAAATGTGTTCTTAAATAAGAAGCAGCCATTTGCGTGATCGAGCAATGGCTTAGAAAGCCAAAGGTCCTGGGTTCAAACTCCAGTCTGACATATAATTTTTCTCTTCAAATATAATTTATCCTTCAGTGAGAAGTGTTAAATTAACAATAAAACATCAAAAGAAGCCCTACTGACTTTATAAAGTAGCATTTAAAAATTTCCAAAAAGTCTTTTTAAATAAGAAGCTGCCATTTGCGTGATCGAGCAAATGCTCGTAGCATTCGGCACTCAGAAATTAACAGTGTATAAGAGAAAAATCTGTGTTTAGATTGGAGTTTCTCAGGTAGCTCAGAGGTAGAGGATTAGCCTGGAAAGCCAAAGGTCCTTGGTTCAAACCCTAGTCTGAGCATATAATTTTTCTCTTCAAATATACTGATATTCTATTTGAACATGGGTTCAAACCCCAATCTGAGCATATATTTTTCTCTTCAAATATAATTTATCCTTCAGTGAGAAGTATTAAATTAATAATAAAAATACTGATGTTCATTGCCCTCCCATAACTCTAAAACAAATGTTTCCCTCTTATTCCTGAGAATAAGAAAAAAAAAATTAACTGAAGTTTTACGTAGTTGAAGAGTCCATTGCTGTGGTCTCGAGGTAGCATGCTGCTTTGACACGCAGCAGGCCTGGGTTTGATCCCCGGTTGGGACAAGTTTCCTGGGTGAGGTTTTTTTGGGGTTTTTCCTCACCTGTAAGACAAATGTCAGGATACTTTAAGGCCCAAACAGTCCCCAAACATCAACTGGCCATCATTATCATCAATATCACATTCATCTCATTAGATTAAGTTTAGGTTTAAGGCCTCTCCTGGCGTATCATTACCCATCATATCATTGGGACAGCGCCCCAACCTCAGAAGTGGGTTACAATATGCCAGTGCCAGGAGAGAATAGCAGAAATGTCAAACTGGTGGCAGTGAAAACAAAAAACATAGTTGAAGATTAATATTTAATTTTAGGAAGTTATATTTTGAGGTTATTTTAATTATATTATTTTTGGTCTGGACATCTTACCTCAATATTAATGTTGATTTGTTCTTGGACATGTTTCAAAACAATTCTCTGTTTTATCTTCAGCTTTCCCAGACTGGTTTTATTTATGTTGCATTATGTTGCATCACCTGGATGTCGATGTCAGCTCCATCCTGTGGTTGGCCAAAGAACCTCCAAACAAGGTCACCCTCCATCGGAATATCAAAATTCATAACTCTGTTTCTGTTCTTCTGAATATAAATTTTTTCCCAAATAGTCAGCTCGTTTGTATTTTCTAACTGTTTTAATAATTTAGTGTCTGTAATTTATATTATGTTTTTCAGACCAAACATGAGCAGCAACTGCAGATTTTTCAATTTCTCCATTTTTAATATTTCTTATGTGTTCTTTGGTTCTAATTTTTAGGTTTCTTTTTGTTTTTCCTATATATATCTTTTCACAACCCATGCATTCAATTTGATATATTCCTGACTTTTTATTTTTATCAGTTTTTTTCATTTTTGTTGGTTTTTATTAGTTTATTTAAACTGTAGTTATTTTTGGTGCTAATTTAATATTAAACTTCTCAAATATATTTTGAAATTTATTATGTACCCAGGGGTGATATGTGAATTTCCTATATTTTTTCATAGGTGGTTCTTCTTTTTCAAGATTACTTCTGTTTATCATTTTTTGTTTTTTATACTTTTCTATCCTTTTATGTACCATTTTTTCATCAAACCCATTTTCTCTTGCTACTTTGATTATGTGTTTTTTCTCATGTTTGAAATCTTCTTCGTTTAAGGGTAAGTTTACCAATCTATGAGTTAAACTATTAAATGCTGCTAATTTATGTCCAATTGGATTGAACCCTGTTGATTTTATAAAATTTTCCGTATGAGTTTCTTTCCTATGAATCCTGAATTCAATTTTTCTTTTTTCTTCGTTTCTGACCAATTTAAGATCCAAAAAAGGTATTTGTTTATTGTCTTCTATTTCTTTGGTGAATTTAATGTTTGTACTCTGTAAATTTAATAGTTTTAGGGAATCTTCTACATGTTTTTCTTTAACAATACAAATTATATCATCAACATATCTACTCCAAAATTTAAACATTGTGGGATGTGCTTTAGTGATTTTACATTCAAAATCGCTCATAAATAAATTTGCCAGGAAAGGTGATAATGGGTTTCCCATTGAGAGCCCTGATTTTTGTCTATAGAAACTCCCATTGAATGTAAAAAACATTTGATCAATGCATAACGCAGTTAATTTCAAATAATCTTCTATGATCTCTCTGTCTATGTTGTTTTTTCTTAACCAATTGTTCAATATCTCCAAAGTTTTTTGTTTCGGTACATTTGTGAATAGTGAAACACATCAAACGAAACCAACCTATCTGTGGGTTCAATTTCCACTTTTTCTAATTTCTTAACTAATTCCAATGAATTTTCAATCTGCAGACTTTCAAAATTATTAATTCTTTTAAATTGATTATTCAGCCATTTCGAAATTTTGTAGGTTGGTGATCCAATATTGTTAATTATTGGCCTCATTTTGTTTCCCGGTTTGTGAATTTTTGGAAGTCCATGTATATTAGGGTTTCTTGGGTTGCTTACTTTTAATTGAAATTTTTCTTTCTTGGATAGAATTTTAACATTTTAAAACAGTTTTCCACTTTTTTTATGGTTTTTGGTAGGGGGTCATTCTTAATTTTTTCATACTCTTTTTCTTTCAAAAGTTCTTCCATTCTATTTTGATAATCTTCTTTGTCCAGAATTATAATTTGGTTACCCTTATCTGATTTTGTATATACAACATTTTTGTTATTTATTTCTTTTAGTGTTTTTAAATTCTCCTTACAAACTGGGTTTTTATTTGTATTCTTTATTTTATTCAAAATTTCTTCACATTTTTTTTTCTGATGATTATTTTTTCTTCTGTAACTAATCCTTCTATTGAATTTTCAATGTCCACTATGTATTCTTCTATTCTATTGGAATAATCTATTGCTGTTTTTAGACCATTTTCTAACAATTTTGTCTCTTTTAGGTTAAAGGTTGCCTTTGAAAAATTTTTAACATAATTTCTGGTGGTTTCTGATTTTTCTTCATTTCTGGTTTTATTCTGATGTTTGATTTTATTTGATGTATTCTTCTTTCCCTTTGATTTAGTTAACAAATTATTTATCAACAAAAGACAAAGATAAATAATTTGTTAACTAAATCAAAGGGAAAGAAGAATACATCAAATAAAATCAAACATCAGAATAAAACCAGAAATGAAGAAAAATCAGAATCCACCAGAAATTATGTTAAAAATTTTTCAAAGGCAACCTTTAACCTAAAAGAGACAAAATTGTTAGAAAATGGTCTAAAAACAGCAATAGATTATTCCAATAGAATAGAAGAATACATAGTGGACATTGAAAATTCAATAGAAGGATTAGTTACAGAAGAAAAAATAATCATCAGAAAAAAAAATGTGAAGAAATTTTGAATAAAATAAAGAATACAAATAAAAACCCAGTTTGTAAGGAGAATTTAAAAACACTAAAAGAAATAAATAACAAAAATGTTGTATATACAAAATCAGATAAGGGTAACCAAATTATAATTCTGGACAAAGAAGATTATCAAAATAGAATGGAAGAACTTTTGAAAGAAAAAGAGTATGAAAAATTAAGAATGACCCCCTACCAAAAACCATAAAAAAGTGGAAAACTGTTTTAAAAATGTTAAAATTCTATCCAAGAAAGAAAAATTTCAATTAAAAGTAAGCAACCCAAGAAACCCTAATATACATGGACTTCCAAAAATTCACAAACCGGGAAACAAAATGAGGCCAATAATTAACAATATTGGATCACCAACCTACAAAATTTCGAAATGGCTGAATAATCAATTTAAAAGAATTAATAATTTTGAAAGTCTGCAGATTGAAAATTCATTGGAATTAGTTAAGAAATTAGAAAAAGTGGAAATTGAACGCACAGATAGGTTGGTTTCGTTTGATGTAGTTTCACTATTCACAAATGTACCGAAACAAAAAACTTTGGAGATATTGAACAATTGGTTAAGAAAAAACAACATAGACAGAGAGATCAAAGAAGATTATTTGAAATTAACTGCGTTATGCATTGATCAAATGTTTTTTACATTCAATGGGAGTTTCTATAGACAAAATCAGGGCTCTCAATGGGAAACCCATTATCACCTTTCCTGGCAAATTTATTTATGAGCGATTTTGAATGTAAAATCACTAAAGCACATCCCACAATGTTTAAATTTTGGAGTAGATATGTTGATGATATAATTTGTATTGTTAAAGAAAAACATGTAGAAGATTCCCTAAAACTATTAAATTTACAGAGTACAAACATTAAATTCACCAAAGAAATAGAAGACAATAAACAAATACCTTTTTTGGATCTTAAATTGGTCAGAAACGAAGAAAAAAGAAAAATTGAATTCAGGATTCATAGGAAAGAAACTCATACGGAAAATTTTATAAAATCAACAGGGTTCAATCCAATTGGACATAAATTAGCAGCATTTAATAGTTTAACTCATAGATTGGTAAACTTACCCTTAAACGAAGAAGATTTCAAACATGAGAAAAAACACATAATCAAAGTAGCAAGAGAAAATGGGTTTGATGAAAAAATGGTACATAAAAGGATAGAAAAGTATAAAAAACAAAAAATGATAAACAGAAGTAATCTTGAAAAAGAAGAACCACCTATGAAAAAATATAGGAAATTCACATATCACCCCTGGGTACATAATAAATTTCAAAATATATTTGAGAAGTTTAATATTAAATTAGCACCAAAAAATAACTACAGTTTAAATAAACTAATAAAAACCAACAAAAATGAAAAAACTGATAAAAATAAAAAGTCAGGAATATATCAAATTGAATGCATGGGTTGTGAAAAGATATATATAGGAAAAACAAAAAGAAACCTAAAAATTAGAACCAAAGAACACATAAGAAATATTAAAAATGGAGAAATTGAAAAATCTGCAGTTGCTGCTCATGTTTGGTCTGAAAAACATAATATAAATTCAGACACTAAATTATTAAAACAGTTAGAAAATACAAACGAGCTGACTATTTGGGAAAAAATTTATATTCAGAAGAACAGAAACAGAGTTATGAATTTTGATATTCCGATGGAGGGTGACCTTGTTTGGAGGTTCTTTGGCCAACCACAGGATGGAGCTGACATCGACATCCAGGTGATGCAACATAATGCAACATAAATAAAACCAGTCTGGGAAAGCTGAAGATAAAACAGAGAATTGTTTTGAAACATGTCCAAGAACAAATCAACATTAATATTGAGGTAAGATGTCCAGACCAAAAATAATATAATAGTTGAAGATAACTGAGATCTCAGTTACAGAAATTTTATAATTTTACCTTTTTATACAGTAATCTCAATAGAGTGTTAAATTAATAATAAAACATCAACTTTTAAAAATTTGTATATATTGTGAAGTTTGAATGTATAAAACTGTATTCACTGTTATTTGTTACAGGGACGGAAGTTATTTACAATGTCTTGTTCAGACAAAATAGCAAAGTGGAATGTCGTGGGAGTGCAAGGGGCTCTGCTGTCTCAATTTGTGGAACCGATCTATCTCGAGAGCATCGTGGTGGGCAGTTTATTCTATCCCAGCCATATGTACAGGTCATTATACTTAATCAATACTTTTAAATTTCATGACGAAACACCATTGAGGTCACTATATAAAATTTAAAATAGATACCTGAGATCTCAGTCATCTATTTTATATTTTAAATATTATACTACCTTCTTCTTCTTCCTTCCTTCCAAGAATTAGGCCAAGGCCTGTTACGATCCATATGCTTGGATGGAGGGGAGGCACTGAAACTACACATGAAATAAACAGAATTGTCAACCCTAGTATTATTTGGATTCCACACTATTGTTGCCAAAACTAAAGAAACAGCCCATGTATATCAAGGCTCCTCTTTCAAATTTTGAATCTAATAATAACAAAACATGGGTAACATTAACATACACAGGAAATGAAACCACAAAACTAGCCAGAACTTTGAAAAAGATAAATAAAAACATTAATATAGCTTATAAAACAGGAAACAAATTAAACAACATAATATACAATGGCATAGAAGAACACAACAAATTCAACAACAAGGGAGTCTACAAACTAACATGTAAAGATTGTAATAAATTTTATATTGGCAGGACAAGCATAAATTTCAATACAAGATATAAACAACACCTAAAAGATTTCATACACGTGGGTGATAAATCAAGCTATGCTAAACATCTCATTAATGCAGGTCATCGAATGAACACAATTGAAAACACTCTCACAATAATCCATCGAGAAAACATTCCAGCTAGGATAAATATATTTGAAGACCTCGAAATTATAAAGGAAACAAACACCACCTCACTTCTTAATGAGAACGCACCCCAGTCAAACCCATTATACGAGATCGTCAAAAACAAGTCAGTTGCTGCTACAAACAGTTGGAGTATACATCACTGTACACAACAGCAAGTAGCAGAAACTCAACCTGCAGAAGATGGAAGATAACTTCCGAAAGCACTCCAGTTAATTTTATATACAATATTTTAACAAAGTTGAGGACGATGGCACCTACCAACAGGTACAATTTAACTTTCATCAAATAATTTAATAACATTTCCATGGTGTGACAGTCCTGGGAGGTCCTTGGCCTACCAGTCAGCTCCTAGCCTTATACCCACATGTGTCATTTTCAGAGGACAATCATTCAGTCAGTACATGGGTGACATGTGGTCATTATAGCTAATTTCATCAACCTGGATATACTACTACTTGTAATTATACAAATCCCTCGCAATGTTCAGTAGACACCAGTCTCATACCAACTAAAATTCCATGAGAAAATGTCTTCCCATGGAGAATTGAACCAGTGCATGTCCATGGCTTGATGTCTTACATTGCTTGGCTATGGCACGGGAGTAGTGATACATTAAACAATAAGGATTGCACATATCCCAGTACCAGGAATCAAACCCAGTCGCTGTGGTGGTTTAATAATGCTAACATATATTGAGTTTATTGTGGATCCTACACAATAAATAGAAATGCATGGAGATGAATAACTGTATATAATAAATTTGGGAATTTTTAACATAATGAGGTTTTATTAATAAGAATTAAATGAATCATGATTTCTTCTTACCTCATACCTCTATGTTTTTTAAACACAGCACTGCAGTATCAGCAACCATCGTCACCATTCTCAGCTGTTTTTATGACTCAATTTTTTCTTAAAAAAAATATAGAAGTATGAGGTAAGAAGAATTCACGATTCATTTAATTCTTATGAATAACTGTACTTTACAGGAAGGGGATGTGCTGTAGCATAGTGGTTAAGGTAATATGCTATAAGCCAGATGATCGAGAGTTTGAGTCCCGGTGGGGGGTCAGGATTTTTAAACTGACCCAAAACTTCTGGTGGTAAACGCAGACGTCACATAGGGCTGACATCTAATTCCAATTTTCCAAAAAAAGCCTTAAGCTCCTACTACCCCAAGGGCCTCCTAAACACTATGATGTATATATTAAATTAAAAAAAAATATCACCTCACCTCATACTATGTCTAAATAGAAGACAAAGAATGTGGTGGTAATTTTTTTCTTAATTTAATAAATTATTGTTTTGTGTAGAGCCATGTGTGGCAGAATTGAGACGAAAATCCAGGATCTTCCCCCACCATATCGACTCAATAAACCTCTGATGAGTCTTGTTACAACCCCAGAAATTTGTCAGCATAGAAAGGCTTCTGACTACAGCATCAATTGGACCATAGGTGAGTCATATCCAATTCTTATTTAAAACTAAATTCATATCACTGCATGAAATTCTTTTATTATTAATATTATGTGAGAAGAATGCAATAGTAGATTCACTTTTAAGTTGCAGTAATATATTATTCTGCTATTGAGATTCAAAATTAAGGGCAGCGAATGAAAATTAATATTTCAATCAATTCACATCTATTGTATATAGTTTGTTTACAAATAAATTATTATGAACTATTTTCGCTCACAGCAAATTGTACATACGTATTATACAGTAAATTATATTTGAAGAGAAACGTTTTTCTCTTCAAATATAATTTATCCTTCAGTGAGAAGTGTTAACTTAATAATAAAAACTTCAATTATACAGTAAAACTTGCTCAAAGCAGAATCACATGTGACCAGTTTTTTTTCCCACATTAGACAAAATTCTGCATTATAAAAAAACTAAGGGCCACATGCAAATACATTAGTCTCTACTCAAATTACTTCCAATCACTGGTGAGCTGACTCACCGTGAGCAATTGCTGAGATCGAATTAACGGCCGACTTACCGGTCATGCATGAAAGTCAACATTTTCGTAATATTGGCAACAAATTACCCAGAATTCTCAGCGATACAACCACTTCCATTATTTTCGTTTGCTATAGAGGAATGCATTTACGCTTGCGTCCCGCAAATAATACAGTATACAACAACATCTGCGTCGTGCAATATTACGCCGATTCTCTTGTTCTTCCAATTGAATTCTTTGGTAGACTCTATCAAATTCCTCTTCTCCGCGTATACCGAAAACATGATTGAAGTCTTCAAGGCCTGACATCTTGGATAAAGCTGCAAAGGTTTCAAACTACATCGGTTACCATCAGTTCCCTTCGGGATTCTCACGATAAGTTTCTATCTTAAGTTACCTCATCAGGTAGCTTACAATTATTATCGCATGAATAGATTTTTGAGTAAGCAAAATGTATTAGGATAAAACTTTCTCAGCAGAGAACGCCTTTTACGGTCTAATGCGTTTATAAATTTGACACTAAAACTTATTAATAATCTTAAGATTATACAGTATCATATGTCTTTTTGCGTACCTTGGATTAATTGTAGTTCTGCAGCCGTTGAAAAGTGAAGTATAGTATGTATGAACAACTTTGATGGTAACGTGCAAAAAATCAGTCCCATTTCGTCATCATTAAAAATGTCTCTTAGGTACATATCTTGAAATTGAAGTATGTAGTTTTGGTTCCCACTCACTAACTACACTTTTGCGCGCATCCTTTGATTCCCTGCAAATTTCATTTCACACTACATTGTGTAGTCTTTTAAAACTGTCCAGGCAACCTGAGGGTGTGTTGAAATCGTTATTCCCTAGGGATTTAGCAACAGATAGAGCTTTATTTTGGAGCATCGGTTCGGAAATTTGGAGATTTATCTTCAATCACTTTCACTTTTTCGTTTAATGACAATGATACATATGTTTTAGCCATCTGTATTTTGTAAATTCAGAACGTTACCTGTGAAAGATCGGTCTCGGAACTTAAACTAATTTAAGATTTTACAGTGCAAAGGTTATTTGTAAGAACAGGTATACGTACTTTGCATAATGGTTTTTTTTTTGCCTAACTGGAATTCAATGAAGTGGAAACTAATTTATTTCTCCCTCTGTCTTTCTGCTTTATAAATTTTTTTTTTCATGAATTGTGAAGAAATATCCTTCCTTTTCCGCATTTGACAGATTCTGTTGTATGCAAAATAAATACAGGTAAAATTATGATTATTTCGCCAGGACCAATAAATTTGTTCACATTGAACAGATTTTTGCATTATTCACGTTCTGGAAAGTTTTACTGTACTTTTCTGTTAATTGTCTCCTTTTAGCAAATTTTGAAGGAAAGAAGGTGTTTAGGTTGTTTTCATGAAAAGGGTTTTGAAAATTTTTACACATCTTTATCATTCCTATCTAGTAGACACCAGAAATGATGCCAAAAAATGTTTATTTGTTATATTTGAAGAGAACAATTATACACTCAGACTGAGGTTTGAACCCAGTGAGAAGTGTTAAATTAAAAATAAAAACATTTGTATGTGTTATATTTGAAAAGAAAAATATATGCCTAGACTCGGGTTTGAACCCAGGACCTTTGACTCTCTATGTCAAAGCTCTTCCAAGTGAGCTACCTAGGCCTCCAATCTAAACTTGTATTTTTCTCTTCTACATAGTTAACTCCCTAACCCCAAATGCTACGAGCTGTTGCTATGATTTTTGCAAATGGCGGCTTCTTTATTAAGAAGACATTTTATTGGGAATTTAAACATTACTTATAAAGTAGTGTTAAATTCCCAATAAATGTCTTCTTAACTAAGAAGCCGCCATTTGCAAAGATAGAAGCTATGGTTTCAAGCATTTGGCACGAGGGAATTACAACGTACATAAGAGAAAAATTTGCGTCTAGATCGTAACTCGCCTCGGTAGCTCAGTTGGTAGAGCACTTGACCCAGAAAGCCAAGGGTCCCGGTCTAGGCGAAAATTTTTCTCTTCAAATATAATTTATCCTTCTATGAGAAGTGTTAAATTAATAATAAAAATCGTCAATAGAAGCCCTACTGGCTATAAAGTAGTGTTAAATTCCCAATAAATGTCTTCTTAACTAAGAAGCCGCCATTTGCAAAGATAGAAGCTATGGTTTCAAGCATTTGGCGCGAGGGAATTACAACGTACATAAGAGAAAAATTTGCGTCTAGATTGTAACTCGCCTCGGTAGCTCAGTTGGTAGAGCACTTGGCCCGGAAAGCCAAGGGTCCCGGGTTCGAGTCCCGGTCTAGGCGAAAATTTTTCTCTTCAAATATAATTACTTATAAAGCCAGTAGTGCTTCTTTCAATGTTAATATTATTCGTTTTTAAACATCTTAATGATGGACAAATTATATTTGAAAAGAAGGTTCAAACCCCAGTCTAGGCGTATATATTTTTTTTTCAAATATAATTTGTCCATCATTAAGATGTTTAAAAACGAATAATATTAACGTTTGTATGTGTGTCTATTAATGCTCTAGATACAACACATTTTATTTTTTAGAACAAACTCTGCATACAGCAATAAATTAAACAAATTAAGGTCTACTTCAATAACCGACAAGATTGGACCATTAGGAGTGGAGTTAATCTGAAGTAAAATTTTTAAAATTGATCTAGTGGCTGCAATTTTCAAATTTTTTGGAACAAAACTCAGTATATGTCTCAGTTATATGTTAGTTGTGGGTTGACATTAAAATTTAAAATAAATTCTGTTCTCCTCACCTCATCCCATTAGAATTTATTTTAAATTTTAAACTATACCTCATATGATATTAGCTATAATACTTCAATTTATTGGCACACCTTTTTTTAATTGCTGTAAATAGTGATTTGCACTACAATTCTCTCTGTAGTACAAACATTTGTTGGTAATTTCAGGTGAAAAAGGGCCAGAGATCATAAACTCCTTGACAGGAAAGGGTGATGGTGGTATGGTCTCCAGGTTGTCAAAGCAAAGTATGTTCACACGTTTTCTTAACTTGGTCAGCAAAATTAACTCCATTATTGGGATGAAATCCAGCTCAGGTCCTCAACAGTATTCTATAACCAAGGAAGCCGCAGAGGACTACAAGGTACATTTTTATCTAGTTACAGCCAATAGAATGTGTTGTCAAAAAAATTGAATGGCTTATTAAACATCACACTTCATTTTGCTCTCTCAACTGGAACATGTTTTGAAGGATATATCCTCCATTTTTAGCCAAACACTGATTACTGATTGTTGATGTTAAATATTAAATTTATCAGAATTAAATGAATCGTGATTTCTTCTTACCTCATACTTCTATGTTTTTTTAAACACAGCACTGCAGTATCAGCGACCATCGTCACCATCCTCAGCTGTTTTCATGACTGTCAATTTTTTCTTCTGCTGGTAATTATCCAAACTGCCATCTGGTGTTCTTTTGAAGGAATTATTTTCTAAACTGCCATCTTGTGTTTTTTTTGAAGGAATCATTTTCTAAACTGCCATCTGTTGTATTTTTGAAGAACTTTGTAATCAAGCTCGGTTAAAACAAAAAGGAACTTGGAAACTCATAAAAAAGAACACTTCAGAAATATAAAGAATGGAGAAATTTAAAAATAAGCTATAGCAGTACATAGTTTATTAGAGCATCATAGAATTGAAAAAGAAGCAAAAGTTTTGAAACATCTATCCAAACCTTTGGATTTAACAGTTTGAGAAAAAATATATATTCAAAAAAACCATACTAGAACCATGAACTTAGAGATTGCAGACGAACCAGGCTTGATTACAAAGTTCTTCAAAAATGCAACAGATGGCAGTTTAGAAAATGATTCCTTCAAAAGAACACAAGATGGCAGTTTGGATAATTACTGGCAAAAGAAAAAATTGACAGTCGTGAAAACAGCTGAGGATGGTGACAATGGTCGCTGATACTGCAGTGCTGTGTTAAAAAAAACATAGAAGTATGAGGTAAGAAGAAATCACGATTCATTTAATTCTTTATGAATTAAACCTCATAATTTTTTAAAAATTCCCAAATTTATTATATTAATTAAATTTATCATTTCTCAAATTTTATTTGAAGAGAAAAAAAAAAATATGAAGAAAAATACATGCCTGAATCAGGATATGAACCAATTTCTCTGGTTCTGTAAACCCACCCTCTATCCACTAAGCTACTAGGAATTCTGATTCAAATCCATATTATGTCTCTCCTTCATTGTATGAATTCGCACGTGCCGAGGTATGAATGTAGGCATAGTGGAATGAAAAGTTCATATCTCAGTGCACTGGATTCATTTAATAAATGAGAGAAATAATATGTATTAAATTAAAAGATTCTTACCTCTCCTCACATTATTCTGTTAAGTAGATCGCGATTTCAGGCCTATAGCAGGCCCATCTTCAGTACACTGTTGTTGACCGGTGTTATGTCGCTCGGAAGAACCACTTCTTCTTCCCTCTGTTGGTGGACCGATGAACCTCTTGATAAGGTCAAAATTTGCGGGAACTTCGAAGTTCATAAGTTTTCCTTTGTTTTTCTGAATGTGGATCTTTTCCCAAACTGTAAGTTCCTTAGGTGTCTCTATTTGTTTAATTAGACTAGCTTTTGATTCAATTCGATGTTTTTCGTACCAAGCATGAGCAGCTACTGCTGACTTTTCCAATTCTCCATTTTTGACATTTCTAAGATGTTCCTTCACCCTTGTTTTCAAATTTCTTTTCGTTTTTCCTATATAAATTTTGTCACAATCTTTACATTTGATCTGATAAATTCCTGATTTATTTTCTTCTTCAATTTTTTCATTTTTGTTGGTTTTAATTATCCTATTAAGGCTGTATTCATTCTTAGGTGCTAATCTTATATTAAACTTTTTGAAAATTTTTTGAAATTTGTAGTGTTTCAATGGATGGTAAGTGAATTTCTTGAATTTTATTTTTTCTGTTTGTTTTATCAGTGTGCTTTCATTAATTAATTTTTGTCTTTTGAATTTATTTATTTTCCTGTGTACCATGCTTTCATCATAACCATTATCTGTTGCCACATTAATTATGTATTCTTTTTCTCTTTTATAGTTTTCTGGGCTCATAGGAATATTTACTAATCTGTATGCTAAGCTATTGAACACTGCCTCTTTGTGAGCAAAATGGTTGAAACCCGAAGCTTTAATATAGTTGTCTATATGAGTATTCTTTCTATATATTCCAAATTCTATCCTGTTTTCTTTGTTTCGTGTTAAATTAAGATCCAAAAATGGGATTTGTCTTTCAATCTCAGTTTCCATGGTGAATTTTATCGTTCTACTCTGGATGTTCAAAAGCTTCAAAGCATCCTCAATTTGTTCTGTTTGACAATAGCAATTACGTCATCAACGTATCTGGTTCAAAATTTGAAGATCAAAGGATGTCCTCTTGTTATTTTCTGCTCAAAACTTCCCATGTATAAATTGGCCAAAAAGGGTGAAAGAGGGTTTCCCATAGAAAGCCCAGAATTTTGTTTATAAAATTTACCATTATAGGTGAAAAACATCTGTTCAATGCATAATTTAGTAAGAATTATAAACTCCTTTATTCATTCGATGTAATTTCATTGTTTCCCAGTGTCCCTAGAGGAACCACCATTGAGATCTTGGAACAATGGCTAAACAAAAACAAATTAGAAAAAGAAAATATAAAGGAGTTTATAATTCTTACTAAATTATGCATTGAACAGATGTTTTTCACCTATAATGGTAAATTTTATAAACAAAATTCTGGGCTTTCTATGGGAAACCCTCTTTCACCCTTTTTGGCCAATTTATACATGGGAAGTTTTGAGCAGAAAATAACAAGAGGACATCCTTTGATCTTCAAATTTTGAACCAGATACGTTGATGACGTAATTGCTATTGTCAAACAGAAACAAATTGAGGATGCTTTGAAGCTTTTGAACATCCAGAGTAGAACGATAAAATTCACCATGGAAACTGAGATTGAAAGACAAATCCCATTTTTGGATCTTAATTTAACACGAAACAAAGAAAACAGGATAGAATTTGGAATATATAGAAAGAATACTCATATAGACAACTATATTAAAGCTTCGGGTTTCAACCATTTTGCTCACAAAGAGGCAGTGTTCAATAGCTTAGCATACAGATTAGTAAATATTCCTATGAGCCCAGAAAACTATAAAAGAGAAAAAGAATACATAATTAATGTGGCAACAGATAATGGTTATGATGAAAGCATGGTACACAGGAAAATAAATAAATTCAAAAGACAAAAATTAATTAATGAAAGCACACTGATAAAACAAACAGAAAAAATAAAATTCAAGAAATTCACTTACCATCCATTGAAACACTACAAATTTCAAAAAATTTTCAAAAAGTTTAATATAAGATTAGCACCTAAGAATGAATACAGCCTTAATAGGATAATTAAAACCAACAAAAATGAAAAAATTGAAGAAGAAAATAAATCAGGAATTTATCAGATCAAATGTAAAGATTGTGACAAAATTTATATAGGAAAAAACGAAAAGAAATTTGAAAACAAGGGTGAAGGAACATCTTAGAAATGTCAAAAATGGAGAATTGGAAAAGTCAGCAGTAGCTGCTCATGCTTGGTACGAAAAACATCGAATTGAATCAAAAGCTAGTCTAATTAAACAAATAGAGACACCTAAGGAACTTACAGTTTGGGAAAAGATCCACATTCAGAAAAACAAAGGAAAACTTATGAACTTCGAAGTTCCCGCAAATTTTGACCTTATCAAGAGGTTCATCGGTCCACCAACAGAGGGAAGAAGAAGTGGTTCTTCCGAGCGACATAACACCGGTCAACAACAGTGTACTGAAGATGGGCCTGCTATAGGCCTGAAATCGCGATCTACTTAACAGAATAATGTGAGGAGAGGTAAGAATCTTTTAATTTAATATTGAATTGAACCTCACAGTGATAATTCCTATATAAAAAAAGGTTAATTTAGTGACGACTCAAGTCTTAATAGGAAACAAGATGGCGGGACCTTGACATAAACCTCAACCATAGATTTCAATACAAATTTATCAGGATTATTAAAACAAGACATTTAAAAAATTCAATCAGTTAAGGGAAAAAAAGAAGAAATAAAATGATGGACATCAAATTTATTAATACTTGTTGGAATTGGATATTACACCTAATTTGTTCGTTTTAAAACCGTTAAAAATAAACGATGGTTCGAAAGAAACAGAAGACGGTTGAGAAGAAATTTTGAAAATGGAGAAAAACAAACATTTCGAAATTATCAGTAATTTGGACACAAAAATTGTTTTTCCTACACTTAAAAATCTCTAAGAATGTGGCAATGTATTTTGGGACCGATTAGAAGAAAAATTTTTCAACAAACTAAATATTAGCATTAAAAAGAAAAGTAATCAAACAAAATAAGAAAATTGAAAATTTAAAATCAAAATCAAGATTAAATAAAGAAAACACACACAAAACAAGGGAAATAAGGTGCAGTAATGTAATCAACATGTCTTCCAAAACTTTCAACCAGAGGGAATTGGGAATTTTAGAAAAAGGACTTAAAACATGTTGTAAACTATTCTAACAAAATTTGAAGATTATGTAGCGGACGTCGAAGTAATAAATGATGATTTGGAAACAGAAGAAAAATTTTTAATCAGGAATGAATGTGGAAAAATCATAGAAGAAATCAAGGAAATTCCTAGAAACAAAACAAGGACTGGGAAACATGAAAATAATCAGAGAAATCAACAACAAAAACACAATTATCACAAAAGCAGACAAAGGCAACCAGCTAGTAAGTAATTTGGATAAAGAAGATTATAGAAATAGAATGGACAAAAGTTTTGGCATCTACAGAATACATTGAAGTAAAATCTGACCCACTTCCCAAAAGTATCAAAGACGTAGATAACACTTTGAAGACAATAAACAAAATTCTATCAAAAAAAGAAAAATTCAGGCTGAAGGTTTCAAAACCCTAGAAATCCACAAATGCATGGTCTCCCAAAAACACACAAGGGGGGAGACAAAAATGAGGCCCATCATCAACAATATAGGGTCTCCTACATACCTAATATCAAAATGGTTATGTAGTGAGTACAAGAAAATGGAAGGATTTGATAACCTCTCAATAGATAATTCATATCAAAACTTGTACAAAAATTAGAAAACATTCAATTAGAACCTACAGACAGACTAGTGTCATTCGATTGTAAATTTCATTGTTTCCCCAGTGTCCCTAGAGGAACCACCCATGAGATCTTGGAACAATGGCTAAAACAAAAACAAATTTAGAAAAAAGAAATATAAAGTTGCTTTGAGAATTCTTTACTAAAATTATGTCATGTAACAGATGTTTTTCACCTATAATGGGTAATTTTATAAACAAATTTCTGGGCTTTCTATGGGAAAACCCTCTTCACCCTTTTGGGCCAATTTTATACATGGGAAGTTTTGAGCAGAAAATAACAAGAGGACATCCTTTGATCTTCAAATTTGGACCAGATTACGTTGATGACGTAATTGCTATTGTCAAACAGAAACAAATTGAGGATGATTGAAGGCTTTTGAATCCAGAGTAGAACGATAAAATTCACCATGGAAACTGAGATTGAAAGACCAATCCCATTTTTTGGATCTTAATTTAACAAGAAACAAAAAAAACAGGATAGAATTTGGAATATATAAAAGAATACTCATATAGACAACTATATTAAAGCTCGGGTTTCACCATTTTGCTCACAAAGAGGCAGTGTTCCATAGCTTAGCATACAGATAGTAAATATTCCTATGAGCCCAGAAATATAAAATAGACAGAATCCATAATAATTTGGCAACAGATATGGTTATGATGAAAGCATGTACACAAGGAAAATAAATAAATTAAAAGACAAAATTAATTAATAAATCACACTGATACACCAAACAGAAAAAATAAATTCAAGAAATTCACTTC